>OX461808.1:170485887-171685887 GCA_949802685.1 Dicyrtomina minuta | reverse complement strand
ATTGTAGACGCGCCATGGTATTGGGCGTTCTCCTAAGGCACCACCGCAACCCGAGAATTCAGCTTCAGCACCAGTGCCAGTACCATATCATCGATATCATCCTAAGCAGCTCAGATATGAGATGAACTGCCTGCGCTTCACATTGTTGAACAGTCTGCCATTCCAAATGGCAAGATATGATGCATTTCAAACGATGGTGTTGGATCTTGATGACAACATCCGAACAATTAGTGGAAAAACACTAAGTAGACGCATGTTTCGAATCAGTAATCGGGTAAGTGTAAAACTAGGCAATTATTATTTCAATTTTACACACTTACATGTAGTAGCTAGTAGCTGTTAATTAATTCAAAACGGCGAATCGTTTAGAAATACTAAGAGCGTACTAGTTATTTTCTGCGTTTTTGATTCACGTTGGCTTCCATTTTCAGTAATGATTGTGAATAACTTGCACAAAAAATTTAATTCTAGAATTTAATATATTTGTATTTCATTTCAGGCAATAGAGGACAATAAAAAGATTCTGAAGAGCGTACGATTCGTAAGTATTCTTGTAGACGGATGGACTACAAAACGAAATAAAGGAGTCATCGCTGCTCAAGCAGTGTTTTGTACTTCCAATATGAAATGGGGTGTACGAATTATCGGATTAGAAGAATTGGCCGGTAGTCACACTGGCACAGCAATTCGAGACTGCGTCAACGCTATGCTAGAAGAGCATAGTCTTCTTGATAAGGTATGTATCTATTATTTAACAACAAGTATCATATTCTTATAATAATTATACTTTTCACTGTCCTGTATTGTATTGTACGTTTTCCGCACACCTCATTCTATGCATGAACTTTGTATTGTACATGCACTGAATTAATTAAATTTCGCATTTAACATTATTTGGTTTTGAATTTGCACAGGTAGCGGCATTTGTGATCGATAATGGTAGCAATATGGTGAGTGCTTTCGACCATTTCCCTCGTAGGAAGCCATTTGTGCACGGGGAGCCACCCCGTCCATTTGGAAAGTCTCATGGAACTTACCGATGCGTTGCACATACACTGCAGCGCGTTGTCAAGACTGCTGATTTAGGTAGTATAAGTTTCTCCGTCAAGAACGCAATGCTGTGTATCGCTAGGATCATGAGTTCACAACTTCTGAAAAAATTACTAGAAGTTCAAACGGGTAGGGGATTTCCAAAGAAATCAGATACGCGCTGGAATTGTGAATATGACATAATCTGTCTGCTTGTAACTGTAAGTTGTTTTAAGTTGTCGCATATTTTTTAATTATTTTAGCATCAAAATTTTATTATTTTATATGAAAGATAATCAAATTATGTACGTGCAAATATTACCTAATAGTAGTGTTGCAACAAGTTTTATAACCTTTATATGTACATTGCTGAAATAGTTGTATTCATAATGTTGTTTATTCATTTAATTCTAGGGAAAAATGTTTAATGCTGTCAACAGCATCATAAACTACGCATTGACTTCAAAAGACGGATCTTTTTTCAAGAACTGTATAATTAAGCCAGTAGTAATGCGATCACAAGACTTCTTAAATTTAAAGCAGTATTGTGATTTATTGGAACCGTTAGCTACAGCGACAGATAGACTGCAAGCAGACGGGTTTACAGCGCATTTAGTGTTGCCTGAACTCCTTCGATGCTTTCAAAGTAAGTCTTTCATGAGTTTAATTCTCCATATATAACGTTGCATTATTATACTTATTATTGAAAGCTCTACAAATTATTATTATTGTTTTTTGACAATTTTGTATTTACTTTTAATTTAAACTTAGAAATCACAAAAGTTGAGTTGGAATCACCCCCAAACAGTGTTGCATCCACACTGATTTCGGAGTTTCTTCGTCGTTTTGCATCTTGGTTCACAGACCCTATATTGGTAGTCGCAACATTTCTGGATCCATGGCGGAAACTTCATTTCTTTGATTATATGCGCACTTGTAAGCAAGAAATAATAATTATAATATACACTTAATTAAATCAATGCAATATAAATTATTGAACAGAAAAAATGAAATTTTTTATTGGTAGGCAAACACAGTGTCACAATTTTACTGTGTTCTTGTGTCTGTGTTGATTTAGAATTAAGAATATTTCAATAATGTGTATTTTTTACATTGTATTTTTTTACAGTTGGGTATGATCGACATCTCCCAATAATGGATAACTGCGACATTCTTAAACTACTGGAAGATTTTTCTATCACCTCAAGCAAAGTCATTTTTGGCATCAATAAAGACGAATCACCGAAATCAAGGAATGATGCTACAGCAACAGCTGTCTCTCCCGAAAACAAAGCTGCGTCACAACCTTTAAATAGACCCATAGATCGTTCAGAATCTTTAGAAGAGTATGCACCTTCCTCACCTACAACGTGTGAATCAAATCCATCCACGTTCAACACCAATACAAATTCTGAGTGCGAAATACCACCCATGGCCATGGCATCAGGAACTCTAGAAGAAGGACTGTCAGCAACAATATCATTAGAGATTAAAGCGTTTGCTTTTTCTCCGATTATTAAAGCAGATGTAGGGACGTTTTGGCAAGAAAAAAAGCTCTCTTTTCCTATATTAGCCAATTTATTTCCTTGCGTGATGTCGCGTCCATCATCAACGGCTCCGGTAAGTCACTGATTGTTATTTAGTAATTCAAACTATCACAAATAAATCCCCCCTATTATTCTGTTTTTTAATTTCTACGCCAAGTTTAGGCAAGAGCTACAGCTACAGGGGCTTTAAAATTAGTTGCACCTAATCTCAATAACCTGACCGGTTAAACTGACTTATTAAATTTCTAAACCATAAAATTTAAGATTGGGACCTAATGACCTGATGACTTGTAAATATATTAGCATTTTTATTTTGTTATTGTGGAGACTAAAACATCTGTGATTTTGTTGATTTTTTCAGCTTGAACGATTATTTTCAAAATGCGGGGTTAATACCCGGGATAAAAGAACTGCGACATTACCTGCTACACTAAAAAATATGCTCGTAACCAGAGAGTGGTTTGAAGCGGAGGACGAAGTCGTAACACCTAATCTGAAGAAGGAGAAGGAGTCACAGAGACAGAAACATAAGCAAAATGAAACTGGCGCAGATGCTGAGGAACGCGCTAATAATTCTGACTCTGATGTGGAAGTGGAAGATGGTGTGAATCCAAATACTGATGGCATCGACACCAATAATTCAAGCCAATCAAAGGAGTTAACGACCCCAGGCAAACGTCCAAATCGACTAAGACTAAGACCAACGCCAGGATCGTCAACATCTTCCAATTCATCATCTCCAACTTCACCGTCCTCACGCAGCTCCTCCTCGTTACTCAGAGACGAGTTTATCGATTTTGATACCGCTCTTAGAATGGTATTAGACGATACTGATCCTTTGTTTGGAGAAGGCGACGACGACGAAGATGCGGGTACATGGGAGTGTGCAGAATCCCAGCAACAAGGTTGGATGTCCTAGGCCTAGAATGCAGTAAAGTGCATACTCACTCATTTTAATGTATACTTTTGATATTTATCATTAAGATGTGATGCTCAAATATTTTTTTCATTTTAATTTTTAATCAACTTTTTAAAATTTTAACAACTTAAATTTATTTTTTATTTTTTTTTCAATTTTCCGGTTTGTCGTTTGAGAAATAAACGTCAAACTTTTTTAATTTTAATTTTGTAGGTATAATTTTATACTTTTTTTTCAATTTTTCGGTTTGTCGTTCTAGAAATGAACGTCTAACGTTTTTAATTTTAGTTTTGTAGGCTTAATTTTATACTTTTTTGCTTTTCGTGCGTAGTACGTTTATTTATTTTAATTTCAGTTTTATTAAATAAAGTTGTAAATATTTTTTTGTGGCAATTTGAGCATACAATCATATAAAGTGTGCTAGGCTAGCTGCTAGCTTATTGCAAAGCAAACTGATTTTTAATTTTTGCTATGTAATTCATTATTTTTATTTAAGTAAACATGTTTACATTGTTTACAATTATGAATATCGATAAAAGTGTAACATCTAATTTTAGTATTTTATAATTTACCTTAAAATCGTCTAATTTTTAAGCTATACATACGACATACGGTCAGTCTTCACTAATTTTTATTGCGGTAGTATTTTAATTTTTAATTCAGTGGTAATTTAAATTAATTTTATTCTAAGTTATTTCAATTTAAAAATCAAAACACGAAACTCTTATGATTTAGGTATATTTGCTAATTTTCGTATAGATTTATTAAGTGATTTGGCATTTTGGCATTGTACAATTGTACATCATTGTTTATACACAATTATATATTAAACATAAAAATTAATACCAAATTTTGAATTACACTACGGTTTTGCAATAATTCACTTTCATAAAATCATTTTACTATTTGTTAATTTTTTTCTTAGTTTCATTTCCTAATATTATTTCACTGTCATAACATATTATTTATCACTGCATACTGCATAGCATTTTCTTTCAGCTACTTCTGGTAGCAGTGTAGTAGCAGACAGCAGGAGTAATAGCTAAAATGCAGCAGCAGCAGTAGCAGTAAGCGCAGGTACGCTAGTGTTTACACCGTTGGCACACACAGCTAGATTTATCAGAGAGAGTAATAATTGCTCGTATTACCTGAGGGATAAAAGTAAAGGTGAATCGTGATGAAGCCAGTCCCTAGTCCCTACGCCGCTATGTAGGCAGCTCGAGATGTTGCTAAAAAATGTAATTCCCTTGAAATTACATCTCTTCATATTAAATTAGGAGCAACTGGAGGAAACAGAACTAAGACTTCTAGACCAGGGGCCCAGTCAATTATTAACAGTACTGCAGTCTTTTACTTTTGACTCGAATTACTCAAACGGCAAAATGCTAACGATAATTTGCTTCGTAGATTGTGATGACTGTAATAAAATCAAAATGTTTTAAAAAATATAATGAAATCTTTCCACAGGTATGTGTAAAACAAATGGATGTTCTCGGAGTGGTGTTGTTGTTCCTTCTCTTCCGATCTTCTTCGTCTTCTTCTACAATCGTCGACCACGACGACAGCCCTTCCTCCGGGTTGAGTCTGACAGAATTGGTGTCACATCCTCAATACGTCCAATCTTCATGTTGGATCGAGCTAAAGCACAAAGAGCTGACTGGGCCCCTGGTCCAGGAGTCTTAGTTCTGTTTCCTCCAGTTGCTCTTGATTTAATATGAAGACGGATTTATCAGGAAGATAAATAATTGCTCGTATTACTGGAGAGATGAAACTAAAGGCAGATAGTGATGAAGCCAGTCCCTACGCCGCTATGTAAGCAGCTCAAGATGTTGCTGAAAAATGTAAATCCCTTGAAATTACAGCTCTTCATATTAAATTAAGAGCAACTGGAGGAAACAGAACTAAGACTCTTGGACCAGGGGCCCAGTCAGCTCTTTGTGCTTTAGCTCGATCCAACATGAAGATTGGACGTATTGAGGATGTGACACCAATTCCGTCAGACTCAACCCAGAGGAAGGGTGGTCGTCGTGGTCGACGATTGTAGAAGAAGACGAAGAAGATCGGAAGAGAAGGAACAACAACACTACTTCGAGAACATCCATCTGTTTTACACATACCTGTGGAAAGATTTCATAAGATTTGTTTAAACTTTTTGATTTTATTACAGTCAACACAATCCACGAAGCAAATTAGTGTTAGCATTTTCCCGTTCGAGTTAGAAGTAAAAGACTGCAGAACTGTGAATAATTCCATGCTGCAGTAGCTGCAGTGCAGTTGTGCAGTGTATTAAGTTATTAAAAATCTAAATTCTGTTGTTGCATTTACATATGTGACTTACCACAACATCTGACCTAAAAAATGAAATTGACCACACTTACGATGAAGAACTATAAGTACTGTTACTATGATTTTAAAAGTACAACTTTTAAAATGACAATATTTCACGCATAAAGTCATAAAATATAACACAAAAGCTGTGTAATTAGTTAAGTAGTGTAAGATTATTATTGTGATTGTGACTTCTGACTTGAAAGATTATGAATAAATTAAAATCAGTAATTTAAAATTTTAACATTTATTGATACCATTTTTATTCGTGATTGTTTTTGTACAACATCATTTCGTAATACGCAATAACGAAATGCATATCAGAAAATCAGAATTCATTCATAGATTCATAGAATACAAAATTCACTGGATTGCCTGCCAAACTGCCAACGCCAACTGACAGGTAACTTGGTAAAAAAATAATTAAAAAGCATAATAACTGGATAGCCTTAGTTTGTTAGAAGTTATAGAATTCATATTTTATGGCTAAGGCTAACACACTAACACACTAACACAACATAAAATTAGGTGTTTACGTTTAAATAACTCTTAACATTAAAAGTATTAAAACTTTACTAAAAAATTGAACACATAAAAAAATCATTTTTTCAGCTCACAATTTCATTTACACACTATAAAATCGATATGTACAGACTACGACTAGACTGTATACTGAAACTGAAAGCACTTACTGACAACTGACAGATTAATACAAACACTCACGACATTTGCTTGTCATTGTTAGTTTATAATTTCTAATAATTACATAATCCATTATGTATATCGCATAAAAGAATTTATTAAAATTATTTGAATCAAAATATAAACATCATGTGCTTATCGATGCAAGATGTAAACTATTAAATAATATGAACTATCAAAGTGAAAAACCTAACATAACACAACTTAGCACAACAACAAGCTATCAAGCAATGTTAGGTAAACACAAGAACAAGAAACTCACAAAAGTTTAAGTTACAAAGTACAAGGTACTGAAGAATGAAGGCTAAATCGGACAGTTATGATTATAATAATTGAAATGCTAGAATCACCAAATACTGTGTCCCAAGTCCGAACAGTCGCAACACTCTCACTCAAAACACTAGGAAACTAGAACTAGGAACTGAAAACTGGTAAATTTTGTTTTTTATCCTGATGTGCTGCCTACTGCTTAACGGTTGCATCTATGATTTGACACTTGTGCGACTACTGCGACTACAACTACAGTCTACTTCAAATCTAAACTAAAGTTAATAATTTATAAGCAATATAATTAATTAGATCTCAGTCTTGCTCTTGATAATAGTTACTGATAACTGATACTGATTGATTCTAATTCTACATTCTACTTCAACTTTCACTAAACACACAACAAACCATGACAAATATTGGAATTGTCCGAAATACCTAAATATTGTAAGTAATTAGTACTTTCAAACTGTAATTCGTTTTATTAATTACTTATCTTGTTACGTTACGATCATGGGACTGACACTGACTACTGACGCTGAAGAGCAGCGGCAGCTAAGCCTAAGCGTTTCTCCTGTTTCTTCTTGTTTTGCAAGTGGAGTCTTGTACGGTTGTGTCTACCGACGCTCGAAAGATTCTTTAACTTGATATTGCACATCTTACATTTATATTTCAGCGGATAGTAGTGGTTTCGAATATGATCTCGGAGAATTTTTGCAATCGTGGTGCAATCTCGACTCATCTCTTGACATATCTTGCAAGTATACACTGTTTAAAGCAAAAAATAAAAAATATTAATGAGTAAGTAAAACTGATTATGACATGAGCATCAACATCAACCTTAAAACATGCAATGCTATCAGAGTTTTGAAAGCATGAAATATTTACGCTTTACCCCTACGCCAATAATTTGTGCATTGTTTAGTAAAAGAAAAAACGGTGTTTAGTTTTAGATAATACAAATAGGAAATGATAAATAGTAGATTTTAATTGTCGTAAAACTTACTTTTGACTAAATCAGAAATCGTTGTAGTGAAAAAGAACTGAAAAAAACGGTCGCCTAGAACTTTTAGCATTGCTAATGCAGCGGGTGACTGCCATTTGCCCTCCATATTATTGTTTTGACGATGTACCAACAAATCCGTTTTTTTTGGTTTAGTAGGTGTGGACTTCGTATTTGAATGTCGTTGTTGCTGCGATGCCTGCGATTTTGAATGACCTGCCTCTGCTGGCTCGACTGGCTCTGGCCCATGCCCAGTGTTCAACGTTGAGGATGATGATGATGCGATGGCTGCATCTGAAGTTGAAGCCGAAGCTACATCTTTGACGTTCATATTATTCTTCTCACGATACACCAAATCCTTTTTTTTTGGTTTAAGTGATGAATTCGGATTTGCATGTCGACGTGGTTTCTGCGATTTGAATTGCTCTGACTCTGGCTTGACTGGCTCTGGCCCATGCCCGGTGTTTAACTTAACTGATGATGATGATGCGATGGCTGCATCTGAAGTTAAAACTACATCTTTGACGTCGGCTGCAGAACCCACAGCCACATACACTGGAATTTTGGCTTCCTCGACAACACGAACATTTCGTTGGCTTGAGCTTGGATTGGCAATTTTGCTTTCAGCCCTTGCTGTATCTAAGTTATCAATAATAATTGTCGGAGTTTTATCGTATGATTCGAAGCTAGTGTTTTCAATAGGACGAACACTAAGATTAGGAGGATTTGGATCTGGATCTGGATCAGCTATTTGATACTTTCCATTTTTGGTTTTTTTAAACTTCATTGATAAGCGTTTTGATTTGGAATACATGGCAGTGGGCTTATTAATACCTTTGCTTGACTTCTGTATTTGTTTATGGGGACGTCCACGGCCACGGCCACGGCCACGGCCACGGCCACGTCCTTTTTTATTTTGCTGTTGATGCTGATGCGGAGGCGACGGAGGCATCGGAGGCATCGGAGTCGGAGGTCGGTTAACATTTCTATCCTCAGATATTAAGTTCAGGAAGGGTTGAGGACTCAGGTCCTCTGCGTCTTGATCTGGAAAAAGACATTGAGGATAATTTTGTTGCCGTAGTTCGTTAAACCTTGATCCCCACACATAGTCATTATCATTGTTACCTTCAACGTAATCTGTATCCACAAATTGTTCTCCCTCATCTTCTTTTACTACTTCTACTTTAATAGTTGCACTGGTTGCAGGTGAAACTGGTGCAGGCGCAGGTTCATTAAAGTCATTAGAATTATTGGAGCTTGCAACTTCAGTGTCTAAACAGCATTCAACAGGGATTGGGAGAAGTGTCGCAAGAAGGCTTCTTTTTTGCGACACACCATTTGGATTTGGATGTGTAGTCACCACAGTCAAAATTTCTTGATTGCTGCCGCTGCCGCTGGTGTTGGTGTTGCTGGTAATATTTTCCGCTTCCGGTTCATTTGGTTTTGGTTCACTGGCACGAGATTCACTGTCACTACTTAGGGCTGCGGATGCGTAGCACGCTGAAGCTGGCAAGGTCAAGGTTGAAATTTGAGTTGAAGTTGAAGCCGTTGAAGGCAATGCTGGCGCTGGCAATGTCACTTCTTTCACACTTAGATCCAAAGGTAAATCTTGTATTTCCATTTCTTCTTCCTCTGGTTCTGTTTGCGTACCTAAAGATACACCACCACCACCATGGCACTGCATTTTTGTGACATGAATATTTACGTCACAGTGATTTCCAATTGAGATGAGTCCAGCAATTTGATCTTAAAAAAATAAACAAAAACATTATTTAATTAGGTTTTGCACGCTATCAGGATATCATACTAGATCAGGATCAGGGTAACGTATTGTTTCCTGATTCCTGATTTCTATCTATGTCGCATTCTGCATTTTAGTTTTAATTTATTTCAATTAAATAAGTTAGCTTGGTAATCTTAAAATGTCAACTACTGATGTTAGAAATGTAGATATAACCAAATCATCAAACTTAATATAGCGTAACATGCAAAATGCTGCTGCAACAATGCAAAACTAGCCAACTTTTACCTTTTAAATCATGAGAAATATTTAACACAGTTGTTGTTGTCGTTGTGGATGCCGAAGATGAATTTGTAGACAAGATCTGTGGCGAATCAGCTTTATTGGTTAATTTTCCCATGTTAACTGGTTTATTTCTATTCATGGTCAGCTTCAGCTAGTGCTAAAATAAATCAAATGTAAAATCTGTGAATTATTTAAATATTTTAAACTTAAACAATAGCAACATTCACAATAATTATATATAAATACAAACATATTACAAAATTCTGTTAATTTACTTTTTTATACCTGCATTCAGTCCGTAAGTTAAAAGAAAATCAAACGCGAAGCCAACAGTCCTTTGTTTTCTCTGAAATCTTGAATCCTTCTAACTTATTCAATAATACTCGTATCAGTTGTCAGTAAAAAACTGAAGCGATAGTAGTTGATTCAAAAATATTTGTTACAATTTTACTTTTTGCTTTTGGAAAATTTGCCGAATTGTCAAAAAATTACTACTTTTTTAACTAAATTGAACTCTGAAAGTCTGCCGTCTGACTCTGACTGACGACTGATGACTAACAACTAATTACCCTTAGAACTCTTTTAAAAAAAAACAACCGGAATTTTGCTTCTATTCTGATAATTTCTCGGTGTTAGTTCTGTGACGACTGTGACTGTACTGACTGTGCTTAATTCTTCTAGATCTGGTGTTATAGCCGTGTGCGTACTGCGCACTTCACTACGTCCTTCATACGTTTATAAAGTGTTTAGTTCCTAGAGCTTGTGTTTGCACTGTTACTGTTTGTAAATTGAAAAGTGCAGCTATTAGGCTACTTATTCAGTTTTAAAGCTTCGCACACATACAAGTAATGTATGCACGTGATATTTGGGCATTCAGTTGGCCTATTGGCTTTTGCAAGTAGAATAGCGGCAATTTACGTCACGTAAACTGATAAAGTGTTGTTGTTGTTGTTATTGATATTTTGCATGTGCAGAACGTAACATACAAAAAAAATAAAAATAAATAAACAATTTAAGCTTCTCACATGTACTTGTACTCTGACTCACTGTGACTTTGGTGGGTTGGTTGGATTAGGTAGGTAGGTGTGTAAACACAATGTTATATTTTTGGTTTAGTTTGACTTGCTTAACTATTTAAGGGTTAAGTAAAAAGTGTCTTGTGTTCTGTGTTCTGTTTAATTCTTAAATTATATGTTGTTGGAGCACTAATACGGTTGACAGTCAGTACTCTGTAGTCTCTGCAACTTATTACACAGTTTTATCTACTTACTGACTTATGGACTTAGTATTAATTACAAAATTTCAAATATTAAATCAAAAGTTCTACCAGTTTCTTGTATTTAGTATTCAGGTATTTTTTAATGTACTTCTTATTTGTTTCTGTTTTTAATTCCTCAAGAATAAATAAATTAGTGTATTAGGGTTTTGAGGAGACACGGGTCTACAGTCTTTGTGTCTTTGTGTTGATAAATAAATAATAACTACTATTAGCAGCAGCAGCTACAACAATGTCTTCATCTAGATTTAACTGCACTGGCCAGGTAAGCTGATACTTAATACTTTATTTGTACTACAGTTATATTACAAGTGTTACATTAGTGTTACAACAAGCAAAAATTGAACTAATAAATTATATAGGTGTTTTTTGCCTTCTTAAAAAAATAAGGCACACCAGCCCAGTGGTGCCACAGCTTGACTCCATCTGAAGCTGTCAGCTGTGGCTGGCTGGCTGGGTTTCCCTCCCAGCTCCAGTGACGATCTCGACCTTGAGCCTTACTTTAGCCTTGTAGCCAGTACCAGTACCAGTGCTCCAGTGGCCGGCCACTGGATCAAACCAAGTCAAGGGATCGATCCTGTCGGCCCTTGGGAAAAGATACTCTCTTCCTCTTTCCCCCTACTGGCAACAGCTGTTCATTGGCTACAGGCTAATTAACTTTTTGCTGGTCGTTAAACCACTGGACTGCGTGTCCCTGTGTGATCCATGGGGCTATGAAAATCGTATATTAGTCTCTAAAATGGTCCTATATAGAAAATCTCTAAAATGGGACTCAATATTATTCTATTTTTATTTACAGACTATTGAAAATGTTGACAAGAATGGCACAACTACTGATTCAGACACGAATAAAACCATTCAGTCCTGTGAAGTTCAAGATCTAAAAACTGCCGAACTTCAGAATGTGAACTTGGTGTCTTACCCATTAGCTGATACGCATGGGGATGGGGATGGTATAGTTTACATTGATCGAATTCCAAATAGCGTGAGAGTAAATGGAGAAGAATTAGAAGTAGTATACACCAATGTAATCAGTGGCTCAGGTTCAAGTGGCTGCGCCTATCAAAATGAAACACTTGAAGACTCTCAAAACGATGAAGAAAAACAAGGTATCTATTCTAACAAATGTATTTATTCATGCATGCAAAGTATTCAGATTTAAATAACAACACAATTACTTTTGTATTAATAAATGATCTAAACTAATTTATTTAACGCCAGGCAGGCAACACACATTAAGCTTAAATTCAAAGCTCTTTGTTGATAAAATATGAATGAGAATGAAGGCTAAAAATTGTTTTTCAACTTTAAACGTTGTTGCAATATTATTTAAAACAACTAATTTTGCTAATTTAACAACCGTAACCTTTATTGTAATATTTGTATCAGGTTTGCCTACTCAGCCTAATATTCCTATAAAATCACTGGAATTCAGTTGTGATTCAACACCAAATCCTGCTGCTCCAAGACATGATGATATTTTAGCTGATTCCGAACTGGAGTGTGACCGTGACCCTAGAGACAATGATGTTGCCGCTGTCAACGTCAACGTTAATGAGGATAACGATAGTGACAATAATTTCACATCCGCTAACAATAATTCTACTGTTTTATCAAATTTGGCACTGCTTGACACCAGCCAACTTGAAAACATTGTTCGTAAGTATCACATAACACTTACCTGTAACTGTATATTTTGCAAAAGATTTAATATAACAATGGTATTTGCATTCTTTTGTTACTAATTTAATTTAGTTATTTTTAAAATTGGGTATTAATTTTGTAACATTTTTATTTTATTTTCAGAAACTTCAGTGCTGGCATCACTTAATTCATTAAAATCGTTGGCGGGATCACATGTTATCAATTTAGTTGTCAACGTTGGATGTTCCAACTCATATTCTCGCAATGACTCTGATAATGCTGTTGCTGGCGTTGCTGCTGCTGCTTCTAATACCAAGCTACACAGCAAATGCAAAAGCAAAATCAAAACTTCAATTTCAGTCCCAGTCCCAGCCTCAGCTAAAGAAGATTCTACACCATCAACATCAACATGTGCAGTTGTCAATACAAGTAAGAAAAAAAATGTAGTTCCAACTGTATCTAAATCTAAATGTAAACGTAGTTCTAGGTTACAAAAAGATAAAACACCGTCTGTGCCTGTGCCTCGTTCAGCTGTTGGTGTATTATTTAATAAAGTGCATTCAGGCATTAAAAATATTCCCAATGTCAATAATGATGGCATTAACATCAACCACGGTCATAATTCTGTCGAGCCTAAAACTAACTTGCCTAACAGGTATGAAAGACGCAAACGTAGTCGCAGTCCTAATAATAGCAGCGACAGCAATAGCAATGACACCGAGTTTCAAAATTATTTACAATTCAGTAGCTCGTATTTAAAGCCTCAAACTATGCGTAACGTATTAGGAGCAGGAGCAGAAGGTGAACTAGCTAGTTGTAACGGAGCAAGAAAAACAGTGTCAGAGAAGTCAGATTCCTCAGAGTCAGAGTCAGACGATGACGATTCAGGCAAACCAAAAGAGAACACAAAAGTTACTGAAACTGACCTTGTCCTCGATCTTAATCCTATAAGCAACTTAGATGGTCCTGATGGTCCACGTAAAAAAAGTATCAAATTAAAAAAATATTCTGATATAGTCAAAAAATACGCAACTAAAAATAAAAAAATACCAATGCAAATTATCCGAAAACAGTTTGATTATACGAAACAAGGTTTTTATTTATGTAAAGTTGAAGGTTGTATGTGTGCTGTTAAGCACGCACAATCTCTGCGTCGACACTGGTTTACTCATGTGCTTCAAGAGGAAGACGACGACATGAATTCTGACATTTCTGACGATGGCGATGGCTTAGATAGCTACACTAGTGTAAACACCACGCACACTAAAACTAAGACTGGCTTGCACAGCCACAATAATTCCAGGGACAGTTATAATTATGATTTAGATTTAAGTTTTGGGTCTGAGTCTGATTTAGACTTAGACTCAGATGACTCAGAGTCATACCAGTCCTACCAGAGAGCTGAAACTGAAAGTAATGAGAGGTTAAAACGAAGACGGGCACAGGGAGGCTTGAAAAAGCATTTGTCACAGAAAAAATTAATTCTGGACTGATTTAGTACTGTATATAGTTATAAATGTATCTGCACTACATGTAAATATTTTCAAATTATGTATTTTGTGTAATATATTTTATACTTTAATTATTTATATTCAAGTCAAGATTTTACCTATTTGCTTGACATTTCATTAAATTTAAATGTTTTTTGTTATTCATATTATCTAATATAATTTAATTAATTGTACTAAATAAAAGAATAAAATAAATCAAAATGTTCAATTTGTAATTTATGATTCAGTTTTGGTGTTGATTCCGTTCACACAATAGAATATTAATACTATTTTATTTTATTATACATTTTTTGTAGGTAGGTAGTAGTAGGTACAAATTACTTTTAGTATCTGAGGGGTCGGCTCATTTCTGAGGGAAAGAGGTGGAAATTTTTCGTCGGACTCACTGTGAGGCCTTTGGGCTCCTTATGGACTTAAAAAACGAACGAACTCGAACGGCACTTTTTTCATCGGGCTCACTGAGGGCTCAAAATTTTTGGTTTTTTTTTAAATAAGTGACTACCGTTCACAAGTATTTTCACGAGCAAAAGTGACCGACTGTCTTACTATGATGGTGGCAAACACAGTAATTATAAGAACTGTAGTCAACATTCATATATTATGTAAAAAAACATTTGGTTTCACGGCCAGCACGAGTCACCTCCGCTGCCTGAATTTTGATAAATTATGTAAATTGAATGTTGTGCACTTTTCATAAGCATGCATTAAACGATTTTGCACATTTCGAAAACATGCAAAAACAATTTTTGCGCTTTAAAAAAAACAAGCTTAGCACTTAGCAATTTTGAAAAACATATAAATATAGTGTTTTGGACTTTTTAAATTTAGGTACATAAATAGACTAATTTAATATTATTATTCTTAAACAGGTAAAAACAATATTTTGACTAGTGCTCGAAATGTTCGGGTCCGGACCAGGAAAATCTAGTCTTGTCTGATCCGGGGATCGGATGGACCAGACCATATTTTCCTTGTCCGAACACAAGTACATAGTTTTAAAGCCACTTGGATAATATAGTTTCTAAAGCTTTGGTAGGTTTAACAATATATTATGTGTGTTGTTCTTGCGCTTGCATTGGTGCTGGCCAATTGAATTGTTGCCTACCTGATATAAAATGTCCCTCGACAATATTTTGTGCAGCTGTGATGCTAGCCTGTAAAACGACATACGTAAATTATGTCATATTAAGCGCCGGAGTTTTTCCTGTTGTTGTTGTTAGGGTTAATTTTTATTCTCCTACATTTCGTGAAAATCAACAAACAAGAAAACAAGAAAAAGCAAGGAAATTGAAATAAGAGACCAGCAAACACAACTATAAAATTATACACGTACCATTTTAATGTCATATATATATACGTTGAAAAATCAAAGTGACCAGAATTCATTTTTTGGTAAATACTAAATTCAATTTCTACAAAACAAAATGTGCGCATAATGGAAAATATTAAACCTTCTGAAACGTGGTAATACAACATTCTACAGTGTTGCAAAAGATGTAAATAGAACATTTTAAATTTTTTAAATGGAGTTCAACAAAAACGATGGCTCATTTCTAAAACTTGTAATTAACTCTTCCTTTACCAAAATTTAGCTTTACTTGTTTTTAGCTTATTGTTTTTCAGGATGGCATATTTTAGTTTAAGGTTTAGCTTGAATTTGAAATGAGTCATTTTGATTCTTCACAGACGATATGTCAAGTAAAAGGTAAAATATTTAAATATGATATTAAAGGGCCTTTAAATAAAGCAGGGTTTTCTATAACAACATGGAAATACAACAATGCTGGAAATTCCAGAAATATGAAGATTTTTCACTTTTCTAAAATATGACAGTAAATACAACATTTCGCTTTACCAAAGACAACCATCAATAAAATCAGAATGGGGGTTGTAGGCGTAGAGAAACCTAATTAAATACTTAAAGTCATTTTTGTCAGTCATTATTAACGGATATTAGCATATTTTGCATTTTTTATTAATATAAAAACATAAGATATGCTTCACAACTTAAAAACATGCAGACATGGAACGTTTTACGTTTTTCAAAAATACTTGTACAAAATATTTTGCACTTTCAGAAACAGCTACAAAACAAAATCAAAAATTTTGCTCTTTAAAAATCTCGTCAATAAAATTGTATAGTTGTTTTATGTTGATTATTTTTTTGACACTTCTAAATTTAGTTCACTTTAAATTTGATTCAGACAATTTTGATTCTGCACCAAGGATGCGTATGTTCTGACGTCCCGCCTAATTACATTGGTTATAACTTGTATTGTATGTAGTTTGGTATGTAGCTAAAAGTGCATGTATCTATTAATCAAGATAATGGATAAGCACAGTTTGAACATTAAAAAATCAAAGTAAGCCATTTCAAATTTTATTTGTCAAATATCTATGCCTCATAAATTGCCCAATATGACAAAATTTTCTAGGAACAAAACCAAAGTAGTCATTATTGAAAAAATTGGTATTTATAATTTAAATAGAGCAGTTACAACATTTCAAATTAAAGAAAAACTTGTAAAATGTTAAATGCCAGTGCTTGGATTAAATGAAAATAAAGCAAACATTAGATTTCAATAAAGATTTTAAAGCCACTACTATGTACTACGGCTTCCCTAAGAAAGAATTTGTTTCCTATTTGCAAGGTGACAAAGTGAAACTAAGAATTAAAACAAAATGGTAATTTTTATGCTAAAGTTTCTTTAAATTTAATTTTACAACATTCTGAATGGATTTCTAGGAGCAATTGTGTCCATCAGAAGACAAAGTGCGGCCAAAGGGACAGGCACAGATGCTGGACAGCGTCGCATTTCCAATTCCTGGGATGGGCAAGCAGAGGTGTGAACATTGCAAAGTGCGTTTAGCACATGCGTTAGCAAATGCAAGCTGCTTGTAAAAGTGGTAAACTTTAACTTCTTTGTGATAACCGGTCTAAAAAAAATAATAATACACAGAAGAATAAATACAAAAAAGAAAAATTAAAGTTTTATATTTCACGAATGCTGGGTCATTTATGAATTTGGTCATAGCCTCACTGTATTTGATTTCAACTTACGCCAGACAATAACTCCGTCAGCTCCGCTCCATCGCATTTGTTGGCTCGATACAATTTATTTGTTGAGCCATCCCGCCAGAACATGTGGTCCTCGAAGATTGTAATTGAATAAAAGTAACTGCTACTGAAAGTGGGTGCAGCTGCTCGTAGCACCAATTTTTGATCCAATCCGTCAGTGTTCATTGAATGTATTGAGCAGGGGTGAGGCGAGCGCGTTGTCCAGTAGAGTCGATTTTCAGTGTAGTCGATTGCCAGCCCCCATGGACTGTCAGCTGTAGTGGCAATAGTTTGTCTTCGACTTCCATCCATCCCAGCGCGTTCGATTTTCTTTAAACTAAAATCGACCCAGTACATCCACCTGTTTCCGCAATTAATTAGATTTCACTTTAAATGGTCTCTAGTGTTGGAGAATAGTTTCGAATAATGAAATTTTTTGATCTACTTTGTAAGCAGTTATTAATTTACCCATTTGCTGGATTCACAACAATGCTAGTTGGATACCAAAGTCCGTCGTAAACAAGAACCTTCTTCATGCTGCCGTCTAAGTTTGCAACAGATATTTGATCTTTGTAGACATCTGTGTAATACAGATGGTGGTGGACATAGTCAATTGCTATCGAATGAATGCCAGCGCCAGTGTCAGTGAAGACCCGTGTTTTCGAAGCCCCAGCGGAGATTGGTGCGCTGTTTATTGTGTTGTCGGGCCCACTCCAGAACATAGTTTCAGTTGGGTAATGAAAGTCTAAGGCATATCCAAGAGATGCGTCGAGAAGTATCTGGGATGTCTGCGAGAAAAACAATACAAATAAAAGAGGCATTTTGGAAAACCCAAAAGTGGAAATTATGATTGGCAACTCCATCACAAAGCTTAATAATTTAATTAATTTAGTTTCTACGTGTGCGATACGCTGAAATCAAAATAAGGAGTCATAAAAACAAAAGGAAAAACATACGTAAAATGTTAATTAGGAGGTTTTGAAAAACGAAGAAAGTTGTATTTTCATGTTTTTGAAAAGGTGCAAAATGTTCTAATTCCATGTTTTTAAAAAGTGCAAAATTTTTTATTCCAGGTTTTTGAAACGATGCTAAATATTCTGCTTCACGTTTTGTAAAGGTAAAAAATGTTTTTTTTTTATTTTTTTGAAAATGTGCAAAATGTACTGATTTCATGTATTTAAAAAAGTGAAAAATGTTTAACTTCTACGTTTTTAAAAAGGTTCGAAATGTTATAATTCCATGTTTTTAAAAAAGTGTAAAATGTTATAATTTCATGTTTTTGAAAAGTTTAAAATGTAATTACGTATTTTTAAAAAGTGCTATATATTCTATTTAAATGCTCTCCGGACATATTAGAATATTTTTGTAGATAATTAATATTTATTTTAGCTAAAAATGGATATTAGTTATTTTAGTTCTTCACAGACGACATGTTACTTACATTACGTTGACTTAAGGAAAGTTGCTGAATGCCAGCATCGTCTGCAAACAGAAGAGTAGCATTTTCACTGTTGAAAGATTTGCATTTTGCTGCATCCTTAACGTAGCCGATTCTGCATTTACACGAAGGAGGTTTCGTCACAGCAGAATTGCAAGTTCCCAGAAGCGCACATTCAATGTCTAAAAAATAAAGATACATAATGTTTTTTTTAAATCAAAATTATTTAACATGGGAATCATGCCTTACCAAAGTTACAGTAAAACCTCGTTATAACAGGTTCGAGTTCTTTGTTAAATAACTAGCCACCGTGTAATCGCTACAGGTGGCAGATTTTAAAGAATTATTTTTTTTGACATAAAAGATAGCCGGATAAGTTGATAATTAGAAATACTAATTCAACGAACCTTCACATTTTCCCCCAATAAATCCAGCGGCACATTCACAACTAATTTCTTGATTTTTCCCAATGCAAGTTCCGCCATTTAAGCAACACTCTTTGGAACACGTGGGAAATGCATAAATACTTTGATTGTGATATTGAAAAAGGGACGTTTCGTTTATTGTGTTACAAAAATCAATGGGAAAATCGCAGTTGACATACACCGCAGTGCTAGACGACCCCTCTTCCAATTTCGTCAAAAAATGGTTAAACGTATTCGTATATTGGACGGGTTCCCTTTGAATAAACTCAAATTTCGTAAATAAAATAAAAATCGGATTTTCAGTGATATTTTGAATTTTTGTTAAGGTATTAATCAGGCCGCCTTCCCCTGCAATACCTGCTCCAAAGTATCTAATGTTACTAAATGTGTTTTGAACATCTGTACAAAATTCATTTTTTTCAAAATCCCTATCAAAAGCCTGTACTTGAAGACTTATATTTCCTGGATCAAAATCTGACTCTTTAAACTGCTCAACTAAATCAGACAAAATAGAATTTTCCTTCCAAACCTGATCGAACTTGAATTACAGACTTTTTAACTGTGGTAGTGAAGTTACTTTTAAAATTTCTAAACTTGGACTGAAGGTCAATTAATTTAGTGGCTGTTTCTTGGGGGAGGCAATTTGGGTTGGTTTTCATTCTGTCGTCAAGTTTGTCAAGTTGGACCTCAGCAGATTTCAGGTTTTGAAAAACTTCGATTAATTCGTTGAGCGTATATTCATTTAATTTGTGACTCATCGTGTTTTGCCGAATGACTCCTAAATGCTCTCTAATTTGGTTGATGGGGGTGAGACTGTAGCTGAGGGGGATTCCCTTTCCTCCGTTTAGGTCCCCTACGAGTCTTGGGACTTCGCTTAACATTTCCTTCACCTGCTGAGCCGTTGTTGGTATTTCCTGGGAAACTGGAATGTCGCTTGTTACAGTCATGTAGAAATTAGATGAAACTTCGTCAGAAGCTGTAAGCGGTCCTCTGAGACTGCGCAGTTCGGCCTTTAGCAAATTTCTTGACGTCCTTGTCTCATTTTGTGAAAAAGAATCAGGCTTCATTTGAAGTTGAACTGCCACTTGGCTTCCCCATGAAATTTGAGTCACAACGTGGGTGGCACCTTTGTGCGTCATGATTGCTTTGGTATAGGTGCCCTTGAGTCCTTCTTGAAAGGACTGGAGGTGCTGAACCACGGTTTCGATTTCATACAATAAAGTTCCTGTCATCTGTGATGCGGATTGCGTCTTTCCTTGAAAAATACTAAGCGCTCCCTTCGGTTTGGTAATACCCGTTAAAATATTAACTCCAGTATTTTTGTCTATGTTGAAAAGATTAAATTGATCAATGAACGAATCTGTTATTTCGGTAAAGGTCCTTCTCGTTGGATTTTGAATTTCAGTGATGAATTCGTCTGGTATGGCTCGACTAAACACGCCCACAGGGATTACGGTGTCGGTCTTTTCATCGTACAGGTCACCAAGTCTTGCAGTCCGTTTTAGCGCTGGGATTTGAATGCAGCGCTCCTGGGTGGCATTGCAAAATGAAGGGCAAGATGAAATAAGAGTGAAAGTCAGGGCAGCCAGAATTGTCGTCCGGTACTCAACGTTACGGTGACGGTGACGGTGACAGTGTATGGCTTTTTTCGTTTTCATTGGTTTTTGTTCTTTAACTAAAGCCATTTTCGATTTTTCAAAAATCGAAATCTCTGAAAAACAAAATGAAAATTTAATTTGACACTGAAATTAGGAAATATGGAATGACGCAGCTTCAAACCCACATAAATACTTTTAAATTAGAATTTAAATAAAAAACACTGTTTTGCCTGTTAGAAATTGTTTTAAAATTGAATTAAAAATAACTTACCGTATAAAAAATAAAATAGAATACCATTAAAAACGTAATTTTAACTTTTACATGTATTTCTGAATTTTGTTGACTGTTATAACTAAATTTTAGGCCGTCTCTGTAGTCGCACTCGTGTGAAATAATTGTCGTCGCTGGAGCGGTAAATTAGAACTGTAAAATATTTCAACTAATTATGCAAGTAAAGCAAAAGCCCGTACAAAAATAATCAAGGAGTTAAATAGCGCAAACGTACGTAGACAGACAGTAGGAAAAGAACTGCTTCTGGCAGCAGCCCTCAACTAGAAATAATTTGCAAATTCGCAGTTTGAGGTTGAGATGTAACGTTCAATGTGTGAGTGACACGTTGCGTAGAGCAGAGCAGAAATAAAAGGAGACAGAAAATATGTATTCATTAACTAGGCGTTGCAATTGAGAGCGTGAAACTGATAAGACGGTGAAAAAACATTTCGTCCTAAACTTTAACATGCATTTTAAAAATACATAAAACTTAAAAATACATAAAACTTAAAAATACATTGAATGAATGAAAAATGCAAAGAAGACATAAAAACTACATATTGTTCTTTGAAGAACCAAAATGACTCATTTCTAATTTATGCTAAAATTAAAATCAGCTATGTCAAAAAAGACAGTAAATAAGATACATGCTTACAATGCTAATTAAGATTTTCCCAAATGAGCAAATTGTTCTATTTTAATGTTTATAATAATGTCAAACTGTTCTGTTTACATGTTTTTCTGAAGTACTAAATGTGCTATTTACTTGTTTTTGAAAGTGTAAAATGTTCTATTCACATGCTTTTAAAAAGTGCAAAATATTCAATATGTAATAATTATATTTGTGCAAAAGTCAAAACGTTTTATTTAATTGTTTTAAATATTCTGTATACGTATTTTTTGCAAATGTCAATACTTTCAATAATTGTAAGTGTTTTTGATGTGTTTTCAAAAGTTTACAAGGTTCTACTTACCTACTTTGATAAACATGTTATTGTGGTTTTGTCTGTGTAGATAGTGTATTTTGTTTTGGATTTTTGACTAAAAATAAATATGGGTCATTTTGTTTCTTCACACACGATACACAAAAAAAGTAATTTTAAATACATATTTGCATGTGCTTGCTCACTAGTATTCTGGCATGTTACGTATTTTAAGAAATCCCACTCGTAGAACGTTCGTGATATATACGTAATATAATTTGGTATAGGGCCGCATATAGTTTAGTTGAAAAAAAAAACGGGATTTAAACAACCAATAGTCTGGCGAATACAGAACACATGTATTATTTCTGAGTAACTATGTTTCGAGGTTTAACGACGTGGCCTAGATTCAGTTTCTAATCTCGTCTCTTGACGCAGATGGCCAAAGTTTACGTCGATGTCAGACCAGCGAACTACGTATTGCGCAACCAGGACGTGTCTAACAAACAACTAAACATGACATACGTAATTTATTTATTTTTACTTTAAAATTGGATGTATCTCCATCACGACTATCTACACTGCTAAAATTGTTCACCCAAAATCAAAGCTAAATTTATTCCTACCTATCTACCTAATTCCCCGGGGTTTTCACAATATTGAAATATTGGACCCATTTCAACGTGTGATGTACCATTCGGAAGGTAACGACGAGTAGATTCTAAATACCGAATTCTAGTAGAGTTTACTTACAAACGTGTGCCTTTTTTTATAAACCGTCACTTTATTTTTAAATTCCTCCTAAAACTTTTTTTATGCGTCAGAAGCTTAAAACAAAATACCAGTTTTCTTAGTTATATCTAATCAATAATAGTAATACTCCTAAATATATCTATACCATGCCAAATGTACCTGCACCGATAGAAAGAGCGTAGAGGTCAAGTACCCTAAAAGATCATTATTTTGTGCTGACATAGTGTCCTTTATATGGAACCCTTAAATGCCCGTCCTCCAAGTAACAGCAGTTTTCTTCTCTGATCTACTTTGGCATCATTTTAACCACCTCATGGATTTACTTTATTTAAAACAATGGACGGAAAACATACACAGACGGACGCGAAAAAACGTGACTGAACAAACGGACTACAAGCGTTGTTATTGAGGAAGATTATTAGACTAATTTTAACAACCAATTTTAGATACTTAAATAATTTAAAAAATTTAATTTTAATACAAATTCCAAGAAATATATATTTTAGAGGTTTAGATTTTTATCTTGTAATTGTTTAGCTATGATACTTACATAGGAAGTACCCCAAGTGTAAAATCCGAAATGAAGAAAACGATATCAGATCATGTCCTACGTGGTAGGGACACTACAACGTATATAATTATATTGGTGCAAATTGCGTTTTGGCTCCAAAAATCAAAATTGCAAATTTCAAAATTCGTCAAAATGAAAAATCGCGAAAATCACATGGGAAAATAAATTGGAATTTTACCTTACTTAATGGTCCCCCCTTACCACTTTTTCAGTTTTCTGAAAATTCTCGAATTTATTTCAATCCTGAAATTTAGTTTCTAGAAAATAGAAAAAGGCCCTGAAGAAAACAAATTTTATTAACATTGGATAAGAACTGTAGAAGCACCAGGGTGGCAAAGTAATATTTGAATTTTTTAAAAGTTTGGCGGGCCACTGCACTGCGACCATAAAACTCAAAATGCAGTCAAATTGCAATGGGTCTATACTATTTAAAAGTAGTTTAATTTTTTGGAAGTATGATTTGGAAATATAAGTGTACTACTTAAATTGGTTCTCTTGTGAAAAAAAAAATAAGTAGGACGTCAAAACGAAATTAGTAACAATTTTTATAGATTGGTGTAATAATTAGCTGTATTGTGCAGTTTGCAGTTTAATAGAAAACAGTTTTTGAAAATTGTTAACTTTTAAGAATTATTATTTGTGTGAGACATAAGCACAATTAATATTATTGCTCATTCATTTAATTTGATCATGTTCTACGTCTACATACTCCTCCTGGGCTAAAGGTTTAGGATTTGTTGGGTACCCTGTCACGATACCGGACACCAAAAAGTAGGCGCCTGAAAACAGGACATTAGAGCCCGGATTGCGTAGTTACGATATTAATATTATGTAGATTTAGTTTTGTTTTTCTCTACATAGTTGATTTGGATTCTAGCTGCAAATGTAAAGTTATAAGTAACCGTATATCGTCTGTGAATAACCAAAATGACCCATATCTAATATTACCATAGGCTACAATTACAATAATCCTTGTCATAAAAACAAAATGAGAAACATGTGTAAAGTGTTAATTTTAAGAGTTTTTGAAAATTTTGTTTTATTTTCATGTTTTTCCACAATGTAACTTGTC
This sequence comes from Dicyrtomina minuta, assembly GCA_949802685.1. NCBI lineage: Eukaryota > Metazoa > Arthropoda > Collembola > Symphypleona > Dicyrtomidae > Dicyrtomina > Dicyrtomina minuta. Next base: position 171,661,526 of record OX461808.1, on the reverse strand, counting down.
ATATTTACATGTTTTTGAAATAATACAAATATATCTAATTCCATATCTTCGTAAAGATGCAAAATATTATAATTCCTTGTTTTTAAAAAGGTGTAGCAAGTTCTAATCCCATGTTTTTGAAAAGTGCAAAATGTTCTAATTTCATGTTTTTGAAAAAGTGCACGTTGATTTAATACAATTTTTTCCGAAAGGTGCAAAATTTTCCAATCCCATGTTTTTGTAAAAGTGCAAAATGATCTAATTCCATGTTTATAAACAAGTGCAAAACGTTCTAATCCCATGTTTTTGTGAAAGTGCAAAATGATCTAATTTGATGTTTTTAAAAACGTGCAGAATATTCTAATTTCATGTTTTTGAAAAGTACAAAATGTTCTAATCCCATGGTTTTCCAAAGTGTAAAATTATTTCAATTCATGTTTTCAAACAACTGAAGGTTTAATAATTTTATGTGTTTAAAAAAATTAAAATGTTGTATGTAATTAAATAGTTTTGAAAAGTGCAAAATGTTCTTTTTAAATGCTTTTAAACATTATTTGAATATTTTCGTAGATATGTAGTTGATATGTATTCCTCTTAGCTTAAATTGGACATGGGTCATTTTGGTTTGTCACAGACGATGTAAAAATCACTGACCTTTTGTTAATTGTATTATCATTAAGCTGGATGCATTTGGTTGACAGTGACCACCACCGCATTGAACGATCAGGAATGGACGGCTCAAGAAGGGAAGTAGTTCTCAGCACATATCTAATTTATCTGGGAGGATTAACAATTGACTTTGACAAAAATCAAATTTACTAGACACACCATGAGCCCAGCCCAATTTCCTCATCAAACTTTGACGCGTCAGACATCAGACAGGACACTCATTTTTAAATGAAATGCACCATAATTTATGGGCAGTTTTTTTACCTCAATTACAACCTTTGAGAACGCTTTTTATTGGAATGATTTTGCTAAGTACATAATTTACCCAGTTTACAAATGTGATAGATCCAACTTTGTTGTGGAAAACGATGTGAGTTCATCAATTACAAAAAAAATACGATTTTTATTATTAAACAAACATTCAGTTTTTATTCTTATCATTATATTATTTTATTTTTATTTTTTAATATGTTTTCAACAAAGGAACTTATTTTGTGGGATATCAAAACTTACGACGTATCAAAACAGCCACTTGGCGAAAATCACTGTTCGAAAGGGATTAACAAATGCTCACACTTTTGTCTTCCCGTTCCGGTCGCGGTTCCGGTTCCGGTTCTGGATATGCCCGCTTCCAATATTAACTTGACCGCCTCTACTACTTGTACCTGTCCAACTATGCTAAGTCTTTCAACTGCTGATAGCATAAACTGCATTTTACAAGGATAAAATTTTAAAATTTATAAATTTGATACAGATTCAAGAAATGTAAAGCAAAATGTATTGGAAATCTAAACATGATTTAATTTTCACAAACTAAAGACAAAACACATCCGATTTTGTAACAATACCTATAATTATGCATACTAGTACATGTTGCGTGAATTAGCGGTAGATAAATACATTTTTGATCTTGGCTGGGAATATGTGGAGAAACATTTGGGTTCACGGCCAGTACAAGTCACCTCCGCTGCCTGAATTTTCATGAATCATGTAAAAAGAATGTTGTGCACTTTTTAAAAGCATGCATGAAACGATTTTGCACATTTCGAAAACATGCAAGAACAATTTCTGCGCTTTAAAAAAAACAAGCTTAGCACTTAGCACTTTTGAAAAACATATAAATATAGTGTTTTGGACTTTTTAACTTTAGGTACATAAATAGACTAATTTAATATTTTCTTAAACAGGTAAAAACAATATTTTGACTAATGCTTGAAATGTTCGGGTCCGGACCAGGAAAATCTAGTCTTGTCTGATCCGGGGATCGGATGGACCAGACCATATTTTCCTTGTCCGAACACAAGTACATAGTTTTAAAGCGACTGGGATAATATAGTTTCTAAAGCTTTGGTAGGTTTAACAATATATTATGTGTATTGTGCTTGCGCTTGCATTGGTGCTGGCCAATTGAATTGTTGCCTGCCAGATATAAAATGTCCCTCGACAATATTTTGTGCAGCAGTGATGCTAGTCTGTGCCTGTATAACGGGTTTGGGTAATAGTCACCCCCGTTTAAGTCGCCCCCACATTACTCACCCCCACATTACTCACCCCCACATTAGTCGCCCCCGGGTAATAGTCACCCCCGTTTAAGTCACCCCCGGGTAATACTCGCCCCCGTCATATTCACCCCCACAAGCATGTGCACTCACGCAGACGTTTTTTTTTAGTTTTTCGAGTTTTTTCGTCATAGGGTTATTCTTGTTATAAGATGAACAAAGCAAAACCGAACGTAACTTATAGCTGGAGAAGTTCCGCTAAGTAATAAACTGCGCTACCTACGCATTGATGATCGAATTCTCACAGCCGTCAAGCAACGGAAAGATGTGTCCAAAGTTGCGTACCTAAAAAAGATTGCTTACAATCTGGGAAGAATTAAAATCAAAAACAGAGACCTTCCTCCCTGCGTAAATCCTTTGAACCCTGTACCGTCAACCCTGCCTTTGACTTTGAACCCTGTACCACCCAATCCACCTTTGCCACACATCTCCACAGCCGTTACCCGAAAACGAGGACGCCCACGCAAGAACTTCGCCACCCAAGCTGAACCAACCATAATCCCTTTAGTCAGACCAACTCTTCCCACTCTCCGAGCCACCAGAACACGCTCAACGCAGATAACAACTGTAGTCAACACTATACAACAGCCTGAACCTATTCAAATTACTGCCATCAACCAACCTAAACGGAAACCTGGACGTCCAAACAAAAATATGAATCCAGCTGGGAATGACGAGCCACGAGAAAAGCGAACTAAAGTGTGTGATGTACTCACACAAAAATGCTGAGTTCACATTTATTTTGTACATATTTCGTGAAGCATTATTTTTTATTTTTTTATAATTTTTTAAATTTTTCACAATAAACTGACAACGGTTATCACCTGCACTACTTCTACTTCTACTTCTTGCATACCATACCACGGGGGTGAATATGACGGGGGCGAGTATTACCCGGGGGTGACTTAAACAGGGGTCACTATTACCCGGGGGCGACTAATGTGGGGGTGAGTAATGTGGGGGTGAGTAATGTGGGGGCGACTTAAACGGGGGTCACTATTGACCGTACCGTATAACGACATACGTAAATTAAGTATGTCAAATTAAGCGCCGGAGTTTTTCCTGTTGTTGTTGTTGGGGTTCATTTTAATTCTCCTACATTTCGTGAAATATATACCCTAATTGCATTTGATTTTAACTTACGGCAGAAATCCACTCCATCAGTTCTGCTCCATCGCATTTGTTGGCTCGATACATTTTATTTGTTGAGCTATCCTGCCAAAACATGTAGTCCTCGAAGATTGAAATTGACCTGAAGTCACTGCCTTTGAAAGTGGGTGCAGCTGCTCGTAGCACCAATTTTTGATCCGATCCGTCAGTGTTCATTAAATGTATTGAGCAGGGATGAGGCACCGTTGTTGTCCAGTACAGTCGATTTTCGGTGTAGTCTATTGCCAGTCCCCATGGGTCGTCAGTTGTAGTGGCAATAGTTTGTCTTCGACTTCCATCCATCCCAGCGCGTTCGATTTTCTTTAAACGATAATCCACCCAGTACATCCACCTGTTTCCGCATTTAATTAGGTTGCATTTTAAATGGTCACGTGTTCAAGAACAGTTTCAAATAATGATCTACTTTTAATCTTCTAGTAAAGTAGTAATTATTATACCCAGTTGATGGATTCACAACAATGCTATCTGGCCACGAGAGTCCGTCGTTAACAAGAACTTTCTTCATGCTGCCGTCTAAGTTTGCAACAGATATTTGGTCTTGGTAGACATCTGTGTAATACAGATGGTGGTGGACCCAGTCAATTGCTATCGAATCAATGCCAGCGTAAGTATCAGTGAGGACAAGTGTTTCTGAAGCCCCAGCAGAGATTGGTGCGCTGTTTATTGTATCGTCTTGCCTACCCCAGAACATCGTTTTAGTTGGGTAGTGAAAGTCTAAGGCATAGGCATACTCATAAGATGTGTCTGATAGTATCCGGGTTGTCTGCGAGAAAAACAACACAAATATAAAGCGCATTTTGAAAAGCAGAAAATTGGAAATGATAATTGGCAACTCCATCACAACGCTTAATAATTTAAATAATTTAGTTTCTACGTGTGCCATAGGCTAAAATCAAAATGAGCTGTCATAAACAAAATGAAAAACATGCGTAAAATGTAAATGAGGAGGTTTTGGAAAACGTGAACAGTTGTGTCTTTATGTTTTTGAAAAGGTGCAAAATATTCTAATTCCATGATTTTAAAAAGTGTAAACTGTTCTAATTCTATATTTAGAAAAGATGAAAAATGCTCTAATTGAATGTTTTTGAAAAGTGTAAAACGTAGTTACGTATTTTTAAAAATTTCCCATTTCAATGCTCCCTGGATGTATTATAATGTTGTTGTAGATAGTTAATACTGTTTATAGCTAAAAATGGATATAGGTTATTTTAGTTCCTCAAAGGCGACATGTGACTTACATTACGGTGACTTATGGAAATTTGCTGAATGCCCTCGCCGTCTAAGAAAAGGAGAGTAGCATTGTCACTGTCAGAAGAGTGACATTTTGCTGGATCTTGGGCATCTTTAACGTATCCGATTTTGCATTTACACGAACGAGGTTTCGTCACAGCAGAATTGCACGTTCCCGGAAGCGCACATTCAATATCCAACAATTATAAGTTTTTTCAAAAATCAAAATTATTGTAACATGGGAATCACACCTGACCAAAGTTACAGTTAAACCTCGTTATAACGGCTTCAAATTCTTTGTTTATTAATTAGCACCCGTGTAATTGCTACAGGGGGCAGATTTAAAAGCATTTTTTCTACATGAAAGGTAGTAGGATAAGTTGATTATTAGAAATACTAATTCAACGAACCTTCACATTTTTCCCCAATGAATCCAGCAGCACACTCACAACTAATTTCTTGATTTTTCTCAATGCAAGTTCCGCCATTTAGGCAAGACTCCTTGGAACACGTGGGAACAGTAGAGTCTAAAGAATTTATTTAAAATGCAGAAATACTTTGATTGTGATATTGAAAAACGGACGTTTCGTTTATTGTGTCACGAAACTCGCTGGGAAAATCGCAGTTGACATACACCGCAGTGCTAGACCACATCGTTTCAAGTTTCGTTAAAAATTGGCCGAACGTATTCGTATATTTTACGGGTTCCTTTTTAATGAACTCAAATTTCGTTGATAAATTAAAAATCAGGTTATAAGAGAAATTATGAATTTTTGTTAAGCTATTAATCAGGCCGCCATTCTCTGCAGTACCTGCTCCAAAGTACCAGATGTTACTAAATGTGTTTTGAAAATCTCTACAAAATACAATTTTTTCCACATCTTTATCAAAAGCCTGTACTTGATGCCTCATATTTTCGGGTTCAAAATCTGACTCTAAAAACTGGTCTACTAAACCAGAAAAAATCGGTTAGCATCTTATCGACCTACAAATGCAACGTTATATGATAAAGGTACAGAAAGAATGAGAGAATAAAATACAATTTTTATAGAAGCTTAATGATCTACCGCAAAGCATTTAAAAAATCACATAAGTTACTGAGCGTACCTTTAATCCAATTGACGTATTTGGAGACTTGCATGTAGATACCTGGATATTCTGGCCTCGCACAGCCAATTCCACCAGAGACAACGCCGACCAACATCGAAGTCCCATTGCTTAGCTGCACACTCAGTGGACCACCCGAATCCCCTTGACAAGCATCCACGCCTCCGACGCCTAAATGTCCTGCACAAAGCATTTTCACGGACACAAAAACTTGATCTTCTTCCTATGCTTCCACACAGTCTGCCCTGTCCACTATGGGCACAGTCACCTTCTGCAGAACAAGCGGATTAGTTCCTCTGGATTGCAATCTGCCCCAACCAGTGACAATGGCATTACCGCTGGCTTCGAAGTCTGCGTCTGGCAGAAGAATTGGCTGCACTGCCGCTGACCACTGCAGTGGCCGGTCAAGTTGGACGATGGCGATGTCGTTGACCTCAAAAATCGGAATGTATTCCTTATGGACGTGCAACTCTCTTATCTTACGTCTTTGTTCCGTTCCTTCGTCTTGTTGCCAGTTGTGGTCCCCTGCAACGATCGTCCAGGATTTGTATTTGATGATAGTTATAAGCCACCACTAACTCAATGTTATTTAAATGGAGCACGTTGTTAAAGAACTCGGGGTTTTCATTTACAAGAAATGATATGTGGCACATTAGAACCTCATCATTTAATTTGATATCCTATTACAGTATAATAGTTTTATCGGTATCGTGTTATAGGTATGACGTAATTCCTGTATAAACGTTCCGGACTAAAAGCATAAAGTATTGATACATTGTATTTTCTTTTTTGTTGTTGATGAGATTGTATTGTCTCGTATACGAAATATTTTTAATTCAAAATCTTGACATTAATCTTTTTATTTTTACAATTAAATTGAGTGTTATTATCGTACGTATAAATTCATTTAAATTTAAATGCATAAACAGATCTGAGTGGTGAGCCCTACTAGAATTTAGGTTAATAAGTTCTTCACACAAATGTACAACAAAAGTTACTATACGTGTTCATTACCTTCAAGTTTTGGTGGTATATCAAGACTTCATTCTGTTCATCCTACAAGTACGAAAAAAAGTGTAGTGAATTTTCTACAGTCTCAAGATGCCTATACGAAACATAAGTTTACAAAAAGGAAATTTGTTCGTCGTAAATTTTCAGCACCGTGTATAAATTATTTATGGGCAATTGATCTCATTGATATGAAAAAGTATTACAGAGTCAACAAAGGGTATAAATACATTTTAACTATAATTGATATTGCCAGCAGATTTGCCTATGCAGTGTGTGTACGTAACAAATCTGCTACAGAAGTAACACATGCGTTTAAAAGCATTGTATCATCGACTAACAAACCAGAATATTTGACTTGTGACCGAGGTAATGAGTTTTATAACGAACAATTTCGTGCATTGCTGAAAGAATATAATATAATTATGTACAGCAACTATTCGGAGTTTAAATCTTGTGTAGTTGAACGTTTTAACCAAACATTAATGTCGCGTTTATCAAAATACTTCACGCACAATAAGTTCTCGGAAAAATGTAAACGGTACTACGATGTTCTTGACCAAATTGTAAGCTCGTATAATAATAGCTACCATCAAGGAATCAAAATGACGCCTTCTAGTGTTAACAAATACAACCAAATGGATGCATGGTTAAACCTACACCAAACTCAAATAAACTCTAAATGGAAGTCCACATCAAAGTTTAAACCGTTAGATGTCGTAAGGATTTTAAAACCTAAGAGGTTGTTTGAAAAAGGATATTCACCACGATTCACTGATGAAACATATTTAATTAATGAAGTTGTAGATGGACATCCAGTGACTTATAAAATTAAAACGTGGGCTAATGTAAACATCGAAGGAATGTTTTACGAAGCGGAATTATCTAAAGTAACATTGCAAAGTAATAAATGTTGATCTTTATTTTGAATCAGTAACTTGAACCAGTCACATCATGTCGTTTTACGCCTATATTCCTATAAACGATTCTAGTTTATATTTTACAAATAACGCAATGTCTAATTTTAGCGTCAAACTACCACAACCATTTAAATTCAATCAAAGTGAAATGGAAGTAGCATTAGTAGAAATTAGTCATTTACCACACTTGAAACATTCCAACGAAGTGCGTAAGCGTAATATTGCTAACGTTTTCGATTTGTTCATTATATGTGATATCGTTGAACCGCAAATTTACGGAAGTAGGTTAATAAACCTATTACGAGTTGTGAACGTAAGCAATGAAACTAGTGGAGGTTTAAAGTTTATTAAACCTTACTACGTAAACGTTGAAAGGACTTACGTTGACGTTATTAATTTCAAACTTACTAATGCAAGTGGTGAAGAACTGAATCTACACTCGTCTAACTTAGTGCTAACTCTACATTTTCAAAAATCCAATAATGGAGTGGGAACTGGAAAATCTTTATGAATCACACACAAAGCTTCAACACCCGTTCTCTATGATGATTGCAGGTAATACTACTAAACTTTCCTAAATTGAATGTTTATAACATATCGTTTCTGATTTCAAGGTTCATCGCAGTCTGGAAAAACTAGCTTCACAGCTAACGTTTTATATAATCTAAATAAATTAGTGGATGAGCAACCTGACAAAATAATTTTTAGTTATAGCACTTACCAACCGTTGTATGACGAATTAAAGTCAAAAATATCAAATATTTCATTCGAAAAAGGACTGGACTTTGATGTCCCAGACAATCAAAATACTCTGCTTATTATTGACGATCAAATGACTGAATCATCCAAGGATTTAAAAATTCAAAATTTGTTTCTACAAGGCGTACATCATAGATCAATTTCAACGATTTTTTTAACTCAAAATATATATCCACAAGGAAAATTTTCTCGTGACATAAAGCTTAACACAAACTACATTGTTTTACTTAAATCACCTATGTTTTTGTCACAAGTGCAATGCATGGGACGTTCGTTGTATCCTCGTATGAATAATTTCTTTACGAAAGCGTACTTGGATGCAACAAAACTTCCTTACAGCTATTTATTCGTGAATCTGCATCCTAAGTGTCACGATCATCTTAGAGTCCGGAGTGGAATATTACCACAAGAATCTGAGATAATTTATATACCTAAGTAATAGTATGATTTATACTGTCGACGTTGAAGGGTTTTTTGTAAAGAATAAATTCATAGTGAAAGAACTTGCTTATGTGTGTATTGACAATAATAAATCTGAAAACTTTGTTTTTAAAAACCCTTTTCCCTTTTGTTTATTAAATAAAAAAGAAAAACAAACAGTGTTTTATTGCGAAAACTACTTGCACAAAATTCGTTGTAACGAAGGACAAATTCCCTACTCTTTGCAAGCAGAACTTTTGTCTAACATAATTGTTGACGGGGATCTTGTTTACGTAAAAGGATTTCAAAAAGCAGAATATTTAAGGTCAGTTTTATCTAAAGGAACAGCTGTAAAAAACCTGGAACTTTATTGTTGTCCATCTGTTAAGAGTTTTTGTCAAGAAGTCAAAATCAAATGTGATGTTTCATCGCATCAGAAATTTAATCTCCACTGTGCATTATTAAAAGTGAACTTTTACGCATCATTTGTGAGAAATATACTAACTACAAATGTCTGTGAGGATTAAAGAAAATTTAGAGTTTATTGAAAAAATTAAATTAGCTACTCCTTACAAACGAAAAATTTTAATCAGAGAGGCAACAGAAGATAACATTTTAGCGCTAGCTGAAATTGCACATAACACATTACTCGGAAATCTTCCAATAGACGCATTACAACAACAAAAACTTAAAAGACATCGACACAGTATACGGACGTTAGCAAAGGTTAAACTATCAACAAAGTTCAAAAAGAAATTATTACAACAAAAAGGTGGACTTTTACCTCTTATTGTCACACCTCTGCTGTCAGCAATTGGAAGCGTTGCTGGAAAAGTAATTGCAAACACGATAGGTCTGTAAAATGGCAAAGCGTATGAAACTGATTTCAGAGAAGGAATTTGATACATTAAAAGGTCTTGCTAATGATCCTATTAAAACAAGTGGTGATACAAATTTACAAGACGCTGGTACCTTAGCTAAAGCTATTTTGTATTCCAACTCTATACCAGAAGATATAAAGACCCAACTTTACGGGTCCATGGTAAAACATCTGACAAAAAACTATAACGACCTACTTAATAAACCTATTAAAGTAACCTTAACGAGTGAAATAGACGACAGAAATAGTAAATTACCAAAAATACAAGGCCAACCTGAGGGTAAAGAACAAATTAAAAATATTTTGTCACCAAGCGATTTAGATTTAATAGACTTTATACCATTGACATTTATCGAAAATGCTTGCAAACTTATGTCAAAGTTAAAAAAACATTCACAGTATATACAGTGGGATGACGATGGTCAAGTATCATTTGATAATGGTGTCAGCTACGCACCGGATGTAAACATTGGTGATTTAGTTTCTGCTGTGGTAAGACCCCAGTTATCGTTTGATAAGAATGGACCAATTGGATTCACTCGCTTTAAAAATCTTATTAGAAAGCTACGAATTCCACTTTCATTAGTATCCTCGAAAGTTCGACAAGAAATAATTGAACTAGTAAGCAAAGAGCAACAACCTACTGAAGATAAAGACGCGAGTTCAAATTCAAATTCTCGTCAAAGCCTTGCGATTGTTAGTAGTTTGAAAAACTGGGAACCATTAGATACTATAAAAAAAACATAGATTACGTATTCAGTAAAATATGATATCTATTAAAAAAGAAAATATCAACATCAAAACAGGTGAAATATGCTTTGAAGAGTATGCAACTATTTCATCTAGAGAAACATCATTTCAAGATCATCGTTGGTGTAAAATTAGAACTCATACTGCAACTTTAATGGCGTCAGCAGGATTTTTTTACGAAGGTGAAGCTGATATAGCTACGTGTTATTACTGTGGTCTTTGCCTATTTGATTGGGGTTCAAACGACAACCCATTTATTGAACATGCAATATTCAGTCCTAAATGCCCGTATATACTTGTAAACCGTACTAAATTCTGGAGATACGATCAAAGTGCTTCAAACAATGTGAGTAATAAATTAAAAATTTTGTTAAACTAATTATTTAAATGCAAGTAATATTGAATTTTGTTTTATAGGAAGTTTCAAGTTTTTTCAGTGACGTGTACTCAAGGCTGATTGTTGAACCCAATTTCGAATCCTCTTGGCGAAAAGGTATTAGTCATTATATGTCTAATTTGCAAATATTTTATCTAATATTAACTTCAATTTTATTAGGTACATTGGTTTATAACATTTAAGGATTGAACATGATAAAGTCTAAGTTGGATGAAGGAATTTGCAAGGTTTGCTTGATTAATAATGCATCATACCTAATGCTTCCGTGTGGACATTTGGACTATTGCAAAGAATGTGTGACAACGCAAAATAAGTGTGTCATCTGCAGAGCGAGTCATACGTCAATAATCAAAACGTTTAGAAGTTAACAGTCTGTAGTATAAAAGAACCGTATCACTTTGATATCAGTTCCATTAATGACAGTTATTTAATTTAATATTAATAATTATTCAGTTACAAAATGAAAGGCAATTATTTGTGGAATCACGACGTTTACCATAAGGAGCTAGAAAATCTCATTGACAATAACTCCAATACAACTATTACAATTAATAAACAAGTAGGTGGTGGTCTTGGAAAATCAAAAGGAGCATTTATTCCCATATCTGCGAAAGAGTTTATTCCTAGTACGAACCAAACAGTGACTGACGACTACTCAAGCATGAAAACTGATGATTCAGTTAAACCTCGACGAAAGACAAGAAAGTTACGAAAATCTTCTCAATCAGGACGTGGAATAAAGCAAACTCGTTCTGTCACGTACTACACACCCTGTGAAAAAAAGCGTAAAGTCAAGAAGAAAATCGAAAAAAAGTTTCCACGTAACAAAACCGACATTTTTTCATAATGTCTCTAAAACATGAAGCCTCACAACCTGCTATTCGGGGTCAGGTAAATATTTTCCCGTTACCTTTAACCGATACTACAATTGATTACAGTCTGTACGCGGAGTACAAACCTGTTGTTAACATTCAAGACTCAGACGCTAAAATTGAATTTCGCGTAATAGGAAACTCAAGTCAGTATTTGGATTTAGAAGACTCTTTCTTGTATCTTCGCATAAAAGTCATCAACGTGGACAATTCCGACCTTCAGAAGAAACAAGATATTAGTACCACTAATTTTCTTCTACATTCATTGTTTTCACAATGTGATTTGTATATTAATAGTCGTCTTGTATCAACAAGTAACAATTGTTATGCGTATAAAGCTTATATACAGAACCTTTTTTCCCACGGTACTAAAACATTGCAGTCGCTAAAATCGTGTGCTTTATTTCATGAAGACACAGACAATTGCGATGCTAGTGATACAAATGACGGATACAAAAGTCGAAAAATTTGTGTAGCCGGTTCTAAACCTTTAGAGCTTATTGATAAATTATGTTTAGACCTATCAGAGCAAGATAGGTATATTCTTAGCGATACTGATCTTACGATTTCATTAACAAGGTCGTCAGATTCGTTTGCACTTCTTGGTAACGAATCATCTATCAAAATTAAAAATTCGTCGAATGAAGAAGTCACCGTCATATATCCAGGAACAGCAAAAGTTAAATTTCTGGACGCTAGTTTTTTTGTAAGAAAGCAAATACTTTATCCAAGTATTATTTTAGCACACCAAAAGCTCCTTGATGCCGGCCACACAGCAAAGTATCCATTTAAGAGGACAGAAATAACGTTTTTTACTATACCAAGAGGTAATCAATCTTTTATTTCCGAAAATTTGTTTATGACGTCAGTACCGTCAAGACTTATATTTGGTTTTGTATCAAGTTCAGCGTTTAATGGTAATTTTAAAGAAAATCCATTATGTTTTCAACATTTTGATGTGTGCTACGTTTCACTTTCTGTCAACAATATGAACACTCCAATTCGTCCTCTGAATTTAAATTTTCGAGATAATCAATATTTGCTTGCCTACTACATGTTATTTTCCGGCACTGGTAACCTAGGACGAAATCAAGATTTAGCGCTTTCAAGATACGACTACCACATTGGAAACTGCTTTTTTGCATTTGATATTAATCAAAGCAATAACGACTCTAATATTTTAACTTTAGAAAAAAACGGAAACATAAGATTAGAGTTAAAATTTGCTAAGGCTTTAGAAGAAGCAACTAACTGTATTGTTTATTCAGAGCATCAATCCGTGTTAGAAATAGATAAGTTTCGACAGTTCAATTTATCCTAATTAACTATGTCACAAGTCGATGCACTTTGCACTACGGATATTTTTAACATATTATCAAGATACCTGAGACATGATGGAACAAAAATATATGTATTGGCAATTGATGAATTAAGTACTATTAAAGAAAGTGCCTTTACTTGTGTTTTCAACTCAGATCCATCTCATTTGCCAGGAAAACATTGGTTAGCGATACAAAAAGCAGAAAATTCGGTAGTTTATTTTTTTGATAGTTTTGGTATGGGTCCTTTATATTATGGAAATTATGTAATTAATTTAATTAATCAATATGGTGGTAAAGTTAAATATAACGTTAATCAAGTGCAATCAAACAAAAGTCAACTTTGTGGTGTTTACTGCCTGAATTTTGTGCTTGAAAAGTCTCGTTTTGTAACCTATGAATGCTATTTAAAATCATTTACATCTAATTTGGCACTAAATGATACAAATATGCAATTATTTTATAGGTCCTTAAAAAATGAATGCGTTCAATTAGATTGTTCATGCGTACGAAAATCAAGATGCATTCAGTCTTGCAGAAGTAAATAAACGCTTTATAACATAATACGTTTAGAATTAATAATTTATATTTAAATCAGTACCAACTGGTACATCCACAATATTTTCCAATTTATCAGCTTGCTATGAATAAAACATTAAATTGTTTAAGACGGTAATGTTATATAGTTTAAATTTAGAAAATAAGTTAAATTTAGTTCGTATATAAAAATGTTAAAGATGTGTTAAACATAATTTTGTATGTAAAATGCAAATAATTAATCCGTTGAAATTAAATTAAATTACTGTAAGATATAACCGAATGTTTTTATGTTCAAGTTTTTTCTTTATTCAAATTTATTAACTTGTAATAAATGTTAGTAATAACTTTGTATGCCTTCTACAACCCATTTTTTTTTAAATGCTCAGCCAATAACGGAAGTGCTTCCATTAGTGGGCCAATTATTTCAGGTGAGAAAGCCACTCCCCACCCCCATTCTTCTTCGACATCTTTACCTTTTTTTCGTGTCAACCCTACCATAGTTTTCCTGCTATAATCATGATACGCATATTGAAGAAACCATCCATCACCCAAATCAATGTACAATGGATCTTTTGGCTTTCCTAACCCACGCTTCATTGATAAATCAAATACTTTAACACCGTTTTTGGATTTGTAAGATTTAGGAGCTCGACCTTTACCTATAACTTTTTGATCTGGTTTGGGCTTACGTTTTTTCATGACCACCTCGTTAACTCCTGTAGCAGTCTCATTTTTACGCTTCCTTCCAGGTTTTGGTTTTGAAAAGTCTCCTTGATTAGTAGATTCCATTTTTGGACCAACTGATGCTTCAGTTTTTTGTGTTTGAACCCCACTATCTGTCTCATCATTTGGTACCTCAAAAATCTCGTCTTCGTCATCATCATCGTCGTTTTCATCGTCGTCATCTTCTTGACCATCCATTTCCTCCACGTCTTCCTCTTCCTCTTCTACTTCTTCATCCTCACTTTCATCATCATCGTCACAATCTTCAATGTTTTTGTGTGATACTTTGGATTCTAAAATAAAAAATGCAATGATTTATTTTTGTACTGTTATAAATACAAAAGCGAGTTGTAATATATAACAAAAAACATAAATAAATTTCAAAACATAAGCTCACAATAATTTATGTTACGATTCGTAGAATTATTTATATTTAAGATGTATTAATTACCTGTGTCTAGAAACTGTTTAGCATTTCCACGTCCTCTTACAAGCTTAGATGTAGATGGAGCCGGAAAAACCTTTTTAGACCGTGATGATCTGGTTACTCCGGTTTCGGATCCACTTGTAGATGCTAATAAAAAATTAAAATGATATTTTAAAATTTTTAATTATTTTATTTCTAATTGCTATATGTTATGCACTTTATTAAAATTATGTAACGTTAAAACCAAAGAAATTTTTTTTAATACGTTGGGTATATTTTACTATTATAAGAAACAAAAATTTACCAATTGCACTTGAAAAAAGATTTTTCTTCACAGAAGTACCAGTTTTTCGTTCTTCATCAGACGTCAATGCAGTTTGTGCGTGAGCTTCCCATATCGAATTTGGAGGAACTTCACCGGGGGAAAGAGGAGCAGTTTTTGTTTTACCTTAAAAACAAGATTTTATTTAATAATATTAATAATTTGTATTTGAAATTTACATTACTAGTAATGAAAAGAAAATATATAATCCGGAATTTCAATTTCTAAACTCTAATTTGAAAATAGTTTAACCAAAGTTAAAGTTTAAATTAAATCAAAAAATAATTAATTATGATGTTTGTTTAAAAATTTATTAAAATTTAATCTAGAAAATAATTAAATTTAATTTTATATACATTGAATGCTAAGTGACTTTTGAAAAAGATTTAATGTTATTAAGTAATCTCTCTTACCTCCCATTGTTAAAAATAAAATATTGGTTTAACTACAGACGTTTTGAATTCAGATGACTTAATTTTTTGAAGCTATCCGTCTTGCATGCAGGTTTGTAATGGAACAAGCTGGTGAATGGCATTAATAAACGGCTAGCCACATTTGTTTAAATATATCATCCTAATATGCCTACAAACTCATTTAGTGTATTTTTTACAGACATGCTGGTTTGCTGGTGCTTCAATTGTGCTTACGTTATGAGTTCCCACGTCTTGCAATTTTTATTTTAGCAAATTCGTTTTGATATAATAAGCACATTTGCACTTTTGCATGGATTATATTAGGTAGTAAGATAATAACTTGTACATATGCATGCGGAATAAGCCATCATACATTTTATCTTCACGTTTTATGTACTTTTCTAATATGCAACTGAACATATTTATGAAACTTCAGCGTAAATGAAGTTTTTAGCAGTTCAAAAAGTCCAGACACACAAATGTTCCATTTTTATTTTGTGATTTGTAATATTCAGTAATATTTGGCATGAAAAGAAATTCTTATATCAGTAATTATATTGGTTCAACAGCTTTAAGTTATTTTCAATAATAAAATGGGATTTACCTGCCCCACCTGTAAAAATAAGTTTAAATCAAAATCAGTTCTTGCATTGCACATTCAAAAACACCACACCGATTATTACAAATGTGAAGTATGTTCAAAGCAGTTTTTATCAAATTACTTTTTTAAACTACACACAAGAAAACATCATCGCATAGTAAGTAATTTATTCTTAAAATATCTATATTAGTGAAAACTAAGACAGTTTAATACGAAAATGTCACATAGTCTAATGAAAAATGTAACACAAGCCTAATATTAAATGTCGTTTGGCCTATTATTAAATGTCGCTTGACCTATTATTAAATGTCGCTTGGCCTATTATTAAATGTCGCTTGGCCTATTATTAAATGTCGCTTGGCCTATTATTAAATGTCGCTTGGCCTATTATTAAATGTCGCTTGGCCTATTATTAAATGTCGCTTGGCCTATTATTAAATGTCGCTTGGCCTATTATTAAATGTCGCTTGGCCTATTATTAAATGTCGCTTGGCCTATTATTAAATGTCGCTTGGCCTATTATTAAATGTCGCTTGGCCTATTATTAAATGTCGCTTGGCCTATTATTAAATGTCGCTTGGCCTATTATTAAATGTCGCTTGGCCTATTATTAAATGTCGCTTGGCCTATTATTAAATGTCGCTTGGCCTATTATTAAATGTCGCTTGGCCTATTATTAAATGTCGCTTGGCCTATTATTAAATGTCGCTTGGCCTATTATTAAATGTCGCTTGGCCTATTATTAAATGTCGCTTGGCCTATTATTAAATGTCGCTTGGCCTATTATTAAATGTCGCTTGGCCTATTATTAAATGTCGCTTGGCCTATTATTAAATGTCGCTTGGCCTATTATTAAATGTCGCTTGGGCCTATTATTAAATGTCGCTTGGCCTATTATTAAATGTCGCTTGGCCTATTATTAAATGTCGCTTGGCCTATTATTAAATGTCTCAGGACCTTATATTAAATGTCATAGAACCTAATAATAAATGTTGCAGGACCTAGTTATTAAACTTACTAAAACAAACTAAGAAAAGTTTCTTTTACAAAGCCTACCACGAACAATACCTTTAGAATAAAAATTTTGTAATAAAAATTTGAATATTTAAATAATACTTTAATTCTTTATTTCAATTTTATTTCAGAATTATCATAAATGTAAGTTCTGTTCTAAAATTTTTGAAACTGCTGAATTCTTGAAGTCTCATATACGACGAAATCACAATTTTGATTGTCTAACGTGTAAGAAAAAATTTTTGTCGCTGAGGTTTCTTGAAAGTCATCACGTTAGTCGACATGGATATAATAAGGTTCGAATGTATGACTATTTAAAACAATACGTACATTCTATAAACTGAAATATGTAATAATTTAAAACCAAAAATTTATAGCTTTAATAGTCTTAATTTTAACTTAGGATTCAAATCGATGTTTGTGCTGTGGAAAAAAATTCTTATCGCCGGAGTTTCTTCAAATGCATATCCAATCAGCCCATACGAACAAGTTGTTTTCTAAATACCGACAAACCTATTTTTGCTGCTGTTTTTGTGGTAAACACTTTAAAGGCCATCTAAATTTGGAAAACCACAAAGTCAAATCTCACAGGTGTTATTTTTGTAATCACACTTTTACAACAAAAACCGAACGTACAAGGCACCTACAGAATCACAGAGTTGACAACGTGCAATCTGGTGCAGGCATTCCGTTAGTTGTGACTAATTTTAAAAAAATTCGTGCATTTCAGGGTTATTTGTCATCGTATCGTTTTGAAATTTCAGATAAAAGAGCGTTGCGTTTACGTTTCGATAACATAAATTCAATTTTTTTGTTTTTAAAATCTGATATTTTTAATTTATTGAGAAATGCTTTATATGAACATACTAATATACAGATACAAGTTTCTGCATTAGTCAAATTTGAAAGAGGCAGTACTGATTTATCACATGAGTATAAAGATTTATATATGAATAGCTACAAATTAACTGTACTTAATATTTCAGTTTTAAGATCTCTAATTAACAATGTACAGGTTGATTTAAGAGATAAAATTGAAAAATTTGAAAAATTTGGATCAGGGTGGATTGTAAATTTAATTAAAGGCATTGATGTGCGTATCAGCAAGTATGCTCCATTATCTGCAGGATGTCATGTTAGAATGCCAAAGAAGGTAATTAGTTCACGTTGTGTCACAAACGTTATAAGTTCAAATCGAGATTGCTTTAAATGGGCGGTTTTATCCGTTTTACACCCTACAAGTGTAAACTCATCTCGCGTAAGCTCGTATACAACTTATGAAAACAGATATTGCTGGGGTACAAACACTTTTCCTATGAAACTCTGTAAAATTATTGAATTTGAGAAAAGCAATAACATTGCAGTCAATGTGTTTGGTTTTCACGAAATTGATGGGTTGTTCCCAATTCAGATTTCAAAATTTAATTACAATGATAGATATAAAACAGTTGATTTACTTAAAATTAAAACATTTGACGGAAATTATCATTTTGGTGGTATTAAAGACATACATAAATTGATAGGTAAAAGAAATTGTCATCATAGAGACTTATGTTACAACTGTCTTACACGATTTAGCTCAAATATTGACTTAAAAAATCACTTTACAAATTGTAAAAATTTACCAATGCAAAAAGTGGTTATGCCTAAATTGAATGATGACTTATCTGTTCCTAAAATTAAATTTACAGCTTTCCACAAAAAGCTCAAGGCATCGTATGTCATTTACGCTGACCTGGAATCAATTTTAAAAAAAGTTAATGTTAAATCCAAAGGAAGTACAAAAACTGCAAAGCATTTACCTTGTGGATTTTCATACGTAGTAATAAAATCAGATGGAACGTTGCATCACAAGTTTACGTATCGTGGAAAAAACTGTATTGACAGGTTTTTTAGTGAAATGGTTAAATGGGGTGACTTTGTTAATGAACAGAATTCTTTGAATACCCCCCCTATATCTGATGAAACAACAAATGCAGAATACGAATCTGCTGTTACCTGTCATATATGTGAGGAATTACTTTTAGATGATAAAGTTTTTGATCATGATCATGAAACCGGGTGTTATCGTGGGGCAGCACACAGAGTATGTAACATGAATTATTACCAACGAAAATTACCAATTGTCATGCATAACTTTCGAGGGTACGACTCACATTTAATTTTATCTGGATTTAAAAAATTTGACCAAAAGAGTGAAGTTTTTATTATACCTAATAATTCTGAAAATTTTTTGAGCATTATTTGTGAAAAGTTTTATTTTATTGACTCCTTACAGTTTTTAAATGCCAGTTTATCTTCGCTCCTAAATAATTTGAAAGATTCTTGTCAGAGCAATTCAGACGAATTTAAAACTAAATTTGATTTATTTTATCAAGTGTATGACGATGAAAAATTAAAGTTAATGTTACAAAAAGGTGTTTATTGCTATGATTATATGGATTCGTGGGATAAATTTAATGAAACACAATTACCACCATACGTGTGTTTTTTTAACACGCTGCTTGGGAAAAACGTAACAAAAGATGAATACAACTTTGCTCAAAATGTATTTAATACTTTTAAGTGTAAAACCTTAGGCGACTTTCATAATGTTTATCTTTTTGGGGACGTACTCCAGTTAGCGGTAGTTTTTGAAAGCTTTCGCAAATTTTGTCTTAATCATTATAAGTTGGATCCAGTTCATTATTATTCCATTCCGGGATTAGCATGGGATTCAGCGTTATTTATGTCAAAAATAGAGCTAGATCAAATTACAGATGTAGACAAGTATATGTTTTTAGAATCTGGAATTAGAGGTGGAGTGAGCATGATTAGCAAACGGTATGCAAAAGCTAATAACGAGTTTGTTAGTGATTTCGACAAAACTAAACCCAAGTCGTATATTATTTATTTAGATCAAAATAATTTGTACGGTCATGCAATGTGTGAAAAACTTCCAGTTTCTAATTTTGAATGGGTGGAGGACATCAGCCTATTTAACATAGACAAATTTGACGATACGGATGATTTAGGAGCTATAATAGACTGTGATTTGGACTACCCCTCAAACTTACACGAGGAACATAATTGTTTTCCACTTGCTCCGGAGCATGTAAATATTGAATTTGATCGACTTTCACGTTTCCAAAAAAATCTTTATTCTAAACTATTTGGTAAATCTAAAATTCGCAAAAATTACAATGGAAAAGTGAAAAAGCTAATACCACATCTCGGAAGCAGAAAGAGTTATGTTTGCCATATACGAAATTTAAAGTTTTATTTAAAAAAAGGTATGAAACTTAAAAAAATTAATAGGGTGATGACATTTAATCAAAAAGCGTGGTTGAAGCCATTTATTTTATTTAATACACAGCATCGAATTTTAGCAAAAAATAAATTTGACCAAGACTTGTTTAAATTAATTATTAACTCAACATTCGGACGGTCATGCATGAATGTTCGAAAACAGGTAACTGTTAAGTTAGCAAAAACGATTAAGCAAGCATTAAGGCTGGCTTCAAGCACAAATTTAAAATTTTGGGACATAATAAATAAAAGTTTAGCGTACTTTACATTGTTTAAGACTAAAATATATCTTAATCAACCCATTTACACAGGGTTGTCTGTCCTAGAAATTGCTAAACTATTGATGTACATTTTTCATGATGAAATGATGCAAACATACAAACTTAATTTACATCTGTTATTTACAGACACCGATAGCTTATGCTATCATGTATTTACAGAGAATGTGTATAAAGACATGCACAAAAACAGCAATTTATATGATTTTAGTAACTACCCTATATCTCACGAACTGTATTCTGTTGTTAATAAAAAAGTCCCTGGTAAAATGAAAGACGAATTTGCTGGGGAAATTGTTGATGAGGCTGTTTGCTTGTGTAGTAAAGTGTATAGTATTTTGGGAACGGAAACAAGAAAGAAAGCATGCAAAGGAGCTAACAAACAAGTAGCTGACAAAGTTTTACACCACAATTTATTTTTAAAATATTTAAAAAATCAAAAAGTTAAAAGGTGTAAGATATCAACTATCCGGTCTGTTAGGCACAATCTATATTCGATGAATATTGAAAAAAGTTGTCTTCATGCGTTTGATTCTAAAAGATATATATGTGAAAATGGTATTGACACACTTGCATGGGGTAATTATAAATGCAAATAATTTTATTTCTAAGTTGTATTATTTACGTTTTAACAATAAAATATTGTAAATATTAGTAATGTTATTATAAACCATCTAATAAATAAATAATGTATAAAGCTAAAATGTTTTAGAAGTTTTAAGTTAAATAATATATATTTAAATCCATAATAAACACAAGTAAAATTATGCGTTTTGTTTAATCCTACACAATTTTTTGCGTTTATGTATACATTATTTATATAATACCCAGTTATAGTAAAACGACTCATTATATTTATATTTTGTTTTATCTTATCAAATACAGTTGGTTTATTTGCAATTTGATAATAAGAAAGTGAAACTTATACAATTATTATTATGAGACAATGCCAGCCAAGCAAATACTCATGCAGGCCAAACCAGAATTCATACAGACCACAAAACTTGCATCATACTATGTCTGTGAAGTAATTTGACACCTTTTATGTGTAACTCATTCAGCATAAATGCAATTCTTAATAAAGACATAGCAAGTCACATATCATTTCTTGTAAATGAAAACCCCGAGTTCTTTAACAACGTGCTCCATTTAAATAACATTGAGTTAGTGGTGGCTTATAACTATCATCATGTATTCTTCGGCGTCGTATATGTAGCCATCTTCATGGAAACAGTGCGCAGCTGTTAAAATTAAGATTTCGTTGAGAATTGTCCCTCCACAGTGAACGCGAGTTGCATTTTTTAGAAAAAGAACTTGAAATGGAAATTCGTTGGGTTTCGCAATGTTTTCCCCAACAACTTTGTTCGACCTTCTGGATTCTTCAGGCTTCTTTTCGATCCTATTTAACGGTTTAGTTTTTGATTTTGCGGAAGTTATTCCGACGGTTGACACTGTTAAATATTCCGAAACGTTATAATTAAATCATGTTCTGGCTTATGGTTGTTAATTGCTGAAGGTTTTGGAAAGCTATTTGGATGATTATCGCGTGCCGAGAAATACAAACGTACAAAATGAAGGCTGAAAACAAAGCTAGGTTCTTGTGACAAAGCTTAAGTTGGAGTAAAATAGGCTTTACAATTAAAGTGCTTAAATTCCTTGTTATAGGTATGTAATACTGCAGTTTTATTCAATCCTGAAAAACCAGTTACCAAGTCAAAAGCATTTTTTTTGCAAAACTGATTTACAAAACGTAGGGCTACCATGGACTGACGTTTTATTTTCTGCAATAAACATAACTAAGTTAACAAAACAGAGGTCATTTGTTTTACCTGAACTCTGTTGCTTCAACTGATGTTTATTGCAGAATATTTTGTGTCAGCGCCTTATAAGACTACTCAAAAAAACAGTTTTTGCAACAAACCGCCATAAATTTTGTTAAACGTTAGTTTTTGTTTTTCGTGAATTACTAAAATTGCATAATGAATTATAAACCAATAACAGTGCCGTATGACCTTCAGGTGCTCTTATGTAGATCAATGGATTGTAGATACTTATTTTTAAATCGGAGCGTACCACTTGTCGTAATTCCCTTGTGAGATTAATTACCCAGCATGAATTTTTTTAATTTATTTATTACCACAAAGCGCTCCGGTTATTCCAGATTCTTTGTTGCATTCGACAATGTCCGTCTTTTTCTCCATTTCTAGGATTTTTATTTCCAGGCGCACGTCGTCAAATGTGTATTTTCCTTGTCTAATTTGTTTGATGACAGTTCTGTTAATTGACTGGCATTGTAAGTAACTGAAGTCACAGTCAACGATGAAAAGCGCATTTGAAGGTTTGTAAAGAAGATTCAAAAATATGTTAAGATTATCTTCGTAGGAACCTTGATCATTTTCTTTGAATTCAGATTTTGTGAAAAGAACGTAAGTTGGTTTATTGCGATTCTGATAAATTGTTGAAACTTAATTGGAACCTGATTTAAAATATTGAATTTCTGGATACTCCTCGTTTAATTGATTGCAAAAGTCAACTTTTATAGGCGCTTGGTCATGCAGATCTAAAAACGCCCGCACAGTTTTGGGATTAGGAACTTGATTTTCGTAATTTCTTAAAACTTGAGCAAGAGCAGAATTGTTGGAGTCACCTGATTTGACGTCCAAAAATACTTTTTTAAACATGATTTCAAAATCATGTTCTGCCGCTTGAAAGTTTGCCTGTAGTTTTTCTAATTCTTTGATTACTTCGTTCGGAACACAGTGAGAGTTCTCTTCCAGTTTATTTACGGCTTTACTTGTTGACCTAATGTCGTCAATGACGTTTAAATACTCCCGCAAAGTCTTTTCATCCATTCCATGTGCTTTGGGTACCAACGTTGTGGTAACATTTAAATACTTTTTGAGAACTGAAATTGGGGTCAGTGTGAATTGAAGTGGTACTCCGAGCCCAGAATTTGTAAGCATGACGGATTCTTGTACCTGATCAATTTGGTTTTGGATTTCGCTTAAACTTGTTGGAGCTGGAAACGCAATTTGAGGAGAACCGTCACTTGTCAAATGCATTTTGAAACTTACAGTTTTGTTACTGATATTTATTGGGGACCTTTTAAGTTTTGCCATCTCTTTTCCCATCAGTGTGACTCTTTGGGCTTGGCTTTGGTTTCTTAATGGCGTGTCGATAAATGTTACAGCGTTGCTGCCGCCCCAATGTATGCCTGTCACTATGTGGGTCGCGTCCTCAAACAGTTGGAAATCAGTGTGGTAATAGTTTTTTAGTTCGCCTTGAAGAATTGAAAACGTTTGTTTGGCAGTTTGAAAAGTGTGAAGAAAAACCCCGGTAACGTCTGCTGAATTTGTTATGTCTTCACTCAATAAACCTGCAGCTCCCTCTGGCTGCACAATTCGCATTTGAATGCTCGCAGCAGTGTCCAGGTCAACGCCAAATATTTTAAAATTATCAGATTCCGTTTTAATTATTTGGGACTTCCTTGTTCGTGCGTGGGGTGTTCGTTGTGGTAATTAGATGGCTGGGCAAATTGGACTGAAAGATGCTTGTGTCACTAAACGAGTTGGTGCGCGCGTCGTACACGCATCCCAAGCTGGAAATTCTTCCGAGAGCGGAAACCTGCAAGTTTCTTTCTTCCAATGGAACAGAGCTCACAGCTTGCGTATAAATTGCCAGAAAAATTAAAATCTTTGAAACCACTACGGGAGACTTTATTTTGCTTGATCTGCACACTTTAAAGATTTTCGAAATTCTCGCCATCGTAACAGACTAGCAGTAATTTACGCTTGTTCTGATCTCACATGAAAATTCTGTATATAAATGTCAGCTTGCTCTGAAAGTCAGAAAAATTAGACAATATCAGGAAAATTATATTTTTTGTTGACAAACTAGATTTAATTGACGGACAAGAAATAGAAATGGAGCAGTAACGAAAGTATTAAACAGAAAAATATAATATTTTTTATTCCAATAAAACTACCTAATGATGATACGGGGCAGAGCAAGGATAGAAATAATTATTCTGCAATAGTAGATCCTGTCACTTTATACCACTCTAATGATGTCATTTACTAAGAACCTGTACGATACATGTCCTGTTTATGCTATGTACTAAATTTTTTTGTTTAACACAGTTCATCTAAATTGGATATATAATAATTTTGTCGATTTGGCTGCAGCTCATACAACATTGTTTTGAGAATAACAGATAAGGTTTCAAGATTTTTCTTGGTTCTTGGTCATAACTTGTCAATATATATACAATTAATTATGTTATTAAAATAAGCAGATACTTTAGTATTAATTGATGATTCCTATTTATGCCGAATAAATAGGTATTATAGATGCATACGAATGCAATATATAAAAAATAAAGTTTCACAGATTTTTTCATGCTAATCGACTTTTAGCTTGGTTCTCACAATCTCGGGACGGGACGGGACAGGAAAAAGCGGGTTCGTGACAGGATGGGACCGGATTAGCTTTTTTTTGTCCTGAATCTCGAAAAGGTAGTTCCAAAAGTTCCAGGACGGTACAAAAAACTTGAATCCCGTCCCGTACCTTCCCGAACAAAACAATGAACACAGGCATGTAACAGTACACACGTGGTGTAGCCCGTGTAGGTCCATATCGTAATACTTCACGAGTGTACAATTAAAAAAAACGCGGAACAACAAAAACGTAAAGAAAATAAAATGTATCACGTAAAACAAGGGGCTCTTTGTTTGAACACGATGGGGAGCGGTTTAAGAACACAAGCTGAAAACAAATTAAAAAAACAATTATCCAAAAATTTTCTTGAATTTCCCGCTAAATTTTTAAATCCATATTTGAACATATTACGAAATGTAATTACACATAACTAAACAATACACCCTTCAAACCGAAATGAATGAGCGAATCTAATTTACTTAGTGTGAAAGCTCAGATCATGATTCATTTTTAATTGTAATTAAAAAACTTAACTAACTTTCTGTCAGAATTGACGGATGTTAATGCATGACATATCCTTTTTAAGCCTTTAAAAAATAAGAAAAACAAGTATTTTGTTTTAGGCTTCCGACGCGTAAAACAATTTTATGCGGAATTTGCAAAAAAAAGTAAGTTTTTTAAAATCAAATGGCAAACGTTTGTTGATAAACTCTTTCATTTTGTGCTATTTAAAATTTAGTCGTCATTACCTTTTTAATGGTATATAATACGTTGAAATTAGACAAGTATTTCAAAAATGTGAAAATTTCGGTCAAATATATCAAAAGGTAGGAATAAATTATTGCGTATAAATTAATTATAATTGCGTATATTTATGTAATTACAGTTCAGAATGTGGTAACACGTAACATTTAAATTTTATAACACCTACTTAAGTTCAAAGTTCTAATTTAAATCACTAAATAACATACAACACTCTTAGGCTGACTCAGCAAAATCCGAAAAAGATAAAACTATGTAGAAATTGGCAAAATTCTGAAGTTGTGGATTCCATATAAACTAACTGCAATAGGTCGAGCATTGCACATAATAAAGTTTATTGGTAAGACAAATTATTATTAGAAACTGTAACTGTTGGCACACATACGACAACTTTGCGTGTAAGGGAAAGTCCATAAATGGTGCCACTGTAATAACTTTTCTTATAAGACTCACACATCCTATGTCCTCATTTTAACAATAACTTAGCGACTACTTACATTCCTCATGTAATATCATGATTACCTGACCAGACCCACTCACACTAACTATGACATCATTTATGAAAGAACCAATAAAATATAGTTGAGTAATAAATATAGTTGTAGTTCCAAAACCAGCTAATTGCGTGTTTGTATCAAATGCAAAAAGGGACATCTACCTTATTAGGTAAATAGCTGGTGACAAGATATATGTAATTTAGACATGATCCTTTACAATTTCATTTCAGTTTAAGGATGGAATATAAAAATGAAAACTAAATCCTGAAATAAAGTTTATGGTATAATTACATGTATTGAAACTTGATACAATTTATAAATAGTTAAATGCGATATTTTGGCCGCAATTTAATTTCAACGCGATACTCTTAATACAAAATGTATTGCTTACCTTTTTAGCATCGAACTTTTTTAAACCTCTGGCCAACAGCAAACAATACACAAGGTAGAATTTAGGATATTGCAGATACACTTCTGGACTGTACTCTACAAACGAATCACATACAAAATAAATAGTTACATTGAAAAATTTATAGGACAATTATGTGATTTTGATTTGCATTAATAAACGATAGGGCAACGTAAACAAATAGAAGAATAAAAAAAATTGAAATATTATTAATTAAATTACACTCACAGAAAAATAAAATTTAATTGGGAAGTTAATAAAAAATACAAATTCTAAGAAAAGCACTGAACCTTAAACAGACTCTTAGAGCCTGGAATCTGCTTTCTGTGGTCTTAAATGTGGGTTTCTCAGTTGTTCAGGTTATGAGTACAGTTAATATTTCTTTACAGCTAAAGGCAAAAAAGTTAGGGCTAAGCCTTTTTCCACCTAACGTAATGAAAAACGTTGAAATAAATGCAAAATTACATTTTTTGAATACTGAAATTAAATATTTAAATGTTGGACGAGTATTTTCTTGACAAGTTTTTGTGTTTAAGTGATGAAATGGTAGGCTGATCTTGAAGTCTTGAAAGGCGAATGTGACTCACAGCAAAGACTTCCTCGCATCAGATGAGATACTTATGTACTTGAACTCATTTTAGTAGACGCTATTCTTAAGCATGTATGTTTCGATGATATAATCCTAATGTAGTTAATCTTGTGGTCTGTCCACATGTCACTCGCAATCTATTTATTGACGACAATCTTTTATTTTATTCGTTCTGCTCCGTGACCAATTTTTGCCTATAATCTAAATAGTTGAAAAAAATAAAGTTATTATAATTACTTGTGCGGATGTGCAGATGTGATTCTTAAGCCCTATACAAATAAAAATAAGCCCTCGTATTATCAGTTATTCATCACAAGTATTTTTCATTACGCAACCTACTTCAATTTGGTGTGCAAAATTAAACCCCAAATGACAAATACGTGCGTAAAAAAAGTTATAAGAGTTTTGTTAAGTAATTACCGACGCAACATATGTGGCGTCGTATAGAAGCTGCTTAGCAAGTCTTAGACATAATTATATATTTGCATGGTTATTAAATTTCAAATTATCTTATCTAGGTGTTTTCGGAAAGTACAAAATACTCTGTCGTTGTATTTCCTAAAGTACAAAATATTTTTTTAATTGTTTTCTTTTAAGTAAACAAATATTTAATTCGATATTTTTAAATTGTAAATAATTATACTCAATTGTTCTTTAAATGCCTATTACCTAATTTTAAGGATTTATAGTGCATAATGTGCAACCACTTTTTTTACCAAGTGCAAAGTTTTCTATTTACGTGGTTTTGAAAAGCAAGAAATATTAGAATGATTTTCTCCTAATTAGCTTCGTGAAAGTTTCACGTGAATTTGTGATACCAATTTGTAATTTCAGGGACTAATGGAAACATGTAATTGGGATTCTGCAGACTACATGCAATATTAGCATTCAAAAAAGGATTTAGACTTATTTCAATATTAACAATGACGAGTTTGCATTACTGACCCTTCAAATTGAGCACAAGCGTAATTAGTTTGCTGTTGAAGAAATAAAATTTGTTCATCGGGATCATTATCGTTTGGCTCATTTGTACGACCAGAGTCATACATTGAAATTACGTAAGAATGAATAAAACGTCTAAATATTTATCTATTACACGAAATCATGTTGTCCACGTGCTGATTATTCAAGTTGTTCAGATTAGAATAGATGCTGCATGTGTTTCCTTCAATGAATATTTTCCGGACTGAACTAGTGTTGTGGTGCGTGGACTGAAGTTACATAAATAAAAATAAAAATCCGAATGTCTGCTTAGCTTAGTAGTGTGATGCTTCGATGTCAGTTAGTTCAAAACTGAATAAATATTAAAAATTCGTACTATTTTTTCGTAAATATTTACGTTAATCTGTGTCATAATCCACTTTGTAGATTTAGTACCAACATAACATGACATATATATCAGTAATGCATATATTTTTTACTTTTTACACTGCAGCTGGTATGCATAGGTTCAGATAATTTGCTCATAGGTTGATCATTATCAATTTTTTTTTCTACGACAAGTTAATATAATCATCTGGATTCTGCACTAAAAGTAATTCTGATTATCTCAATTTTTAAAAAAACAGTCTGATAGAGTTGAGATATGTTAATGATAAGATGAAAATTTCAATATTTAAAACTGAGTACGTTTTAAATCTTCCATAAATGACTTTATGAAATTATCTCCATTTCTGGGCCACGTAACCCTACTGCAGTCAGCCTATATAACCCTTGCGAAATAGATATAATCGACATGCGTTACCATAATTATCCAAAAAGGCTGCTTCACACCCCCAATTACGTCATTTATGGGAGACCTTTAATGTTTTATACTTGCAATAGCAATAATTATTGATTTATTAAGAAATAAATTTATGCATTTAGGAAATTGGCAATAATTTCAAGCACACACGCAGTGAGTAATTATTCTTACCTCTTAGGATAAGCTAAATTTTAATTACATATATGGTTACACATTATTATTTCCACTTGTGCTTTTGCCGCGCTGTCTATGCGAAGAGCAATCGAAATAAGGTTGAAGCCTATTTAACAACCAGTGAAAGTCGAAGAAGGCTACAGGAAGCGATTTCTGTTGTGTTTCTTTAATTTCAGTGGGTTTTCAAAGATATGGTTTCCATTGCTAGGTACTGTAAATCCTCTCAGAGAACTACCTGCGTTGCAATAAAACCCGTAGGTATAACTTCACGTTGTATTGACGACATGTAATGTTAAAGCATATCATCTACACGCGTTCTACTATGGACTTGCGTTGTATTAGAGAATTTACAGTGCTTACTGTTGTATACTTTTCAAATTTGTGCTAATAAAATTTGGTTTTCATTTAAATGTAATTCAAATGTCATCACTACCTTAATAACCTGTGCGAACCGAGCAGTGACGTAATTTAGGGACATTATTAAGATCATCCATAAATCAAGTCAAGGATCGTTGCTAAACATAAAGGAGACGGCAATGGGATAAAAGACGGCCACAGGCCACAGTTTTACCGCGGTGCAATACACTGTTGCAAAAACACGGCGGACCGAAATGACGGCAATTTAAAGTACCTTTTGGCTTAGCTGAAACACTGTCGTTCTTTTTGAGCGTGTTTTAAATCACCGTGAACCGTTTTGTTCCATTGAAACAGTTAAATCAAGTTTAAATCTTTGCTTTGTTGTTGAATTATACGCAATTATGTCAAAACGCCTTGAACAATATTTAGTACACTTGAATTCGTAAAGAACTTTCCAACCTAATTTTTGTATAGCTTTAGCAATTGAACGATGAACTGCATGATGTCAGTTATTGCAAATAATCTTTCCACAGTGCACCCTGTTTCCCCTCAACCCTATACCGCTCACGAGTTCACGAGTAATTTACTATATGATCTGAAAATAACGTCGAAAAATTTTTTCAAAATACGTGCATAATTTTGGCACCAAAAAAGTTTTAAATTTTCAATTTTAGAATAGGCTAAACGAGAAAATGGCACATATTCAAATGAGACAATGTATGTCAATTTTTTTCGAAATTTCGAAATTGTTTTATGTAGTCTATAATATGCCATTATACAAACAGGATCGGTTTTTTTGGCACGAAAGAAATTTAATACAATATGAATTTTCAAAACTTTGATTCAAAAACAAAAAAACTGGAAAGTTCATACAGTGCCCCGATATGCTATACCGACCAGAAAAGGTGGAATTCCTAATAAAATAGTAGACAAAAATATTTCCCTTGGAAACAAAGATCTGGATTGTTTAGTACGTCGTCAGGAAGACATGGTTACGCTTGTTGCTTAAGATTCAGAGAATGTGTGCTAAAAGCAGCTTTGTTATATTTTTAACGCTGTTTAATATCGTAATTATATTGAATTAATCCTACTTTTAAGGCAAACATTTAAAAATTCATATAGTATCAAATTTTGATTGTACAAAAAAGAAGGACTCAAGAACGAGTCCTCGACTCCCCTATCTCTTGTACAACCACATACCACCACGAGACTACCAGGCCCCCCACAATGTTAAATATCATATTTACATGTTTTTTGAAATTAAAAGATGATTAGTTTCATTAACTTAGAAATCTAGGGCACGGAAGAATAATGCAGCTATGGCGTAGACAGCTGCCTGCAAATTGCCAAAAATAAATGTAAATGGAACATTTTGCACTTTTCAAAATAAAAATGCAAGTGAAAAGTTTTAGTACATTTTGAAAACATTCAAATAGAATATTTACCACTTTTTTCAAAATAATTATGCAAAAAGAACATTTTGAATTTTTAAAATAATTAAAGTAAGAGTTTTAAAAATATTTCAAAAACATTAAAATAAAATATTTACTGCTTTTCCCAAAACATGTAGATAGAAAATTTTAGTTTACTAAAGAAATCCTTTATTACAATAATTTAAATGGTGTTTTACGTAAGAAAAGTAATGACTTTCTAAAATTGCAGTTTCTGTAAGTGCATAATTACAATTAGTTATTAACTGGTATTTACGGCAAATATTTTAAGACAACAATGCAACGACAAAGCAGGCCAAGTATTTGCGGCATGGACTTGAATTTCGAGGCGAAAACTATATTTTGGTTTAAGACTGATGACACCAAAATTTACAGCAGGTCACTTGGGGAAGAAGATTCTGAAATTGTTACTATTACAGAGGAGCCGCTTTTAGGACCATTTATGGACCATCCCCTACGTATAGTACATGTGAATTTGATATTGAAGCGAGTAACTTATTTTGTTTTATTACAAGAGGGTGAAACTATCAAAGTTTTGGGCAGGTGGAATATTTTTTTTATAAGAATCAGTTGTTTTTATTGAGTTTAATGGACTTAACGTGTTTTGCCAAAAAAGTACTGATGGACTTAACGTGTTTTGCCAAAAAACGGTTTTTGAGCGAATTATTTAAAACATTTCCAGTGACCTTTGACCTCTAATATTGCACAGTGTGAATTATATGTACTTAGTCGTTCTTAAGCACCAATAATCTCAATTTCTGAAAAAATGGACTTAACGTGTTTTGCTAACAAACTCCTCATATATTCAGAAGGTGCTCAATGTACAATTTAATTGCTCTCAAGACATTTTTAAATAATTTTGTTGATAATTTGCATCGTTTTTGGCTAAACACAGATATGTATGTACTAAGGTCATTAGATTAGTACACTGACGATATACGGCCGATAAATTAAATCGCATCAGCATAGTCAAATACACATAATTTCTTCATAAATTTATAACGTTGTCTAGTTTGAACTAAATCATGTCTTTATTTCTGACGAACTACCGATGACATACAAATTAATCCAGTGTCTATCACCTAATAAAAGTGTTTAATTAATTTAAGTGATTACGAACATAAGGCGAGATTACCTACGCCTAGAAATGTTTTTTTCCTAATTTATTAAACAACGTCGTATATTTGATATTCAATCTGAAGCATATTAGGCAAATAAGATGTTAAATAATTTCAAATTCCAACTGTTATGAAGCTTTTTTTCAGCATACAACTATTTAGAATATTTTGAAAAATATCAAAATGTAAAATCAGAAATAAAAAAAAATAAAATAAAATATAAGAAACAGAGACATGTAGTAATGTAGGAAAATAGAAAGTTATATTGCCACCTTTGTCATCTTGTTAAAAATACCTAAGGCAGAGGAAAACACTAAGTATAGGAAGTACATGAGTAACGCATAGATAATACAACTAAGCTTTCAATACAAAAAATGTTATTATATATATATATATATATCAATAGATGTAAGATATGCCTAGGTAGCTATAAGTAAATAAGGATACATTTAAGCATCCCTAGAACCCGCGTCGGCTTTTCCTTGATTCATCTTTAGAAGCCGTGTACGAGAACGGAGTCTATAGGCGGAGGCAAAGAAGAGAGTACCGACGACTTTAAAAAGTAACAGAGTCTCGTAGGTACCTAACAACAAAGTACTTACACAGATCTTCCCTGTACGCCGGAGTACGGCCTGTGTAGGAAAAAATACAGTGTAAAAATAAATACCACTAGCGTACTTAAGTAATATACTATAGTTTACTCCTGTATAGCTAAGTATAGCACTAAAGTTAATGAGGTAAAATAGGAGTTGAGATTTTAAGTATTCCACTCACGGACTCTGAAGTCTCCAATGATCGCCAGGCTGAGGGTACGAGGATCATGGGAGACGCAAAGGTTGGGAGCCTAAACTTAAGCGTGGCTTCCTTTGGAAGTCTTTATAAGAGGATCTCTAGGCTTCACTCGGGATCACTATTCCTTTGATTTTTGTGTTAAAACAATCCCTTTTGGATTTGTTCACATTTTTCTGTGAGATTGAAGAAGCAAATAATAAAAGAAAATCCCATTGAGTTGCGATTCACAAGAATCTCAGTCCTAGGTTTCCTGTACTATAGATTTTCACGTTTAAATTTTACTACTTATTTGTTGGATTGCGATCCCTCAAAATTAGCCTAAATCAATTGCGATTGATTTTTATAATAGCAATTAAGTATCCACAATATTGAATTCGTTTGAAATAAAAGAATACGAGTAACAGGTTGGAGTTGTAAAAATAGTTTGAATATTCCCTTATTTTATCCATTCAATTCTTATTTATAATTTCGGTTAAGTTCATAAAAGAGAAGTCAACGCCAGTCTAATGTTCCTAACAGATTTCAGTCTATTTCTTATATATTTCCTCAGAGCATTTTCGGCATTTAACAGTGATTATATAGATTTATATAGATATAAATAATAGCTTATTATAAAAATTGAGTTTTCGGGACCGACTTTGTTCATAAGTTTATTAGGTTACGAAATAAGTAGTTATTATAGGAATTTGATTATAAATTGTAAAGCCAATAAATTAATTATTCTAATCAAGGTGAGTTTCAAACTCCAACATTTTCGTAGTAACTTTTAATTAATTAAAATTTAATATTTATTTTTTATTAAATTCTAGTCGGTGTGTCGTAATTGTTTTTAGAATTAAAAATTATTGAATTATCTATTTAAGGTTTAAGATTATTTTTCACTTTACATACTGAAAAGTATTATTTTTAGACAAGTTGTAAACTTATTTGGAACATCGAAAGCCAGAGAGTTTAGGCTGGCATTGATTTCTTTTTATGTCAAACTTTATGACTCTTTCTCAACCTTTTAATTCCTTCTATTAAGTTTTATTAGTATACTATTTAAATTTTAATGTTGTATAGCTTATTAGAATAGTAGCAGAACCCTGTATATAAGATACTCATATAAAGTAATAAAGTGCAAAAAACTTTGCACTCCCAGATATTTACATAGAATTACAATAATAATTAGGATAATTATGTAGCGGTAATATACACTAGATTCTTGTGTTATGGTTTTTCTATTAAAAATCATAACAAAAAATACAAAATACGACAAAGGTAGAAATAGACAGAAGCATGTGGCGCTGCTATAAGGCACTTTGCAGGCATTCCTAAGAATTACTGGAATCAAACTCACACAGTCAGTAGACACAGTAGGTGGTAGACGGCCATTTAAGAATACAATAATATAGTCATGAAAATACCGTGTAAGTTACATAGCTATTCTTAACAAAAGAGACTGTTTTGACTGTTGCTAACTGAAATAACATCCATAGTGGAAAATATTATAGTATTATTTCCAAAAACAAAGGCATAGCCTTTTTGACTTTACTCCTATTACATTCGTTTTTCTTGAATTCCTCCCCAACCCAAAAGTCGTAAAATAAAGATTACAAAAGAATTAGATATTTTCTGACTGTTCAAATAAATCTACAGGACTGTACATTTTTACTTAAACATGCAACTGTCAAGTACTCTCATGGTTTCAGTCCAAGATAAGCAAAACAGATGGTCCTTGTAAACTTAGAATTTTTGTAAGCCCTATAAAAGGACAAAAACCTATGATATAGCTGTGTAACAATGTACTTATACCAAGCCTTTGATATTGTAGCTTTTTCTGAAAATAGGAAAAATAAGGACAAGATTCCTTAGCAGTGGAGTGTTACATTAGGGTAGAGCAGGAAAACTACAAGATCAGTAAAAGGTCAGAGAAGAACACATAAAGAGTTGTGTGGTTCATTAGAAATATTTTAGTTTCTTATCTCACATATTCACGACCTGAGTTAAATCATAGACAGCTGTCATTTGATATCTTAGTACAAAGCTTTTCGTTTAAGATAGTAATCTTTATGACTTTCCGACCTTTTCTGAGCCTCTAAAAATCTAGCCACCTTATTTTATCTACATCCGTGTAGGCGGTTACAAATTCCTCGTCACTAATAATGGGTAACATAGTAAACTCACAAACACCATACGAACATAGCAGGGCTGTGACAGATGGTCGGCCAGGTAGTTTGACCACTCATCCGTTTAGAGTTGGCCAGCCATCGGTTCAGAAATAGCTTTGACCACTCATCCGTTTAGAGTTAGCCAGCCATCCGTTAAGAAATAGCTTTGGCCGTTCATCCGTTTTGAGTTGGCCAGTCATTCTTTCAGAGATAGCTTCGGCCACCCATCCCTTGACCAACTATTCTCTAGTCAAACTTGGCAACTCATCCTTTATGAAATTTAAGATACGTATGATTTTTCACAATCACGTTAGGAACAAAGTAGAATCAGTTGATCACAATCAAATTATCTATAGATATATTATGCAATACAAAATAAACTCCTAATAATCAATAACAAAAACATTCATTAAAAACATCAAATTTTTATTTTCAATAATATCATTAGTAGATAGAATTGTCCAGTAATAGGTATGCTCATTCATTCTAACTACAAAACAATAAAAATAATCAGTCTGCAATTGCAACCACAGGTGGCACAAAAATGTTATCTAAGTGCTGAAATTTCGGTTGTAGTCGTTTTGTGCACTGGCAGGGACGTGGTTTACCACCTCTACCTTTCCGTTTAATTAACTTGGACGGTTTCTGACCGGTATGTCGTTCCATGTCGACAACACGGTTACCACACTGAAGGCACTCCGCTCCTTTCCCAGTATGTGCGGGTGAAGTCCAATGTGCTCGGAGTTTTCCATCCTCTGTCGTGTACCACCAATCAAACAACAAATGGACGATGTTACACTTTTCGCATTGAATCTAAAACTCTGGATGTAGTCGTTCCATATGCTTGCGTTTTGCATTTTCGGTATCGGCATGTAGAGCCACAGGACGCTTTTCTCCCTCTTTCGGTTCTGGACACCAACGACAGACTGAAATAAATAAGAAGTCAAGACATAGGTAGATACGAAAACAGAAACCTGATAGTTTGTTTCCATTAAAGGAAATCAATAACTTCCCAACCCTACAAGAAACCAAATAACTTACTGTTAGTGGGCTGCAATGATTAAGGTGCACAACTTGTACGTGCCGGGACTGGCTTCATAGCTGGCAGCTCTTTCTCCAAAATCGCAATCTGAGTTTTTGCCATTAGGGCACTGAAGGCTTCTCGGGGTTCGTTCATGCCTACCTGCATACTGTTCTCCCCCAGTCTACGAGTCATCAGATAGTCGTCAAGCGTCTTATTCTGGGGCTTAAAAGTAGAATTTTTGAAACCTAGCCTTAATTCTAAACTGCTCACTTTACGAGAGCCCTGGTAGTCCAGTGGTGCCGAGCGAGACATAGCGTCTGAGGCTCTCCAATACTGTTGACGGCGTGGGTTCAATTCCTGCTTGCCTCGGATCTTTTTCGTGAGGAAGTTGATCTTAAACGCCGGGCTCTCCACATGTGTGGCGACCTATGTCATTAAAGGCTTACTTGGCTCTGTGTTAGTACGGGGTAAGCTAGTCACACGGGGGTTCGTGTTGGGAGATCTGATCAATTGATTAGAAACACCAAACCCCTTACAAATAAAGATCCTTTGACCTTTGATCCTTTGATCCTTTCACGATTTTATTTGCAAAATCCATAAGAATGGACTCTACATGCGCACCCAGACCTGTGCCATACAGAACACTTAGACTACCTATATCGTCAGCACTAAGCGCCACTTTTTGGTCAAGATGCGGGTTCCGATCAAGAATCTGAGACAAATACGCGCCTCGTATCATTCCTGCCCATAAATAGTACTGATGAACAAAACAGTATTTAGAATCTTTTCCTCCTTGGCAATAAAAATCAGCTGGTGTCTTATCTATCGAAAAATGCCCGCTCCTAAAATTAGCTAAATAACTGAGAGCCCCTCATTAGTAAAATTATGCAAATTCACGGCAAAGGAAAAACAATACTGGGTAACGGTATCCTTAAATTTTGGCCAAGCTGAAACCATATTTCTAATCAATTTAGGTCCCGCTACAATAGACGACACTATGTCGCCTGTCCTTTCCATGTTGCCGGGCTCTATCTAAGCGGTTTCTAGGACTAAAATGATTCTACCCTTTTTGCCTAGCTTCCCCGTGAACATTTTCAGGAGAGCGTGCTGAAAATCCTCCGGCAAATCCCTCACATCCACCTCCCGTGGTCTGCCAGATAAAACAATTTAACAGTATTAAATCTCACGCATCTGGTGACTTTTTCACGACCCTGAATTAATTCCATGTTTCCCATTAGATTCCAAATTACAAGTTAAACTTACTCGATGGCGACAAAGGCCTAGATTTAAATCTGGGCTAGATTTATTTCATTAATTCTGACGACACGTTTCAACTCCACCACGTCTTTATATCGGTAATGCTCCGATATGAATTTCCCAGGTGTCACTGCCTCGCCCTCTCTCACATAGCAACGAAATTCCTGCCGTGCCTAGAATAAACCAAAAATATAACTGATTCAATTGATTTGCATCCTAGTATATGAAGCTAGCCCTCCTGCATAGTTATTCATTTTGTCCGTCTCGTACCAGTCATCGCAAACGAAACTGAAAAACTCACCTTCTTTACTCTTCGCTGGGGTCTCTCGCACTTAAATTCAATAATCGCGGCACCTCCTTTGGTAGGATCTCCTACTCCGGGAACGCTTTCTGCATCTGAGTCGCTAGTCTCACCCAGATCTGAGTCCACTTCCAATGCTCGTACCTAGAATTCATATGGACAGTCCATCAAACGCTCAGTATAATAAGACTCAGCCCATTAGCTCAGGTAGTTTGAGCCCCGTGCTCACATTTCAACTCGCGTTTACCTACTTTACATTTTATGCCACCTCACTCACTCACCTGAGCTCTCGTTCGTGGAGCTCTGGACGGACCTGCCACCGGTTCCGGGACCATCAGTGGTTCTGGCTCGGTGTCCACCGAGTCCAGGGCGGTGATAGACCGAGGCACGCTATCCTCACTCACAGGATTCATTTCCTCTACGGGCCTAACGCCATTGGTTACCTGGATACCATCTTCAGGAGAACCTGAGTTGTCATCGCCGGAAACAGGCATGATTTCTTCACCACCGGCAGTAATCTCTTCCCTGGACACTTCGTAATTAGTTATTCGGTCACTCTTATCAAGTGCGACCAAGTTTGCCATCACCTCTTTAATGAGATGCATCTAAAACCAAAATACCATTAATTCATTGCATGCTACCAGTTTACTCACTTTCTTATCCCTAACGCCAGGTCCAATATTATTATGTGCATAGCTATCCCATGTGTCTCTATGTATTTAAAATAATTCCCCCCTCGAACTAACAGTTGTCGTGGTTTTACCAGCAATACGTGCATATTATTCTCCGTTACAGTAATTTTTGAATTCGCGGGGTTTAATTAGTCCTATCCAGGTATCATGTCCATCTAGTACACAATTAGCCACCAAATTCACATTTTCAGCATAGGTTTCCCGGTCCTAGTTTATTTGCATTTTTTTTAAATCGGATCGGTCCCGGTTCGGTACACCAAACACCTGATCCGTTCGCACCCCTAAATAGTTCGGGTAATGCTGGCCCGGGGTTTGCCTCAAATCTCTATCTCACTCCTAGCAAAACTATCATTTGCCAGCCCATTCGCTCAGTTAGTTTGAGCTCCGTACTCAACCAGTCTATTCACCTCATATCGTACACCATATGATGACGTAATATGCCTATATACCCCTCCCCCCCCCCTCTATCTCCTAAGCTCCCAATTCGATTTAAAACATTAAGAAAATGGGTTCAATGTTAAAACCAGTCGTAAGTTTGAAAAAATAGATTTTTAAGTTTGAGTTGAAACAAGGAGGGAAGCAATTGAGAAATCATGTGTGGCTGTGGGGGTACTCTTTGTTTTTTAAAAATTATTATTAGGACATTGTTCAGTTGTTTTCTATTCACTCCAAAAATAAACCAGGCGCATTACAGTTACTAATACTGAACCTCCACACGTATTTAACTTCTCCGCATTAAACAGTTTTTAGTTCAATTCCTAACATGGCTGCTCCAGTCCAGTCAGACTAGACTAGGAGACTAAGAACTACACTAAAATTTAGGTATTCGGACGAGCCTTGACTTGACTCACCTAACGTATAAAGTCACTGGACTCGACTACGACTGGCCTTCGTTGGCACATATATTATTTTGACTTGACCACACTAGACTAGTAGTATGCATTCCGGACAATGACTAGACTGCACTAGACTAGTTGGTCCTGGTGGACAGCTATGAATACTGTTCCTGCCACAAAACAACAACCCCATTATCTCAGTCAGTCAAAGCCCCGTACATCCTTATTTGACAAGCCTCGTATACCTATGTCCTCTTTTCCAATGCATGGCCATGGTGCATAGTAA
Organism: Dicyrtomina minuta; assembly: GCA_949802685.1. NCBI lineage: Eukaryota > Metazoa > Arthropoda > Collembola > Symphypleona > Dicyrtomidae > Dicyrtomina > Dicyrtomina minuta. The sequence continues at coordinate 171,622,005 of OX461808.1, read as the reverse complement.
TATCTATAAATCTGTGAACTGGTAAGGAATCAAGGGAATGAGACGTAATCTCTAGGCTGAGACTAGAATACTGCCCCATCTCAATAAAAATTCCATTCCACGGAGTTGGCCCAGTCGCCAGACGCCACAAAAACAGTTAATTGTTCTCACCAGGTCTCATCCAAGTCTCATCCCACGTTCTCAGCTCTCTCCATTACCTTCTTATATCGCTGCCTCCTCCCTCTCCTCTGCCTGAATTTGCACGTCATGCAAAACATCTAACTTTAATATTTAGCCCTTCCTCCCCTATGCAAGTTCTCCCATATGCCTTCCCTCCACCAAAAATAACTGAAGGAAACCTGTACATTTTTTTAACCACACAAATGGGGTATTTTGCAGTTTTCCAGGTCCTGCTGATGGCATATTTTGCACTATAGAAGCCCATGCACATAGAGCATTTTGCACTTTTCGAAAACATACCGATAAATACCTATGACTTTTCGATAGCAGTCTCATCAGATTTCTTGCCTTCTCCAAAATAGTTGAGCAGATTATTTTGCCTCTCTAATCATCTAGCTAGGCATTATTGAAGGTTTAGCAATCACTGACATGCTCAATGCTCACAAACACGCACCCAAAACTACGAATAAACCTGCCTATTAGGTCAGTTCGTCAGAGCACCGATCTCACCTACACTTACTGGATTTTCAACAGGTTCAAACCACATACCTACACAGTATATCTCATGTATTCCCCGCCCCTACCCAATGTATGTCTCAGTCCACCCTACAACAAGTTATGTACCTACGTCTTAGTCTCACTCCCACTCATCTCCAGTCCCTATCCTCTTCCGATCTGCTTCTGCATAGGTCTCTACAACACGCACCTTCAGCTCACTCACAATTAACATGTCCTTTTCTCTCAGTGCTACATATATGCATGAATTCCCCCCCTGTTCTAATGACAAGTACTCGGACACACCGACACTACATACAAAAATCCGGCGCTTCGCGCCGGATTTGTCGACCGTGGGCTGGCCCGAAGTAGATGCTGAACTTCAACAAAAGCGTAAGACAATTTATGTTACGCTTAAAGATGATACAGGATTTATGGATGCTCTCCTACAATCAATAGGGCATATACTAATGTGCGTAGCATCTAGTTTAATACAGCTGAAATTTTTTTATAAATTGCACCATTCACAAATGACGTCATTATACACAATCTCTACATATCTATACCGCATATAAGTAAGCACGTGACATGTAGTTAAAATAGGATGTAAACAAAATTAAAGTTTGGACTGGGGATGCTAGAAACTATAGTATTTAAAGGACGTGATAAAGGACGATCCCTGAATACCTATAACACATATCGGCAAGTCCGTGACATGTAGAAGAACCTTTTACGTGACATCATTTGCGCGTCACCCTTAACCTGCTTACCTAATAAGAATGCGATTACATCTCGGTTGGGTGTTAGTGTCTAAAAAAATTTTTCACGTGACGTCATTTCTGTGTCACACCTAACCTGCTTACTCAATGTGAATGCGATATTATATAGGTGGCGGTGTCTATAACAAGTTTTGGCCTGACGTTATTTGCGCGTCCCCTCTAACCTGCTCACCTAATGTAAATGCGATAGCAGCTGGATAGAGGTGTCTAAACAAAATTTTTGCCTGACGTAATTTGTGCGTCACCCCTAACCTGCTTACTTAATGTGAATGCGATAGCAGCTGGATAGGGGTGTCTAAACGAAATTTTTGCCTGACGTAATTTGCGCGTCAACCCTAACCTGCTTACTTAATGTGAATGCGATAGTAGCTGAGTGGGGGTTTCCGAAATAAATTTTCACCTAACGTCATTTGCGCATCACCCCTAACCTGCTTGCTTTATGTGAATGCGATAGCAGCTGGGTGGGGGTGTCTAAAAGAAATTTTAGCCTTACGTCATTTGCGCGTAACCCTCAACCTGCATACTAAATGTGAATGCGATAGCAGCTGGGTGGGGGTGTCGCAAAGAAATTTTCGCCTGACGTCATTTGCGCGTCACCCTAAACCTGCTTACTTAATATGAATGCGATAGCAGCTGAGTGGGGGTTTCCAAAAGAAATTTTTGCCTGACGTCATTTGCGCGTTACCTTGAACCTGCGTGCCTAATGTGAATGCGATAGCAGCTGGGCGGGGGTGTCTAAAAGAAATTTTTACGTGACGTCATTTGCGCGTCACCCCTAACCTGCTTACCTAATGTGAATGCGATAGCAGCTTGGTGGGGGTTTCTTGAAAAAATTTTCATATGACGTGATTTGGGCGTCACTTCTAACCTGCTTGCCTAATGTAAATGCGATAGCAGCTGGGTGGAAGTGTCCAAAAAAAATTTTTACCATTTCGCTGGTGCATTTGTCTAGTGTAGTTGGTTGTACATTTGGCTGGTGCATTTGCCTGGTGCATTGGCTGCTGCCTGTAACTGGTACTGTTGACTGGTGTGTTTGCCTGGTGCAACTTTATCTAAGTTGTACGCATTGGGGTCGGACACAAAAGGTGCCTTTTACGTTCAGGGTGGGTCACTTGGAAAAAAATGACACCGTATTAAAGATATAGCCATTTAGGCAGGGCTTACGAGATTAACAAGGTAGGTGGGTGCGTCAAAAATTTGAGTAAAGTGTGGCGTCATTTATGTCCTGCCCCTTTATTCGTTTTCGCATGATTTTACTTCAAAAATTTGTGATCTTGGTCCAGTTAACTGTTAATTGCGAATAAATGGTCAGTCCGAGTAAAACTTAAAAACAATACAGACCTGCTTAGTCGCATGTGTGATCCATTAAACCAATTTTAAAGCAAATCCTCTAAATACTGTGACCTGTAGTGTACGGCCAACAGACGGAAATACAGACAGACAGACGGACATGACCATTTCAATAGATGCTTTATGAGCTAAAGCTCAGCATCTAAAAAGTACAGGTGCTTACCGTATAGTTGTGGTCCGTTTCCATCTTCTACAATCCGGCCTGGTATAAAATACACACCATTTCGTTCCTGTCACAATATAATATTTTCTGTTCGATCGTCTTTCCACACTCCAGCACTTCTGTCCACACTTAGTTAGTTTTCCTCCTCCGCCCACTCCTGTGTCTTGTCCTTCTTCGTCCAGCGTCTCACAACAATTAACAGTATTCCATCATACTTTTCATAATATTCCATCCCATTTAGTGGCACTGTCTCTGTTCCCTCTCGCCCATACATTGTCGTGAGTCCTTCACCGCCACTTGGCACTCATTAAGGCCAAGGCCCACAACCATCCTTTTTTCTACGATGACGAACGTCATAAAACTTCCTTCTCGCATATCCAGCGTACGACGGTGGGTCCTGTTCCGACTGGAGGCTCCGTGTCTCCAGTGCACTATGACGTGCTATCAGGTATACGACGGGCGGACCCGCCACTTTTTAAGAGGTGCTGCTCCCGCCTTTGTTTGTCTCCCTCATGTGCCGCCCACTCTTTTGCTTATGTTGTAGGTATATGAAATTATGCATGTCGAGATTCATAGCCAGCCGTACATGCTATATGGTTCTGTACGAGCCGAAGCCGGCCCGTAGTACGGCCGGGATATAGGGCCGTAACAACGCTTGGGCTAATGTAACAATATAATGTCAGAATGGATGCCATGTATAATTTGGTATCCGTAACAGTAGGTCCGACCCCCATTAGGGATGTTTGTGGGTCGGAATGAACTCGGTATAGTACTATGGTAATGTATGCGGTTCCGCATTTATTTAATATAGGCAGGGTTATGTACCCGTAGACCTGGACCACTGAATCTACTGATGAACCCTCTGTATGAATGACTACTGTCCCGCGCAACGATAATTTTAGGAGTTATGTATTGATGAATGTACAATATGACTGTATGCATGTATGACGGTATACCTGCTTGAGCGTATGCATATATGTTTGTATGTGGCGATGCATGTATAAAGATAGACTGGTTTGCACATATGCCTATATGCTGGAGTAGTGTGGTATGCTATCTGCAACGTACATCGATTTGACGTGTTAAATAGATAGGGCCCCTTCATGACGTCCCGTCCAATTCTGCCTAGTGGGTAAGGGATCGTACCCACGAAAGTGGGGGTGGAGTTACAAAAAAGCAATGTATGTTGTAGGGTGTCATCCCTTATGACATTACATGCGTATAGTTAGGGGTTATCATAATAAATGGGGGAGAGAGGGGGAGGGGGGGTGAAAGGATGTATTGTGATACTCTGGTATATGTATTGTGATAGTGTGAAAATATACGATACATCCATACTACATTTAATAAACACAATATATTTTAAAATGTAAATTCAAATTAAAAGAATATAAGCTCATCAATTTGTAATATAATCAATGCCAACCAGTGTGGCAGAGTAGGTAGAGCTATGCTTTATTTATTAATAGTTTGTAGGTTCAAATCTAGGATAGGGTGAATAATGTTTGCTGATTTCACACTGAAAGGCGATACAAATTGTCAACTCACAAAACAGGTAAATCCCCTTTTTTATTCATATTAATTTGTGTTGCATTTGGATTTATCCGAGTAAGGAAGTTATTATTTTAATGTCAAATCAGAAACAACAAAAAATGCTAGCAAAATAATCAGTCGCTCTACAGCTTTCGGAGAGAAAACAAGTTCACTATATAAGTGCTCTGTTTTTAAAAGTTTTCAAAGCAGAATGAATAACTACCCATCATTTTTTGTTGAACGAAAATACGAGAACGAGCGATACATTTTCACATCACAAATAGCAGATTTAATCTATCAGATTAAATACGCTCATACATTTGATAGACTACCAACAATTTTAGGTTTTGACTTTTGTTTAGATCGTGTATGTGTAAAAACAGAAATTCATCGCATGGTTCCAGAACTTCTTTCTACCAGAAAAGAATTATTATCGTTGGAACGAATTCTAGCACATCGTGGTATTAATTTTCAAGATAAAAACAAAACCTGGCGCAATCCACGTCAAGTAATTGAACACTACGATTCAGAAATTGGATCAACTAGTATTGCAAGTTCAAGTACGCCTAGAAAGCTGACTAGAGGATGTTACCAGCAGAGATATGAGCAGTTTCCAATTGAACGTGTTATTTAAACACGAAATAGTCCATATCTACCTAAACATATTCGAAGTTATAAAGAGCGTCGAAATACATTTATAAGGCACAAGTGGGATGAGAGTAAATTTCCCAACATTGACATTATGTGCAACGCTGGAATGATTTGCATTAGTTCCAAATCATGTGCATGTTCATACTGTGGGTTTGGTATTTTAAAGTGGGAAAAACATTACGACCCAGTGCATTTACATGGTAAAGTGTTCGACAAATGTTTATTAAGCCGCATTCCTGAGTCGACGCAAAAGCAAGAAGATTCCACACCAGCCATTGCACATATGACCGAAATAGAAAAAGATAAAGAATTACAAAACTCAAGAGCAATCGTTACATGCCCAGTGTGCTTAGACTAACCAAACGTCATGATATCTTTGGAATGTGGACACATGGTAGGTTGTGTTTCATGTGTTAAATGTGTTAAAGAATGTTGCAAGTGCAAAACAAAAATTTTAAATCTTGTTAAAATTTATCACTAAACTTAAAACATATAAACTGCAAAACCATTTTGTAAACTTATTAGGTCTTCAAAGGTTTTCAATCATGTCAGGCTTCATAATTACGGTGCTCAGTGATTTGTCTTTTAGTTACCATCCTGAAAATACTATATCCAATTTTCGTAATAAGTTAGCATCACCAATTGATTTATTAACAAAAGAATATAAAGTTGCTCTTACAACGTGTACGTATACCTCGACGGATGTTTTTTTAAAAGAAGACGAAATTATAGGAAAAGTTTTTACTGATCAGGTTGAACAATTGCGTAAATTTCCCTTGAATAAAAAAGGTGATAATTGGATAAAAAATACAAATAACAATAATTTTTTAGTAGTGGAACTACTGGCTCCATATAATTTCACTGATGTTGCAGATTTCTGTGACTATTTGTCGTCAAAAACAAATAAAACTTAGATTAAATTCAAATAACTTTATTGAAATTCTTTCAAATAAAACAACGTTTAAAGGTGTTCACAATGTAAATTTATCTGATAAAGTTCAAACAATATTTGGATTTGAGAATGGTACGATCACAGACCGAAAAAACATGGATGTAAAAAGAGCATACGAAAGAGTTTAAAAATCCTTTGGAAATAATTTATTATTTTTATACTGCAATATAGTTAAAGACCAGTACGTTGGAGATACATTTGCGCCACTACTACGAAGTATGCCCCAAGTTTTCAATAATCGAAAACCGTTTGAACATGAATTTAACAATCCAACCTATCTTCCAGTCAAAATGCAGAACTTAGAATCCATTTACACATATAACGAATCTGGAAATCCTCCACTATTGGAGTTTGGAAACTTCAAGTGTACACTACATTTTCGTCCTCGCTCTTATTAAAAAAATGTCAACTATGGATTTGGAAAGTAAATTGTATTGTATTCATCACCCACAACACGGTAACGGTTTACAATAGGGAGAAAACTTATTATTTTATGGAGCGTCAAATGTAAGGCAAAAAGAAAACGGGCTTGGAGGATTCTTTGAATCCATTTTTCGAACTCTCATTCCTTTTGCAAGAAAATTTTCACTACCACATGCAGTAAACGCTGTGAAAAATGTTGCAGGTGATGTCCTTAATGGTAATCGAACATTTTCTGAGTCAATAAAAGACAAAGCGGTATCTGCAATAAAAGCTGCAGGAAAAGATATTTTAGATTAGTCTGGTTCAGGTGTTAGACGGAAATGTATCATAACAAACGCTTAGTCCTTTCTATACGAAAAAATTAAACGTGATATTAAAATTGGTAAAGGAAAAGCAAAAAAGAAACCAAAAACTGGAAAAGGATTTTTAAAGTTGAAAAAAATTGTAAAAAAAAGACAAAAAAGACATCCAAGAAAAAGACAAAAAAGTCGTCCAAGAAAAATAAAAAGCAGAACAATATATTTGGATAAAAAATAATGGCTCAACACCATTATCTCAGAAGTAAATTGGACATTTTCAAAAAAGATGGTTACAATATGTCACTTCTGACCACCCAAAGCTATGATATATATCCTGCTGCCCCATTATCGGAATCTTCTGTTCCACTAAATTTTATTTTAAATAGAACTGACTGACATTATCTTGATTTATCTAAAATAAGATTGTACTATTGTGCTTAAATAACCTATGCAGACGGTACTAATTTAAAAGACAAAACTACTGTCGCTCCAGTAAACAACATTTTGCACTCAGTATTTTCTCAGTGTTCAGTTTATTTGAATGAAACTTTAGTTACCCCATCTAATACGTACTACATATATCGTAGTTATATTAAACGACTTCTTTTATTCTCTAAAGAATACAATCAAACCCAATCAGAATGTTCTGGATATCACAAAGACGACAATCCAGACTCCTCAGATCTCAATAAAAGCTTATCATATAAAACAAGACAAACTATGTGTGCGCTTAGTAACGTGTTTGAAGTTATTGGTCGTCCTTACATTGATTTATTTGCTCAGCCAGATTTTTTACCACCAGGTGTGGACTTAAAAATAATATTTTCAAGATCCACAGATGATATTGCTACATTTGCGCCAGCTGCAACAGGAACTGACACTCAACTACATTACAAAATTAAAATTTTGAAAGTGAAACTACAAATTGTAAGACATACAGTTCCACCTGCAGCAGCAATCAATCACATTCGGCAGTGGGAACAAAATGACGTTGCAAACCTTTATTTAACTCGTGTTGACGTTAGAAGCTTCTTATTGCCTACTGGGACGTTGTCGCGTATTGAAGAAGGTGTTTTTAAAGGCGGACAGCTCCTTGAACGACTTGTTATTGCAATTGTACCTAGTAAAAATGTATATGGATCGGTTACTACTAATTCATTTATATTCAGTGACTTTGGACTTTTTTATTTAAACGTCTCAATTAATGGTGATACTTGTAAGTCTTTTCCACTGGAAGTAGATTTTCGAGCAGGATCATTACGAGTTAAAAAAGCTTTGAGTAATCGTTTTCGTTTAATCGGAATTGAAAATAAGGACGCTAGTATTGACTACAATGTTTTAGATTTTATTAACAATAAAACTTAATTTGTTTATGAAATTTCACCTATAACAGATGCATGAAGTCCTCCAAGATTTGGTTATATCAAAATTGAGCTTTGTTTCTGTGATTCAACAAAAGATCCACTGAAAGTGTTATGCTATACTGAAACACAAGGAACACTACACATTCATAAAAACAAATCTATTTATTATAGTGATTATTCTCAAACTTCAAATTAGCCATGAATACTACCCAAGTTTATAATTATTTAAGAGTTATTTGTAAAGGACGTAAAACCCACTTTAACTTTATCTTGTGTGATGAGTTAAAACATGTAAATATAAATAAATTTCCACTTTGTTTAGTTGTAAATACTGATCCTAGTACTAAACCTGGGGAACATTTGGTACGTTCTATAAAAAAAGTAAAAAAGAAATGCTTGAATTCTACGATTTATATGGTTATGCTGTTGAAAATTATGCTAAAGATTTTGATGATTTTTAAGAAGATTTAGTGTACAATGTAAAGAGAATAGTAAGCAATTACAAAGTTATAATTCATTTGTTTGTGGTCATTATGCTATATACGTTTTGTACAAACGACTTAAACAGTGTTCACTTATGCATATTGATTGTCAGTTCTCTAATAATCTTAAATTAAACGACAAAATAGTTTATGATTTTATTTTTTAAAAAAATATTTATTATCTTCATTGTGCTGTAACAATAAAACACATCAGTGTGTTACTCATTATAAATTTGAATAAATTACAATGATTTCTATCTAACATTTGCAATACTGTACTTCATTTCGCCTTTACCATATTGTCCAGAAAATTTATTACTTCCTGATGGTTGTGTCTTTTTTAACGATACAGATTTTCTTCCGCGTGCATTTATTCCTTTCCGAATAGCAATTTTAGTTGCATTCTGCTTAGTTAGTGAGTCGTCTTCATTTTCGCTATCCAGTAAGCTATGGTCACTGTCATTCAACAAATGGTTACTTAATTTTCTTTTTCTTTATTTTTGAGAGACAAGATCTTGTACGTGTTTTTTTATTGTTTTCATCATTTTGAGTTTATCTTCAGAATTAAATATTTCTTTGTGTTCAGAATCAATATTGCCAGTGGTGCCAATTGATTTGACTAAAGTTGGTTGTTGATTTAAAAAATGATTTTTGTTTCGTATTTCTTGAACTTTATTACTATACAAAATTTGTTTCACATTGTCAGTTAACTCTTTAGAATTCACTATATCTTTTTTTGTTTCATGAATCTGTCCTTGCTCCTGTTCGTCTTTTAATTTCATGAGAGCATTAAATAATGATTCAGGCATGACTTGCATTCGTTTAGCTGCCATTGTTTGAAATCAAATTTGATAAAAGTGTTGATGCTAGCGATGCTTAAACTTGTATAAAAAATCCACTTCCTTTTTGACAAATATTACGTTTCTTTTTAATAGATGTTTTTTTAAGCAAAAGTAAATGAAGTTGTTTTTTATATGGTCTTAAACGTGCAACTGAACGAGAAGTTATAGGTACATTACCAATAAATATATTCTTTGCACATTCAGCTAAAGTTTTTATTTCATCGTTGCTATCTTCTTCAACAGCATTTTTTGCTTGCTTTTTACATTTGCATTTATGTAAAAAAATTCGATTATCGATAAGACGTTTCATTTTCAAGAATGTGTTTATTCGTGAAGCGTTCTAGTCAAACTAAAATAAAATGATGAGTAACACATGCTTTTGTTTCATTTTAAAAACATCACTCATTCAGAATAGAGTCTAAAATAAAGCGCTTTTACCTAAATCGAAAGTGTCGTGGGAGTTTTTCTGGATTAAATACGTTTATGAAACACAATAAAGGTTTACAAAAAAGGCAAGTTTTAAATGTCTTACAAGGAATTCCAGCTCAAACAGAAAATATTCCAGCCCTGCAAAAATTTAAACGACGACGTGTTATTGTTCGCAGCATTGATCAACAGTGGGTCATGGATCTTATTGACATTTCTAAATAGTCTAAATATAATAATGGTCATCGTTTTTTACTCAGTGTAATAGATGTACTAAGTCAGTATGCATTTGTTAAACCAATAAAAAGCAAACAAAGCAGTAAAATGTTAAAATTGTTTCAGGGGATATTAAAACGTTCAGGTCGTGAACAACAAAGCATTCAATGTGACAAAAGAAACGAATTTAAAGAAACATTCAAAAGTTTCTGCGAGTCAAAAGGGATTAATATATTTCATGTCGAGTCTGAACTTAAAGCGTGCATTGTAGAAAGATTAAATCACACTATTATGGAACGGATTAGTCGCTATACGCAGCACAAACAAAGTTACAAGTTTGTTCATGTGCTTAAAAATTTAGTTAAAAATTATAACAATACAAAACATACTAGTATTAAAATTCCTCCTGCAAAGGTTAATAAAACCAACGAGTTTGATGTTTGGTGGAAATTGTACGGACATGAAAACTTTAACGTCAACAAACCAACAAAATTAAAAATAAACGATAAGGTTTTAATTTCTATTGACAAAAATCGAACGTTTAACAAAGGTTACGCCAAACGTGTTCAGTCTAAAGTATTCATAATAGTAAGGATTAATAATTAAATCCCGCGTATGTATTATTTGAAGGACACAAATAATGTAAATATAAAAGGTGGATTATATGAACGTGAAATTTCTAAAGTGAACTACTAGAACAAAAATTGTATAAATACTGTTACAAAAATTGGTAATGTTTCATTCAGCTTCTACTCTCCCACAAGTAAGGATCACCTTTATTCACTCAAGCGTAAGTTGGTAATATTTGAATTAATCTTGATCATTTGTTATGGAGTGCTTTCCGTTGACAATGCTAGCAAAATCTTCTAACATAATATTTTCTATGTTTTAAATTTGCAGAAACATTGAAGCTGTTATGAAAGGAGAAATCAACAATCAGCATACTAATTCTGGAGAAGCTGTGTCTTTGTCTTCTGACATGGATAGTATTTCAAGAGAAAAAACCTTATCAATTTTAGTAAAGACAAAGGCTGCAACTTGTCGTCCTTCATTTAAAATAGTTGGAGCTCCTACAGATGCTACACGCTCAAAGTTTTGGTACTCACGATGTGGAGAAAAGAATCACGCATATCTTAATATTTGTCGAAAAACGTTAAAGGGTGATGTCATGAAACTCAACTTTAAAATGGATCGTGTTCCTGAAGCTATAAGTTATTTAACATTTTATTATAATATATCACATGCTGGTAGTGTTCAGGACTTGCATGATTGTTTGAAAAGTTGTATTGAAAAATGCCAAGAGGAAATGGCTAAGCGTGAAAAGGAGGGCAAACCGTCGGTTAATGACTGAGACTAAATTATAAAAACATGTACTACATAGCAATAGAATTATTAGGCTAAACAAAATTCGTTTGTAAATATAATAAAAGAGTTTTAAGAAATTGACGTTTTAAACATTCATATTCATATTTGTAAACGTTCTGTTTGTAAAAATTGGAGCTTAAAATAAAAACAAATTACTATAAAAGGAGCATTTATTTTATGTTGAGTATTCATTCTTTCTAAAACTTTTGAAGAAAAACAAGTCTCTAACTTTATTAAACTTCAGCATACTCATTGTAAAAACTTTAATAATACTGCTATGGAAACTCAAAAAATTAGATTGTCGGACCAGCAAGAAATTTCATGGAAAGGTAAGTGTACATTTTAAACATAATTTTTGACATAAAAAGTAACGGCAGCGGCGGCGGCTGTAAATAAAGGAGAGGGTAACTAATACCCCAACCCTTCCCATGTAGTACTTTTCCTTATTCATACCTAATAAAATATTTTTAACTGCTGCAGGGGCATTTCTAGAAGATTCATTTGACATTTGTGGCAATTGGGATTGGAATCTGATGCAGCCTAAAGCTGTTACTGACACAATTAGACTTGAAGTTTCACAATCACCATCTACTAAGCTGGTACCTGATGAGGGCCAAGGCATGCAAGAGGATGTACAAATTACTCTAAAAGTCGAATACAGGGACTTGCAGTCACTAAACGAGTCGCTCCTGTTCACATACTTAAAGCAGAGACACAACTTTCTGAAAAGAACATTGGGAAGACTTTGAAAAAGCAACAAAAACGACAATCTAAATCAATTTTGTCACGTAAACCAAGTAAGAACTTAAAGTTGGACGAAAAACATTCTTCAAAATCAAAACCGAAAACTACTTTGAAAAAAGTTAATCCCATTCACAACATTCCTGTTTTTACTAAGCCTAAAACAAACAAATGTAATTTATGCATTCCTAATGAATCGATTACTAATTCAAATCAGTCTGTTTTTGTGTCTATAACTGAAAAATGTAATGATTTTGCCAACCAAGAAATTACTTTCATGCAAGGAAGTAACAAAATTGTTTTGTTCTGCAAGGATTTTAATTTTATTTAACGATATCATACAAATTATTTTAAAAGAATTGCAGTTTTCATGTATAATTTTCATGCTTTTGTAAATAAAACACAATCCAAGTCTGGAAAAATATTGTTTCTCAATCTAAAATTATCACTTTGTCCTTGACTACAATCTATAAATAAATATCCATGAGGTCGATTTACCGACTGACAGTATCCATCTTCTATAGTCAAGTATTTTTTTCCACAGTTCATTTGACATCCCACTTTATTGAAAACTTGAGTCTTCCTTGGGTTTTTAAACAGTACCATATATCTTGCATTTATTGTTAATTGTCTTAGACCTTCATGAAAAAAGTTTTGAGTAATAAATATTATCAAACAATTTCTATAATGTGAACCTCTAACAAATGCTTGAAGTATTTCTTTTCATTTTGATGCCTCTTCCATCATATCATCTAAAATATATAAGTAAGGATATAAAAGGTTGTCTCTGTATTCTTTAGGTAGACCTTGATGAAACTGAATTTCTGGTATTTTAGTTTTCATTTCTCAAAAAACATGTGGTTGATTAATTCCATAGCAGTATACAACGTATTTAACGTTTGGAAATATTATTTCGTTTCGTCGCTGTATTATTTCTTGTGTAAGTATACTCTTTTCACTCTGCGTTAGACCGCTTACAATCATAATTAAAGGAGAGGAGAAAAAGCAATCAACTGTATAAGTTTCCATGATGACACATTATTTCAAACTAAAACCAAATAAATAATGCCAACTGGTTTTATATGTTTTTGAAATTTTTATTAACAATTCATTTGTATGTACTTACAATACTTACACAAAACAATTTCTAATGCATTTTTAATTTAAACGTCCTATTTTACAATGTCCATAGGCTAATGTTTCATTTTTAATTACATTATAACGCTTAGTACAAAGTGCATTCAATCCTTTTTTTGTAATTTTCACAGTAACATCTTGATGATTTTTAGACCTGATACAATTAGTTGTAACTGACGTTTCAGCATCATTATTAAAAACGTCGACATGTTGTTCAAACTTTTGATATTTTCGAACATATGAAGTAGGAACACCTTTTGCTCTGATGCTTACTTTATCTCCACTATCAATAAAAGCATACATTTTAGGTTTCAAAAATTTAAATTTATAAATAGGTTTATCAGGGCATTCGTCTTTAAACTTCCCAAGAACATTGTTGTTAGTATTATCATGTAAATTTAATTGTTGAAAATGTGGGTTAGTACTGTTTTTAGAAAATCCGCTCAAGTCAAACATATCTTTTATCTCTGGGGTACTAATCATATGCTCATATACATCTTTACCAACAATAAAATATGCAAAACTATCAGTATCTGTCATTACCAATCCTAAATTTTTTAAAAACTGTTTTATGTGCTTGTAATGAAATTCACACACTATTTTTTTTGCTTAACCTAAACAAGCCACACCAGTATACAGTGATTTGTTTAGTTTACAAGTAGTTTTTTTCATTAAACATAAGCCTAATGTTTCTGATATAAATTTGTAATCACTAAAAGTTGCTTTTTTTACATACTGAAGAATTTGTGTTACAGTTTTTACAACGTTTGTGTTTAACTTATCACGCATTTGTTGAATACTTTTACCATACAACGAATTACAAATTAATGTTCAAAAGTCTTTCTCAAATGTTGTCTTAGCATTCTTCCTATTTTCTGTACACCATGCAATAAATTCCTTCAACCATGGTTTTTGATTGAAGGAAAATATTCTATGTATTTTGTCTAACACAGCCCTACATAGTAACTACACTTGCAATTCTTCATAATGAAGAACAAATTTTTTTCTAGGATGTAAGTCAGCTATCAGTTTTTCATTTTTAAAGTTTGCTTTGTTAACATTTAATGTTTCAGAAAGCGCCTCCTGGTGGGAAGATAGTTTATCAAAATTTACATTGCGTCTAATTGGGGCAATAGAAAAATCATTAAATTTATCGTGAAGATGTTCAGGAATGTGAAAATCAGCTTCTATTAAATATCCAAAACTATCGTCTACATCTAAATTTAATATTTTATTGGTCGTAAATGTCTCTACTTTTTTTTCAGAAAGAAATTTGAAATTATTGGTAGGCAAACTCAAAGATAAAGCGGTTCTATATAAATTGTTAGCGTCAAGGTACCAAATATAAGATTCAGGTTTAGAAGGGTTATATTTAGCTTTTCCTAAATAATTATTGTTAGCAGTAGCAGTTCGTATAGAGCCACCACTAGCTAGTCCACCCCTAACTGCACTTTCAATAAACATGTGCATATTTGCATCTTTAATATAGTCTAAGTGTATGTCACTAAATTTTACAGCTGCATCCCAACTCATCATAGGAAGAGTTAAATATTGAGCTGAATCTAATTTAAATTTAGTTAAAAACATACATCTTAAGTTTCAGAAGACATCCGCAAGTAACGCAACATACAACCCACAGTATAAATTATGATAGTCTCCCATATTTTCACATCGAAATGATTCCTAAGCATTTTGAGCATGCAAATATTCTTGACTAGAAATATCTTTATTACTTAGATTATTGAAAAAAGCTTCTTTAGGAGGCAAACGATTAAGATTAAAATCTTCTGCTGTTTTAACAAAGTTGTAAGGATAAACACCTTTTTGCAATAATAGTTCAAATTTTTTTGTAGCTACAACATTATTTTATTGATCAAAAAATTGTTTCGTAACATTAAATTTATCATCGCCTTCACCTCAAAGTTGCGTCACAAGTTTTTCAAGGGAACAATAAGGAAATTTTAAACTATCTATAAAAACAATATTACTGTTTATTGAAATACAAATGAATTTTTCAGTGGACAAAGCGATAACTTCTGGATTCTTAACACAATCATCATCAAGCACTTTCATTATAGAGTGACAGTCATAAGAAGAAAAATTGTGCATTACAATTAGTACCTTATAAGATATTTTAGCGTTAATATTACATGATTTATGAGCATAGCCTACAAATTTGCCATCTAAATGTAAATGATGACGTACTGCTTCATAAGTTGAAATTGTTTTATCGCAAAACCAACACTTATTAATTAGTAAATCTGCATCAGCACTTGTAAATATCATGTTTTTCACATGTTGATACTCTTCATATTTAGTTTTCATTACATTTTTTAAATCTTGACAGTATTTTGTAATTTCACGTATAAATCTTCAGGCAACATCTTTATCCTTTTCAGTAGCACGATATTTTACTGCATGTCGAGTTTTTTCATCCTTATCAATACATCTCTAAGAGTATCCGCAGGGTTTATGAATTTGCTTGTATTTAGTTGAACCAGACGTTTTACCGTCATGAAACTTAAACCAATGGTTGTTAGGAATTTTTTTATTGTATCAAGTGTGTCATCTTTATTATCTTTTTAATAACACTCAAAATCCGCGTAAATAACGAAAGGAATTAGAATCATATAACTATAATTAGTAAACGAATATTTATTATCTCTGTCTTTTGGAAAAATAACTTTTTGAGCACCAAAAGCTGCGCAATACTGAGTGTGATTGTGTAGTGTAGTTATTCTTTCAAACTGTTGTAGACAGTAGCGGCATCGATATTTTAGACAGGTTCCATTATTACCAAGCAAAGTGCCAAGGCCTTTGTTTGGTCTTATAGCAACAAAATGTTTTTTTTCATCACTGTCAATTAAAAGTAAATCAATATCAATGCTACTAGGATTTTTGTTTGTTGATACATAAATTGGCGCCATGTTGTTATGTATAATTTCAGCCAGTTTTTTAGCTTGATTACTTTCTTTGATTCTATTTCTTGCATTTAATGGATTAATTTCATTGTAAATTTCATCTAACATATCATCATCTTTTGATTTTAAAATTTGCTCAGTTTTGCTATGATCTTCATATGAGAATACATTTATTTTATATCTTCGATTCTGTTTTATGAATTTTGGAATTTGGTTAACTGTCATTGGGAATTGCAGGCCATTCAAATTTAGCTTGTTTACTTTCTTACGACACTTTTTAATATTTGTTGCATTTGATAAGCGTTGTATGTTTTGCTCAGCTGCCAAAACTGACCACACGAAACATTTGACATCACCGTTTGCACTATTATAACGTTTATTAAACAATTTTGTTTTTTAGCTAGTGAAGGCAGTAATGTCATATATGTACCGCCGCGAAATTGGTTAAATTTCATGCAAAGAATATTAAATTCACTGATTTTCTGTACTGTAAATCCAGACCCTTCCTCACAAAACGAATCAATCTGATGCAAACTTTTTCCAATGCAAGCCTTGATGACATTATTTGTATCAGTTTTATGAAGAAAAAAATGAGCATACGACGAAATCCACTTTTCTTCTATATTATCATTGAGTTCAAAAAACACTTGCATCTTCATTATGACTTTCAAGCTTCGTTTTGATTTCAATTCATTTTTAAGTATCGACTTCACTTGCTTATGTGTTGCAGTAACTAATCCTACAGGACTTGTGAACTTGTACTTTTTTAAATTAGCCGTATACATGTTGACAGCAGATTTAAACGAAGACTCTCTCAGTTCAAAGTGATTGTTATTATCGATACGACCACCGCCAAATTGTACAAAGTTAAACATGTCACTATGTACTAATGCAGTTTGTTGGTCTAATAGTTAAACCATACACTCAGGGCAAAATAAAGTCGACCGGATGTTATTAACAAAATGTACATACTCTGGAATTATGTTTTTAGTAGCGTTATTGTTCCTAATCCTGAGGAAAAGAACATCGTCTTCTAATGGTGCTTGAAATTTCTTTGATTCTTCCTTATTTTTGTAATTTTGCATATTCGTATCAAAAAAATTATTTTCTTCCACTTCTTGTTCAAATTGCGCCATATTCTTATCGCAAAAGTCATTTTCCTCAACTTCAACTTCTTTTTCATACGTTTTTACACCCTGAATGCATAATGCGTCTTCATTTTCCATTTGTAAAGCTTCATCAAACGGTAGTTGTTGATCATGGTTACAAGAGGAATCAACTAGTTAACAACAAATAAGTTAAATGAATCTTTCAATCTTGTAGTAAAAATCTTTTAAAACACCACACTTAATAATTGCAATTTTGATTGTAGTTACTTAATTTTAGTTACTTATTATTAACAATTTCAAGTCTTGGACGTTTAGAATCACTATTCTTAGAAGCCAGATCAAGTGCTCGTTTCAAAATTTCAAGTCTTGGGCGTTTGGATTCACTGTTTTCAGGAGCCAGATCAAGTGTACGTTTCGGATTTTTGAGTCTTGAGCCTTTACAAGGTGGTTTACTATTTTTTGAATCCATGGTAAATCTACTACACTACAGTGTTCACTCGTCAAAATATCAGATAAAATGGAATATATTGTTGGTACAATAAAAAAACTGGTTTAGTTCTGTTTATTTTTAGTCATACTTTGGGTTAAACTTTGTAATCCGCAATTCGATGTAAAGTAAATATAATTCAAATTGACTTTTTCAACCCTAGGTATGCCTTTTATAATCCTTAAAACGTTTAAGGTCAACTACTAATCCTTCTATTTTTAACTTAGTAACGTATAAGGCTTTAGTTTCTAAGAAATTGGTGCTTACTTTTGCGTCCGCTGTATTTCAAATTGCATATAAAAAGGTGACTGCTTCAAACTGTCTTTACTATAATTTTACTGTTGATAGTAAATGTTTCTTTACTTTTGCTCCTGCTTAAAGTTTCAAGAAATTCTTATCATGTGTACGATTAAAGACCGCAAAGTATTAACTCTTTTTTCATGTTTGACTCCAGTAAGAGGTGCTGTTGTTACTGAATTGATTGATTTGGAAGAAGACTCTCCTTTAACGAGAAAAACTGCTGTTGCTGCGAAAATTGTAGTTCCTCCTACTCCAATCAGACGTACTACTATCCTTGAGGTGATTGACTTAGAAGCTGAATCTACACCACCAGATGCTATTGTTCCCGAAACATTGGTTTCAAGTAAACGTCCAAGGCTGGAGACGGAGTCAATATCGGGTATTTAATTCTTCTGGTTTTTGTGAACTTTTCAATTGTGAGTTAAAATGTCATTAGGTTTTAATTTATTTTGAATAGATGTAGCAGCTACCATCAGAGCTGCAGCTTCTGTGTTGCCTCCTCTAAAGTGCAGGGTTTGCGGATATTCATATCTCTACTGTCAAGGTATTCGACGTGGGGTTGAACCCTTTGGCTTTGGATTGTTTTCTTACTGCGCACGTTGTTTCACCCTTCATCAGGCTATTGTTGACTCTTCTAATACACGTGAAAAGGATTCTCCTCGAACCGTGAAGACAAAGGCCAACTAGAATACACTGTTTGCCGATATTTATACATTTGAATGCAGCTTGTGCAGTAGAGAAGAAGCCATGCGTCGTACTGCTACAAATGAAATTTAAAATCAAGAAAACAGACCAGCTTTTTGTTGTTTCCAGTATTTGGATTACGATGAAATTGTTGTTGGTGAAGATTGTTTTGACGATAGAGAGATTTAGAGGCAGAATTACTTTCTTGAAATTGTATATGAACAATAACATAATTTAATGTAAAATATTTAAAATTTTGTACATTTGGTTGTCATTTCTTACAGGCATAATTTAATTTAACACTATTTGAAATTGTGTACATATATTAAATACGTTCTTTTATGAATAAAAAAAGTCTTGACCACAGATATGTTGTATTTCCAATTTATGAATTTGTCATACGAAATAGAAATTAATTAATTAATATTGCTTTTTCATGCAAAGTCCATACATTATTGTTTAGATATTTGCATCTTAATTTTAAAGTTGCCGCCTCCTACTCCACCCCCTCCTCCTCACCATTTCTATTCTATCATTGTTTCTCCCCCTCCCCCCCCCCCCACCACTTTCAGAACCGCTTTGCATTTGCCACTTAAACCATTTCGAACGCCACTACTTCACTCCCTCTACTTTTGCCCTACTCCCCCACTTTAAATATCTTCGCATTTCTCTATATACGTCTCCCACACTGCTTCCACAATCTTCGCATTCACCCACATTAGCCTTGTTCATCATTTACACCACCTCGTTCGCGTTCGCTCCCACCTCTACTACTACACTCCCACTCTTCTGTCTCCCACTCTACTTGCATCATCTTCCCTACCCTAGCATCTACCAAAATTTCCACCATCTTCACATTCCTAAGCCATCTCCATCACCACCATACCCGCACTCCTCTGCCTTCGTCTCCCACAACACTTTCACCAACTTTGCTCTTCTCGATCTCTACGAACTCAGCTCCCCTCCATCTCGGTCTCCTTCATCAACTCTGCCCTCCTCCATCTCAGCCATCTCCACTCCTTTTTATCTCAGTTTCCTCCACCAACTCTGCTCTCCTCTACCTCAGCCTTCTCCACCACTTCCAGCAACTCCGCTCCCCTCCGTCCTGGCCTTTTCTACGAACTCCGCTTTACTATATCTCAGTCTTTTCCAACTCTGCACCATCCACCAGCTACGCTTTCCTCCAACTCTGCACCCTTCACAACTTCAACCAGCTTCGCTCTTCTGCAACTCTGCACCCTCTACAACTTCCACCAGCTCCGCTCTCCTCCAACTCTGCACCCTCCACAACTCCCACCAGCTCCGCTCTCCTCCAACTCTGCACCCTCCACAACTCCCACCAGCTCCGCTCTCCTCCAACTCTGCACCCTCCACCAGCTCCGCTTTCCTCCAACTCTGCACCCTTCACAACTTCTACCAGCTTCGCTCTCCTGCAACTCTGCACCCTCTACAACTCCCATCAGCTCCGCTCTCCTCCACCTCTGCACCCTTCAAAACTTCCACCAGCTCCGCTCTCCTTCAACTCTGCACCCTCCACAACTCCCACCAGCTCCGCTCTCCTCCAACTCTGCACCATTCAAAACTTCCACCAGCTCCGCTCTCCTTCAACTCTGCACCCTCCACAACTCCCACCAGCTCCGCTCTCCTCCAACTCTGCACCCTCCACAACTTCCACCAGCTCCGCTCTCCTTCAACTCTGCACCCTCCAAAACTCCCACCAGCTCCGCTCTCCTCCAACTCTGCACCCTCCACAACTCCCACCAGCTCCGCTCTCCTCCAACTCTGCACCCTCCACAACTTCCACCAGCTCCGCTCTCCTTCAACTCTGCACCCTCCACAACTCCCACCAGCTCCGCTCTCCTCCAACTCTGCACCCTCCACAACTCCCATCAGCTTCGCTCTCCTCCAACTCTGCACCCTCCACAACTTCCACCAGCTCCGCTCTCCTTCAACTCTGCACCCTCCACAACTCCCACCAGCTCCGCTCTCCTCCAACTCTGCACCCTCCACAACTCCCACCAGCTCCGCTCTCCTCCAACTCTGCACCCTCCACAACTCCCATCAGCTCCACTCTCCTCCAACTCTGCACCCTCCACAACTTCCACCAGCTCCGCTCTCCTTCAACTCTGCACCCTCCACAACTCCCACCAGCTCCGCTCTCCTCCAACTCTGCACCCCCCACAACTCCCACCAGCTCCGCTCTCCTCCAACTCTGCACACTCCACAACTTCCACCAGCTCCGTTCTCCTCCAACTCTGCACCCTCCACAACTTCCACCAGCTCCGCTCTTCTCCATCCTTCCCTTCTCTACTACTTTTATTATCTCCATTCCTCAACCACTATCTTTGCTTTACATTTTAAATTGAATTCTAAAGTCGCAAAAATTGCGAAAAAAAATAAAAAAAACAATTAAATTAATTAATTTAAATTTTTATTTAAAGTGGAGGGGATGAGAGATCCCATACGGAAAAGTCAATCTCCCTCCACCCCCTTAATCCCCTTTTTGTGCAGCCACCCCTCGCGAAAAAAAACCACGCTGCACCCCCCGGTACCTCCTTCACCACCTCCTCCATCTCCGCCACTGCCACCACTCGATCGCTGGACTCGTCCCTACCTATTCCTATAGTTTATACCTACCTACACCTAAGTCTGGCTCTTTAGCCTCTGAGCCATACTAACGGCTTAGAGAATAGTATGCTTTGTCCAGAACTTGACCCTTTCTCTTTTCCAGTGCTGCTGGAAGGGCCATATCCCTCCAGCATAGCATGCTGTCGTGCGCGCTGAAGGGACTGTAGCCTTGTAATAAGGCGCGCTCCTCTCTACCCACTAGGCAGAATTGGACGGGACGTCATGAAGGGGCCCTATCCATTTAACACGTGAAATCGATGTACCTTGCGGATAGCATAACACACTACTTGCTGGTATGTTGCTACGCACGTTTAGACGTATCCTAAATGGCATGCATGCACGTATAATGTAATGTAAGGATGTAATATACACCAGTTATGCTTGTAAGTATAATATGCTATGTTAACGTAATAAGTACTGTATACATTAGTATTATTATTAAGACAGATAGGAACCAAAGCGGGGATTTGCTACTACCAATGGAACAGCCTTGGCTTTCTGTTGGTGGTTTAACCATAGATGTAAGTGTAGGTTAGTTTATCCTTGTATTTCGCAGCTGTACTTACAGCTATCCAATTTCTTCTAAAAACATCTCGTGTGACCACATACCTCTGAGGTCCGTTGGTCAGAGCCCTGTGCTCCCCCATTCAGTTTTTGCCATGATAGGTAACTAGTTGAAGGGCACGTTTTGCAATTTTGCCTAAAGGAACCGCCGGGTGCCCTGTTTAACCACTTGTGGGTGCCGTGCTGTATGTTTTGACGGTTTACCCTGCCTTAAAACATGACCTGTGAAGGTCCCAACTTTTACATAAATAGCCCTTTTCCCCTTTTTACACTATTAAAATCAAATGTGTTTGTTAAACGCAACCCCATTAATAGAATATTTACCTTGTCTATACGACTTCGAGGAAACAGTTCGACTTTAACAAGGTATCCCACCCATGGGATTACCTTGCGCGACTCTTCTAGGCCCTCCGTGTCATGGTTTTACACACTTTGGCGTGGGAAACGGCCACTAATTTGATTTCCCCCTGGACATGACGTTAGCTTCTGCATAGGAACTCCGCTTCGGCCAGCATATAATCTAGGTTTAACAGTGTCATACACTTTAAATATGGGCAACGTATACGTCCTTCTCGCCTGTGTGTGCTGAGTTAACTTTAAAATGGCCTACTTTTGGTTCTGGTTGGTTGACAGATCCGGGATCTGTTTATACATGAGACCCCTGACTTTGTGTCGTCTAGTTTAGCGAGCTCGTTAAAGTTTCTGCTTCTGAACTAGCATCTCTGCCCGCCGGGACTGCCAGTGACGATTGCCAGGCCCACTAAATCAGGCTAAGATACTAGGGACGAACTCTAGACAGTGGTAGTTGTTGCTGACCCTTATTTACAAACTGGACAACTACAACTAGGCATAAATAGTATGTAGCGAATTATGCAGACAAGGTCTGGCAAAATAGGAATTGATTGTAAAATCACTTCTCGAGGGGGAAGCCCCTGACTTGGTACTAGAAAATAGGAATTGATTATGACATCACTTCCTGTCGAAGGGGAAGCCCCTGACTTGGTGATAGAAAATAGGAATTGATTATGACATTACTTTTCTGTCGAGGTTGGAGCCTCTGACTAACTCAAATAAATACGATTCATCGTGAATCGCTTAGGTGACTAGCCTTAAAGACGAAATTGAATGCCTAGAGGAGAAACTAGACCTAACTCGTCGAATCGTGGCGCGGGACAAAAATATTTACCTTCCTGCTCAACTCGCTGCACGCCAGGTTAATACTACGTTTAGTGGGGCCGTAACTCAAATGCGACTTACTATACACGAGCTAACGCGACAACTCGCCCAGAGGCCGTCGGGTTCGCCTGCACCTTCCACCTCACCTGGTACGGCTGGTCACCACCTGCTTTCTACTTCGGCGTCCTCTCAAACCCAAGCCATACATACTCGCGCAGTCGCTCCTCCGTTCCAGGCTTCCGCGGATCTTGCAACTCATGCGTTATTACTATGTGGTTCCTTGTCGTCATCTCCAACTTTTTCACCGTTACATGGTTCTCAATATCGGAGTCCACGTCGTCATCAGTCTGCTCCTGGCTAACCTCCCTCCGTTGCCTACCGTCTTTCTGATTACTTCCAGTTTACCAGTAGTTTCTTTGTCTGCTCTTATTCTATTCGCGGTTATGCTTAACGCTTGTTACCAATTCCGTGTCAATTCTTCTTAAGATGACCACGCACTCCAAACGTAACTTCGTCCAACAACTCTCGTTTTTTTCACCTCTCGTTCACGTCCCGTCTATATTTCCGTCGTGATTTCTTTGGTGTTATTGTGCGTCGTTCACCACTATCTCGACCTTTCATTGTTCTTCATATATGCTTTTATATATTCATGTTTGTATCTATGAATCCGTATGGATATCGGTTCATGTGCCTTTTTGTAAGGTTTTTCTTTATGATTTTATACACTTTAAATTCGTATCATTATATCAGTCTATATGGCACTCATGTTTATTTCGAGCTTTGGATTTCTTCCTTGGTTTGTTAGGTATACTCTTAGGTTCCTCCAAGCTAATACTGTTTTCATGTTGTCGCGTGATGTGCTACTCTATATATGCATTTATTTGTGTTATGTTTCTTCATGAACTTGTGTATGTATGTTTGTGTCATTATATTTGTGTGTCTAAAATTATTGGTTACTTCGGCCTTTGGCCGCCTACACGATTAGGTTAATCTTACGTTTTGATATCGTTTAAGCTATTGTTACTTTCTAGTTCTAGCCATTCCTTATTTGGCTCTACGGCGTTTTGTAAAGTATTACGTTTTTACTATTGCCAACCGTAGTTTTCGTGTTTTGTCTTATGTCACGTTCTTGTCCCCCTCAGGGTGTTTAGTTATGCCTAGGAACTAGACATTTACAGGTAGGGAGTATTGTTATGAAGCTGTTTTCCAGCATACAACTATTTAGAATATTTTGAAAAATATCATAATTTAAAATCAGAAATAAAAAGAAACAAAATAAAATATAAGAAACAGGGACATGTAGTAATGTCGGAAAATAGTAAGTTATATTGCTACCTTTGTCATCTTGTTAAAAATACCTAAGGCGAAGGAAAACACTAATTATAGGAAGTACATGAGTAACGCATGGATAATACAACTAAGCTTATATTACACAAAATGTTATTATATATATATATATATATCAATAGATGTAAGATATGCCTAGGTAGCTATAAGTAAATAAGGATACATTTGAGCATTTCTAGAACCTGCGTCGGCTTTTCCTTGATTTCCCTCTAGAAGCCGTGTACGAGAACGAAGTCTATAGGCGGAGGCAAAGGAGAGAGTACCGACGACTTTCAAAAGCAAAAGAGTCTCGTAAGTACCTAACAACAGAGTACTTACACAGACCTTGCCTGTACGCCTGAGTACAGCCTGTGTAGTTAAAAATACAGTGTAAAAATACATATTACTAGCGTACTTAAGTAATATACTATAGTTTACTCCTGTATAGCTAAGTATAGCACTAAAGTTTATAAGGTAAAATAGGAGTTGAGGTTCTAAGTACCCCACTCACGGACCCTGGAGTCACCAATGATCGCCGGGCTGGGGGTACAAGGATCATTGGAGACACAAGGGCCGGGAGCCTGAACTTAAGCGTGGCTTCTTTTGGAACTTTTTAAGAAGGAATCTCCGTGCTTCTTTTTGGGATCACTATCCCTTTGATTTTTGTGTTAAAACAATCCCTTTTGGATCCGTTCACATTTTCCTGTGAAATTGAAGCAGCAAATATTTAAAGAAAATCCCATTGAGTTGCGACTCACAAGCATCTTAGTCCTAGGTTTCCTGTACTATAGATTATCACGTTTAAATTATACTACTTATTTGTTGGATTGCGATCCCTCAAAATTAGCCTAAATCAATTGCGATTGATTTTTATAATAGCAATTAAGTATCCACAATTTTGAATTCGTTTGAAATAAAAGAATACCAGTAACAGGTTTGAGTTGTAAAAGTAGTTTGAATATTCCCTTATTTTATTCGTTCAATTCTTATTTATAATTTTGGTTAAGTTCATAAAAGAGAAGTCAACGCCAGTCTAATGTTCCTAACAGATTTCAGTCTAATTCTCATTTTTTTCCGCGGAGAATTTTCGGCATTAAACAGTTATTATAAAGATTTATAAAGGTATAGAAAACAGCTTATTACACAACGAACATCAAGTTATTTTCCTAATGAATAAATAACTGGCTGTCACTCAGCCCTACACGTCTTGTAATTTTAGCCAATTTATTAATTTTAGGCCATTCTAGTACAACATAACTTTTAGTACAATTTAACAAATATGAAATGGTATAATATTATTTTGTTTATAGTGAAACTACTGTAAAATTGTTTTTGTATTTCAGTTGAAAACAATAACTGTGCATCTCCAGGTCACTGTGATTTACCGAATTTAATTTTGGCGTTTGGCACGTGTGCAGATAGCTATTTTAGAATTCCTCTGGACGATAAAAGGTGCAAATATGAAAATGTGATTGGATCCCTTTTAAATGCTGCATATGAGGAATTTATACAAATTTTATTCGATAGACTTTACGTAAGTGTAAATTTGATTAAGATTTGTTTGGTATAATTACTTTAAAAAATTGAGGCAGGGCCAGATTTAATGCAGTCAGCGTAAGTAGCTGGCCTTAAATTTTCAAAAAATATTTCAAATAAAACATTTTGATTTTTTAAAAAGAAAAATGCAAATAGAAAGTTTTAGCAAAAAAAAATATACCTTTTTCCCCAAATATGGAAAGAGAACGTTTTGAATTTTTAAAATAATGCAAATTAAAGTTTTAAAAATATTTCAAAAACATGCAAATAAGATATTTATCACTTTTCTCAAAATAGCTAAATATAACATTTTGAACTTTACAAAGTGCAAATAGGAAGTTTTAGGTTATTTTAAAAACTATCAAATAGAATATTTGTGTATAGGCAATTGACCAAAAACGCAATAAATCATTTTGTACAACTACTACTACTATCAAATAGAATATTTATCACTTTCCTAAAAACATGTAAATAGAACATTTTGAACTTTAAAAAATAGCAAGTAGGAACTTTTAGCAAATTTGAAAAACAATCAAAAAAAATATTTACTACTTTTCCTTAAATACGTAAATAAAAAATTTCAAATTTTTAAAATAATGCAAATAATAAGTTTTAACACATTTAAAAAATTATCACATAGAATAATCATCACTTTTCCTAAAGCATATAAATAGAACATTCTAGCTTACCGACGAAGCCCTTTATTACAATACTTCAAATAGTGGATTTTATAAGAAAAAAAATAGCTGCCTAAAATTGAAATTCCTGCATAATTACAATTATAAATTAAGTGGTATTTATTAAAAATAATTTCAGACAACAATGGAAGGACAAAGCAGGCCAAGTATTTCCGGCATCGACTTGGATTTCGGCGAAAACATTGTTTTGGTTCCAAACTGATGACACCAAAATTTACAGTAAGTCACTTGGGAAAGAAGATTCTGAAATTGTTACTGTGACCAAGGAGCCACTTTCTGACCTAGGCATCCTTGCAATTAGTTACGAATAAAAACGGGACCGATACGAAACTCCTAATCAACGATGGACTTTCATGGACATTTTCAATTGTTGTTAATTCATTAAACGGGTAACGTGTGATTCAAATTTAATATTTTTGATTTTTGTAATCAAGCTTGTATATGGTTAAAAAATTTTGTCTGTAAAGAACCAAAATAACCCAAATCCAAATTAAAATACAATTGAAATGAAGAGCGTCATATAAACAAAATAAAAAACAAGCGTCAAATATTGATTACGAGATTTAAAAAAACAATAGGTGTTCCATTTTTATATTTTTTGACAATGTAAAATGTCATTTTATGCTTTTAAAAAGGTGCAAAATATTTTAATTTTATGTTTTTAGAAAATTCCACAATGTTCTAATGCCGTGTTTTTGTAAAAGTGCAAAATGATCTGAATCCATGTTTCTGAAAAGCTGCAAAATTTTCTAATTCCATGTTTTCAAAAAGGTGCAAAATGTTCTAATTACATGTTTTTGAAAAAGTTCAAAATGTTCTAATTCCATGTTTTTTAAAAGGTGCAAAATGTTCTAATTCCATGTGTTTGAAAGGTGCAGAATGTTCTAATTCCATGTTTTTCAAAAGGTGCAAATAGTTGTTTTTAATTTAGTTTTTTTTTAAAATTGCAAAATGTTCTTTTTAAATAAAATAGTTCTGTTGATATGTAGTTGATATTATTTTTAGCTAAAAATGCACATATGTCATTTTGGTTTGTCACATACGATGAAATGTTCCGCAAAACAAAACAACTGACCTTTTATTAATTGAATTGTTATCAAGCTTTATGCATTGGGTTGACAGTGACTGCCACCGCATTGAACGATCAGGAATAGACGGCTCATGCAAAAGAAAAGTAATTCTCAGCGCAGATCTAATTTATCCAGGAGGATTAACAATTGACTTTGACGAGAATCGAATTTACTGGACACACCATGAGCCCAGCATCGTTCCCTCATCAAACTTTGACGGCTTAGACAGGAAATTAGTTTTTACAGGAAATGGACCTGAATTTGAGGGCAGTTTTTTCACTTCAATCACAACATTTGAGAATGCTATTTAATAGATTCATTTTTCTAAGTACAAAATTTACTCTCTTAACAAATGCGATGGTTCCAATTTTGCTGTGGAAAACGATGTGGGTTCATCAATTACACTAAAATACGAGATTTATGATTATAAAAACATTTAGTTTTTATTCTTTTATCATTAAATAATTTTGTTTTATTTTTATATTTTTCTAACGTAGGAACTTATTTCGTGGGATATCAAAGCTTACGACGTATCAAAACAGCCACTTGGCGAAAATCACTGTTCGAAACAGATTAACTAATGCTCACACTTCTGTTTTTCGGTACCGGTTCCAGTTTTGCCCGCTCTAAATAATGACTTGACCGTCTCTACTACTCGTGCCTGTCCAACTGGACTAAGTATTTCCACTGCCGATGGCATAAACTGCATTTTGCAAGAAATTTGAAAACCTATAAATTCAATAGAAATTGAATAAATGTAGAAAAATGTGTCGTCAATCCTATGATGATCTAATTTCAACAAATATAATAAAATAAATCAGATTTGGTGACGTTACTGAATAATATGCAGACATGTTGCGCGAGTAAGCAGTAATAAAATACATTTTTAAAAGTGGAAAATATTTAGAGAAACTTGTTTTTTTTTGAGGGCAGAACGAGCCACCTTCGCTACCTGAAATTTCATAAAGCATGTAAATAGAATTTTTTTTCACTTTTTGAAAACTCGCAAAAAACAGTTTTTGCACTTTGAAAAAAACAAGCAAATAAAACACTTACTTTCAGGTTTTTTGAAAAGGCATATAAATATAGTATTTAGGACTTTTCAAAATTAGGCAAATTAGGCAATTTAAAATTTTCTGAAACAGTGAAAAACATCATTTTAACTAGAGATCGAAACGGTCCGTTCCCGACTAGTAAAATCTAGTCTCGTCTGGTCCGAGAATCAGGCGCTAGACCAGATTTTATCAGACCAGACCAGACTAGACCATAATATCTTCCTTTTTCGATCATTCATAAAATGTTTAAGGAAATTAAATGGGAATAGTCTGTTTTCTGGGTTTTGTAGGCTATCGTCCCCTTTGATCTTGTACTCTTTTCATTCGTACCCTAGCTGTCGTACCCTATGTATTCGTACCCTAACAATTCGTACCCTAACGAAAATACACGGTCATGAAAATTCGGAAACCTGTAAGGAAACCAAGGGCTTCATACAGCAGTCACAATAATTTCATTCATCATGTCTACGGAAATTGATTTTTCATCCATTCTAAACCACCATCAACCTTACTTCCATCTATCAATTTAAAAGTTTGTGTGGATGCCAATTGGTAGAGTTCGAATGTGGCGGGGGTACGAATACATAAGGTACGACTGCTGGGGTACGAATAAAGAGGATACGAGCTCTAAGGGGACGACTGCAAACCGAATCAAATTAAATGTGATGCCTTTTTCGAAGCCATGTGAATAAAACATTCAGCACCTCCTAAAACAAGTAATTAGAACATTTTGCACATTTCAAAATCAACTGAATAAAACACAATTTGTACTTTTAAAAAGCATGCAAATACATTATTTCCCTTTCTTAAAAACATGGTTAATTAAATATGGCATGGGATGCATAAAAAGGAGTCACTCATATTTTGCCATACCATATTGTGTAGCCTAAAATTTTTTTTTTATTCCAGCTAAAAATGTATATAATTAAGTCACTTTGAATTCGCGCTGCCTCACTCAAGATTTAATTTTTAACTTAAAGATTTTAAAATTTTATATAAGATGCCTAAAAATTACATATTACTTTATTTATCACACATCAACATAAAGAATATAAAATAATTACAAAGTAACATAAAGGTGACTTTATTATTAATGTTGGAAAGTTCCACGTGGCAAATTTTATTTTTCAACAATATTTATTTATATGTGCTTCATATCCCAAAATGATAGAGTTTTCAACATTAAAATAAAAGTGGTGAATACTTATTGATAAAATTTATTTTTATGACTTAAATAGCAGTGACAACGTCTACAGTTTGAGAAAGAATATTGTAGAATTTAATATTATTAATGCAAGTGCTTTGATTAAATAGAAATAAAGCAAAAATTGGAAGTCAATAAAGATTTTAAAGCCACTACTATGTACTACTAGTTCCCTAAGAAAGCTTTTGTTTCCCATTTGCAAGGTGACAAAGTCAAACTAATAATTTCAACAAAATAGTAATTTTTATGCCAAATTTTTAACAGCATTATTCTCAGGACACTCTGTATTTAATTCTATGAGCAGTTGTGTCCATCAGCAGACAAGGTGCGGCCATCGGGACAGGCACAGATGCTGAACAGCGTCGCATTTCCAATTCCTGGGGTGGGCAAGCAGAGGTGTGAACATTGCTCAGTCCGTCTGGCACATGAGTTAGCAAGAGCAGGCTGCTTGGAAAAGTGGTAAACTTCAACTTCTACACCATAGCCTGTCTGAAATTGAATAATGACACACAAAAGAATAAATTAAAAAAATAAAAATTAAAGTTTTTAAATTACATGAATTCCGGTGCATTTATAAATAATGTTATAGCCTTACTGCATTTGATTTTAACTTACGCCAGAAATCAACTCCGTCAGCTCTTCTCCATCGCATTTGTTGGCTTTATAAATTTTATCTGTTGGGTAATCCCGCCAGTACATGTAGTCCTCGAAGATTGCAATTGACATAAATTGACTGCCACTGAAGGTGGGTGCAGCTGCTCGTAGCACCAATTTTTGATCAGATCCGTCAGTGTTCATTGAATGTATTGAGCAGGGATGATGGTACGTTGTCCAGTAGAGTCGATTTTCAGTGTAGTCTATTGCCAGCCCCCGTGGGTAGTCAGTTGAAGTGGCAATAGTTTGTCTTCGACTTCCATCCATCCCAGCGCGTTCGATTTTCAGTATATAAAAATCCACCCAGTACATCCACCTGTTTCCGCATTCAATTGAGTTGGATTTTAAATAGTCACGTGATGAAGAATAGTTTCAAATAATGTTCTAATTTTAATCTACTTGGGAAGCAGTTAATAATGTACCCATTTAATGGATTCACAACAATGCTACTTGGAAAGTCAAGTCCGTCGTTAACAAGAACTTTCTTCATGCTGCCGTCTAAGTTTGCAACGGATATTTTTTCTTTGTTGACATCTGTGTAATACAGATGGTGGTGGACCCAGTCAATTGCTATCGAAAGAATGCTAGCGCCAGTGTCAGTGAAGACCCGTGTTTTTGAAGCTCCAGCAGAGATTGGTGCGCTGTTTATTGTGTTGCTTGGCCCACTCCAGAACATCGTTTTAGTTGGGTAGTGAAAGTCTAAGGCATAGGCATATCCAATAGATATGTCAGAAAGTATCCGGGTTGTCTGCGAGAAGAACAACACAAATTAAAGGAGCATGTTGAAAAGCAGAAAATTGTAAATGATGATTCGCAACTCCATCACAAAGCTTAATAATTTAAATAATTTAGTTTCTACGTGTGATAAAGGCTAAAATCAACATGAGCTGTCATGAAAATAAAATAAAAAACATGCGTAAAATGTTAATTAGGAGGTTTTAAAAACTGTAAAATGTTGTATTTTCATGTTTTTAAAAAGGTGCAAAATATTCTAATTCCATGTTTTTGAAAAGTAAAAAATGTATTTTTGTATTTTTGAAAAGTGCTACATCTTCTATTTAAATGCTCTGTGGACATATTGGAATATTTTTGTAGATACTAAATATTAGTTTTTTTAGTTGAAAATGGATATGGGTTATTTTAGTTCCTCACAACCGACATGTTACTTACATTACGTTGACTCATAGAAAGTTGTTGAATACCAGCATCGTCTAAGAAAAGAAGAGTAGCATTGTCACTGTCTGAAGATTTACATTTTGCTGGATTTTGGGCATCCTTAACGTAGCCGGGTCTGCATTTACACGAATGATTTTTCGTCACAGCAGAATTGCACGTTCCCGGAAGCACACACTCAATGTCTAAAAAATATAGATACATAATTTTTTTTTAAATCAAAATTAATTTAAAATAAGAATCATGCCTTACTAAAGTTACAGTAAAACATCGTTATAACGGCTTTGAGTTCTTTGTTAATTAATGAGCCACCGTGTAATTGCTACAGGGTGCAGATTTTAAAACATTATTGTTTTTACATAATATGTAGTACGATAAAATGATAATTAGAAATACTAATTCAACGAACCTTCACAACGGTCCCCTATAAATCCAGCGGTACACTCACAACTAATTTCTTTACCTTTCTTAATGCAAGTTCCGCCATTTAGGCAGGTCTCTTTAGAACACGTAGAAACAGCGGAATCTGAAGAATTTTTTTTAAATGCATAAATACTTTGATTTTTAAATTGAAAAGGGACGTTTCGTTAATTGTGTTACAGAAATGGTTGGGGAAATCACAATCAACAAGCACAGCTGTGGTGGACGCCCCCTGTTCTATTTTTTCTAAAATTTGGTTGAACGTGTTCGTATATTTGGCGGGCTCATTTCAAATAAATTCAAATTTCGTGAATAAAATAAAAATCGGATTTTCAAAGACATTTTGAATTTTTGTTAAGCTATTAATCAGGCCGCCTTTCTCTGCAGTACCTTCTTCAAAGTACCTTATGTTATTAAATGTGTTTTGAAAATCTGTACAACATTTAATTTTTTCCAAATCTCTATCAAAATCCTGTACTTGAAGTCTTATATTTCCTGGCTCAAAATCAGACTCCGAAAACTGGTTTATTAGGTCAGATAAAATTGTATTTTCCCTCAAACCTGATCGAACTTGAATTAAAGATTTTTTAACTGTAGTAGTGAAGTTGCTTTTAAAATTCCAAAGCTTGGACTACAAATGCAACGTAATATGATTAAGATACAGAAAGAATGAGAGAATAAAACACAATGTTAAAAGAAGCTCAATGAGCTAGCGCAAAGCATCTAAAAAATCACATAAGTTACTGAGCGTACCTTTAATCCAGTCGACGTATTTGGAGACTTGCATGTAGATACCTGGATATTCTGGCCTCGCACAGCCAATTCCACCAGAGACAACGCCGACCAACATCGAGGACCCATTGCTTAGCTGCACACTCAGTGGTCCACCCGAATCCCCTTGACAAGCATCCACGCCTCCGACGCCTAAATGTCCTGCACAGAGCATTTTCACGGACACAAAAACTTGATCTTCTTCGTATGCTTCCACACAGTCTGCCCTGTCCACTATGGGCACAGTCACCTTCTGCAGAACAACCGGATTAGTTCCTCCGGATTGCAATCTGCCCCAACCAGTGACAATGGCATTACCGCTGGCTTCGTAGTCTGCGTCTGGCAGAAGAATTGGCTGCACTGCCGCTGACCACTGCAGTGGCCGGTCAAGTTGGACGATGGCGATGTCGTTGACCTCAGAAATCGGAATGTATTTCCTATGGACGTGCAATTCTCTTATCTTACGTCTTTGTTCCGTTCCTTCGTCTTGTTGCCAGTTGTGGTCCCCTGCAACGATCGTCCAGGATTCGTATTCTTCAGCGTCGTATATTATGTAGTCATCGTCATGTAAACAGTGCGCAGCTGTTAAAATTGAGATTTCGTTGAGAATTGTCCCTCCACAGTGAACGCGAGTTGCATTCTTTAGAAAAAGAACTTGAAATGGAAATTCGTTGGGATTTGCAATGTTTCCCCCAACAACTTTGTTCGACCTTCTGGATTCTTCAGGCTTCTTTTCGCTCTTATTTAACAGTTTAGGTTTTGATTTTGCGGAGGTTATTCCGACTGTTGACACTGTTGAATATTTAGAAATGTTGTAAATTATGTTCTCGCTTCTGGCATTGAATTGCTGAAGTTTTTGGAAAGCTAAAAAATGGATGATTATAGCGTGCAAAGGAAAACAATTGAACAGAATAAAGGCTAACAACCAAGCTGGTTTCTTCTGATGAAGCTCAAGTTGGGGTAAAATAGGCTTTACCATTAAATCACCTAAAGTCCCTGTTAAGTGTTTACAATACTGCACTGCATTTTCATTCAATCTTGAAAAAAAACTTTTACTGAGTTGAAAGCGGTTTTTTGCAAAACTGATTTACAAAAGTCGGCTTATTATAGGCTGACATTAAATTTTCTGCAATAAACAGAAGTGGACAAAACAGAGGTCATTTGTTTGAACTAAACTCTGTTTCTTTAACTGCTGTTTATTAGAGACTATTTAGTGTCAGCTTGTAACAAAACTACTTAAATAAATATTTGCAACAAACCGAATTTAATTTTGTCAAACATATTTTTCGTCTTTCGTGATTATTTAAACCTGCATGAAATTATGAACTAATTACAGTGCCTGTGCCCTTTGACCTTTACATACTCCAAAGGTCAAGCATATTTCACTCAAATCTAGTTTCGTCGGAAAACAGCAGCATGGTTTTTAGTTCTGTACAGAACACGGTTTCAATTTGTTTCCAAGACTTGAAAATAACAAATTAGTGCAAATTAGTGTGTGACTTTATATTAAAACTTTTTCTTGGGTAAAGCACATTGCATTGTTATTTTGATTTCAAGTACCTCTAATCTGCAAGTGGTATTTTTAATTAAAAATAGGGAAATCAGAATCAAAATTAAAATCCAGGTAGCAAAAATAATTATTGAAATTAAAATCGTAATTGTAGAATAATTTTAAAATCCACATCAAAATCGCATAAATATGATTAGAAATACGATTTTCAGAAATACAAGAATCAAGGATTTCTTAAAATTAAATTCTTATTCCCAGTTTAAATAAAAATATAATTATTTTGGCTCAACGAACTAACAAAGCGTACCACAACATTTTAATAGACTATTTTAAAGTTTTGGAAATCAATGCTATTCAGATAATTATGGCTTAAATACGCTGCGTTATATAAATGTCAGCAGCCAGATGAATTGTAATAAAGCCAAAGTAAGCCTTTTAGGTTTGTAATAAAACTTCGCATGAACTTGGAAAATGATTTTAACATTAAAAAACCTTAATGTTTTCAAAAATCCAATGCAACAATTTTGCTGCAGGGCAGAAAAGTTCCTACAAATTGGTATTTTAGGCTTGGCAAGCAACTTTGGCCAAACAGCGCAAATTTCGACGTAACTGATCTAGGGTTGTAGTACACTCCGGTAGATCAATTGATTGTAGATACTTGTTTTTAAATCGGAGCGTACCACTTGCCGTAATTCCCTTGTAAGACTAATTACCAAAAATAAATTGTTTTTATTTAATTCTCACCACAAAGCGCTCCAGTGATTCCAGGTTCTGAGTTGCATTCCACAATTTCGTTCTTGTTCTCCATTTCTAGGATTTTTATTTCCATGCGCACGTCGTCAAATGTGTATTTTCCTTGTCTAATTTGTTTGATGACAGTTCTGTTAATTGACTGGCATTGTAAGTAACTGAAGTCACAGTCAACGATGAAAAGCGCATTTGAAGGTTTGTAAAGCAGATTAAAAAATACGTTCAAATTGTCTGCGTAGGAAACGTGATCATTTTCTTTAAATTCAGATTTTGTGAAAAGAACGTAAGTTGGTTTATTGCGATTTTGATAAATTGTTGAAACTAAATTGGAACCTGATCCAAAATATTGAATTTCCGGATACTCCTCTTTTAATTGAATGCAAAAGTCAACTTTTATAAGCGCTTGGTCATGAAGATCTAAAAAAGCCCTCACAGTTTTGGGATTGGGAACTTGATTTTCGTAATTTCTTAAAACTTGAGCGAGAGCATAATTGTTGGAGTCACCTGATTTGACGTCCAAAAATACTTTTTTAAACATGATTTCAAAATCCTGTTCTGCCGCTTGAAAGTTTGCCTGTAGTTTTTCTAATTCTCTGATTACTTTGTTCGGAACACAGTGAGAGTTCTCTGTCAGTTTATTTACGGCTTTACTTGTTGACCTTATGTCGTCAATGATGTTTAAATACTCCCGCAAAGTCTTTTCATCCATTCCATGTGCTTTGGGTACCAACGTTGTGGTAACATTTAAAAATGTTCTGAGAACTGAAATTGGGGTCAGTGTGAATTTGAGTGGGACTCCGAGCCCAGAATTTGTAAGCATGACGGATTCTTGTACCTGATCAATTTGGTTTTGGATTTCGCTTAAACTTGTTGGAGCTGGAAACGCAATTTGAGGAGAACCGTCACTTGTCAAATGCATTTTGAAACTTACAGTTTTGTTACTGATATTTATTGGGGACCTTTTAAGTTTTGCCATCTCTTTTCCCATCAGTGTGACTCTTTGGGCTTGGCTTTGGTTTCTTAATGGCGTGTCGATAAATGTTACAGCGTTGCTGCCGCCCCAATGTATGCCTGTCACTATGTGGGTCGCGTCCTCAAACAGTTGGAAATCAGTGTGGTAATAGTTTTTTAGTTCGCCTTGAAGAATTGAAAACGTTTGTTTGGCAGTTTGAAAAGTGTGAAGAAAAACCCCGGTAACGTCTGCTGAATTTGTTATGTCTTCACTCAATAAACCTGCAGCTCCCTCTGGCTGCACAATTCGCATTTGAATGCTCGCAGCAGTGTCCAGGTCAACGCCAAATATTTTAAAATTATCAGATTCCGTTTTAATTATTTGGGACTTCCTTGTTCGTGCGTGGGGTGTTCGTTGTGGTAATTAGATGGCTGGGCAAATTGGACTGAAAGATGCTTGTGTCACTAAACGAGTTGGTGCGCGCGTCGTACACGCATCCCAAGCTGGAAATTCTTCCGAGAGCGGAAACCTGCAAGTTTCTTTCTTCCAATGGAACAGAGCTCACAGCTTGCGTATAAATTGCCAGAAAAATTAAAATCTTTGAAACCACTACGGGAGACTTTATTTTGCTTGATCTGCACACTTTAAAGATTTTCGAAATTCTCGCCATCGTAACAGACTAGCAGTAATTTACGCTTGTTCTGATCTCACATGAAAATTCTGTATATAAATGTCAGCTTGCTCTGAAAGTCAGAAAAATTAGACAATATCAGGAAAATTATATTTTTTGTTGACAAACTAGATTTAATTGACGGACAAGAAATAGAAATGGAGCAGTAACGAAAGTATTAAACAGAAAAATATAATATTTTTTATTCCAATAAAACTACCTAATGATGATACGGGGCAGAGCAAGGATAGAAATAATTATTCTGCAATAGTAGATCCTGTCACTTTATACCACTCTAATGATGTCATTTACTAAGAACCTGTACGATACATGTCCTGTTTATGCTATGTACTAAATTTTTTTGTTTAACACAGTTCATCTAAATTGGATATATAATAATTTTGTCGATTTGGCTGCAGCTCATACAACATTGTTTTGAGAATAACAGATAAGGTTTCAAGATTTTTCTTGGTTCTTGGTCATAACTTGTCAATATATATACAATTAATTATGTTATTAAAATAAGCAGATACTTTAGTATTAATTGATGATTCCTATTTATGCCGAATAAATAGGTATTATAGATGCATACGAATGCAATATATAAAAAATAAAGTTTCACAGATTTTTTCATGCTAATCGACTTTTAGCTTGGTTCTCACAATCTCGGGACGGGACGGGACAGGAAAAAGCGGGTTCGTGACAGGATGGGACCGGATTAGCTTTTTTTTGTCCTGAATCTCGAAAAGGTAGTTCCAAAAGTTCCAGGACGGTACAAAAAACTCGAATCCCGTCCCGTACCTTCCCGAACAAAACAATGAACACAGGCATGTAACAGTACACACGTGGTGTAGCCCGTGTAGGTCCATATCGTAATACTTCACGAGTGTACAATTAAAAAAAACGCGGAACAACAAAAACGTAAAGAAAATAAAATGTATCACGTAAAACAAGGGGCTCTTTGTTTGAACACGATGGGGAGCGGTTTAAGAACACAAGCTGAAAACAAATTAAAAAAACAATTATCCAAAAATTTTCTTGAATTTCCCGCTAAATTTTTAAATCCATATTTGAACATATTACGAAATGTAATTACACATAACTAAACAATACACCCTTCAAACCGAAATGAATGGGCGAATCTAATTTACTTAGTGTGAAAGCTCAGATCATGATTCATTTTTAAGTGTAATTAAAAAACTTAACTAGCTTTCTGTCAGAATTGACGGATGTTAATGCATGACATATCCTTTTTAAGCCTTTAAAAAATAAGGAAAACAGGTTTTAGGCTTCCGACGCGTAAAACAATTTTATGCGGAATTTGCAAAAAAAAGTAAGTTTTTTAAAATTAAATGGCAAACGTTTGTTGATAAACTCTTTCATTTTGTGCTATTTAAAATTTAGTCGTCATTACCTTTTTAATGGTATATAATACGTTGAAATTAGACAAGTATTTCAAAAATGTGAAAATTTCGGTCAAATATTTCAAAAGGTAGGAATAAATTATTGCGTATAAATTAATTATAATTGCGTATAATTATGTAATTACAGTTCAGAATGTGATAACACGTAACATTTAAATTTTATAACACCTACTTAAGTTCACAGTTCTAATTTAAATCACTTAATAACATACAACACTCTTAGGCTGACTCAGCAAAATGCAAAAAAGATAAAACTATGTAGAAATTGGCAAAATTCTGAAGGTGTGGATTCCATATAAACTAACTGCAATAGGTCGAGCATTGCACATAATAAAGTTTATTGGTAAGACAAATTATTATTAGAAACTGTAACTGTTGGCACACATACGACAACTTTGCGTGTAAGGAAAAGTCTATTAATGGTGCTACTGTAAAAACTTTTCTTATAAGACTCACACATCCTATGTCCTCATTTTAACAATAACTTAACGACTACTTACATTCCTCATGTAATATCATGATTAGCTGACCAGACCCACTCACACTAACTATGACATCATTTATGAAAGAACCAATAAAATATAGTTGAGTAATAAATATAGTTGTAGTTCCAGAACCAGCTAATTGCGTGTTTGTATCAAATGCAAAAAGGGACATCTACCCTATTAGGTAAATAGCTGGTGACAAGATATATGTAATTAAGACATGATTCCTCACAATTTGATTTGAGCTTAAGGATGGAAAATAAAAATAAAACCTAAATCCAAGTTTATGATATACAAGTATTGAAACTTGATACAATTTATAAATAGTTAAATGCGATATTTTGGCCGCAATTTAATTCCAACGCGATGCTCTTAATACGATATGTATTGCTTACCTTTTTAGCAGCGAACGTTTTCTAACCTCCGGCCAACAGCAAACAATACAGAAGGTAGAATTCGGGATATTGCAGATATACTTTTGGACTGTACTCTACAAACCAATCACATAAAAAATAAATAGTTACATTGAAAAATTTATAGGACAATTATGTGATTTCGATTTGCATTAATAAACGCTAGGACAAGCTAAACGAATAGAAAAATAAAAAATAATTATAACTTTATTAATTAAATAGGACTCACAGTTAAAAAAATGAAATATAATTGTGTAGTTAATAAAAAACACAAATTCTAAAAAAAGCACTGAACCTTAAACACACTACTAGAGCATTAAATCTGCTTTCTGTGGTCTTAAGTATAAATTTCTCAGTTGTTTAGTTAATAAGTACAGTTATTATTTCTTCTGCAGTAGTTTTACAGCTCAAGGCAACAACGTTAGGGCTAAGCCCTTACCTATTTAACGTAGTCAAAAACGTTAGAATAAATGCGAAATTAAATTTTTTGAATACTGGAATTAAATATTTAAATGTTGGTCGAGTATTTTTTTGACAAGTTTTTGTGTTCAAGTGATGAAATGGTCTGCTGATCTTGAAGTCTTGAAAGGCAAATGTGACACACAGCAAAGACTTCTTCGCATCAGATGAGATAATTATGTACTTAAACTCATTTTAGTAGACGCTGTTCTTAAGCATGTAAGTTCCGATGATATAATCCTAATGTAGTTAATCTTGTGGTCTGTCCACATGTCACTCGCAATTTATTTATTGACTACAATCTTTTATTTTATTCATTCTGCTTTGTGACCTACTACCCTTGTATTATCAGTGTTTTTTTACAAGTATTTTGCATTACGCAACCTACTTCAATTTGGTGTGCAAAATTAAACCCCAAATGACAAATACGTGCGTGAAAAAGTTATAAGATTTTTGTTTAGTAATTACCGACGCAACATATGTGGCGTCGTATAAAAGCTGCTTAGCAAGTCTTAGACATAATTATATATTTGCATGGTTATTAAAGTTCAAATTATTTTATCTAGGTGTTTTCGGAAAATACAAAATACTCGCCGTTGTATTTCCTAAAGTACAAAATAGTTTTTTTAATTGTTTTCTTTTTAGTAAAAAAATATTAAATCCGATATTTTTAAAGTGTGAATAATTATACTTAATTGTTCTTTAAATGCCGAATATATAATTTGGAGAATTTATAGTGCAATATGTGCACTCACTTTTTTTACCAAGTGCAAAATATTCCATTTACATGGTTTTGAAAAGCAATAAATATTCGAGTTCTTTTCTTTTTATTAGCATCGTGAAATTTTCACGCAAAATTTGATAACCGATTTGTAATTTTAGGTACTCATGGTAATAGAAAATTGCGATGCTGCAGAGACTGTATGCAATTGTTGCATTCAAAAAAGGATTCAGACTTATTTCAATACTAACAATTACGAGTATGCATTACTGTTCCTTTAAATTGAGCACAAGCGTAAATAGTTTGAGGTTAGGATTGATGCTGAAGAAACAAAATTTGTTTATGGGGATCATTATCGTTTGGCTCATTTGTACGACCAGGGTCATACATTGAAATTACGTAAGAATAAATAGAACGTCCAAATAATTATCTATTGGACAGAATTATGTTGTCTACGAGTTAATATTTAAGTTGTGCAGATTAGAATAGATGCTGCATGTGTTTCTTTTAATGAATATTTTCCGGACTGAACTGGTGTTTAAGTTACATAAATAAAAATAAGTAATCGAATGTCTGCTTAGCTTAGTAGTGTGATGCTTACATGTCAGTTGATTCAAAATTAAATAAAAGTTAAAAATTCGTACTATTCGTTTGTGAATAATTACCTTAATCTGTGTCATCCCGTATGAAAAATCGAAGTTTTTTCCTGCACAAATAATGTGTTCAATTATGCAGAACAAACGTGGCAAGAATTGGCCCCTTTATCAGACTTTATCTGCATAAACTGTTCTGCAGTTTACATTGGGCAGAAGCAGTATGCAGGATATAGACGTGGCTACTTTTGGTCCCTTTTTCTGCACAATCAGTTGTGCTTAATTTTTTGTGCACAATTTTTTACGCACAAAAAAATAGCCCAAATCAAAATTAATATGCCTGAACCCAGTTTCGAACCCTGGACTTCTGCCTCCTAACCTGTATCCTTAGCCCCTACCCTACTTGCACTTGTTATACTTAAAAGGAATATAATTTGTACCTATACAAATCGAACATTCTCTCAAACAATACTAACTACTTTTTGAAGCATTTAATTAATCATTTATACTTCAAATTGACATTTTATGGTTATTTAAAATTAAACGTTCCTATTAGGTCAATTAGCTCATCGGTCAGCACTTGTTATAACTAAATAAACACGTGTTTATTATTTTTCACAAACATATGATTTTCTACTATAATTTGGAAACCTGTAAAACTTTAAGTACAAGTTAGATGAATTACTGCAAAATTTTAGGTCAAAGTTCAAAGTTCATTGCCAATTGTGAATAAAAATATTTGCATAAATGTGTATGCAGAATATTATCATGTACAAATGCGTATGCCTAATCCTATCATGCATACAACGTTATGCAGAGAAACGTATGGTGAGAGCAGTCCAAATGTTGCCGGCATGGACTTTTTCCAGGCGAAAACTTTGTTTTAGATTCAGACTGATGACACTAAAATTTACAGTAGGTCACTTGATGAAGAAGATACTTACATTGTTATTATGAATGAGGAGCCGTATTCAGGCCCGGGTATCCTTGCAATTAGTAATGACTGCATATACGAAAACATGTACTGGACAAATGCGAATAAAATATGTGTCACTATTAAAATCGGGACCTATACGAAAATTCTAATCAATAATGGACTTTCCTGGACATTTTTAGTCGTAGTAAATCAATTGAACGGGTAGCGTGTGAATTATATTCAATATTTTCCAATTTTGTACGCCAGCTTGTATGTTGAAGCCGTTTTGTCCGTAAAGAACCAAAATGACTCACATCCAATTTAAAATACCATCAAAATGAGCTGCGTCATATAAACAAAATAAACAACATGCGTAAAATATTAATTACGAGTTTCTAGAAAGCGGCAAATGTTCTGTTTCCATGCTTTTCGACTGTAAAAGTAAAATTTCCTATCTATGTTCTGAAATTGGTGCAAAATTTTATAATTTCACCTTTTTGAAAAGGTTTTTAAATTTTGTAATTTCATATTTCGAAAAGGTGCAAGATTTTCTAATTTCCTAATTTCGAAAAGGTGCAAAATGTTGTCATACCATATTTCAGAAAGGGGCAACATTTTCTGATTATATAATTTCGAAAAGGTGCAAAATATTGTAATTCAATATTTTAAAAACGTGTTAAATTATATAATTTCACCTTTTTGAAAAGGGTTTTAAATGTTGTAATTTCATATTTCGAAAAGGTGCAAGATTTTCTAATTTCCTAATTTCGAAAAGGTGCAAAATGTTGTCATACCATATTTCAGAAAGGGGCAACATTTTCTGATTATATAATTTCGAAAAGGTGCAAAATATTGTAATTCCATATTTTAAAAACGTGCGAAATAATCTAATTCCATGTTTCTTAAAAGGTGCAGAATGTTATAATTCCATGTTTCGGAAAAGATGCCAAATGTTCTGTTTCCGTGTTTTCGAAAAGGTGCAAAATGTTCTAATTCGACGTTTTTCAAAAGGTGCAAAATATTCTAATTTTTTTTAAGTACACAATTTTCTGATTCTACGATTTCGAAAAAGTGCAAAATGTCCTAATCTCATGTTTTTGTAAAAGTGAAAGAAAATCTAATTGCATGTTTTCAAAAAAGTGTAAATTGTTGCTATTTCATGTAAATAAAAACTGTATAATGTTGTATTTAATTAAGTAGTTGTGAAAAGTGCAAAATGTTCTTTTCAAATGCTTTTAAAACAAATTTAAACCTTTTGTAGATATTATATTGTTGATATTATAATTGTCAGCTGAAAATGGATAAAGGTCATTTTGGTTCGTCGCAGGCGATATGTCACGCAGTATCACTGACTGTTTTTAAATTGAATTGTCACCAAGGTGGATGCATTGCGTTGACAGTGACCACCACCGCATTGAACGATCAGGAATGGACGGCTCAAGAAGGGAAGTATTTCTCAACACAGACCTAATTTATCGAGGAGGACTAACAATTGACTTTGACGAGAATCGAATTTACTGGACACACCACTCCCAGCTCCATTTCCTTATCAAACTTTGACGGCTCTGACAGGAAATTAGTTTTTACAGGAAAATGGACTTGAATTTATGGGCAGTCTTTTCACCTCAATTACAACCTTTGAGAACGCAATTTATTGGATTGATTTTTCGAAGTACAGAATTAACTCAGTCAACAAATGCGATGGTTCCAACTTGGCTGTAGAAAACAATGTGGGTTTATCAATTACATTGAAATACGATTTTTATTATTTAAAAACAAATTACTTTTTCTTCTTATTATTAAATACTTTTTTTATTCTTATAATATGTTTTCAACAAAGGAACTTATTTCGTGGGATATAAAAGCTTACGACGTATCAAAACAGCCACTTGGCGAGAACCACTGTTCGAAACGGATTGACAAATGCTCAAACTTTTGTTTTCCGGTACCGGTCCCAGTTTTGCCTGCTCTAAATAATGACTTGACCGTCTCTACTACTTGTGCCTGTCCAACTGGACTAGGTCTTTTCACTGCTGATGGCATAAAATGTATTTAGCAACAAAATATTTTAAAACCTGTAAATTCAATAGAAATTAAATAACTGTAGAAAAATGTGTCCTTATCCTAATATGATCTAATTTTATCAAATTTAATAAAATAAATCACATTTGGTGACGTTACTCGATAATATGCATGCATGGTGCGTGAGTTAGCGGTAATAAAATAAATTTTTGAATTTGGCAGGAAATATTCAAAGAAAAATGTGTTTTTATTGCGGCCAGTACAAGTCACCTTCGCTACTGGAATTTTCATAAAGCATGTAAATAGAATGTTTTGCACTTTTTAAAAACATGCAAAAAACTTTTTGTTTTTGCGTTATGAACAAGCAAGCTCACAAAAGACTTAGCTTTTCTGAAAAAAAAACATATAAATGTGGTATTTTAAACTTTTCAAAATTAGGTAAATAAATTAATTTAAAATTTTCCAAAACAGGTGAAAACCACATTTTGACTAGTGATCTAAATGGCCCTTTTAAGACTAGGAAAATCTGGTCTGGTCTTGTCCGAGGATTTATGAATACACCAGATTTTATTGGACCAGACCAGACCAGACCATAATATCTTCCTTGTCCGACCATACGCAAACTGTTTAAGTAAATTAAAAGAGTATAGTCTGTTTTCTAGATTTGGTTGGCAGTCGTCCCCTCGGATCTCGTACCCTCTTCATTTGTACCCTAGCGGTCGTATACTATGTATTCGTACCCTGGCCACCCTCGTACACTAACAATTCGTACCCTAATGAAAATACACGTTTATGAAAAAACTTTTGAGGAAACAATGGGGTGCAT
Organism: Dicyrtomina minuta; assembly: GCA_949802685.1. Classification (NCBI taxonomy): domain Eukaryota; kingdom Metazoa; phylum Arthropoda; class Collembola; order Symphypleona; family Dicyrtomidae; genus Dicyrtomina; species Dicyrtomina minuta. Next base: position 171,577,111 of record OX461808.1, on the reverse strand, counting down.
ACAGCAGTCAGAATAATTTCATTCATCAAGTCTACGGAAATTAATTTTTTATTCATTCTAAACCACCATCAACCTTACTTTCATCTATCATTAAAAAAGTTTTGTGGGTACCAATTGGTGGAGTACGAATGTAGCCAGGGGAAGAATGCATAGGGTACGACCGCTAGGGTACGAATGAAGAGGGTACGAGATCTGAGGGGTCGACTGCCACCCGAACCAAATTAAATGTGATGCCTCTTTTTAACCCATGTGAATAAAACATTTACCGTATTTCCTCTCATAGTACGCGGGCCTCTAATAATGCGCGGGTCTTTAATAGTACACGGGGGGTAGCCGCCTCAGTTTGGATAGTACGCGGGTCTATTTAACACACAATTAAATGCCAGTGCGCGGGTCTCTATTAATGCGCGGGTCTCTAATTATACGCGGGGGGTCGAGGCTCGAGTTTGAATAGTACGCGGGGCGTACTATCAGAGGAAATACGGTAGCACCTTTTAAAACAAGTAATTAGAACATTTTGCACATTTTTAAATTATGTAAATAAAAATGAAACACAATTTGCACTTTTCAAAAGCATGCAAATGCATTATTTTCCATTTTTAAAAATATTGTTAATACCATGGCATGGGACGCAGAAATAGGAGTCACTATTATGTTGCAATAGCTTATTGTGTAGCTTAAAAATATATTTTGATTTCAGCTGAAAATGTATATAAGCCAGTTTGAATTCGCGCTGCTTCACTAAAGATTTAATTTTAAACTCAAAAATTTTTAAAGTTTAGATAATTATAATTTACATATTTAACTAACATATTTATAACTTTAAATTACATATTACTTTATTTAAACCTCATCAACATGAAGAATATATTAATAATTACAATTACGAATTAATATAAAGCTGACTTTAATAATAATGCTGGAAATTTCCACGTGACAGATTTGAAAATTTAGCAAGAGTGTTTGAGTCTTTATTATTACTATCAGGACGGTCCATAAATGATGTCACCCAAATTATCACTATTTTGGAGCAAATGCATGCACATACTACATGACTACTTGAGTTTCTAACTTTTGCTCAAACATCCAATACCAATTTCAATGAATCAAAAAAATAACAGGTGAATTTTAGATGCGTGTTGCGTGTGATAAGAACAACCACAAAATAGCATTGAAATAAAAGAATAGGCGCCCGCTTTATACGCTGTTTGAATAAGGCGCGGAAGATAGTGCTTAAAACGATATGAACATATTCATATTATGAACTTTTAAAAAAACTAGTAAATACGACAATTTTCCTCTTTTCACAAACGTAACGTGCATTAACCATAAACATATCTTGCATTTTTTAAGAATATTTAAACAGTAGAGCCTTAAAAACATGAAGATAATACGTTTTACATTTTTGCAAAAATACTTTAACAATTATTTTGCAATTTTAGAAACATTAAAAAAAATTTACGTTTTTAAGGAGCGTGCAATTCTAATAATTATGCTAATCGTTATTGTTTTGTATTTTTCTGAAACTGCTTGTTTTTAATTTCCTTGAATATAATTTAGACTATTTCAATACTACACTAAAGATGCGTACGATCTTACGTTCTGCCTTATAACCTTAGTAGTATCTTCGGTTGTATGTAGTTTCGCTATGACGTATGCGGTTAAAAGGACATGTATCTATCCAATCAAGATAATGGATGAGCACAGTTTTTAAATTAAAGAATCAAAGTACACCATTTTAGATTTTATTTTTCAACAATTTCCATCTCTGCTTCGTAAATTAACTAAAATGATAGAGTTTTTGCGATTAAAATAAAATTAGTAATTATTAATTGATAAAATTAACTTTTATGATGTAAATCGCAGTTACAACGTTTACGACATGGAAATTTTAAATTTTAAATGCAACTGCTTGGATTAAATAAAAAAAAAGCAAACACTGCCGTTCAATAAAGATTTCAAAGCCACTTCAATGGACTACTACTTTCCTAAGAAAGCTTTTGGTTCCTATTTGAAAGGTGACAAAGTGAAACCAAGAATTTTAACAAAATGGTAATTTTTATGCCAAATATTCCTCAGATTTATTTCTTGAACATTATGTATGTATTTTTAGGAGCAATTGTGCCCATCAGCAGACAAGGTGCGGCCATCGGGACAGGCACAGATGCTGGACAGCGTCGCATTTCCAATTCCTGGGGTGGGCAAGCAGAGGTGTGAACATTGCAGAGTCCGTTTGGCACATGCGTTAGCAACGGCAGGCTGCTTGTAAAAGTGGTAAGCTTTAACTTCTCTGTAATTGCCGGTCTAAAATTAAATAATGATACACGGAAGAATAAAATCAAAAACGGAAAATTAAATTTTTTGATTTTCACGAATGCCGGGTCATTTAGAAATTAGATCAAAGCTTCACTGTATTTGATTTCAACCTACGCCATTAATCAACTCCGTCAGTTCTGCTCCATTGCATTTGTTGGCTCTATACATTTTATCTGTTGAGTCATCCCGCCAGTACATGTGGTCCTCGAAGATTGCAATTGACCTAAAGTTACTGTAGCTAAAAGTGAATGCAGCAGCTCGTAGCACCAATTTTTGATCTGATCCGTCAGTGTTCATTGAATGTATTGAGCAGGGATGAGGGCGCGTTGTCCAGTAGAGTCGATTTTCAGTGTAGTCTATTGCCAGCCCCCATGGTTTGTCAGTTGTAGTGGCAATAGTTTGTCTTTGACTTCCATCCATCCCAGCGCGTTCGATTTTCTTTAAACTATAATCTACCCAGTACATCCACCTGTTTTCGAATTTAATTAAGTTGCATTTTAAATAGCCACGTGTTTAATAATTGTTTCAAATAATGCTATTTTTTTATCCACTTCGGAAGCAGTTATTGATTTACCCGTTTGATGGATTCACAACAATGCTACTTGGAAACAAAAGTCTGCCGTTAACAAGAACTTTCTTCATGCTGCCGTCTAAGTTTGCAACGGATATTTTTTCTTTGCGGGCATCTGTGTAGTACAGATTGTGGTGGATCCAGTCAATTGCTATCGAACGAATATTAGCGCCAGTGTCAGTGAAGACACGTGTTTTCGAAGCCCCAGCGGAAATTAGTGCGCTGTTTATTGTGTTGCGACGCCCACTCCAGAACATCGTTTTAGTTGGGTAGTGAAAGTCTAAGGCAACCCAAAGAAATAGTTCGGAAAGTATCTGGGTTGTCTGCGAGAAAAACAACACAAATTAAAGGGGTATGTTGAAAAGCAGAAAACTGAAAATGATGATTAGAAACTCCATCACGAAGCCTAATAATTTAAATAATTTAGTTTCTACGTGTGCCATAGGCTAAAATCAAAATAAGCTGTCATGCAAAAACAAAGAAAAACATGCGTAAAGTGGTGATTAAGACGTTTTAAAAAACATAAAATGTTGTACTTTTATGTTTTTAAAAAGGTGCACGATTTTCAAATTCCATGTTTACAAAAAAGTGCAAAATGTACTATTTCCGTGTTTTTGAAAAGGTGCAAAATGTTCTAATTCCATGTTTTTTTAAAATTTCATAATGTTCCAATTTGATGTTTTTGAAAAGGTGCAAAATATTAGAATTCCATGTTTTTAAAATGGTGCAAAATGTTCTAATTCTATGTTTTTAAAAAGTAAAACAATTTCTAATTCCATGTTTATGAAAAGTTTTATATTTTCTATTTAAATGCTCCCTTGACATATAATATTGTTGTAGATAATTACAATTTGGTTTAGGTAAAAATGGATATGGGATATTTTAGTTCCTCACAATTCACATACGACATGTTACTTACATTACGCTGACTTATGGAAAGTTGCTGAATGCCTGTATTGTCTAAGAAAAGAAGAGTAGCATTGTCACTGTTAGAAGATTGACATCTTGCTGGATCTCGGGCATCTTTAACGTAGCCGAGTTTGCATTTAAACGAAGGAGGTTTCGCCACAGCAGAATTGCACGTTCCTGCAAGCACACATTCAATATCTAAAGATAAAAAGTTTTTTTTATAATCAAAATTATTGTAACATGGAAATCATGCTTTACCAAAGTTACAGTAAAACCTTAGTATAACGGTTTTGAGTTTTTCGTTAATTAATTAACCCCCGTGTAATTGCTACAGGTGGCAAATTTTAAAGCCTTATTTTTTTGACATGAAAAGTGCAAAGATAAGATGCTAATCAGAAATTCTAATGCAACGAACCTTCACAACGTTCCCCTATGAATTCAGCGGCACACTCACAACTAATTTCTTGCCCTTTTATAATGCAAGTTCCGCCATTTAAGCAGGACTCCTTAGAACAAGTGGGAAAAGAAGAGCCTTGAGAATGAATTTGAAATTCAAAAATGCTTCGATTGTTATATGGATAAAGGGACGTTTCGTTAATTGAGTTACAGTATGGGTGGGCAAAATTACAGTCGACAAGCACAGCTGTGCTGAACGTCCCAGTTTCTAGTTTTATTATAACTTGGCCTATTGTATCACTAAATTGGCTGGGTTGCTTTTGTATAAACTCAAATTTTGTAAATATAATCAAAATGGGATTTTGAGAGACATTTTGAACTTTTGTTAAACTATTAATTAGACCTTCTTCCTCTCCAGCAGCTCCGAAGTACTTAATGTTACTAAATGTTTTTTGAAAATCCGCACAAAATTCGATTTTTTCCACATCTCTATCAAAAACCTGTACTTGAAGCATCATATTTCTTGGCCCAAAATCGGAATCTTTAAACTGATCAACTAAATCAGTTAGAATTGTATTTTCCCCCAAACCTGATCGCACTTGAATTAAAGAATTTTTTACTGTGGTGGTGAAGTTACTTTTAAAATTTCTAAACTAAGACTGAAGGTCGAATAATTTAGTGGATGTTTCTTGAGGGAGGCAATTTGGGTTAGTTTTAATTCAGTCGTTTAGTTGGTCAAGTTGGACCTCAGCAGAATTGAGGTTTTGAAAAACTTAATTAATTTCATTAGGCGTAAATTCGTTGAGTTTGTGAGCTGCTGTATTTTGCCGAATGACTCCCAAATGCTTTCTAATTTGGTTGATGGGGTGAGACTGTAGCTGAGGGAGGCTCCTTCGCCCTCCGTTCAGGTTGCCGACGAGCCTTGGGACTTGGCTCAGAATTTCCTTCACCTGCTGAGCCGTTGTTGGTATTTCCTGGGAAACTGAGACGTCGCTTGTTACAGTCATGTAGCAAGCAGACGAAAGTTCGTCTGAGGCAGTCAGCTGACCTCTGAGAATGCGCAGTTCTGCCTTAAGCAAATTTCTTGACGTTCTTGTGTCATTTTGTGAAATAGATTCGGGCTTCATTTGAAGTTGAACTGCCACTTGGCTTCCCCATGAAATTTGAGTTACTACGTGAGTCGCATCTTTGTGCGCCATGATCGCTTTGTTATAGGTGCCCTTCAGTCCTTCTTCAAAGGACTGGAGGTGCTGAATCACAGTTTTAAACTCGTAAAATAAAGTTCCCGTTGTTTGTGATGCGGATGGCGTCTTCCCTTGAAAAATACTGAGTGCTTCCTTCGGCTTGGTAATACCCAATAAAATATTAACTCCAGTATGGAATCACACTTGTAAAACGTGCGTCATATACGTAATATATTTCGTTATATTGTCAAATATAGTTTAGATAAAACAGAAGCGTAGTTTAATTTAAATAATAATGATAAGACGACTTTAGTGCACGACACATATCATTTCTGAGTATTTATGTTTTAGTTGCGGTTGACCGACGTGGCCTGGATTCAGTTTCTTATCTCGCCTCAAGGCGCAGATGGTCAATGTCGACGTCGACGTAGATGTCAGACTTTTGCCAGCAGCTTATGTATTGCGCAATTAGGACGTGTCTCTTATCTTAATAAAAGTCGATCAAGACAGTCAGTGGAATGTCGCGGCAATTCCTTGTGAGTTAATCAATTGTTGTGGGTGTAGTATGTGCAAATAAAGTTGGTACTATTTCTTAATGATTCTCGTTTTTTACATTAAATAAAACACATATTTTTCTAAATAATAAACACATTAGGTCACCTGGTATAGAGGAAGTTTTGCTTGCAACGGTCGCAACATCTGTTACATCGTCATATTTAGTAATCCATTTGTTAATCCAGTCAATGTATTTGGAGACTTGCATGTAAATCCCTGGGTATTTCGCCCTTGCACATCCAGTTCCACTTGAGACCACTCCGATTAAAATAGAGGATCCGTTGCTGAGCTGTACGCTGAGTGGTCCACCAGAGTCACCGTAACATGCATCTGCTCCACCCTTGGCAATGTCACCCGCACACATCATATAAATGGAAACAAAGACTTGCTTTTTCTCATATGCTTTGACACACATTGCCCAGTCCACTATGGGCACTCTTACTTTTTGCAGAATCAGCGGATTTTCACTACTTCTATTCTCTGTAAGTTTGCCCCAACCTGTTACAGTCGCATAACCCCTGGCTTCGTAGTCTCCGTCTGGCAACAGAATCGGCTGGATAAATGTTGAGAGTTCCAGTGGAGAATTGAGTGTGAGGATTGCAATATCATTTATCCCAATTATAGGTTTGTAATCTTCATGAATGTAAACGTCCTTTATTTCGCGTGTTTGTTCCATTCCTTCCTCAATTTCCCGGTTGTGATCCCCTGCAACGATCCTCCAGGATGCGTACTCATCCACATCGTATCGAAAGACGTCGTCATAAAAGCAGTGCGCTGCGGTTAAGATACAATTTTCATTGAGAATTGAACCTCCGCAGTGAACTGCTCCTCCGGTTGAGTTTAGAATAAGAACTTGAAATGGGAATTCACCAGGGGTAGCAGTGACTCCCCCAACAACTTTGTCGTGTATCGTAATTCCAGTAGCAACACAGTCTTCACGGTTTTCACCAGCTACGCAGATATCCCGTGCAGGTTCTGAATAGCGTTGGAACAAGTTAAAAGGAATTACTTTTGACAGCCTTATGCAAGGGACATTATGAAAATGTGCATATTATAAAAGGCCGTCCATAAGGAATTTTATCACAATACTATGATTCTAGACCTCCATTAATTCCCTCCTTCCCCCCCCCCCCTCCATCTTCCACAAGTCCCCAGCATAATTGTTTTGCAAATAGCTATCTTAAACACGGGATGTCATTAATGCATAAGTATAATTACCAGTTGAATCTGCCCGTGACGTCATATGTGGACGACTACTATACTAATTACACAATTTATGACCCACCTTTGCCAACAAAGACGCCAACGCAGATGACTACAGTTGTTACAAACAGAAGCACAATCATTGCAACCAACGCCTTTTGACATCTGGAACGAATTTTAAGATAGCGTTTGATTCTTTGCCCCCTCATTGTTCTAGTTTCCGGTTCTAGGTCAGAACTTAACACCCGGAGTGCATCTTCTGCCTCTAGTCTACCTTCAGTCCCTTCACTTGGATTCCGATCTGTAGATGTTTTAGTAATTAATTACATTAAAAAAAGACACAAATTTTTCTTAATAGTGACTTTTTACTCAACTTTAAATACATTTTTAGATTTCTAATTTCTAACCTTCTAAGGTGAATTCCATTTGTCAGTAATTTCAAAATTACCCTTCTGGAATTATTTGTTGATTTTTATTTACGTCAAATTACACACTTACATGAAACCAGTCTCTGACTCTAGTATTCAAAACAGTATACCAATAAATAAGTATTGCAGTCGTATAAGGAGCATGTATTATGCGGTGAATGTAAACACGAACATTACAAATTAAATTAAAACATTGAACTAGGGAAACGGCGTTGTAAAAATGTAAGTAAATGTAAGAAAAAATGGATGTTTTTCCGAAAAACACACATTTAGGTGAGTAATGGCTTGGAATAGAAATAGCTGAGCTCAGTCGGACCTGTAACTAAATAATTTGCTTTTAAAACTAACGATTAAATTCTTTGAAAGCAAACACAAATTATAAATATTATCATTACTACGTACGAGATAATCGAAAACAAGGAAAGCATTCACGTTATATTCAGTTATGATAATACATGTACTTATATACAGAAATTCATATCAAATGGAATATTAAACACATAATTATGTTTCGAAGATGTAATCTGAATAAGGTTTATCTTGTGGTCTGTTTACATGTCACTTGCAATCTATTTATTGACGACAATCTTTAATTTTATTCATTCTGCTCTGTGACATATATTTGCCTTCAATCTAAATAGTTTAAAAAAATAAAGTTATTATACTGACTTGTGCGGATGTGCAGATTTGACTCTCAAGCCCCATAAAAATAAAAATAGGCCCTCGTATTATCAGTTATTTATTACAAGTATTTTGCATTACGCAACCCACTTCAATTTCGTGTGCAAAATTAAACCCCAAATGACAAATACGTGTGTGAAAAAAGTTATATAATTTCTGTTCAGTAATTACCGACGCAACATATTATGTTGCGTGTTTTGTGTTTGTGTTTGTGATGTGTTTTCCTAAAGTACAAAATAATTTTTTTGATTGTTTTCTTTTTAGTGAAAAAATATTTAATTCACTATTTGTAAGTGTAAATAATTATACTTAATTGTTCTTCAAATGCCAAATATATGCATTAGAGGATTTATAGTGCAATATGTGCACACACTTTTTTTACCAAATGCAAAGTATTCTATTTACGTGGTTTTGAAAAGCAAGAAATATTCGAATGATTTTCTTCTAATTAGCTTCGTGAAATTTTCACGTAAAATTGTGTTACCAATTTGTAATTTCAGGCACTCATGGGAATAAGTAATTGGGATTCTGCAGACTACATGCAATTTTAGCATTCAAAAAAGGATTAAGACTTATTTCAATACTAACAATGACGAGTATGCATTACTGACCCTTCAAATTGAGCACAAGCGTAATTAGTTTGCTGTTAAAGAAATAAAATTTGTTCATCGGGATCATTATCGTTTGGCTCATTTGTACGACCAGGGTCATACATTAGAATTACGTTAGAATGAATAGAACGTCTATATAGTTATCTATTGGACGCAATCATGTCGTCCACGTGTTGATTATTCAAGTTGTGCAGATAAGAATAAATGCTGCATGCATTTCCTTTATTAAATATTTTCCAGACTGAACTGGTCTTTAAGTAACATAAATAAAAATAAATAATCGAATGTCTGCTTAGCTTAGAAGTGTGATGCTCAGACGTCAGTTAATTCAAAATTGAATAAAATAAAAAATTCGTACTATTTGTTTGTGAATAATTACGTTAATCGGTGTCATGATCCACTTTGTAGCTTAAGTACCAACATAACATGTCATATCAATCACCCCCCCAGGCCTTCGGCCTGGCAGGGGGTCCGGGGGTCTAAACTCCATATATGTTTTAACTTTTTACACTGCAGCAGGCATGCATAGGTTTGGATAATTTGCTCATAGCTTGATCATTTTCATTTTTTTTCTACGACAAGTTATTATAATCATCTCGATTCTGCACTACAAGTAATTCTGATGCAACGAAGGCTACGGGAAGCCATTTCTGTTGTGTTTCTTTAATTTCAGTGGGTTTTCAAAGATATGGTTTTCATTGCTAGGTACTGTAAATTCTCTAAGGGAGCTACCTGCGTTGCAATAAAACCCGTAGGTATTACTTTACGTTGTATTAATGACATGTCATGTTAAAGCATATCATATCATCCACACGCGTTCTACTATGGACTTGTGTTGTATTAGAGGATATAAAGTGCTTACTGTTGTAAAATTTTAATATTTGTGCTAATATAATTTGGTTTTCATTAAAATGTAATTCAAATGTCATCGCTACCCAAATAACCTGTGCGAACCGAGCAGTAACGTTATTTAAGGACATTATTAGAATCATTTATAAATCAAGTCAAGGATCGTTGCTAAACATAAAGGAGACGGCAATGGGATAAAAAACGGCCACAGTTTTACCGCGGTACAAAACACTGTTGCGAAAACACGGCGGACCGAAATTACGGCAATCTATATTACTTTTTGGCTTAGCTGAAACACTGTCGTTCTTTTTGAGCGTGTTTTAAATCACCGTGAACCGTTTTGTTCCATTCAAACGGTTAAATCAAGTATAATTCTTTGCTTTGTTGTTGAATTATACGCAATTATGTCAAAACGCCTTGAACAATATTCAGTACACTTGAATTCTTGAAGAACATTTCAACCTAATTTTTGTATAGCTTTAGCAATTGAACGATGAACTGCATGATGTCAGTTATTGCAAATCATCTTTCTACAGTGCACCCTGTTTCCCACATACCCTATACCACTCACGAGTTCACGAGTACTATATGATCTGAAAATAACGTTGACAAAATTTTTCTTTAAATTACGTGCATAATTTTGGCGCCAAAAAAGTTTTGAATTTTCAATTTTAGCATAGGCTAAACGAGAAAATGGCACATATTCACATAAAACGATGTATGTCAATTTTTTTCGAAATTTCAAAATTTATTTTGTTTTATGTAGTCTGTAATATGCCATTATACAGACAGGATCGGTGTTTTTGGTACGAAAGAAATTTAATACAATATGCATTTTCAAAACTTTGATTCAAAAACAAAAAAACTGGAAAGTTCATACAGAGCCCTGATATGCTATACCGACCAGGAAAGGTGGAATTCCTAATAAAATAGTAGACCAAAATATTTCCCCTGAAAACAAAGATCTGGATTGTTTAGTACGTCGTCAGGAAGACATGGTTACGCTTGTTGCTGAAGATTCAGAGGATGTGTGCTAAATGCAGCTTTGTTATATTTTAACGCTGTTAAATATCGTAATTAAATTGAATTTATCCTACTTTTAAGGCAAGCATTTGAAAATTCATATAGTATCAAATTTCGATTGTACAAAAACAAACGAGCCTGTCTGTATAATGGCATATTATAGACAACATGAAAAAATAAATTTCAAAATTACGAAAAAAATTGACATACATCTTTTCATGTGAATATGTACCATTTTCTCGTTTAGCCTATTAGGCCTATGCTAAAATTGAAAATTCAAAACTTTTTTAGCGCCAAAATCATGCACATATTCTGAAAAAATTTTATCTACGTTATTTTTAGATCATATAATTAGTGTTAGAAAAAAAAATATCATGATATTTCGCCAACGTTGATTTGTATTCGAAATTTGTACTCGTAAGCGGTATAGGGTTGAGAGGAAACAGGGTGCATTGGCACTTCCCAAGGATATTTCCTATCGTTTCAATCTCCTTACATCTATTTCGACAGTGAAGGGGTCCTTAGTCAGGTCGAGGGATCGCATTAATCGGTTATACATTGCTAACTATTTTTACAGTAGTAATCTATTCTTGTAAGGAAAATCCATTTTTTGGCATGTGGACATTCTCAGGACAAAATTACACCTTGCCATTTTTGTGGCAACTTAGTTATTTTAATGAATTATTCATGTATAATTATCTAGTATTGTATATTAAAATTAAAATAATTTATTTTAGGTCAACTAATACTCATTTTTTGTAAAATCCGGCGAAAAGTTTTAGATAACATTTCTCACGTAAATGTTTTTTTAAATTTTCTTCGCCTGAAATGGTCTGGTTTGGTCCGTCCGAAGGCCGGACCAGACCATATAGTCTGGTCAAGTGATGTCGGACCCGACCAGACTATAAAATCAGGACTAAACCAGACCTTTTCGATCACTAATGTAAACCTGTACGTCATATGTGATTTTTTTCATAAGTTTATAAAAAGTTTCATTGTCAATAGTTAACCGAGCGATTTACACAATTTAAAATTGGCGATAATTTGGTCGACGACGTTTTGGCCTGACGATGTTTCGTCCTAGGCGATGTTTTGGCCGGCGACGTTTTGGTCTGGTGACGTTTTGGCCTGGCGACATTTTGTTCCCTGGCGATGTTTTGGTCGCCGACATTTTGGGTTGGCGATATTTTTGCCCAGCGACGTTATGTCCCTAGCGATGTTTTGGTCGGCGATGTTATGGACTGGCGACGTTTTTGCCTGGCGACGTTTCGAAGGCGGAGTTTTGGACGGCGACGTATCGGCGGCGACGTTTTAAGCGGATACCGGGGTGGATTATTACACTTCTTTTACAACCCATTTAAGAAATTTTAACAATTTAAACACTTTTATTTTGAATAAAATTTCCAAGAGATATTTGTTTTAGAGATTCCGATTTTGACCTTGTTATTGATTAGCTATGATCAGCCTGTTCTGTTAGCGCTTACAAAATTCCACTCTGTAAAGCCAAAATAATTATATAGCCTGCGGCTGAAAATTTTAAACTGACGCTAACTTAAAATTTTACGCCAAACATTTCTCAAGAGGTTTTCAAGAGAATTTTTAACTTTTAATTTAGGCAAACGTTTGTGTAACGGTGAAAAGAATAGAGGACCGAATAATTTTTAACAGCCACTTCAGGTTAAAACTACTTGAAGAAAATCACTTGGCTAAAACCAGAACCCCAACTGAACCCGAAAATCATGGTTATGGACGAAACGTTAAATTTAAACAACTTAAACGCAAACAAATTGCCTTGGGTCTGTACTATTTAAAAGAAGCTTGATTTTTTTAGATGGGTTATTTGGAAATCTATTCGTAAGTGTACTACTTGAAATGGTTCCCATGTAAAAAAAAATATTGGGACGTCATAATTTATTTTTCTGTAGATTGGTTTATTCATAAGCTGTATTACGCTGTTTGCAATTATTAGGCGCCTGAAAACCGGACATCAGAGCCTGGATACCGTAGTTACGATTTTATTATTACGTAGATTGAGTAATTTTTTTCTACATAGCTGATTTGGAATCTAGCTGGAAATTTGAAGTTGTCTGTGAAAAACCAAAATGACCCTTATATAATATAGGCTACAATAATCCCTCTACCAAATTCCATTCCCATTCCCCACGTCTGCACTGGCAAATTCACAGCACGGTTGCCCACCGCGAGAGCTTAGTATTACGGAATCTCACTACAACGTACAAGCACGAGTTTTCGATCCTCGACTCCCCTATCTCATGTACAACCACATACCACCACGAAATTACCAGGCCCCCCACAATGATAAATATCATATTTACATGTTTTTGAAATTGAAAGATTGTAAGTTCAATTACTTCAGAAAGCTGGGGCACGGAAGAATAATGCAGTTATGGCGTAGACAGCTGCCTGTAAATTGCCAAAAATAAATTTAAATGGAACATTTTGCTGTTTTCAAAAGAAAACTCCAAGTGAAAAGTTTAAGTACATTTTAAAAAAACATTCAAATAGAATATTTACCACTTTTCTCAAAATATGTGAAAAGATTATTTTGAATTTTCAAAATAATTCAAGTAAGAGTTTTAAAAATATTTCAAAAACATTCAAATAAAATATTTACCACTTTTCCCAAAACATGTAGATAGAAAATTTTAGTTCACTAAAGAAATCCCGTATTACAATAATTGAAATGGTGTTTTAAGTAAGGAAAGCAATAGCTGTCTAAAATTGCAGTTTCTGCAAGTGCATAATTACAATAGGTTGTATTAACAGGTATTTACTACAAATAATTTCAGACAACAATGTAACGCCAAAGCAGGCCAAGTATTTCTGACATGGACTTGAATTTCGAGGCGAAAACAATATTTTCGTTTGAGACTGACGACACCAAAATTTACAGTAGGTCACTTGGGGAAGAAGATACTTAAATTGTTACTATGACAGAGGAGCCGCCTTCAGGCGCAGGTATTCCTGCAATTAGTTATGACTGGATATACAAGAACATGTACTGGACAAATGCGAATGAAATATGTGTCACTAATAAAATCAAGACTGATAGGAAAATCCTAATCAACGATGGACTTTCATGAACATTCTCAATTGTGGTTAATCTATTAAACGGGTGTGATTCAAATTTAATATTTTTGATTTTTGTACTCAAGCTTGTATGGTTAAGAAATTTCGTCTGTAAAGAACCAAATTAACCAAAATCCAATTTAAAATACAATAAAAATAAAGAGCGTCATATAAACAATATAAAAAACAAGCGTCAAATATTGATTAAAAGATTTGAAAAAACAATAAATGTGATATTTTCATATTTTTTGACAATGTAAAATGTCATTTTATGCTTTTAAAAAGGTGCAAAATATTTTAATTTCATATTTTTGGAAAATTGCACAATGTTCTAAACCCGTGTTTTTGTAAAAGTGCAAAATGATCTAATTCCATGTTTCTGAAAAGCTGCAAAATTTTCTAATTCCATGTTTTCGAAAAGGTGCAAAATGTTCTAATTCTATGTTTTCGAAAAAGTTCAAAATGTTCTTATTCCATGTTTTTTACAAGGTGCAAATAGTTGTACTTAATTTAGTATGTTTCAAAAGTGCAAAAATGTTCTTTTTAAATACTCTAAAAATATATTTGAATATTTTTGTAAATATGTAGTTGATTTTTTTTAGCTAAAAATGAACATGGGTCATTTTGGTTCGTCACATACGATAAAATGTCCACAAAACAACTGACCATTTTTTATTTAAATTATCGTCAGGAAAGTCAGGATAATTGCATTGGGTTGACAGTGACCACAAACAAATTAAACGATCAGGAATGGACGGCTCAAGACGACGAGAAATAATTCATAGCGCAGATCTAATTTATCCAGGAGGAATAACAATTGACTTTGACGAGAATCGAATTTACTGGACACACCATGAGCCCAGCTCCATTTCCTCATCAAACTTTGACGGCTTAGACAGGAAGTTCATTTTTACAGGAAATGGACCTGAATTTATGGGCAGTTTCTTCACCTCAATTACAACCTTTGAGAACGCAGTCTATTGGATTGATTTTTCCAAGTACAGAATTTGCTCAGTCAACAAATGCGATGGCTCCAACTTTGCTGTGGAAAACGATGTGAGTTTATCAATTAAAGAAAAACACAATTTTTATTTTAAAAAAAGCATTTAGTTTTTATTCTTATTATTAAAAAATGTTTTTCCAACGTGGGAACTTATTTCGTGGGATATCAAAGATTACGATGTATCAAAACAGCCATTTGGCGAGAATCACTGTTCGAAACGGATTGACAAATGCGCACACTTTTGTTTTCTAGTACTGGTTCTGGTTTCGCCCTCTCTAAATAATGACTTCACCGTCTCTACTACTTGTGCCTGCCCAACTGGACTAAGTCTTTCTACTGCTAATGGCATAAAATGCATTTTGCAAGAAAAAATTTTAAAACCTATAAATTCAATCGAGACTGAATAAATGTAGAAAAATGATTCGTTAATCCTATGATTTAATTTCAACAAATTTAATAAAATAAATCAGATTTGGTGACGCTACTAAATAATATGCATACACGTTGCGTGAGTTAGCGGTACTAAAATTAATTGTTTGAATATGGCAGGAGATATTCAGAGAAAAATGTGTTTTTATTTCGTCCAGAACAAGCCACCTCCGCTGCCTGAATTTTCATATAAATGGAATGTTTTGCACTTTTTAAAAACATGCAAAACAAATTTCTTTTGCATTATGAAAAAGCAAGCATACAAAACACTCAGCTTTTTTGAAATTAACATATATAAGTAGTATTTCAGACTTTTCAAAATTAGGTAAATAAACCAATTGAAAATTCTCTAGTACAGATAAAAACTACATTTTGACTAGTGATCAAAATGGTCAGATCTGGTCCAGGAAAATCAAGTCTGGTCTGGTCCGAGTATTTAGGACTAGACCAGATTTTATCAGACCAGACCAGACGAGACCATAATTTCTTTCTTTTCAGACCACACGCAAAATGTTCAAGGAAATTAAAAGGGAATAGTCTGTTTTCTGGGTATGGTTGGCAGTCGTCCCATCTTTGATCGTAACCTCTTCATTCGTACCCTAGCGGTCGTACCCTACGTCATCGTAATCTAGCCACATCCGTACCCTAAAATGTCGTACCCTAATGTAAATACACGGTCATTACATTCCAGAACTTGTAAGAAAACCATGGGCTACATACAGCAGTCACACTAATTTCATTCATCAAGTCTACTGAAATTGATTTTTTGTCCATTCTAAACCACCACGAACCTTACTGCTATCTATCAATTAAGAAGTTTTTGTGGGTACCAATTGGTAGAGTACAAATGTAGCCAGAGTACGAATACATTGGGTACGACCGCTAGGGTACGAATATAATGAGGGTACGAGATGTGCAGGGACGACTGCCAACCGAACCAATTTAAATGCGATGCCTCTTCTCAAGCCATGTAAATAAAACATTTAGCACCTTTCAAAACAAGTAGTTAGAACATTTTGCACATTTTTAAATAACGTAAATAAAACAAAATTTGAACATTTCAAAAGCATGCAAATTCATTATTTTCCATTTTTAAAAATATTGTTAATAACATGGCATGGGACGCAGAAATAGGAGTCACTATTATGTTGCCATAGATTGTTGTGTCGCTTAAAAATATAATTATTTCTATTCCAGCTAAAAATGCACACAAGCCACTTTGAATTCCCGCTGACTCACTCAAGATTTAATTGTGAACTTTAAAAATGTTAAAGTTTATATGAGATGTCTATACAGTACATATTACTTTATTTATGACTCATCAACCTAAAGCATATATCAATAATTACGAAGTAATATAAAGCAAGAAACAATATAAGCTATGTCATAAATAATTGGAAACACAGTAAAATGTTCATTACGAGTTTTTTTTAGAGCGTTAAACGTTCTATTCTATTTTTAGGATTTTGAAAAGTGTAAAATGCTCTATTTCAATTTACATGTTTTTTATGAGTGAAAAAAGTTTTATCTACAAGTTTTTTGAAAAAGCAAAATGATATATAATTATGTATAAGTTTTAAAAATGTCCTAAATTTCCAATGCTTATTAAAACAGAAAACATTTTTCACGCCTTAACAACATTAAAATAAAACATTTTACGTTTTTCAAAATTACTAAAACAATTATTTCGGAATTTTAGAAACATTAAAAAAAACAATAATCAACGCTTTTAAGAAGCTTACCATCAAAACTATGTGAATCTTTATTTTTATTGTTTTGTTTTTTTCTGAAACTGCTTGTTTTGAATATCCCTAAATATGATTTGGTCTATTTCAATACTACACTAAAGATGCGCACTTCTTCTGACGTACTCCCTAATAACTTTGGTAGTATCTTCGACTGTGTGTATGTAGTTTCTCTATGACGTATGCGGCTAAAAAGACATGTATCTGTTCGATCAAGATAATGGACAAGCACAGTTTTGGAATTAAAGAATCAAATTAAACCATTTCAAATTTTATTTTTCAACAATTTCCATGTGTGCTTTAGAAATTACACGAAATGATAAAGTTGTTAAGATCAAAATAAAAGTAGTAATTAATTATTGATAAAATTGATTTTTATGATTTAAATAGCAGTTAGAAACGTTTACAGTTAAAGAAGAAACTTGTGAAATTTTAAATTTTAAATGCAACTGCTTTGATTAATTAGAAAAGAAGCAAAAGTTGGAATTTAATAAAGATGTTAATGCAACTACTATGTACTACTACTTCCCTGAGAAAGTTTTTGTTTCCTATTTGCAATGTGACAAAGTCAAACTAAGAATTTCAACGAAATGGTAATTTTCATGCCAGATTTTCCACAGCATCATTCTCAAGACATCCTGTACGTAACTTTAGGTGCAGTTGTGTCCATCAGCAGACAAGGTGCTGCCATCTGGACAGGCACAGATGCTGGACAGCGTCGCATTTCCAATTCCTGGGATGGGCAAGCAGAGGTGTGAACATTGCAGAGTCCGTACAGCACATGCGTTAGTAACGGCAGGCTGCTTGGAAAAGTGATAAACTTTAACTTCTTTATGATAGCCGGTCTAAAATTGATTAATGATACACGAAAACAAATTACAAAAAAGTTAAAGTGTTTGAATTTTATCAATGCAGGGCCATTTATAAATTCAGTCATAGCCTTACTGTATTTGATTTTAACTTACGGCAGAAATCAATTCCGTCAGCTCTGCTCCATCGCATTTGTTGGCTCTGTACATTTTATTCATTGAGGCATCCCGCCAGTACATGTAGTCCTCGAAGATTGCAATTGACCCAAAGGTACTGCCACTAAAAGTGGGTGCAGCAGCTCGTAGCACTAATTTTTGATCCGATCCGTCAGTAATTATTAAATGTATTGAGCAGGAATGAGATTGCGTTGTCCAGTAGAGTCGATTTTCAGTGTAGTCTATCGCCAGCCCCCATAGGTAGTCAGTTGAAGTGGCAATTGTTTGTCTTCGACTTCCATCCATCCCAGCGCGCTCGATTTTCTTTAAACTAGAATCCACCCAGTACATCCACCTGTTTCCGCATGTAATAGGGTGCATTTTAAATGGTCACAAGTGTTGACTAATAGTTTTAAATAATGCTCCTTATTCGATTTACTTAATAGGCAGTTAATAATTTACCCATTTGATGGATTCACAACAATGCTACTTGGACGATAAAGTCCGTCGTTAACAAGAACTTTCTTCATGTTGCCGTCCAAGTTTGCAACAGATATTCGCTTTTTGTTGATGTGTGTGTAATACAAATTGTGGTGGACCCAGTCAATTGCCATCGAAAGAATGTCAGCGCGAGTGTCAGTGAAGACCAGTGTTTTTGTAGCCCCAGCGGAGATTGGTGCGCTGCTTAATGTGCCGTCCGGCCCACTCCAGAACATCGTTTTAGTTGGGTAATACGAATACGAATACGAATTTATTCAAGAGAAAAAAGTGCTTTCGGGCAGAGCCCATCACACAAACAATAAAATTATATATTAAGTTTAAGGATTACAATCTAATGGTAGATAAACATTCCTTTACGAAGGAGAAGACACTTGTAATGGTATTAAAACAATTTAAGCTTTTAAGAAATTGATTGTACTCTATCTCGTTCATGGATTTTACACAGTAGGTCTGAAGGTGTTTAGTTCGCTGAGATTGGAATTTTGAACATTCTACAAAAAAATGAAAAATAGAATCAAAGAACGGAGGTCCACATTGCATACAACATTCATTACAGTTGAATTTAAGAAACACATTATTACACGAAATAAAACTACTGCTTAGTCTTAGTTGAGAACATACACGGACATGTTGAATAGGTAACATTAATTTTAAGTATTTGCTACATATAAAATTAGATTTAATTATGTGGTAATATTGATGATACGAGGAGTTATTTACACGGGCTAAATCTTCCTGCCTGGCCTGATCATCAATGCATTTAACAATATCTTTAAAGTGCTTCGCTAGAATCTCTAGTTTTAGTTGGGTAGTGAAAGTCTAAAGCATATCCAGTAGATCTGTCTGAAAGTATCTGGGTTGTCTGCGAGAAAAACAACACAAATTGAAGGGGCATGTTCGAAAGCAGAAGATTAGAAATGATGATTGGCAACTCTATCAACAAGCTTAATAATTTAAATAATTTAGTTTCTACGTGTGCCTAGGGTAGGCCTATTCAAAATTCCCCGGGAATTTGGGAACTTTGGGAGGGAGGGAACTTTAGGAATTTTAGGAATTTTGAAAATGAGGAATTTTGGCAAAATTCCCTGTGTTTGAAGTACTGGGAATTTTCAATATTCCGGGAATTTTCAGACAGGGATTATTAAGAAAATTGGGAATTTTCAATGTTCCGGGAATTTTCAACAGGGAATTTTAGGAATTTTCAATATTCCGTATATTTTCAAACAATGAACTTTAGGAAATTGGGGAATTTTTAATATTCCGTGAATCTGACAGGGAATTTTTGAATTATTAAATGGAAATTTCCGAAATTCCCAAAATTCCCTAGGAAGTTTTGGGAATTTAAGGGAATTTTGAAAACTGGGAATTTAACTGGGAATTTTGCCAAAATTCCCTTTCTTGGATCAGGAGGGAATTTTGAAATAGCCATCCCTACGTGTGCCATAGGCTAAAATCAAAATGAGCTGTCATAAAAACAAAATAAAGAACATGCGTAAAATGTTGATAAAGTAGTTTTGAAAAACGTCAAATGTTTTAATTCCATGTTTTTTAAAATAGTGCGAAATGTTCTAATTTATTGTTTTTTAAAAGGTTCGAAATGTTGTAATTCCATGTTTTTGAAAAGGTGCAAAATCTTCCTATTTTGTTTTTGAAAAGGCGTAAAATGTTCTAATTCCATGTCGTTGAAACGATGCAAACTATTCTGTTTTCATGTTTTTAAAAGTAAAAAATGTTCTAATTTCATGCTTTTATGTGGAGTAAAATGTTTTACTTCCACGTTTTTTAAAAGTAAAAATTTTCTAATTTCATGTTTTTAAAGAGGTGTAAAGTGTTATCATTCTATGTTTTTTAAATTGAAAAATGTTCTAACTTTGTGTTTTTGAAAAGGTGCAAAATGTTCTAATTTCATGTTTTTGAAAAGTTTAAAATGTAATTACGTATTTTTTAAAAGTGCAATATGTTTTATTTAAATGCTCCCCGGACATATTAGAACCTTTTTGTAGATAAATAATATTTTTGTAAGCTAAAAATAGATATAGGTTATTTTTGTTCCTCACAGACGACATGTTACTAACATTAAGTTGACCTATGGAAAGTTGATGAAAGCCAGCACCGTCTTCAAAAAGGAGAGTGGCATTATTATTTGTTTAAAGATTGACATTTTGCTGGATCTTAGGCATCCTTAACGTAGCCGATTCTGCATTTACACGAAGGTTTTGCTACAGCAGAATTGCACGTACCCGGAAGCGCACACTCAATATCTAAAAAATTAATAGTTTTTTCAAAATCAAAATTTATTTAACATGGGAATCATGCCTTTCGAAAGTTACACTAAAACCTCGTTATAACAGTTTCGAGTTTTTTGTTAATTAATTAGGACCCGTGTAATTGCTACAAGTGGCAAATTTTAAAGCATATTTTCTTTGACATAGAAAGTGCAAGGATAACATTCTAATTAGAAATACTTATTCAACAAACCTTCACAACGTTCCCCTATAAATCCAGCCGCACACTCACAACTAATTTCTTTACCTTTCTCAGTGCAAGTTCCGCCATTTAAGCAGGACTCTTTGGAACACGTGGGAACAGCGGAATCTGAAGAATTTATTTGAAATGCAGAAATACTCTGATTGTAGTATTGCAGAAGGGACGTTTCGTTAATTGTGTCACAAAATTCGCTAGGAAAATCGCAGTCTGCAACACACAATTTCGTTTTAATGCATAATGTATGAACTAGAACATTCAAAAGTTTTCCAAGCAATTTTAGGTGAAGCGGAATTAAGACAGAAAGATATCCGCTATATAGGAGTTAAAGTTTGTTTTTCTATCTAGTTTGTACAAGGTTTTGTAGAATTAGGTACAAGCGATACTAGCTAAAGACAAAGACTTGTAAAAATGATATTGTTGTATAGAATTATCTTTTATAATTTTTGCAATGCATGGTGACCAATCATTGTATAATTTCTACCTCTCGACTTTTATATACCAAATACAACTTTCTAATTCCTGTTGAAATATATAAACATCTTGTTGAGATTAGGTTTGTCTTAGGTTAAGTTATGGTTGTCTGCTTAATTGTTGGGTAATTATTTCAAATTTTCTTAAAGTACTTACGTGTATTTGTGGTACTTAAGTTGTGTAAAACTTCCAGTGGCTTGTTTAAAACATTCTGCTCCTCATCAGATTGAATTTCTAAGTTCATGATTAACGTTAATGTCTTGTTAGAATATTTTTTAAGTTTATTATTTACTTATTTTAGCCAATTTAAATATTTCCTACCTAAAACGTCCTCACAGCGTATCCCTACGAATCCTATTAGGCAAGAACAATAAAAGCGATCTAGTGTGTCAACACAAGTTCCTCCATTTTGACACTGATCAGAAACCAAGCATTTAGTAGCCACAGGATCTGAATACTCTTAAATTGTAGAAATGGATTATTTACATAGCGATGTACCAAGCAATTTATAACAATTAGGTTTAACTAAATATTTAAAGTATTTTTACTTTTCGTCAGTCATTTTAAATTAAAAAATACAAACTGTCATAGTTTACTGAGACTGACAAACACTCCAACGCAGGTGAAAACAGCTGTGCTTAAAATCACAATCAGAACTTTTTGAAGCTTTGACAAATTCCTAAATTCAAAACCGGCTCTCAGCATTCTTATTATAAATCCCTGTCGACTATTTAGATCCTCAACGACATCGTCAGTTGTGTGTTTTATTTTGTTTCCACTGATTTGCTCATCAACTGCGTGCTTTAATATTCAAACAATACAACTATACAACATGAAAAATCAGTTATTGTAGCTTTAACGTTGATCTAATACAAATTACAAGCTTTTTTTACTGTGGTGGATTTGGCAGCTTCGTGAACGATGCTTATAATAAAATTTCCTCCTACAATAATATCTCCCCCCGCTTCTGCACCTGTCAGTGTAGTCATAATGTGTAAATAACTGTTCTAATTTGAAAATGGTGTGCAGCTTTAACTTCAAAAGAAAGTTTTCCAGTTAAAAACTGTTTGAACGTTTAATTTTTTCCACGTATTTGCATTCATGTTACAGTTTGCTGTAATTAAGCCAACCCAGTTTAAATTTATAAACACAATTATTGTAGCGGTCCATTGTTTGAACATACAAAGGCTTTGATGGTTTTAAAAAATAAATTTTAGTAAAGCCAAAACTCCAACAGTAACAATTTGGGCAGCAAAACAAAAAGATTGTCTAAAATAAAACACACACTAAAAAAAATACGCGTAAACTGAGTATTTAGTTGTTTACTGAATTAATCAATCATAGAAGTCTTTTAATTAGACCACTGTCGTTTTTTGCCGTATTTTTAGCGTTTGTGGTTCTGACTTTCCAGTAGCTGCAACGCAACGGATGCGACGTCACGCTTTGCGGCTAGGAATTTTTTTTTAGTAAGTACTAAACTACGTATTCTCTTTGACACTTAGGTTTTGTATTTAAAAAAACTAGCTACATTCACAATAGGAAATCCGACGCTGATTTTTAAGATGAAGGTAGAAAAAGAATGTAAGAAAAATATTTTAAAAACTTGAACTTTTCGCGCCAGATCTCTGCACTGTAGGAATTTAAGATTCGGGTCAGAAACATTATTTGTTAGATTTGTTAAGTGAGTATACTATAAGATGAACTTGCATTTGCCGATTGGATTAAAAATATCCCGGCGCTTTGCGCTGAAAGCCTTGAATATGCCATATATGTATTTTTGAAAAGTGCATAATAATTAATAAGCTTGTATTTCTTAAATTGCAAAATATTGTATTCGATTGTTTTTTTAAATTCAAAAAACATTTGATCCACTATTTTCAAAGGGTAAGTAATAAAATGCAAAATATTTAATTTGCAGTTTTCGGATGCTGAGCATCTATTAAAATGGTTTTGTCGGTCCGTCTGCTCGTCCGTCCTCCTGTTGGCCGTGCTCCACAGGTCACAGTTGTGCTTTGGACTTACATGGAATTCAAGAGTTTAAAGTTAATTCTTAGCTCTGACTATATTTACGTCCGTCTTGCGAGCTAACAAAGCAAATAAAGGATGGTCCATAAATAGTGTTACTTAACTTGCTGCTCCTGCTGGCGGTCCTACCTACATCTTTATGTTGTTACTTACAATGGTGTTTGGGGTCGTCCGCAATTGATGTTGTTTTTAGTATTGGTGGGTCACTATGGATACTGCAATGACATTCTTTGTTACGGATAGCCATGAACGTGCTGCTTTTACTGACGACACAGGATTCACATGGTCCTTACATTGAAAATACTTTTCGTAATACAATATTTAAAGATTATTTCTAAAATTTCATTAGCTTCTGCCGTTCTTTAACTTGAAAACGTGTCTCAATCACCTTGTAGTAATACCAGACCCCCTCGTATGACCAACTTCATATAAATACGCATATATAATAGGACTGAACAGAAAGCAGGGCTAAGTGCTTTGTAGTTGTCATTTTTTACAAACAATTCAGTATTACATCTGATCGAAATCCGACCCAGCCTACTTTGCTATTTTCGCTGTGTGTCAAATATAAAAGGGACTGTAATCATGTTTTATTTAATTGTTTTTTAAAACTGAATTATTTTATTGACATGTTTTAAAAAACAGGAAAATGTTTTATTTGCATGATTTTTAATACTGCAAAATGTGCTATTTACATGTTTTTGAAAATGCAATATGTTCTACTTACATGTTTTTTCAAAATGCAAAATTATGTAATTACATGTTTTAAAAAACTGCGAAATGTTATATTTACATGTTTTTGAAAAAAAAACTAATGTTCTATTTACATATTTTATAAAATGCCAACTATTCTATTTGGATGGTTTTTAAAATGAAAAATAATATTTTATTTGTATGTTTTATAAAATGCCAAATGTTCTATTTACATGTTTTTAAAACTACGAAATGTTATATTTACATGTTTTAAAAAATGCAAAATGATCTATTCTGATGTTTTTAAACACTGCAAAATGTTATATTTATCTACAGAATTTTTAAAATGCGAAATGTTCTATTTACATTTTTTGCATATTTTTGCAAAGTGCTCAATGTTTAATCTAAATGCTCTCAAGACATATTTTTGATTAACTAAAGATAGGTATGTATGGGGCATTACGTTGATGTTGATACACGGACGACATACGACAATACGGCCAACAAATATAGTCGCTTTGAGCATAAGGAAATACATGGAGTTGCCATGTACATTGATATCGTTATCTGGTGTGAACTGAATCATGTTTCTATTTCTCACGAATGGCCAATGTCATACGACTTGATGCAGTGTTTATCACCTTATAAAAGTGTTCAATTGATTTGAGTTATTACAAATATTATGCGGCATTACTTACGCTTACGACTGTTTTTGTTTCTTTATTTTGGTGAACAACTTCGCAAATTTAGTATCCAATCTAAACCATACTATGCGACTTAGATGTTAACTAATTTTCAGTTCCAACGAACACCAAGGATTTGTACTAATCTATTAATTACATGATTACTAGGTAACTACATTTTTGTCGTGTATACAACCAGTGAATTAAAATTAGTTTTGTCAGCTTTGAAGATTGTGAAGTAACCTGTGCAATTCATAAACACAAATAATCTCGTTACTGTGATGCAACATTCCGTTGAATGGAAGGGATAATTATGTGGATTATGATTTTTGACATTTTATCCTCTGTTAAGAACCAAAATGACCCATATTCATTTTTAGCTAAAACTAATATCGACTATCTACAAAAATACTGAAATATGACTTGTAAGCAATTAAATAGGACATTATGCCATTTTTAAAACTATGTAAATAGAATATTTTACACTTTTCAAAAACATGTAAATAGAACATTTTACTCTTTTCAAAATCATGTAAATAGAACATTTTGCACCTTTTCAGAAACATTTAAATAGGATATTTTACACTTTCCAAAACTCTTAATTAACATTTTACGCATGTTTCTTATTTTGATTTTATGACATAGCTCATTTGATTCCAGCTTAAATTGGATGTGGGTCATTTTGGTTCTTTGCAGACGTTGTTTACCTTACATCTGCCTTGCGAGTATAAAATAGAATGAATAATCAAAAACGTTTTTTATTATTCTATTCAAATTAACGCGATATATATATTTATCAAAAATTGAATTGAAAAAAAAACTTTAAATTTTTGTCTATTGTTGCAGAAAGGTCATCACAAGTTTATAAGCGTAGTAATGAATCTCAAAAAGGAGTATCATATTCAAATCCAACAAATTTGCATCCTCTACACAGCGGCGGTGCTTTTGTTGCTACTACTTATGACGTCACTTTCTGTCACTCAGTCTTTTACGTCTTGTAATTCTAATCTATTGATTTACCA
The DNA here is from genome assembly GCA_949802685.1 of Dicyrtomina minuta. Classification (NCBI taxonomy): domain Eukaryota; kingdom Metazoa; phylum Arthropoda; class Collembola; order Symphypleona; family Dicyrtomidae; genus Dicyrtomina; species Dicyrtomina minuta. The sequence goes on along the minus strand of OX461808.1, from coordinate 171,551,271 downwards.
TAGGCCATTTAAATACAAACAATAAATTTTAAAGCGATTGTACTAGGAAATGGAATAACTAATATTTTATTCATGATTCAAACTAGTTATTTCTTTTGATTTAATTTTCTATGTTAAAATTGATTTTTTTGTATTTCTACGCAAACCACGCTCAGGGTTCAATAAGGTATAATTTTGATTTTTATTTCTGACATATTACATTATTAACAAACATTTCATAATTCATAACTTTATATAGTGATCGAAATGGTCTGGTCCGGACCAGTAAAATCTGGTCTGGTCTGGTAGTCTGGTCTGGTCTGGTCTGGTCTGGTCTGGTCCGGTCTGGTCCAAGGGTTTTGGACCAGACCAGACTTTTTCGGACCAGACCAGACCAGACCAGATTTTACTGGTCCGACCATATGCAAAATTTTTAAAAACTTGGGCGGGATAATTTTGTTTTCTGCTCTTTCTTGTTTAATTTACTGTGTACATACATAATTATATATTACATTTAAAATCAATTATTTTAAATGAGTGATATTTATTTTTTGAAAAATCCGGCGCCAAATTTTAGACAAAATTTCTCAGAAAAATTTTGTTTTGAGATTTACTGGTCCGAAGTGGTCTGGTCTGGTCTGGTCTAGTCCGGCCGTCGGACCAGACCATATGGTCTGGTCCGGTGATGTCGGACCAGACCAGACCATAAAACTAGGACCAGACCAGACCATTTCGATCACCAACTTTATATAATCAGCATTTCAGTATCTTATTTAAGGGTTTGGGGGAAAAATGTCCGGGGGGAAAAGGTCAGGGGGGAATATGTCCTACAACCGTAATATGTACTGTACATTGTACAATATGATAAAAATACTGTAAATCAGTAGTTAATTGTTTATCCTGTAAAGCGGAATCTGAATGTGTTGTTAAAGTTGCAGACTTACATGACTCATGCTGAAAGGCGTTTGACAATCAGTAGTATTTTTAATGGTTATATATTTAAAAGAACGTATTAATTACTCAAATCAAATACTAAGTTGTTATCAATTATTATATAAAATTAGTAGTAGTTAAAAAATCCGGCGCTTCGCGCCGGATTTGCCTACCGTGGGCCCGAAGTAGATGCTGAGCTTACAGCGAATATTGACTCCAGTCAATCGATGCATCTTTTCACATTATTTACATAAAATACACTCTATACCCTCTAAAGTGCAATATTTTAGTGACGACATTGTTGGACGAACCTAATATGTACAATAATAATATTACATTACTGACGCATTGCTGTTTACGGGACTCTAGGTGTCGCGTGCTCCATTCCAACCTTGGCTTTGAGGCTTCAAATTTTTAGAACATATTTTACGATTAACCCTGAATTGCCCCCCCCCCCCTCCCTGAACCTAATAAGGATGATTTGTTGAGTAGGGGAGCATGAGTTTGCGGTTGGTAAAGCATTAGGCATAAGAAATATTCATATTTTTAAGATTCTGACTTGTTTCAATTCTTAAAACCTAGCCCCCCCTTCAAGAGATAATTCGTGGGGTTGGGGGTGCAAGTATTTAAAGTTTTTTATCCGTTTTAGCAAAGAAATTAAGATTTTTACGACGTCATTTGTGGGTGACCCTATGTTCACCCCTTCTCCTTAAGGGGATACTTGGTGGGTGGGGGGTGCAAGTATTTAAAGTTTTTTATTGGTTTGCGCAAAAATAGATGAGATTTTAGGGACGTCATTTCTGGGTGACCCCAAGTTTACCCCTTCTTCTTATAGGCGATACTTTGTGGGTAGGGAGTGCAAGTATTTAAAGTTTTATATTGGTTTTAGCAAGAAAATTAAGATTTTTGGGACGTCATTTGTGAGTGACCCCAAGTACACTCCTCCCCTGAGGGGATACTCTAAGGGTGGGGGTGCAAGTATTTAAAGTTTTATATTTGTTTTAGCAAGAAAATTAAGATTTTAGGGACGTCATTTGTGAGTGACCCCAAGTACACTCCTCCCCTCAGGGGATACATAGTGGGTGGGGGGTGCAAGTATTTAAAGTTTTTAATTGTTTTAGCAAGAAAATTAAGATTTTTGGGACGTCATTTGTGGGTGACCCCAAGTACACCCCCTCCCCTTAGGGGATACTTTGTGGGTAGAAGGTGCAAGTATTTAAAGTTTTTTAATGGTTTTAGGAAGAAAATTAAGATTTTCGGGACATCATTTGTGAGTGACCCCAAGTACACCCCCTCCCCTTAGGGGATACTCTAAGGGTGGGGGTGCAAGTATTTAAAGTTTTTTAATGGTTTTAGCAAAAAACAATAAGATTTTAGGGACGTCATTTGTGGGTGAACCCAAGTACACCCCCTGCCCTTAGGGGATACTTTATGGGTGGGGGGTGCAAGTATTTAAAATTTTTTTATGGTTTTAGCAAAAATAGTTAGGATAGTTGGGACGTCTTTGTGGGTGACCCCAAGTGCACCTCCCCCCTTAGGGTTACTTTGTGGGTGCGGGTAACTTCTGCTTGTAGCTGGTGCCGATGACTGGTGCATATTGCTGGTGCATTGACTAGCGCATGTAACGGAACCATTTAGCTGGTGCATTTGGCTGGTGCAAATGGGCAAGTTGAAATTCCGACTGGTGCGTATCTGGTCCATTTAGCTGGTGCATTTGGCTGATGCAAAGCGGCAAATCACCCGTTTTTCTCCAATGCTTTTAGAAGGCTAAAAAAGTTGGTCCAGTCAACTGTTAATTGTGAAAAACTGGTTAGTTCGATCGCTCTCAAAAACAATAGGGCACTTCTCATTCGCATTTGTGGCCATTTAAAAAATATTTGACGAATATCGCTTAAAAACTGTGACCTGTAGCGCATAAAGAACAGACAGACGGACAGACAGACAGACAGACGGACGGACATAGCCATTCCTATAAATGCTTAAGCTCAGCATCTAAAAATGAAGACTAAACAGCATTGTCACAGTATAACATATCGTTTTGAAGTATCTACTGACTTTTTTGTTTAAGTGACGTTGTCTTTATTTAATTTATTGGAGACTTCGAAATAATTAAAAGTACTAAAACCCTCATTAGATTTCAGATACATGAAAATGTGCTGTGAAAGATGATATTTGGTAATTAATAATATTGTTTACAGAATTTTTAGATGGATTGATGGGTAGCTGATTTAAATCTCAAATATACTAATTATTCGATGCAGTCGAGGTAAGTGGAGGTTACCTCTTAAATGATAAGATAAACGTCCTGTCCGCTGACGTTCTTTATTTTACTGTTTATACTTGAATAGGTTGAATGAGATCAGCTCATGGCTCATAGGTCTGATTTTATGCGCATTTACTGTCTCCTATGTAACTGTATAGCTAACAATAATACGTTTGTTTTTGCATTTTATTTGTGCAAAAATTAAAACAATATCCATTACGGTTACGGTATAATTATAGTAGCTATTACCTATTACTACTTATCGTCCATTTCAGGCATGCATTTACCAAAGCATCGAAAAGTATCTTTTATTCTATGATTTTCGCACAACTGATCAGAATTCAGAGAACTCAAAGCTGTTGGCGGGACCACTGCCCTGCTGTAGGCTCTGTCTGACAGTGGGCTGCGGCTGCTGTAGTTTGTTATGATCGCTTCCTCTAGACTTCAGCAGTGTACCAGCTCTCCTACTCTTCTTCCACTGTCCTGCTATCTGCTGCTGTAGTCTGTAGATTACCTACGGACCTACCTCAGGCACACCGTGAGCACACTTTTTTACTGTACCAAATGCTATGAAAGACTCAGTCTTTCAATATAATTATAGTAAAGCTACTGTGATTTTTTGTGTATTACAGTTGAAAACAATATTTGCGCATACCCAAGGCACTGTGATTTATCGAATTTAATTTTTTCCGCGTGTGGCGCGTGTGCAGATGGCTATGTCAAAGATCCTGTGGACGATAAAAGGTGCAAATCTGGAAATGTGACTGGATCCCTTTTGATTGCTGCACATGATGAATTTATACAAATTTCATTGGATGGACTTAACGTAAGTGTAAATTTAATTGACATTTGGTTAGTTTAATTACTTCAAAAAACTGGGTCACGGCCAGATAATGCAGACAACGTAGGCAGCTAACTGCGAATTGCCAAAAAAACATTTATTAGTGAGTGAAAAATTATGCACTTTGTTAAAGAAAATTGCTAATATAATGTTTTAGCACATTTCAAAAAAGGTAAAGTAAATTATTTACCACTTTTTTCAAAATATGTAAATAGAGCATTTTGAATTTTCAGAATAATGCAGATAGGTAGTTTAGCAAGTTAGCATTTAAAAAACAATCAAATAGAATATTTACCACTTTCCCCAAAATATGTAAATAGAACATTTTGTATGTTCAAAATTATGCAAATAGGAATTTTAGCACATTTTAAAAAGAATTATGTAAATTATTTACGACGTTCTTCAAAACAAGTAAATAGAACATTTTAGTTTACCAAACAAACCCTCAAATAAAATAATTTAAATTGTGGTATTTGTAAGAAAAGAAATAACTGTCTAAAATGTACAATTCCTGTAAGTGCTTACATACAGTAAGTTAAATAAACTTGTATTTACTACAAATAATTTCAGACAACAATGCAACGGCACAGCAGGCCAAGTATTTCCGCCATGGACTTGAGCTTCCGGGCGAAATCATCGTTTGGGTTTCAGACTGATGACACCAAAATTTACAGTATGTCACTTGATGACGAAGACACTGAAATTTTTACTATGACAGAGGAGCCGCTTTTAGGCGCAGGTATCCTTGTAATTAGTTACAACTGGATATACGGGAACATGTACTGGACAAGTGTGAATGAAATCTGTGTGACTAATCGAAACGAGACCAATCAAAAAATCCTTATTAACGATGGACTTTTATGGACATTCTCAATTGTTGTTAAGCCATTCATCTGGTAACGTGTGATTTAAATTTAATATTTGTGATTTTTGTACTCAAGCCTATATTGTTAAGCAATTTCGTCCGTAAAGAAACAAAATGATCTAAATTCAATTTAAAATACAATTCAAATGAGCGGCGTCATATAAACAAAATGTAAAACATGCATCAAATAATTATTATTACGAGTTTTTTAGTAAAGATAAATGTTCTATTATCATGTATTTTTAGAATGTAAAATGTCATATTTATGTTTTTAAAAAGGTGCAACATTTTGTTATTCAATGTTTTTGAAAAGGTGCAAAATATTCTAATTCCATGTTTTTAAAAAGTATAAACTGTTGTATTCAATTAAAATTTTTTGAAAAGTGCAAATTGCTCTTTTTTAATACTTTTTTAACATATTGGAATATTTTTGTAGAAATGTAGTTACATAGTATTATTTTTAGCTAAAAATGGAGATGGGTCATTTTGGTTTTTCACACACGATATGTCACGCAAAATCACTGACCTCTTTTTAATTAAATTATGATCAAGCTGGATAAATTGGGTGGACAGTGACCACCACCGCATTGAGCGATCAGGAATGGACGGCTCAAGAAGAGAAGTAATTCTCAGCACAGATCTAATTTATCCAGGAGGATTACCAATTGACTTTGACAAGAATCGAATTTACTAGACACACCATGAGCCCAGCCCAATTTCCTCATCAAACTTTGACGGCTCCGACAGAAAACTAATTTTTACAGGAAATAGACCTTAATTTATGGGCAGTTTTTTCACCTTAATTACAACCTTTAAGAACGCTATGTATTGGACTGATTTTTCTAAGTACATAATTTACTCAGTTGAAAAATGCTATAGTTCCAACTTTGTTGTGGAAAACGATGTGAGTTCATCAATTACAAAAAAAATACGATTTTTATTATTAAACAAACATTCAGTTTTTATTCTTATCATTATATTATTTTATTTTTATTTTTTTAATATTTTTTCAACAAAGGAACTTATTTTGTGGGATATCAAAACTTACGACGTATCAAAACAGCCACTTGGCGAAAATCACTGTTCGAAAGGGATTAACAAATGCTCACACTTTTGTCTTCCCGTTCCGTTTTTGGTTCCGGTTCCAGTTCCGGATATGCCCGCTTCCAATAATGACTTGACCGCCTCTACCACTTAAACCTGTCCAACTGGGCTAAGTCGTTTAACTGCTGATGGCATAAACTGCATTTTACAAGGATAAAATTTTAAAATTTATATATAAGATACAGATTCAAGAAATGTACAGAAAAATGTATAGTAAATCTTAACATGATCTAATTTTTACAAACTAAAGATAAAACACATCCGATTTTGTAACAATACTTATAATTATGCATACTAGTACATGTTGCGTGAGTTAGCGGTAGATAAATACATTTTTGATCTTGGCTGGGAATATGTAAAGAAACTTTTGGTTTCACGGCCAGTACGAGTCACCTCCGCTGCCTGAATTTTTATAAATCATGTAAAAAAATGTGGTGCACTTTTCAAAAGCATGCATTAAACGATTTTGCACATTTCGAAAACATGCAAAAACAATTTTTGCGCTTTAACAAAACAAGCTTAGCACTTAGCACTTTTGAAAAAACATATAAATATAGTGTTTTGGGCTATTTAAATTTAGGTACATAAATAGACTAATTTGATATTTTCTTAAACAGGTAAAAACAATATTTTGACCAGTGCTCAAAATGTTCGGGTCCGGACCAGGAAAATCTAGTCTGGTCTGATCCGGGGATCGGATAAACCAGACCATATTTTCCTTGTCCAAACACAAGTACATAGTTTTTAAGCCACTGGGATAATATAGTTTCTAAAGGCTTGGTAGGTTTAACAATATAATATGTGTGTTGTGCTTGCGCTTGCGCTTGCATTGGTGCTGGCCAATTGAATTGTTGCCTGCCTGTTATCAAATGTTCTACGGCAATATTTTGTGCAGCAGTGATGCAAGTCTGAGCCTGTATAACGACATACGTAAATTATGTCAAATTAAGCGCCAGAGTTTTTCCTGTTGTTGTTGTTGTGGTACATTTTTATTCTCCTACATTTCGTGAAAATCAACAAACAAGAAAACAAGAAAAAGCAAGGAAATTGAAATAAGAGACCAGCAAACACAATTAAAATATTATACATGTACCATTTTAATGTCATATATATACGTTGAAAAATCAAGGTGACCTGAATTCATTTTTTGGTAAATACTAAATTCAATTTCTACAAAACAAAATGTGCGCATAATGGAAAATATTAAACCTTCTGAAACGTGGTAATACAACATTCTACAGTGTTGCAAAAGATGTAAATAGAACATTTTAAATTTTTTAAATGGAGTTCAACAAAAACGATGGCTCATTTCTAAAACTTGTAATTAACTCTTCCTTTACCAAAATTTAGCTTTACTTGTTTTTAGCCTATTGTTTTTCAGGATGGCATATTTTAGTTTAAGGTTTAGCTTGAATTTGAAATGAGTCATTTTGATTCTTCACAGACGATATGTCAAGTAAAAGGTAAAATATTTAAATATGATATTAAAGCGCCTTTAAATAAAGCAGGGTTTTCTACAACAACATGGAAATACAACAATGCTGGACATTCCAGAAATATGAGGATTTTTCACTTTTCTAAAACATGACAGTAAATACAACATTTCGCTTTACCAAAGAAAACCATCAATAAAATCAGAATGGGGGTTGTAAGCGTGGAGAAACCTAATTAAATACTTTACTTTACTAAAGTCATTTTTGTCAGTCATTATTAACGGATATTAGCATATTTTGCATTTTTTATTAATATAAAAACATAAGATATGCTTCACACCTCAAAAACATGCAGACATGGAACATTTTACGTTTTTCAAAAGTACTTGTACAAAATATTTTGCACTTTTAGAAACATCTACAAAACAAAATTAAAAAACTTTGCTTTTTAAAAATCTCGTCATTAGAATTGTATCAGTGTAATTCGTTGAATATTTTTTTGACACTTATAAATTTAGTTCACTTTGAATTTGATTCAGACAATTTTGATTCTGCACCAAGCATGCGTATGTTCTGACGTCCTGCCTAATTAAATTGGTTATAACTTGGATTGTATGTAGTTTCGTATGTAGCTAAAAGTGCATGTATCTATTCAATCAAGATAATGGATAAGCACAGTTTGAACATTAAAAAATCAAAGTAAGCCATTTTAACTTTTATTTGTCAAATATATATCCATGCCTCATAAATTGCCCAATATGACAGAATTTTCTAGGAACAAAACCAAAGTAGTCATTATTGAAAACATTGGTATTTATAATTTAAATAGAGCAGTTACAACATTTCAAATTAAAGAAAAACTTGTAAAATGTTAAATGCCAGGGCTTGGATTAAATGAAAATAAAGCAAACATTAGATTTCAATAAAGATTTTTAAGCCACTACTATGTACTACGGCTTCCCTAAGAAAGAATTTGTTTCCTATTTGCAAGGTGACAAAGTGAAACTAAGAATTAAAACAAAATGGTAATTTTTATGCTAAAGTTTCTTTGGATTTAATTTTACAATATTCTGAATGTATTTCTAGGAGCAATTGTGTCCATCAGAAGACAAAGTGCGGCCAAAGGGACAGGCACAGATGCTGGACAGCGTCGCATTTCCAATTCCTGGGATGGGCAAGCAGAGGTGTGAGCATTGCAAAGTGCGTTTAGCACATGCGTTAGCAAATGCAGGCTGCTTGGAAAAGTGGTAAACTTTAACTTCTTTGTGATAACCGGTCTAAAAAAAATAATGATACACAGAAGAATAAATAAAAAAAAGAAAAATTAAAGTTTTAAATTTAACGAATGCTGGGTCATTTATGAATTTGGTCATAGCCTCACTGTATTTGATTTCAACTTACGCCAGACATTAACTCCGTCAGCTCCGCTCCATCGCATTTGTTGGCTCGATACAATTTATTTGTTGAGCCATCCCGCCAGAACATGTGGTCCTCGAAGATTGTAATTGAATAAAAGTAACTGCTACTGAAAGTGGGTGCAGCTGCTCGTAGCACCAATTTTTGATCCAATCCGTCAGTGTTCATTGAATGTATTGAGCAGGGGTGAGGCGAGCGCGTTGTCCAGTAGAGTCGATTTTCAGTGTAGTCGATTGCCAGCCCCCATGGACTGTCAGCTGTAGTGGCAATAGTTTGTCTTCGACTTCCATCCATCCCAGCGCGTTCGATTTTCTTTAAACTAAAATCGACCCAGTACATCCACCTGTTTCCGCAATTAATTAGATTTCACTATAAATGGTCTCAAAAGTTGGAGAATAGTTTCGAATAATGTTTTTTTTGATCTACTTAGTAAGCAGTTATTAATTTACCCATTTGCTGGATTCACAACAATGCTACTTGGATACCAAAGTCCGTCGTAAACAAGAACTTTCTTCATGCTGCCGTCTAAGTTTGCAACAGATATTTGATCTTTGTAGACATCTGTGTAATACAGATGGTGGTGGACATAGTCAATTGCTATCGAATGAATGCCAGCGCCAGTGTCAGTGAAGACCCGTGTTTTCGAAGCCCCAGCGGAGATTGGGGCGCTGTTTATTGTGTTGTCGGGCCCACTCCAGAACATAGTTTCAGTTGGGTAATGAAAGTCTAAGGCATATCCAAGAGATGCGTCGAGACGTATCTGGGATGTCTGCGAGAAAAACAATACAAATAAAAGAGGCATTTTGGAAAACCCAAAAGTGGAAATCATGATTGGCAACTCCATCACAAAGCTTAATAATTTAATTAATTTAGTTTCTACGTGTGCTATACGCTGAAATCAAAATAAGGAGTCATAAAAACAAAAGAAAAAACATACGTAAAATGTTAATTAGGAGGTTTTGAAAAACGAAGAAAGTTGTATTTTCATGTTTTTGAAAAGGTGCAAAATGTTCTAATTCCATGTTTTTAAAAAGTGCAAAATTTTCTAATTCCAGGTTTTTGAAACGATGCTAAATATTCTGCTTTACGTTTTTTAAAGGTAAAAAATGTTTTTTTTTTATTTTTTTGAAAATGTGCAAAATGTACTGATTTCATGTATTTAAAAAAGTGAAAAATGTTTAACTTCCACGTTTTTAAAAAGGTTCGAAATGTTATAATTCCATGTTTTTGAAAAGTTTAAAATGTAATTACGTATTTTTAAAAAGTGCTATATATTCTATTTAAATGCTCTTCGGACATATTAGAATATTTTTGTAGATAATTAATATTTATTTTAGCTTAAAATGGATATTAGTTATTTTAGTTCTTCACAGACGACATGTTACTTACATTACGTTGACTTAAGGAAAGTTGCTGAATGCCAGCATCGTCTGCAAACAGAAGAGTAGCATTGTCAATGTTGGAAGATTTGCATTTTGCTGGATCGCGGGCATCCTTAACGTAGCCGATTCTGCACTTACACGAAGGAGGTTTCGTCACAGCAGAATTGCAAGTTCCCGGAAGCGAACATTCAATGTCTAAAAAATAAAGATACATAATGTTTTTTTTAAATCAAAATTATTTAACATGGGAATCATGCTTTACCAAAGTTACAGTAAAACCTCGTTATAACAGCTTCGAGTTCTTTGTTAATTAACTAGCCACCGTGTAATCGCTACAGGTGGCAGATTTTAAAGAATTATTTTTTTTTACATAAAAGATAGCCGGATAAGTTGATAATTAGAAATACTAATTCAACGAACCTTCACATTTTCCCCCAATAAATCCAGCGGCACATTCACAACTAATTTCTTGATTTTTCTCAATGCAAGTTCCGCCATTTAAGCAGGACTCTTTGGAACACGTGGGAAATGCATAAATACTTCGATTGTGATATTGAAAAAGGGACGTTTCGTTTATTGTGTTACAAAAATCAATGGGAAAATCGCAGTTGACATACACCGCAGTGCTAGACGACCCCTCTTCCAATTTCGTCAAAAAATGGTTAAACGTATTCGTATATTGGACGGGTTCCCTTTGAATAAACTCAAATTTCGTAAATAAAATAAAAATCGGATTTTCAGTGATATTTTGAATTTTTGTTAAGGTATTAATCAGGCCGCCTTCCCCTGCAATACCTGCTCCAAAGTATCTAATGTTACTAAATGTGTTTTGAACATCTGTACAAAATTCATTTTTTTCAAAATCCCTATCAAAAGCCTGTACTTGAAGACTTATATTTCCTGGATCAAAATCTGACTCTTTAAACTGCTCAACTAAATCAGACAAAATAGAATTTTCCTCCAAACCTGATCGAACTTGAATTACAGACTTTTTAACTGTGGTAGTGAAGTTACTTTTAAAATTTCTAAACTTGGACTGAAGGTCAATTAATTTAGTGGCTGTTTCTTGGGGGAGGCAATTTGGGTTGGTTTTAATTCTGTCGTCAAGTTTGTCAAGTTGGACCTCAGCAGAGTTCAGGTTTTGAAAAACTTCGATTAATTCGTTGAGCGTATATTCATTTAATTTGTGACTCATCGTGTTTTGCCGAATGACTCCTAAATGCTCTCTAATTTGGTTGATGGGGGTGAGACTGTAGCTGAGGGGGATTCCCTTTCCTCCGTTTAGGTCCCCTACGAGTCTTGGGACTTCGCTTAACATTTCCTTCACCTGTTGAGCCGTTGTTGGTATTTCCTGGGAAACTGGAATGTCGCTTGTTACAGTCATGTAGAAATTAGATGAAACTTCGTCTGAGGCAGTCAGCTGACCTCTGAGACTGCGCAGTTTGGCCTTAAGCAAACTTCTTGACGTTCTTGTGTCATTTTGTGAAATAAAATCAGGCTTTACTTGAACTTGGACTGCCACTTGGCATCCCCATGAAATTTGAGTCACAACGTGGGTGGCATCTTTGTGCGTCATGATTGCTTTGGTATAGGTGCCCTTGAGTCCTTCTTGAAAGGACTGGAGGTGCTGAACCACGGTTTCGATTTCATACAATAAAGTTCCTGTCATATGTGATGCGGATTGCGTCTTCCCTTGAAAAACACTAAGCGCTCCCTTCGGTTTGGTAATACCCGTTAAAATATTAACTCCAGTATTTTTGTCTATGTTGAAAAGATTAAATTGATCAATGAACGAATCTGTGATTTCAGTGAAGGTCCTTCTCGTTGGATTTTGAATTTCAGTGATGAATTCGTCTGGTATGGCTCGACTAAACACGCCCACAGGGATTACGGTGTCGGTCTTTTCATCGTACAGGTCACCAAGTCTTGCAGTCCGTTTTAGCGCTGGGATTTGAATGCAGCACTCCTGGGTGGCATTGCAAAATGAAGGGCAAGATGAAATAAGAGTGAAAGTCAGGGCAGCCAGAATTGTCGTCCGGTACTCAACGTTACGGTGACGGTGACGGTGACAGTGTATGGCTTTTTTCGTTTTCATTGGTTTTTGTTCTTTAACTAAAGCCATTTTTGATTTTTCAAAAATCGAAATCTCTGAAAAACAAAATGAAAATTTAATTTGACACTGAAATTAGGAAATATGGAATGACGCAGCTTCAAACCCACATAAATACTTTTAAATTAGAATTTAAATAAAAAACACTGTTTTGCCTGTTAGAAATTGTTTTAAAATTGAATTAAAAATAACTTACAGTATAAAAAATAAAATAGAATACTATTAAAAACGTAATTTTAACTTTTACATGTATTTCTGAATTTTGTTGACTGTTATAACTAAATTTTAGGCCGTCTCTGTAGTCGCACTCGTGTGAAATAATTGTCGTCGCTGGAGCGGTAAATTAGAACTGTAAAATATTTCAACTAATTATGCAAGTAGAGCAAAAGCCCGTACAAAAATAATCAAGAAGTTAAATAGCGCAAACGTACGTAGACAGACAGTAGGAAAAGAACTGCTTCTGGCAGCAGCCCTCAACTAGAAATAATTTGCAAATTCGCAGTTTGAGGTTGAGATGTAACGTTCAATGTGTGAGTGACACGTTGCGTAGAGCAGAGCAGAAATGAAAGGAGACAGAAAATATGTATTCATTAACTAGGCGTTGCAATTGAGAGCGTGAAACTAATAAGACGATGAAAAAACATTTCGTCCTAAACTTTAACATGCATTTTAAAAATACATAAAACTTAAAAATACATAAAGCTTAAAAATACATTGAATGAATGAAAAATGCAAAGAAGACATAAAAACTACATATTGTTCTTTGAAGAACCAAAATGACTCATTTCTAATTTATGCTAAAATTAAAATCAGCTATGTCAAAAAAGACAGTAAATAAGATACATGCTTACAATGCTAATTAAGAGTTTCCCAAATGAGCAAATTGTTCTATTTACATGTTTATAATAATGTCAAACTGTTCTGTTTACATGTTTTTCTGAAGTACTAAATGTGCTATTTACATGTTTTTGAAAGTGTAAAATGTTCTATTCACATGCTTTTAAAAAGTGCAAAATATTCAATATGTAATAATTATATTTGTGCAAAAGTCAAAACGTTTTATTTAATTGTTTTAAATATTCTGTATACGTATTTTTTGCAAATGTCAATACTTTCAATAATTGTAAGTGTTTTTGATGTGTTTTCAAAAGTTTACAAGGTTCTACTTACCTACTTTTATAAACATGTTATTGTGGGTTTGTCTGTGTAGATAGTGTATTTTGTTTTTGATTTTTGACTAAAAATAAATATGGGTCATTTTGTTTCTTCACACACGAACACGATACACAAAAAAAGTAATTTTAAATACATATTTGCATGTGCTTGCTCACTAGTATTCTGGCATGTTACGTATTTTAAGAAATCCCACTCGTAGAACGTTCGTGATATATACGTAATATAATTTGGTATAGGGCCGCATATAGTTTAGTTGAAAAAAAAACGGGATTTAAACAACCAATAGTCTGGCGAATACAGAACACATGTATTATTTCTGAGTAACTATGTTTCGAGGTTTAACGACGTGGCCTAGATTCAGTTTCTAATCTCGTCTCTTGACGCAGATGGCCAAAGTTTACGTCGATGTCAGACCAGCGAACTACGTATTGGGCAACCAGGACGTGTCTAACAAACAACTTAACATGACATACGTAATTTATTTATTTTTACTTTAAAATTGGATGTATCTCCATCACGACTATCTACACTGCTAAAATTGTTCACCCAAAATCAAAGCTAAATTTATTCCTACCTATGTACCTAATTCCCCGGGGTTTTCACAATATTGAAATATTGCACCCATTTCAACGTGTGATGTACCATTCGGAAGGTAACGACGAGTAGATTCTAAATAACAAATTCTAGTAGAGTTTACTTACAAACGTTTGTCATTTTTTTTAAACCGTCACTTTATTTTTAAATTCCTCCTAAAACTTTTTTTATGCGTCAGAAGCTTAAAACAAAATACCAGTTTTCTTAGTTATATCTAATCAATAATAGTAATACTCCTAAATATATCTATACCATGCCAAATGTACCTGCACCGATAGAAAGAGCGTAGAGGTCAAGTACCCTAAAAGATCATTATTTTGTGCTGACATAGTGTCCTTTATATGGAACCCTTAAATGCCCGTCCTCCAAGTAACAGCAGTTTTCTTCTCTGATCTAAAGTGGCATCATTTTAACCACCTCATGGATTTACTTTATTTAAAACAATGCACGGAAAACATACACAGACGGACGCGAAAAAACGTGACTGAACAAACGGACTACAAGCGTTGTTATTGAGGAAGATTATTAGACTAATTTTAACAACCAATTTTAGATACTTAAATAATTTAAAAAATTTAATTTTAATACAAATTCCAAGAAATATATATTTTGGAGGTTTAGATTTTTATCTTGTAATTGTTTAGCTATGATACTTACATGGGAAGTACCCCAAGTGTAAAATCTGAAATGAAGAAAACGATATCAGATCATGTCCTACGTGGTAGGGACACTACAACGTATATAATTATATTGGTGCAAATTGCGTTTTGGCTCCAAAAATCAAAATTGCAAATTTCAAAATTCGTCAAAATGAAAAATCGCGAAAATCACATGGGAAAATAAATTGGAATTTTACCTTACTTAATGGTCCCCCCTTACCACTTTTTCAGCTTTCTGAAAATTCTCGAATTTATTTCAATCCTGAAATTTAGTTTCTAGAAAATAGAAAAAGGCCCTGAAGAAAACAAATTTTATTAACATTGGATAAGAACTGTAGAAGCACTAGGGTGGCAAAGTAATATTTGAATTTTTTAAAAGTTTGGCGGGCCACTGCACTGCGACCATAAAACTCAAAATGCAGTCAAATTGCAATGGGTCTATACTATTTAAAAGTAGTTTAATTTTTTGGAAGTATGATTTGGAAATCCAAGTGTACTACTTAAATTGGTTCTCTTGTGAAAAAAAAAATAAGTAGGACGTCAAAACGAAATTAGTAACAATTTTTATAGATTGGTGTAATAATTAGCTGTATTGTGCAGTTTGCAGTTTAATAGAAAACAGTTTTTGAAAATTGTTAACTTTTAAGAATTATTATTTGTGTGAGACATAAGCACAATTAATATTATTGCTCATTCATTTAATTTGATCATGTTCTACGTCTACATACTCCTCCTGGGCTAAAGGTTTAGGATTTGTTGGGTACCCTGTCACGATACCGGACACCAAAAAGTAGGCGCCTGAAAACAGGACATTAGAGCCCGGATTGCGTAGTTACGATATTAATATTATGTAGATTTAGTTTTGTTTTTCTCTACATAGTTGATTTGGATTCTAGCTGCAAATGTAAAGTTATAAGTAACCGTATATCGTCTGTGAATAACCAAAATGACCCATATCTAATATTAACATAGGCTACAATTACAATAATCCTTGTCATAAAAACAAAATGAGAAACATGTGTAAAGTGTTAATTTTAAGAGTTTTTGAAATTGTTTTATTTTCATGTTTTTCCACAATGTAACTTGTCATATTTACATGTTTTTGAAATAATACAAATATATCTAATTCCATATCTTCGTAAAGATGCAAAATATTATAATTCCTTGTTTTTAAAAAGGTGTAACAAGTTCTAATTCCATGTTTTTGAAAAGTGCAAAATGTTCTAATTTCATGTTTTTGAAAAAGTGCACGTTGATTTAATACAATTTTTTCCGAAAGGTGCAGAATTTTCCAATCCCATGTTTTTGTAAAAGTGCAAAATGATCTAATTTGATGTTTTTAAAAACGTGCAGAATATTCTAATTTCATGTTTTTGAAAAGTACAAAATGTTCTAATCCCATCCCATGGTTTTCCAAAGTGTAAAATTATTTAAATTCATGTTTTCAAACAACTGAAGGTTTAATAATTTTATGTGTTTAAAAAAATTAAAATGTTGTATGTAATTAAATAGTTTTGAAAAGTGCAAAATGTTCTTTTTAAATGCTTTTAAACATTATTTGAATATTTTCGTAGATATGTAGTTGATATGTATTCCTCTTAGCTTAAATTGGACATGGGTCATTTTGGTTTGTCACAGACGATGTAAAAATCACTGACCTTTTGTTAATTGTATTATCATTAAGCTGGATGCATTTGGTTGACAGTGACCACCACCGCATTGAACGATCAGGAATGGACGGCTCAAGAAGGGAAGTAGTTCTCAGCACATATCTAATTTATCTGGGAGGATTAACAATTGACTTTGACAAAAATCAAATTTACTAGACACACCATGAGCCCAGCCCAATTTCCTCATCAAACTTTGACGCGTCAGACAGGACACTCATTTTTAAATGAAATGCACCATAATTTATGGGCAGTTTTTTTACCTCAATTACAACCTTTGAGAACGCTTTTTATTGGAATGATTCTTCTAAGTACATAATTTACCCAGTTTACAAATGTGATAGATCCAACTTTGTTGTGGAAAACGATGTGAGTTCATCAATTACAAAAAAAATACGATTTTTATTATTAAACAAACATTCAGTTTTTATTCTTATCATTATATTATTTTATTTTTATTTTTTTAATATTTTTTCAACAAAGGAACTTATTTTGTGGGATATCAAAACTTACGACGTATCAAAACAGCCACTTGGCGAAAATCACTGTTCGAAAGGGATTAACAAATGCTCACACTTTTGTCTTCCCGTTCCGGTTTTGGTTCCGGTTCCGGTTCTGGATATGCCCGCTTCCAATATTAACTTGACCGCCTCTACTACTTGTACCTGTCCAACTATGCTAAGTCTTTCAACTGCTGATAGCATAAACTGCATTTTACAAGGATAAAATTTTAAAATTTATAAATTTGATACAGATTCAAGAAATGTAAAGCAAAATGTATTGGAAATCTAAACATGATTTAATTTTCACAAACTAAAGATAAAACACATCCGATTTTGTAACAATACCTATAATTATGCATACTAGTACATGTTGCGTGAGTTAGCGGTAGATAAATACATTTTTGATCTTGGCTGGGAATATGTGGAGAAACATTTGGTTTCACGGCCAGTACAAGTCACCTCCGCTGCCTGAATTTTCATAAATCATGTAAAAAGAATGTTGTGCACTTTTCGAAAGCATGCATTAAACGATTTTGCACATTTCGAAAACATGAAAACCCAATTTTTGCGCTTTAAAAACAAGCTTAGCACTTAGCACTTCTGAAAAAGCATATAAATATAGTGTTTTGGACTCTTTAAATTTAGGTACATAAATAGACTAATTTGATTTTTTCTTAAACAGGTAAAACAAAAATTTGGCTAGTGTTGGAAATGTTTGGCTCCGGACCAGGAAAATCTAGTCTGGTCCGATCCGGGGATCAGATGGACCAGACCATATTTTCCTTGTCCAAACACAAGTACATAGTTTTAAAGCCACTGGGATAATATAGTTTCTAAAGCTTTGGTAGGTTTAACAATGTAGTATGTGTGTTGTGCTTGCGCTTGCATTGGTGCTGGCCAATTGAATTGTTGCCTGCCTGTTATCAAATGTCTCTAGACAATATTTTGTGCAGCAGTGATGCTAGTCTGTGCCTGTATAACGACATACGTCAATTATGTCAAATTAGGCGCCGGAGTTTTTCCTGTTGTTGTTGTTGGGTTTTATTTTTATTCTCCTACATTTCGTGAAAATCAACAAACAAGAAAACAAGAAAAAGCAAGGAAATTGAAATAAGAGACCAGCAAACACAATTATAAAATTATACATGTACCATTTTAATGTCATATATATATACGTTTAAAAATCAAAGTGACCTGAATTCATTTTTTGGTAAATACTAAATTCAATTTCTACAAAACAAAATGTGCGCATAATGGAAAATATTAAACCTTCTGAAACGTGGTAATACAACATTCTACAGTGTTGCAAAAGATGTAAATAGAACATTCTAAATTTTTTAAATGGAGTTCAACAAAAACGATGGCTCATTTCTAAAACTTGTAATTAACTCTTCCTTTACCAAAATTTAGCTTTACTTGTTTTAAGCTTATTGTTTTTCAGGATGGCATATTTTAGTTTAAGGTTTAGCTTAAATTTAAAATGAGTCATTTTTATTCGTTACAGACGATATGCTAAGTAAAAGGTTAAATATTTAAAAATGATATTAAAGGGCCTTTAAATAAAGCAGGGTTTTCTATAACAACATGGAAATACAACAATGCTGGAAATTCCAGAAATATGAAGATTTTTCACTTTTCTAAAACATGACAGTAAATACAACATTTCGCTTTACCAAAGAAAACCATCGATAAAATCAGAATGGGAGTTGTAGGCGTAGAGAAACCTAATTAAATACTTTGAGTCATTTTTGTCAGTCATTAAAAACGGATATTAGCACATTTTGCATTTTTTTATTATTATATAAACATAAGATATGTTTTACACTTTAAAAACATGCAGACATGGTACATTTTACGTTTTTCAAAAATACTTGTACAAAATATTTTTCACTTTCAGAAACAATTACAAAACAAAATTAAAAAACTGTGCTTTTTAAAAATCTCGTCATTAAAATTGTATGAGTGTTTTTCGTTTAGTATTTTTGTGACATTCTTAAATTTAGTTTACTTTAAATTTGATTCTGACAATTTTGATTCTGCACCAAGGATGCACATGTTCTGACGTCCTGCCTAATTACATTGGTAATAATTTGGATTGTATGTAGTTTCGTATGTAGCTAAAAGTGCATGCATCTATTCAATCAAGATAATGGATAAGCACAGTTTGAACATTAAAAAATCAAAGTAGGCCATTTCAAATTTTAGTTGTCGAATATATCAATCTATGCCTCATAAATTGCCCAATATGACAGAATTTTCTAAACCAAAGTAATCATTATTGAAGAAATTGGTATTTATAATTTAAATAGAGCAGTTACAACATTTCAAATTAAAGAAATACTTGTAAAATTTTAAATGCAAGGGCTTGGATTAAATGAAAATAAAGCAAACATTGGAATTCAATAAACATTTTAGAGCCACTACTGTGTACTACTGCTTCCCTAGGAAAGAATTTGTTTCCTATGTGCAAGGTGACAAAGTGAAACTAGGAATTGAACAAAATGGTATTTTTTATGCTAAAGTTTCTTTGGATTTAATTTTACAACATTCTGAATGTATTTCTAGGAGCAATTGTGCCCGTCAGAAGACAAGGAGCGGCCATCTGGACAGGCACAGATGCTGGACAGCGTCGCATTTTCAATTCCTGGGGTGGGCAAGCAGAGGTGTGAACATTGCTCAGTCCGTCTGGCACATGCGTTAGCAAATGCAGGCTGCTTGGAAAAGTGGTAAACTTTAACATCTTTGTAATAACCGGTCTAAAAAAAAATAATGATACACAGAAGAATAAATTTAAAAAAGAAAAACTAAAGTTTTTAAATTTCACGAATGCCGGATCATTTATAAATTTGGTCATAGCCTCACTGCATTTGATTTCAACTTACGGCAGAAATCAACTCCGTCAGCTCTGCTCCATCGCATTTGTTGGCTCTATATATTTTATTTGTTAAGTAATCTTGCCAGTACATGTAGTTCTCGAAGATTGCAATTGACGTGAATTGACTGCGACTAAAAGTAGGTGCAGCTGCTGATAGCACCAATTTTTGGTCCGATCCGTCAGTGTTCATTGAATGTATTGAGCAGGGGTGAGGCGAGAACGTTGTCCAGTAGAGTCGATTTTCAGTGTAGTCTATTGCCAGCCCATAAGGATAGTCAGTTGTAGTGGCAATAGTTTGCCTCCGACTTCCATCCATCCCAGCGCGTTCAATTTTCTTTAAATTATTATTCACCCAGTACATCCACCTGTTTCCACATTCAATTAAGTTATATTTTAAAACGTCACATGTTGAAGAACAGTTTTAAATAATGTTCTTCTTTTAATCTACTTAGGTAGCCGTTATTAATTTACCCAGTTGATGGATTCACAACAATGCTAGTTGGAGCTTGAAGTCCGTCGTTAACAAGAACTTTCTTCATGCTGCCGTCTAAGTTTGCAACGGATATTTTGTTTTTCATGCCATCTGTGTAATACAGATGGTGGTGGACCCAGTCAATTGCTATCGAATAAATTTGTGCGCCATTGTCACTGAAGACCCGTGTTTTCGAAGCTCCAGCGGAGATTGGTGCGCTGTTTATTGTATCGAAAGGCCCACTCCAGAACATCGTTTTAGTTGGGTAGTGAAAGTCTAAGGCAAGTCCAATAGATGTGTCTGAAAGTATCCGGGTTGTCTGCGGGAAAAACAACACAAATAGAAGGGGCATGTTTGGAAGCAGAAAATTGGAAATGATGATTCGCAACTCCATCACAAAGCCTAATAATTTAAATAATTTAGTTTCTACGTGAGCAATAGGCTAAAATCAAAATAGGCTGTCATAAAAACAAGATAAAAAACATGCGTAAGGTGTTGATAGGAAGGTTTTGAAAAACATAAAATGTTGTATTTTCATGTTTTTTCAAAGATGCAAAATGTTTTGATTCCATTTTTTTTAAAGTGAAAAATGATCTAGTTCCATGTTTTTAAAAAGTAAAAATTTTCTAACTTCGTGTTTTTAAAAAGTTTAAAATGTAATCACGTATGTTTAAAAAGTGCTGTATGTTCTATTTAAATGCTCTCCGGACATATTAGAATATTTTTGTAGATATTTAATATCTGTTTTAGCTAAAAATGGATATGGGTTATTTTAGTTCTTTACAGACTACATGTTACTTACATTACGTTGACTTATAGAAAGTTGTTGAATGCCATCATCATCTCCGAAAAGAAGAGTAGCATTGTCACTGTTGGAAGATTGACATTTGGCTGGATCTCGGGCATCTTTAACGTAGCCGATTCTGCATTTACACGAAGGGAGTTTCGTCACAGCAGAATTGCACGTTCCCGGAAGCGCACACTCAATGTCTAAAAATATAGATACATTAATATTTTTGTAAAATCAAAATGTATTTAACATGGGAATCATGCCTTTTGACAATAACAAAAGAACCTGTTTATAACAGTTCCCACTACTTGAGTAAGTATTTTTTCACCCTGTATTTGCTACAGGTAGCTGATGTTTTACTATAACATCAAATACATGTACCTTAGTTGCAAAGGTAAGATTCCTATTAGAAATAAATATTAAACGAACCTTTACAACTTTCCCCAATAAATCCAGCCGCACACTCACAACTAAATTCTTGATTTTTCTCAATGCAAGTTCCGCCATTTAAGCAGGTCTCCTTGGAACACGTGGAAACAGAAGAATCTAGAGAATTTATTTGAAATGCCGAGATACTTCGATTGTGATATTGAAAAAAGGACGTTTCGTTGATTAAGTCACAAAAATCAATAGGAAAATCGCAGTTGACATACACCGCAGTGCCAGACGACCCCTCTTCCAGTTTTGTCAAAAATTGGCTGAACGTATTTGTATATTTAGCGGGCTTCTTTTGAATAAACTCAAATTTTGTAAATAAAATAAAAATGGGATTTTGAGAGACATATTGAATTTTTGTTAAGCTGTTAATCAGGCCGCCTTCAGCTGCACTACCTGCTCCAAAGTACCTAATGTTACGTGGTGTGTTTTGAAAATCTGTACAAAATTCAATTTTTTCCACGTCCCTATCAAAAGCCTGTACTTGAAGCCTCATTTTTCCGGGTTCAAAATCCGACTCTTTAAACTCATTCACTAAATCAGTTAAAATTGTATTTTCACCTAAACCTGATCGCACTTGAATTAAATATTTTTTAACTGTGGTAGTGAAGTTAATTTTAAAATTCCTAAGTTTGGACTTAAGGTCAAGTAATTTAGTGGCAGTTTCTTGAGTAGGGCAATTTGGGTTGGTTTTAATTCTGTCGTTAAGTTTGTCAAGTCCGACCTCAGCAGAGTTTAGGTTTTGAAAAACTTCGATTAATTTGTTAAGCGTAAATTCGTTGAGTTTGTGAGCTGCTGTATTTTGCCGAATGACACCTAAATGCTCTCTAATTTGGTTGATGGGGGTGAGACTGTAGCTGAGGGGGATTCCTTTGCCCCTGTTTAGGTTCTCGACGAGTCTCGGTACTTCGCTCAGCATTTCCTTTACCTGCTCAGCCGTGATCGGTAATTCCTGGGAAACTGGGACGTCGCTTGTAACAGTCATAAAAAAATTAGATGGGAGTTTGTCCGAAGCTGTGAGCGTCCTCTGAGACTGCGCAGTTCTGCCTCAATCAAATTTCCTGACGTTCTTGTGTCATTTACATTTTGTGAAATAGAATCTGGCTTAATTTGAAGCTGAACTGCCACTTGGCTTCCCCAGGAAATTTGAGTCACTACGTGGGTCGCGTCTTTGTGCGCCATGATGGCTTTGTTATAGGTGCCCTTTAGTCCTTCTTGAAAGGACTGGAGGTGCTGAACCACGGTTTCAAACTCATACAACAAAGTTCCTGTCATTTGCGATGCGGATGGCGTCTTTCCGTGAAAAATACTGAGCGCTCCCGTTGGCCGGGTAATACCTGATAAAATATTAACTCCAGTATTTTTGTCTATGCCGAAAAGATTAAATTGATCAATGAACGAATCTGTGATTTCGGTGAAGGTCCTTTTTGTCGGATTTTGAATTTCAGTGATGAATTCATCTGGTATGTCTCGACTAAACACGCCCACAGGGATTAAAGTATCTGTCTTTTCGTCATACAAGTCACCAAGTCTTGCAGTCCGTTTCAGCGCTGGGATTTGAATGCAGCGCTCTTGGGTGGCATTGCAAACTGAGGAGAAGAACGAAATGAGAGTAAAGGTCAATGCAGCCAAATTTTTTGTCCAACACTGAAAGTTACGGCGACGGTCGTGACGGTGACTGTGGTTTGCTTTCTTTGTTCGCAATGGATTTGGTTCTTTTTCTGAAGCCATGATGGCGTGAGATTTATGAAAATTTGAAAACTCTAAAAAACAAAAAGAATATTTTATTTAGCAGTGAGATCTAGAATAACAGAATTACGTAGCTCTAAACTCCCACACTTTAAGCATAGGGTTTGAATGAAAAATGTTTTTTACAAATTAAATTATGTGATTAAATCAAAAGACCATACAAAAAAAACACGGAGTTTAATGAAGCGAAAGTACGAAGACCTGCAGTTGAAAAAGTACTACTTCTGTCAGCAGTCCTTAACCAGAAATAATTCGCAAATTCGCAGTTTGAGGTTTAGATGTAACGTTCAATGTCAGAGTGACACGTAGCGCAGAGCAGAGCAGAAATGGAAGGAGACAGAAAATAATTATTCATTAACTTGAGATTGCAATTTAGAGGGTTAAACTGATAAGACGATGAGATACATTTGATCTATAATTTTTAACTTGCAAATAAATACAATTTAAAAATACATATACGAAGAAATATTATTTTTGTACATATTTGAATGGACTTCTCATTCAATGGCATAAATGTGGGTTATGTGGTTTTAAGAAATCACGCTTGAAGAACGTGCGTCATTTACGTAACATTATTCGTTATTATCTGTGGTGTCGCATACAGTTTAGTTTAATTCAAATATTAATGATATAGGACGACTACAGTACACGACACATATCATTTCTGAGTAATAATGTCTTGAGTTGAGGTTGACCGACGTGGCCTGGATTCAGTTTCTAATCTCGTCTCAAAGCGCAGATGGTCAATGTCGACGTCGACGTGAATGTGAGACATTTGCCAACAGCTTATGTATTGCGCAACCAGGACGTGTCTCTTATCTTATTAGAAGTCGATCGACACAAGACAGTAATGAATAAATTGAATTAGTATGAAAAAATAATTCTGCCTTATGTACAGCTTTGTATTTAACTGCGTAGCTGCAAACTACAAATATCGTCGATGTTACTATTTAATAATTATAATGGCATATATATAATTCACATACTTGCATGAGTCATGAGTACAGTAATTTACGTTTTCCTTTATTTAGTTCTAAATTGTATATTTTTCTTTTAGTTCAAAAGATATATAGGCGAGTCATTTGTACTCATTAAGTAGACGATATGTCAATTGTAGGTAAAAGATGCTAACCTCGGGTACTTAAGTGTAACGTGCGTTAGCTGAATTTTGTGTGTGAAAATATTTAATAACTCGTATATTTTAAAAATTATTTCAGACATTCAGATTTTTTGGTTTGCTAATTTGTATACTTAAGTTTAGAGTTTAGAGTGAGTTACCAGTAGTAAATTAAAAATTTGGAATTGGTGAAAATTTTGTTTAAAATTTTTTTAAAGTTCGCATCTTAAGCCACAGTATCGGTGAGATTATGACGCTTTTATTTATTCAGGTGCAACAAATTATTATTGAACAAACTCAACATTGATGTAACAAGTAATGTACATAGTAAAAATATCGTATCATACAGAAACATAAGGCAAGACATTTAATACAAAATAAACGTTATTGCTACGTTCCCAGGAACATACATTCTTTAACATAGAAAGCATTCAGTATCAGATATGAGCTCTTGCTTTTGCTGGACTTTTGGTTTTTGCACATATTGAGCTCGAACATCGGTGGGCTGCCCAACCAACGTCAGGGGTAGCACTTCCGGAAATGATGGTTTGACGTTGACTGTGTAGATCGTTGGCGGAGCGTACACATTATGTGCTGGACCAGCGTAAGCATGAGCATGGGGAAGGGGATGAGCATGCGCATGTGGAGCTTCTACAAGAACAGGGGCGGCGGCTGAGTAGCCAAGCGCATGGGCATGTCCCACAGAATGTACTGCATGTTCACGAGCCATGTAGAGTTCAACGGGTTCAACAGCATTAATTTTAACTGGGTTCACAAAATGTACCGGGCGCTTCACTACAACGCTGGGTTTGGAGTAGTGCGTGTGACGTGGTTTGTGGTAGGGATAGTGACGGTGATGGTCCACGTGGTCGTGGTAGGGTTTAGCAATCAGTGGGGTGAATGCTACAATTTAAAATACAAACATTATTTTATTTTAATATGCACTTACAAGCAAATGGCGTTTTTGGACGGTCGGGAATTTAAAAATTTTAATTTAATTTATTAATTTATTTTAATTTACCTTTAACTTTAGTGACTGGTTCATATGAAGTTGACTGAACTTTGTAGGAAGGTGCGTAATGCGTTTTATGAATGAACTGTGGTTCAGGTGATCGAATACTAAAATCTGAATTGTACGTGATACCAGATGGTTGAGCTCTGAACGCTATTTTCTGATGGTGGACCAAACCAGCAAACGATGATGAGGCTGCAAAAGCAAAATTTAAAAATCAAGTTATTTTGTTAGTGGATTACAGTACTGGCAAACAAATGGCAATTTATTTGGTTTGCAAATTTTAAAAACAGTACGAATATTTAAAATTAATTTTTATTTAAATCTTTAAATTAAATTAAAAATAAAAAAATTTATTTAAATTTTTTATTAGGGAAAAAGCTTATAGTACAAAATCTAAATGCAGTTACAAATTATTTACTGCTCACTCAGTACTGTAGTAAATCAATGATTTTTTTTGTTATGCAATTCAAGTGTTGAAAATTGAAAATTTTTGAACTAAACCTAATGATAAACGCTCAAACTATTTACTGTATTTTTCTGCTATATTTATGGTATTAAAAAAATTGAAAATAATCTTATTATTACTTACCAAAACAAATGACTAGAATAAAAAACTTCATCTTGACTGAGAGTCTTTTTCCACTTTAAAAGAAGCTTTTTCTAACTACTGCTTTGGGAAACCAATATCTGCCAACTGCAAAGATTTTTGTCAATTTGCATTCATTTATACAATTTTGGTTTCTACTACCCTGTCACATGGTTGCCCCAGGAGGAAAGAGGTACGCAAAAACGTATGGAGCATCTGTCATTTTTTTCGCACCCTCAGTTTCCGGAAGCCTATACAAATGAGACCATCAAACGCATAATAAATGTGCCTAACACGTCCTATTTTGCACGTTTCTATGAAAATTATTTAGCACCAGAATTTTATCGATGAGTTACAAAATGTGCACTTCCTACGTAATATTTAACATGAGACAGAAGACAGAGATAATTAATAACTGAGCATAGCCATGCGTCTCCTCTCATTTTTTTTTCAAATGATACGTGCATAAATTATGTAGTTCAAAAATTAGAAACGATCCACCCCTACACCATTCATATTTTTTGCCAGGTGCTCCCCTATGCAAAAGTATAGACAGCTTGCAACACAACCCCCCCCCCCCTCAAACAAAAGCAAACGTAGCACGTAATTTATACACGTCCCCTCATTACAATGACCACATAGAATGAAGACCCACAGACGCTTATGGCTTTAGTATAAATAATTAAATAGATATTGATTTTATAATACAAAATACAACCAACTGATTTGGCAGTCTGCATCGTTTATCTCCTTGTTGCGTCGGCAGCAGAAACTTGAAATTCGTCTTCGCTCTATTCGTTTCATACTGCCGTTCAGCTTTCTATACCGCTCTGTTAAAGTTAAAAGTACAAGTACCTAAATTGACT
Organism: Dicyrtomina minuta; assembly: GCA_949802685.1. Classification (NCBI taxonomy): domain Eukaryota; kingdom Metazoa; phylum Arthropoda; class Collembola; order Symphypleona; family Dicyrtomidae; genus Dicyrtomina; species Dicyrtomina minuta. The sequence goes on along the minus strand of OX461808.1, from coordinate 171,524,441 downwards.
GCACAAAAAAGATCTCGTCAGTCCAATACCATTTGTCCTATGTGTCACGGGAACGTCCATAAATTACATGACGCCAAAAAAGAAATTTTGAACTTTTTTTCTTGGTATGTACGCCTATATAAAATGATAAACAGCTTGAATCTGCCTCCCCCTCCCCCTCTCAAAAAAAAAAAAAAATCCCTACGACATTTATGCACGTTCTCTAAATTGAATAAGCTCACCAAGCAAGCGATGCAGAATTGTTGCTAATAGTGTTTTTGTATGTATATAGTGCATACTTTGCAGTTTGCAGATTGGAATTTTACTATAAGCTTTATTGTAATATATGCACATGCTTCATTTTATTTTGCATACGTAATTTTCTGCTGGTTCTGCTGCTGGTGGTGGACGTGTGGAGTTGTTGTTCTTGTTGGCGTACGCATATAGTATAATGATAAAGTGACAAGCACACTGCACTGCTGCCAGAGCCAGAACCAGCTTTGCGATCCAAGTGTGATGATGTCATGCAATCTTCAGCCGATCTGATAAAAATATTATGTGATCTTCTTCTCTCACTACATCTTCTATTTTTGAGTAAGAAAGTTTTATTTGTATTATATTCTTCTTGTACATCACATTACAGTAGCAGAGTTTCAACGGATGTCACCTTCGCCGAGATCGGAATTCGAGATTGACAACAATTGACAGACGTCGCAGTTTCTGCAATTGACAGATGCTAGACGGAGGCGGACGTAATTATATATTACGTGGATACATTACTTTATAGGTATAGCTCAGTAATATATTGTTACAACATGGTCGTTTCCGTTTTCCGTACAATACGCTTGTAGTGCACATGGTAAATTTGATAATAATGTGACCTGTTGACTGTGGTTAAATTAATATTTCACGTTATTGGGGAAATCCTCATTGAATAATAATATGTTAATAAATGTTGCGTGGAATACAAAAATATAAGATTAAAAAAAAGCGCTCGAGTCAGTTCAGATATTATAAATATCTTTACAATTAGTAAAACAAAACCTGTAAGAAAGCAGATACGAAGGCTTTATTTAAACTGCAGTGCAAAAGCAACGAGGTCACTGTAGCTGAGGTTGCATTATTAAAAACAAAAATTAGAAGCCTATGAAAAACAATAATGTCTGGACATTATGAGTTGAAATATCCAATTTTTAAACTAAGCATTACAATGTAATGCCACGTGTGCACGTCTGTCCGGAAATCAAAATAACAGGCTCGAAAAATAAATTAACTTGAATACAGTGGACAATGATTTACAGGGGCACGGGGCAGGTAACTCGTATGTAGGTAGGTACTTACCTACCTACAAAACACATAATATGTACGTACACAGTATACATGCAGTGCAAGTAGGTTACATTTTAAATATCAGGGTCGTAATATAGCATATTATAGCTAATACATAGCGTCTGCACAGTATCTCATAGTGAGTCGTTACCTATTTTAATGATGTACTTGACTTTTACCTGATGCAAAAACAATTTAAAAAAAAATATTTTTTTTAATGAGAACTCGAAAATATTTTATTTAAATATAGCTCCTAAAAAAAGTGTAAAATAATTTGTGTACATGTTTTTAAAGTATGCAAATTAAATTAAATTAAATATTAAATAAAATTTATGAACTTGCAATACGCCTTTTTGTCCGCTGGTTATTGTAATGTTTATCACTACGAAGTTACTCTTGCTTTAAAGGTTTAGCATGAAATTCACAGATGCTGTTTTTGGGAGTTTTGCGCCTTCAAAACTCCCAAAACTCCCAGCATGTAAACTCCCGGCGTTTAAAGAACTCCCAAGGGAGCTTTCAGAGGGAGCGCTCCCGAAACTCCCGCTTTTCAAAACTCCCAATGTTTCCTCCCTCCCAAAGCTCCCAATCTCCCTGGGAGTTGTGAATGGGCCATTTCTAGTCGTATTACAGTTATTTTTGCTTGTTTACGCGAGGGGTAAGTAAAACCTGATCGTGCGTCTTTTGTGCGATGTAAAATTTACCTTATTTTGTTTAATTTAATATTTTACTGCCGGCTGCCACATGTGCAATTTTATTGAATCACAGGCTTAGAAGGGTTAAGACTTTCCGATAACCTTGGCTTGCGGACGTGTCAAATAGTACCATTAAAAGTGCAAATAGTTAAAAACTGAAGCGCACACAACGTGTAATGGTTTTTAACAGGGGCCATCTCAAACCCCATTATTATGCACTTTTAATTAATAGATAAAAAAAAGAAATAACACAAACACAAATGTCATCCGCATACATCAGATGGTTAACATTGACATCTCCCACTAGGCACCCGATCTTGGTTTCATTTAACCTTACGCACAAATCATCACAGTACAGTAAAATAGATAGGGCGACAGTATTCCTCCCTGCCTTACACCCCTTCTGACAGGGAACTCCCTACTGATTACGGCAGAAATGGAATTGGCAGTTTTTAAAAGGTTTACGGCAGTGGCGGGCAGTTATTTAAGAAATTAGCGAATCGGCAGTGTGGTCAAATATCTGATTTAAATTTATAAAATCTACAATTTTTTTGAGGTTATTGGCAGTTGTGATACTTTATTTTTTCTATCACATAGTATGCATAAGTTAAGCAGAAATTTTACATAAATATCAATATAGGTATCTTTTCATGGTGGTAGAACATTTTTTTCTCAGTTCAATTTCTTATTCTTTCAAAGCAACATGGCATCTCAAGCTCAAGCTTCTAGTAGTGGGACACAACATTTTTAAACCAGGTGTTAACAAATGGAAGTTTGTTAAATCCTTTGAATCCTTAAAAGAAGCTCAGAAAAGTATTGGCGACGATTGGAAAAAGAGATATTACAATAAGTCAACTATCGGAGATTTAAGAATGACTAAGTCGGTGTAGTCATCACGGAAAGACTTGTAAAGCAAAAATACAGTTAGTGTATCCTGAATTAAATAGCAGTGCTTCCTACTTTGAATTGAAAGTAATGGATCACGGAGATCTAACACAAAAACTATGTGTCCTTCGTTTCTAAAGAGATATGTTTGTAAACACATCTTTGGACTCGCAGTGAAACGCAAATTGACAGAATTTCTGCCGCCCGCAATAGTTGAGCCAATAAAGATACAACGAATAAAGAAAGGCAGACCTACAAAAGCCAGTCGTCAATCACTTATTCGACAATAACCTTATATTCACCTTTTTTCAATTTTATTAATTTCGCCGTATATGACTTTTGATTTACTTAATTTTTAATTTTGATAATATTAATTTTGATTTTCGTTTAATTCAGTTTTTGATGTAACCCATATGCTAACTGGGTTCTAAACTGTCATTTTTGTATTTTCAAAAATTCCTGCAAAATAAAAAAAACTGCCTATTCTATACATAACTAGCACACTGCCAATTGCTCCAAAACCTAGACTGCCGATTTTTTACGCCATAAATAACTGCCTATTCTCCCCCCCCCTCACTGCCGATTCTCCACCAGCCACTGATTACTGTATTCTACCTTACAACAAAGAACTGAATATTAAACCAAAATTCCAATAATTTAACAATACATGTAGGTACTTTGTTATCTAGTAACTCATTTTATAGTTTCGTGTGATGTACATTATCGAATGCTTTTCGGAGTTTTCTTCCTTCCATAGTACTGTATAATTTGCCTTAGGGTATATATATGTACAGAGCTAACATCCCGTTTTTCTTTTGAAACCATATTGGTTGTCACTCGTTACAAACTTGCTGTAATATTTCACTAAGGCCACAGGTCTATAGTTGATTGTCAGTTCTGGGTTAAGCCCTTTTTTCTTCAGTATAATTCTATAGTATAATTTTTATATGTAATACTGTGTATGTATACGTAATGCTATTATACTTTAATTGCTACAACAAAAACTTAAACGGGTATGCAATCGGTAATATTAGCTTTTAGATGCTGAGCTTTAGCTCATGAAGCATCTATTGTAATGGTTTTACCCGTCCGTCTGTTTGTCTGTCGCCTGCCTGTTTTTACAGTTTTGACCTGATCCTCTTGAAAAAAAAACATTTTAGACACTTACAAAAGTGCCCACGCAGTGCTGTATAGTTTTTGGGCAAGATCGCATAAATAGTTTTTTCGTAGTCGGCAGTTGAATGAAGCAACTTTGTATATTTTTAGATGCTTAGCTTTATTGTGTGTAGTGCGCTTGTCTTTTCCAATTCTTTGTTGCACGCTACAGGTCGCATTTCAAAACCGACTAACAACCAATTTTATTCGAATCTAAATGCGATGTTCATGTGCTGTATAGTATTTGGTCACAATTAGTCAAGTTGATCTTCCCGTAATTATCAGTGAAATGGAACAATAATCTGAATTATTCGTTTTCTGTGTGACCAAAAACCAGAATTCCATGTATTCTTAATATACATTGTATAAGTGTACCTTTAGGTTGCTTCATATCTTTTTAAATAGTCAAGGAATGCTGTCAAAATTTTAAATCCTTTTCTGTGAGTTTAACAGAGCTTATGGAAAAATCCGAAGGCTATCCACGTGACTGTGCTTGCACAATCCACTTATTGGGTATGTCCTAGGTGAAATTTCCATACAGCAAATTATTCTAATTGGGATGGAAATGGGTCGATACCGGCCTGGTCCAATGATTATCGACTGCGAAACTGTGAGCGTGCTCGTTATGAAACCCAAAAGATACAGAGCTTATGATGCAACCCTACCTACTGCATAGGAAACTGAAAAACTTTGCCGGAAAATTTAGGGCCGTACACAAATGGCGCAAGCGAAATTCCACATATTTTGGGACCCACCCACTTCATGCGTCACCCTTTCAAGCCTAACATAGTAAACGACAATGTGTACGATACTGTGTTATTTTTTTACAGTTGACCCACCCTCAAAGTGGGTGGCACCATGTATGTCCAACTCTTTAGCAGCCGTATAAAATAAAAGTTTAAATTTCCCGCAAAAATCTATTCAAAATTTAAAAATCGATATTTAGCCCAGATACTCATAAGGTTTGCATACAAGTGATACATCATTAGAACGTAAATGATTAACAGAATCTAATTATGATCGAGTTCACAGCGTGTTTAATTTGAGCAGTTTTCAAATAAAATCGAAAAAACCGATAGTGACATTGTGCTAAAAACATAACAATAATTAGCAGATAATCTTTAAGTACATTTTAGAGTTATCTCTTTACTATGCTGTTACATATTATTAAAGTACAACCTATAGTATTTATTTGCACAATAATTTGTTGAAACAAATGAAAAAAAACACAATGAATGCTTTTTTTATTTTTTTAGAAACATTCATTATGACTTTTTAAACATTCTGTGTATTGTGGGAAAGATACTTATGGATGGGGGGTTGTAAGGGCTCAGGCCAGATATCAACCAGATGAATAAATAATTATACTTGTGGATGGAGTAAGAACACTTATGTTTTATGATAATAGTACGAATCTTTTATTTTAGAATTTTATTTTTAATTTTATTAGGAATAAATTTAAAATTTGAAGGATAATCCGTTTTTCGTTATCGTAAGTCGTATCATCACAAATTATTACGTGAAAATAAAAAAAACCTTAGCCAGTAGGTTTGTAGCACCCTAGAAAGTAAATGCATGGTTAATTTAGGAACCTCCTTAGACCAGACCAGAGTGACATTGTAATATGTTTTGCCAATGTTATATTTGATAAAATATGTAACAATTAACATACCGCCTTTTATGCAATCCCACTCTGTTTCATCTAAGGTACCTTTAGGGTCAAATCTCATACATTCATCTTCATTTTTGCACGACCCAAAATTGCGTCCAGCTCCAGCAGCGTCCGTGCAAGAAATCATGAAGCCCAATAAGGCTATTGCAGCTACTTCGAAGATCCAAAAGTGGCTAATTAGATTCAGATGCATGGTTTTTTTCTGCTCACGCTTGTTTTATTGAGATAAAAAAACGAAAAATATAACACTTATCTTTAAATATGTAACCTTTTACTACACAAAGTTTAAATATATTTAATTTTAATTACCTTTCAATTTGGGTTTAAAAAGCTTCGAGTTGCAGAGTGTGAATAATTTTAAATCCCTTGTGTATTTCGACTCGACCTAGTTTGTAAATAAACTTGTTAGAAAATATTGTTCCGTTCTGCTGCTTCTTTGCAGTTCACAATGTGGTATTCAGTTGGGTACAATGCTGAATGCGTTTTACGATTACGATGCTGGGCTTCAGCTTATAATTCAATAGAATTAATATTTAGATTAACATGAAAAGAATTTGCCTGCCAAGTTGAAAGTCATATTTATACATACACGTCAGAATAGTGCTTTAAACACAGCAAAAGATTCAGATTTGCCCACAGGGGACCCAAAGTAGATGTTTAATGTCTAGTACATATTCAATTTGATGAAGAAGTAGATCCCTATTGTGGTAGTGCTCAATTTACGACAGTGATTTTGTCCTTTTCTACCTCAATGGATTGAATTTCGTATTGTATTTAAAACTTTACTTTCAGGCGGGATTTTCTTATTTTGGCTGGACTGGAGGAAAGCTGTAAAAGTGTAGCTAGTACAAGTGGTCCGGGTGTGAGTGGTAAGGGTAAAAATTCTTAAAACTAAAAAGCCTAATGTTGCATACGACACAAATATATGTTATGTACTGTTCTAGGTATACTGGTTACTGATGTTCAGGGTCGTACATAATGAATTCCTTCAAATATCATAGTGTAAGGCACCCTTATTTTTAACTTTAAAATTTTTTCCAACCTAGTTTAACTGCATGTGCTACAGATGTTTAGGGGATCGCCCATAATGACGCCATTTAAATATTATAGTTTTAAATACCCCTATTTCCATGTTTTTTTAACCTAATATTTAATTGCTTGCCACATACATCGTATATGGCTTAATACAGGTACGGCAGCTTTTATAAATGACGTCATTTGGTAATGGCGGAGTTATTCTAAAATTTAATATTTTTTATGACTTATTGATGGTAGGATAGCTTTCATAAATCCTGTCATCTTCAAGCGTTACTTAAATTATCTTAATTCTTAATATTATTCTGGTGTGACTAAGGATTACGTTTGGATATGCATACACGTTTTATCACTCAACTAAGACCTTGATTTCACTAGCGACTTTAACAATTGTTAACTCTAACAACAGTTAGCTAATCACTAATTTTTACGTGAAATGTCAACTAACAATTGCTAAACTGTTAACAATGATTAACTTTTAGCAATTGTTAATATCGATAATTAGCGTTAACAATTGATAACTTAACCTGTGAAATCGCACTAGCAATTGTTAAACTTTAAAATTTGAAATTTCCCGGGATCTATAACTAACAATTGTTATAATTTATGTAGTGAAATCACGTTAACAATTGTTAAAATTCAACATTTTGAATTTTAGCGGGCACTATGGCTAACCATTGTCAATTTATGTAGTGAAATCGCACTAACCATTGATAGTGTAACAATTGGTAACTACTCGTGAAATCGCAAAGTTAACCATTGATAACTTAGCAATTGTCAACTAACAATTGTTAAAGTCGCTAGTGAAATCAAGGTCTAAGGAGTACATCAGGTTCGAAAACAGCACCGTAATCATGAAGGAGGATAGATAGGTGGTAGTATAGGAAAGTATGGTAGAAGCAGGCTACAAGCGGATTTCACGCGAACCCAGGGATAAGGAAAGGGGTAACAACTACATAGGAAAGACTACTGAACGCAATGGAACAGATAAAGGTTTGATCAAGGAAGGATAGCGGGAAATCCAAAGTATTGAGCGAGCTTCCAAGGACTCTCGAGCAACACATCTTCATTCCCCCTCTTTCTCTGTCTACCTATGAGTTGCTCCAGAAAGTGAAGAGTAAACTCTACAGCCCGTACCGATACAACGACAGTCAGCCGTACAGGACTCACCAAACCAATGCCAAGGATCGAACCAGGGCCTGAGTCTAGAATCGCCAAATTCTAAACTGCAGTCCCTAGCCTCTCAACCAACCTGGCTGGCTACATCTTGCTCCTTTGTTGAAGCACAGCATCTACTTCGGGTCCCTGGTCGCCAAATCAGACGCCAAGCGCTGGATTTTTTTCAATTTATTTTAAAGCTGGTATTTTCTTTTAAAATTTGCCGGCGTTAAATTTTAGGGTTCAGGATAGGCGTACTATAAACACATTCATTTACAGTTATTAGACCAATGTGATGTAAGCTTAGCATACTGCTACGCTTGTTGTAGCAAATAGGAGTGAGGTAATTTACATTACGCTGGCAAATAGACTAACCAAGGCATGGGTTGATGGATGGACTGTGTCGAATAAGAAAACATAGTCTGATAACAGGTACATTCGTTTTCGTGTCACGGCTGGTCTGCAAGTGGCTGTTTGCTGTAAAAATATTAGGAAAGTGGATTGGAGAAAATATTCTGCTTGTTTAAGGCAAATAGTTCCTATATTTACTAATGGAGAGCTGTACAGTTTTGATGATGTTAGTGCTGAGGCGGCTGCCATTGGTAAGGCTATGATGGATTCTCTCGATGAGGTGTGCCTGCTAAGGACATATAAACGACATGATAGGGTCGCGTCGTGGTGGACAAATGAGCTCACAGCTCTTTGTGTGAGTTTTACTACTCTTTTTAAGAGAATAGGTCGTCAATAGTGGGGTAGGTAAGTTTTGAGATTGCTGTGAAGTGTCTGCGGAGCCTAAAGGGTGGTGTTATAAGGATACTGGGGTCAATTTTCAATTATATTACAGATAGGTCTACGACGTCTGCCGATAAGACTCTGGACGTCCTTCCTCGGCATCACTTTTCTGGGTTAGATGTGGGAAAAAGGCATCCTACTGAGCATGGTATGCAATCTCTACAATTGCATAACTGCTTAGAGATTGTCACTGGAAGGTAGGTGCAGGATGCTGTGCAGTTTTTGTCCAAACAAGTCTGCGGGGGTGATGGTATCCAACCTGTGTTGTTGCAGAGGTGTTTGCAGGTGTTTAAAAGGCGGTTGGTTGCTCTGTATCAGGCTTGCCTGGCACTGGGTACTGTACTGCTGTGCTGGAGAATGGCTAGGGTCGTATTTCTACCTAAGCTAGGAAGTGAAGCACTGTAAGGTCTCTTCGTATAAGCCAATACATCTGATCAAGCCGTTACTATTATCTGTGCACCGTCAACCATCTGCCGTCAGTTAAATCTGATTTGTACTTGCTTTCCCTTTCCTGTTCTCAGAATGTTCATAATTGAAAGAATCAGGTAAAGTTGCAATCGGGTAATCAATGGTATTTACGACTGATAGCGTTACAAGCGAAACACATGCCGAATTATTTAAGATTTATTATTTCTACCTATTTACATAATTTATAACACTTTCGAAATACTTTACCGAATTCGTCGAATGATAGCTCATTTTGAAGCCCTTGAAAAATGAAAAAAACTTTTTACTTTTTTTATTTAAGCTTCTAGCCTATACAACTTTTTTTATAGCATTTTTTCGAAAAAAACCGGTTTTTTCAAAATAATTTTAAAACTGTTAAATTATCACCTATGAACACGAACATGATTAGATTTTGCTAATCATTACGGTTTTAGTGATGTATCATTTGTATACAAATTCTGTGAGTGACCGGTCCAAAACTCAAATTTTACATTTCGACAACACTTGCGGGAAATTCAAACTCCTTTATTTCATACGGCTAATTTTTTAAGAGATTGACAGAGATTCAACACAAATAGTACCAATCACATTGAGGGTCGGTCAGCTGAAAATAAATAACTCCCTATCATACACATCGCCGTTTTTGATGTTATGTTTAAGGAGGTGGCCCAGTAGGTCGGTGGGTAGGGGAGGGGTTAAAATATGCTAAAGCTGGCTGAAGGACTCCAAAATTTTATGTTTTCGTGAAAATCGGTCGAGTATTTGTAAAGGTTTTCAGATTATTTGAATATGCAGAAATAAAATCGGTCTGTTATTTTGAAAGCGTACTAAACTATGTAATTATGCACAAATAGAGAATACTATACATTAATCCTAGAAGAAAAACAAATACAAAGGCATATACTATAAACTACTGACACCATATTACTGTTAAGGTCACCCTCAAACAAGGGGCGCAGCCCCTTGTTTAATTTAAATAATTTCGAATCAACAAATTATGGATTACATTTATGATAAAAATTGTAAATTTGTCCTGTAATCTGCCAAACTGTAATGATTAAAAAATTAAGGAAAGAAAAAAATAGCAATGAAAGACGAAAAATAATGACATACTAGCAGGGTAGCAACCCGATTGGTTGCGATTAAAAAAATGTAATACATATTTTTCACTTTTTGTTGTTATATTAAATAAGGTTGTGGTCAAATCGACGTTGGGGTTGCCCAGCATAAGCTTTATTTTTAACTAAACGCTTAACTGGGTTAAGTTATTACCACATGGTTGGACCGCGCAAGTATTGACCAGATACTTGCCCGGGGTAAGCTTCAACCTCAACTTTGACAGGGGTAAGCCTTGACATCAACTTTTCAAGAGTTAAGTATTTCCCATCGGTTTGGTGGGAGTAGATTTTTACCAGAGCCTTGCCTGAGTTATAGTATGGAATCTTTTTTGCTCGGGGTAAGTACTGATCAACGATTTGAACGGGTGACGCTATAGTTTAATACTTCAATCCGAGGCTGGCAATGGGATAAGTTACGCCGTAGTGTTGGCTGGCTTAAGGGCCATTTATCTATTACTTGCAATACGCTTTTTTGTCCGCTGGTTATTGTAATGTTTATCACTACGAAGTGACTCTTGCTTTCAAGGTTTGGCATGAAATTCACAGATGCTGTGTTTTTGGGAGTTTTGCGCCTTCAAAACTCCCAAAACTCCCGAAACTCCCAGCATGAAAACTCCCGGCGTTTAAAAAACTCCCTAGGGAGCATTCAGAGGGAGCGCTCCCAAAACTCCCGCTTGTCAAAACTCCCAAAATTCCCAATGTTCCCTCTCTCCCAAAGCTCCCAAACTCCCTGGGAGTTTTAAATGGGCCATCCATAAGCACAATTAAAAAGGACTAATTGGCAAGTTTTTTTTTACTGTCACACTTTAAATTACGTATGGTAATTCAAAGGATATTAAAAGAAAAAAACTGACATGTGTCAATTAGTACGAGTACGTGTGTTACAAATAGTGCACACAAGTTTTTTCATTCTTTGTCATATCTTCATTATCTGTGGTATATTAAATAAGTTGATTGACGCCTGTATAAACTGAATTCTCTTATTAAAATCTATGAAAAAACCCCCTCTTACAATTTCCATCTGTAATGTTTAATTGGTTCTATGAATAAATATAATTTTACTTGAAGCATTTCCTCGCTCAGTCAGTGAAGGTCGCCACGCGTAGCCCATTTTTCACAATATATATGTTTGAAAATTTTTTTAATATTTGATTTAAAAAAAATGCAAAATTTCTAAAAAAGTAGTTTCGACTTCTAGTTTCAAAAACGATCAAAGTACGAAACAATATCCTTTTCGTAATTATTACGAACAACTACTAAAAAATTTAAAAATCGATGTAAAATTTGAATTAGTACTACGTGTGGCTGAAAATTACCTAAATATTAAAAAAATGATTCAAATATTACAAATATCCAAAATAACTATTTTCACGATTCTATCTTTCTTCTTACTTTTCTGCTCCTGCATTTCAAAAAGTGACTTTTTCGAAATCAAAAATGTGCATGAAAATTCGGTTCTTGTGCGGCCAAACTTAAAATGGCTTTTACATCCTATAAGAAACTGCCAGTTTGTTGTTACAAGGCCTAATAATTTACTAAAAAATAGTGCAACCAAGTTAAACCAAGTAACTTCAGAAATAGACAATTTTCTTGCACGATTTGGAACCGTCCGCCTGAATTTTGACGACACGAGCATTGATTACAGAAGAGAGCAGTTTTTAAAACATGTGGAGATTTGCTATGTTCATATTATTCTTGCTACGCGCCAGACACAAAACGAAGATCACCGTTCCATAAATTTGCATGCCCCTCTGTCAGATGAACCAGGGGAACTAAGCCAAGTAAATCACCAGCGAGACCTTGTAGTTCTGATTTCAGAAGACAACTTTGAAATTTCACAGTTCACCTATTTCCCAGAATATTTGTGTAAATTTCCATTAAACTACATCCATCTAATTTTTCAAAAAACCCCCAAAAATTTTGAAACAATTCGCATCGACAGGGTGCACTTAAGATGCAGTGCAGGGGAGGAAATTTGCACAGTGCCCCTTGATTATTCCAAACTTTACCAAACAACCTATTGGACCTCATTTGAAAACATTCTAAAAAAGTTTAAAACATCCCGCCGAAATTTTCACGGGTCTTCTGTCGCTGGCCTCTACGGAACGCTTCAACGCGGGAAGAGATTTACAAACCCAAAATTAAATATTCCATTAGAAAAAGTCTACGCATCCAGCAATATCAATATCCACACTGAAAAACTCCTATACTTGATCGCATCCCAAAGTAATTTCACATATCGAGAAACGAACCACGTGGCAAACTGTTCCAGCGGATATATTTCGATAATGTTTGGCATATTTTCCTATGTTAAATATGGATCCTACGTTTTTGAAAGGACGCGCCCTTACGGCCTGTTTTATATGCAACTATCAGCTGTAAACATTCCACCTAGTATACATTCACTAGTGCATCCCTTCAAAGGAGCTGTATGGGGGCTTCTGTTTGGGTCAGGACTAGCGGTCGGTGCAATTTTTACAATTTTTGGAGGTGGCGGGAATTTCAAAAAAAGTGGCGCGCATGCGCCTAAACAGTGTGATTTTAATAATGTGACTGCGAATAAACTTGTCAGCTGTTTAATACTTACGTTTGTCCCGCTTTTGGGTCAATTTAGTAGGTGCGGGGTAATGTCAAATTTTGTAGGTTACATCAGAAGGTGCAGGGCAAGGATATCTACTCTCCGCTTTATTTTCAGCCTATGGATTCTTCTGTGCGTAGCCGTGAGCATTATTTTTGCGTCCTACTTGCAAAGTTTCCACATCCTTCCGGGCAAAGAAATTGAAGAAACGAACGTGACCATTGCCGACCTCATTAGGCAAAAATATTTTGTGGGCATTCCGACGAGATACAAGGGTCACTTGGATGGGGCGATAAGTTATAGAAAAACACATTTTAAGCATTGTCAAGAGGTAAGAAATTTAGATCTGTTCTTGGAATATTCGAAAGAGATAAAGGACGTTGACATTGTTACGTTCTACAGACGAATATTCGCTAAGACAAGGTCCGGTTACCTTCTACCTAAAGATGTGGTTTTACTTTTGTATAAAAAAATATTGCTGCCACTAGGAAGGCTTTTCAAGACGCGGCTGAGTCAGTGCAAAGATACATTCTTTGAGACGCCGCCTTTGTGGGAATTCAAAATGTCAAACAGTGATGTTGCTTTGGGGATACTTAAAGGCATGATGAGCAGTGGGATTTTAAAGCATTGGCAGGACATTAACGATTACATCAGTCAAAGGGTCATTCACAATGCATTTAAAAATGAACCTGAGGGTGCCAATTATTTGAAAGGGGGAGAAGTTTCAGAGGCTGCTGTTGGATCGTTGTCGTTTAACAACTCGCTGATTCTGTCCGCATTTCAATGCTTTCTAATTGGAACAGGCGTTGGGTTAGTGGTGTTTATTTTTGAGTCGAACATATTAGTGGACAAGTGCTCCAACTCAAAGCGAGTGCTATTGGTTGTGAACCGTAAAATAAAAGTGAGTTACAGTTAAATATGTAAAATAGTGCGGGCAACATTTAGCAATGTTAACCGCAACTGCTAATTTGGGAAATAGATTCAGGCTGAAATTAATGTATTATAATAATTTTGTTTAATTCCCGGCTTAATTCGTACACTATTGTGATTGTATGCTTCAAAATTTTAATTTTTACATGAATATGTGACAGTTGAAATGCTTCTTTATACAATATCAGGAGATCTAGGAATGTTGCTAGGAATGTTCCCGGGAATGTTTCCAATTACTAATTTTAATTTATTTTTCCTCAATATGGCTTATTTAAAGTTTCGATTTAGATTGTTGAGTGTTTTGAGTTCTAAGGAATGAAATTTGTTTTTGTGTAGTGCAACATGTTTTATTTGCATATTTTAAGAAAGTGCAAAATGTTTTATTTGCATGTTTTAAACAAGTGCAAAATGTTTAATTTTTACGTTTTAAAAAATTGCAATATTCTCTATCTACCTACGTGTTTCTAAAAAGTACTAAATATTCTTTTTAGGTACATGTTTTTAAATAGTGCAAAATATTCTATTTACTTGATTTTTGAAATGTGCAAAATGTTTTAGTTGATTTTTTGTGTAGAATTTTTCTTATGTTCTATTTACATGTTTCTAAAAACTGTATTCAATGAAAATAAAAGGACTTTCAAAATTTCAAAATTTTGATTTGGTTTTGCATAATTTGTGTGCCAATAGCATTTATTTCAAACAAGCCTTTATTACATATACATATAATTAGTCGGATTACACAATTTCACGTTCATTTTTTTATGTTGTCAAAATTAAATTATTAGTACAGATGAAATTCCTTCTTCTGCGCATGCCTCCGTGCTGGCACTTGCGCACCGTCCATTTCTCTTAGCCCGACCGACACATGATTTTCCCAGGTCATGACTTGCTCTATGATCTTGCGCAGTGTGTCCACTTCAAACCCGTTTGAAAGTAGAGTCTCTCTCAGAGCCTTGTTCTCCTCTGCATCCCGCACAATCCTGTAGCCGTCACGTACTTCGGTCTGCGCAAGTCGGTCTAACAGCGCCCGACCCGCCTCCGTCTTGACAGCTGCTTCTAGCCAGATCCTTACGCCATCTAGTGGAAGGGTGTTAAGGAAATTTTGAACTAGACGCACAACCTTAGGGATTTCTTCGAATACTATGAGCTGATCTCCTGCTTCAGCTCGCGCATGCGCCGCAGTTCCTGGATCATAAAAGGTGGGCCCAACTACGGGAGCGTAGCCGTACTTTGCATGGAACTCATTGATTCGGTCGTAAATTTCTGGAAAGCCATTTATGTAAAGGTAATAGATGGAATTTCGAAGGCCTAATTGTCCCCAGAAAATATCCACCACGTTACTCGCATTCTCACTTCGCATGTAAGTGTCAATATTAACGAGGAGTGATGCAGCGCTTGGATCTGTTGCATTTTTGTAGGCGATGTAATCTGCAATGGCATCCGGGTCAAAGAGGGATGTTAACTCGGCGTAGAGCTCCGCTAATGTTGGACCAGCTGCAGGGGCTGTGTCCGATGGGAGGCCTTCTAATCTTTGGTATTGGGACTGGAACTCGTCAACTGCGTTAAATAAAATTATTGATATTGTTAAAAATTTTGAAATAATATTGTAAAGTCAGTAAAGAATTAAAATAACCTATTTTAGAGGTTGAATCACAAAGCTATAGAACTATGTCGACTAAAACTAGAAAACAGTCTGTATAATGCGCTATAGGTTTTAATTACGAGTTTTTTAAACCAAAACAAATTTTAATTTTTTTTTAAATAAAAAGTTATTTACGTGTTATTGAAAAGGGCAAAATAATATTTTTTCATCGCTTTAAAAGTACCAAAATTTCTATTTACGTGATTTTTGAAAAGTGCAAAATATCCTATTTAAATAATTTTCAAAAAAGCAGAATATTTTATTTCCCTAATTTTGAAAAGTGAAAAATATTTTCTTTGCATTATTTTGAAAAGTGCAAAATATTTTCTTTGCATGATTTTGAAAAGTGCAAAATATTTTATTTCCATTATTTTTAAAAGTATAAAATATTTTAATCAAATAATTTTGAAAAGTGCAAAAAAATTAATTTACATAATTTTGAAAAGTGTGAAATATTTTATTTGCATGATTTTGAAAACTGCAAAATATTCTATTCAGGTGTTTTTGCAAAGTGTAAAGCATGCCATGTTAGTGCTTTTAAAAAGTTAAAAATTTAGTCTGTCCTCGGCGTACCATAAGTTTTCCTGGTTTCACTATTTTGTACACATGCAAGAATTATCACAGCAATGGTAATTACACTACTAACAAAAAAACAGTAATTAGACATGCCTAGTTATTGAAAGTTGACCGTTTCTACAGTACTAAAACAAATGAAAAAAAAACTAAAATTCTGAAAGACAATATTTTATTACTCGTAAAATATCAGTACCCCGTAAAAGTAATACAAAATTTAAAATTATATTTAGTCAATAAAGAAGGTAAGTTACCAGCACTGTTGGTAATGTGACTAAATCTCATAATGTAAATAATTACAATAGTTGATAATTTTAAAAAAAGGCCACAAATAACCTCATGTCCAACTGTCCATCATTCTTCGCTGGTTTATCTCAACAAGTCTTTGACACTTTTATCGCAAGTTTTTATTATTTATTTAATGAGGGGTCGTCCTCAAATGTTGTCATAAATGGAATGTTTTGATAAACGAAAACCCACACTCTAACAGTCGAATGACAATCTTTCAACATTGATTCAAATAAACCTAACATAATTTAAAAGTTATTAGGTTCCACCCACCCAAACGACGACAGCTTTTACGGACGACCCCTTATTTACTTATGTAAGTAGGTAGATAGCTATGTTTAATAATATTGTAGTTTATTGTATTAGGATAAGGTACATTGTAAAGGTAGTTTGGAGTTTGGTCGGTCCTATAATTATACTTGTGGAAAACAAAATCAATAAGGGGTCGTCCATAAATAATGTCACCCAAATTGTAACTATTTTGGGACCCACTAACCTTAACGTAAACATTTTCAATCACATAAATGGTTATCTTTAACATTGCATAATAAGTCAACAGTACCGGATAGAACCACTGACATCATTTATGGACGATCCCTCAACTGATAAAATTAAAAAAATTACAGCAACAACAACACACTTGAACGTTTAAAAATATCTTATCATTATTATTTGTTGTGTCAAGTATCAAGTAGCGAGTGCAGTGTGCAGTTCAATCACTGCCTATACAACAGCTGCCAGCTGCCATAACTTTGTATTTTGTGTTCTACCTTAATACACACAGGAAGGGACAATGCACACATTACGTATACATGCCCTTAAGTCGTGTTTATAGTTTATAGCATTTAACGTTTGAGGTTGTCCACAAATAACGTAGTTCAACAACTCTAATTTGATGGACCGTATACCCCACTATCATTAGCTTAAAGAAGACGTAAATGGCTTTATTTAACATGAGATGTCATCAGCAGTCATAAAGTCACATTTACTGAACGGATGACGTCATTTGTGGACTATGCCTGGTATTTTATTTTATTCCCCTATTTCCAACGTATTTGTGATAATGTAATATATAGACGTCCCCTAATTAATTGCCTATTAAAATAAACACAAACTGCTTCTGCAATTTAGATCTATCTACATTAGGCTGCTCTACATAAATAGGGGATTTTGCACCGCTACAGGCTTCTATACCTTTATGAAATCAGAACTTGGAACTGTGTCAAATATTCACAAATAACGTTTTAACGTTGTATGCAACAATATGCCAGGAATTCAATGGAAATGGGTCTTCAAGTACCATGACCGAAGATGACGACCGAGTAGCCTGAATTAATTGCATTTAATTATTGTTTTCAATGCATTTTGAACTGAACTCAAAACAAACAAAATCGGAATTTCAAAACAACAATTTTATTTACGCAACCTAATCGATTTATTGCACCTTCAAAAAAAACTAAAATATAATTTGTATAGTTTAAAAAATAAATCTAAAACAGAAACTGAAATGATTTTACATTTCAATTTACGCGCGTCATTTTGGATTTTAGCGGCAATACTAAACTTAGCAGTCGCTGACCCAACTGACCACCAAGAAAAACTACAAACTTTAAGCGATCGTATTAAAGCCAGCTTAACAGACCCAGAGCTACTACACGGTATTATTTAACAATTCATAGTTGTCAATGGACAAGGGGTCGTCCTTAAATGGTGTCATCAAAATGTTTCAACTTTTAGGACAACCTTTACCGTTACAAATAAAGTCTTTTTAGCCCTACTCATGACGACATTTGTGGACGACCCCTTATTACAGATAATTTAAAATTGAATTTGTTACTGTATACAGATTTACAAACTTATATTGTTTTTATAGATTTACCTGCGCATGTCCCAAAATCGGTATTAAAAGCCCAGCGAAAAGAAGGCTTGTTGCGAAGTACAGGTAAAATTGAGGCGCATCCTGGCACCGGCCCTAGTGCTGGATCTGGTACTGACACTGCTAGTGGCACTGCGCATGCGCCGCAGGATTTCAGCGATTCAGATATTTCTCGGTTTACTTGCGAATCCTTGGAACTCATCCATCAAAAATGCCACCTCCCCACAGATATTGCTAATGCCTTCTCGGGCGTCAAAGATCTTGCACAAAACGCGCTTTCAACAAAAGGTAAAAAAAACAATGCAGCGCACCCTTTTGAACAGCTGATGAGGTCCATCACTCAATGTTCCAGTCCTAAAGCAAATCAGTTTGACCCGTCCGAAGTATCTGACCATCTGATCGCAGATTATTTGGCGAAGATTTCTAAACAAGTTTCCAAAACCCAAAAAAGCAGTCTTCAGTCCAGCAGTAGTAGCAACACGAACAACCAGGAGTCTATGCAGTTTCAATCAGGGCGAATTTTAAATAGGGCGCAAAACTCACGAATTTTTAAAGGCGCGCTGCCAGAATGGTCCACGCATGTCCCGCCCACCGAAACCCAAGTGCAGAAATCAGCAGGCGACAAAAGCTACGGGGCTGATTTGATCGTAAGACACATATTTGCATTTATTTGTGGAGCATGTGCGTTAGAAAGCGCGATTTTTAAAATTTGGCGATTTTATAAAAAACTTTGCTATGTATTTTAGGGGAGCCTACCATTCTCATCTGATGAATTTGAGTCTTTGCCGCAATTTCCGGAGGTACCTGATTTCACCCAGACCAAAAAAGGCGCAAAAGCGAAGACGCCAAAAAAGAAACCATCATCGCTTTTGGATAACCTTAAAAATAATCCAGTATCAGATTGGCTCAAAAATCTCCTCTCCTCCATTGGCCTCTTTTTCAATGGACTCAAAACTAAAGCTAAAAATCATGCCATTACTATTCACCATAAATTTGTAGCAGAAAAACCCGCCGCTGCTGAGAATTCAAGACCGCGCCGCGCGGGAAACTTCTTCGACATGGATGGTGTGAATCTTGCGCACATGCTTGGAAAGCCATTCAAAAGTCTACTTGCTAACTTTCAATCTGATTCGTCTGGCGGAGGCGATAGTGAAGGTGTAAAAACCATTAAGCGCTTTTTAAACGCCGCGCTTCGAATCTACAAACACACATGTTCGCCTACGCGCGCCAACGTGGAATTGTTCAAATCCGTCGCTACACAAACGCTGTCAAGTCTGTCAAACAATGGCCAAGTTATGTTTGCTCTTAACACTTTTGTGGATAAAAGTGTTGTTAAAGCTATTGATGAGTGTGAGCGCTAGCGTCAAAAAGCGCGCGTAATTTAAATTTAAATTATTTACCATATTCAATGTCCTAATTTATTTCGTAAAATAAAGTTAAACACACAGTCATTTTTAGTTTTAATTTTTTTGATTGCAATATTTTTATTAAAATCACGAATTCAAATCAATGCATAATTAATAAAATATTGTGAGCTATAGTCAAACCCGAAAATACGTTCAATTTTGTTAAATTTCAAAGGACATACTTATCTTGGGGCACCCGTTTGAAAACAACGGGACTTTTGTGCCAAGTCATTGGAAATAAAAATGGGTTTTGGATTTTTCCACAGCTTTTAATTGAGTCCAAAAGTTCCTTGTCCAAAATGATCGACGCCGCAGTAGAGAAGCTCTCGTCATTTACCAAGTAGTCAGAAAGTTCCTTGATCGCCATTTTGAAATCCATGATGTCACTTTGAACTAATGAAAATGCCCGCGCCCTTGGCCCGCTGCAGGCAGAACAATAGATTCTGCAGACTTGACTGAAAAATTCGAGAAGCGAAGCTCGGCCCTGTTCCTCCGCTTTAAGCGCGCTTTTCTTTGATTCTGCTTCCTTTTCCTCGATTGCCGCTGCTGAGCGCCGACCTCTTGAAAAGATGTCCCCATGAATGATACTTGAAAACACTGAGCCAAGTGAACCCCAGATGTGGGTAAGGAAGCTCATTAATTTTGCGCGCGCGTCACTCTGCGCGCTTTTGGACAATTCCGTCGGATGCTCGATTTTGCCATTAGCTAAGACTTTGAGCTCTGGATTTGCAAGCCGGACTTGGTCCACGTGATCATTCGAGAATGGGATGAGGAAAAGGCGCGTGCGAGTTGCTACTTGGACAGGTTCCTGCGCATGCGCAAACAGAAAATTTACAATCTTAGTTTATTATTAGCCGGTGGTTAGCGTTACTTATAAAACAATGTCATACCCGTGTTGGAAGCCCCAAGACGACCTTATCGTTCCTAGTGTCAATCGACCTTGACCCCTTCATGACCTTTGAGTTGGCTCCGTTCTCTTGGAAATCGATGGTGGGCTCATCTTCCATGGAGGGCGGAGCTTCCGCAGTTTTGCCCGCATCCCTTGAAATCTCAGCGTGAGGGAGCTTAGGAAGTTTAGAACAGCCAATCATAGACTGCAAAACGGAGCTAAAACGCTCCGCCTCCTTTTCAGCTACAGAAATTTCTTTCAAAGTCCCCGCCAAAATTTCTTTCTCCTTTTTGTAAGCAATCATTTTTGAAATATATTTCTGGAGCTGGGACATCTTCTTTTCATCTGCACCACAGCGACTTGTGACCATGTTGAGAGTGTGACCCGCCAGGAGCTTGAGTTGCGTCGGGGTCAAATTCAAGGTCGACTTGAGGTCATGGGCAATGTGACTGTATGCATAGGAGCGTGTGAAGAATTCACGCTGACTATTGGTGTCTGTAGAAATTATTTTATAAAGTTAAAAAATTAAATAAATTTTGAATTTCCGTTAACTTTAATACCTACATACCATATGGATACATTCAAATAATTAAATATTAAATTGTAAAAATATTACCAGCAGTGGCTGGGCTAGAAGAACCGTCACAGACGCTCAGCCCCCCAAAAACTGCTACTGCCAGTAGCCCTAAAATATGGCGCTTCATGTTTTACGGAAATTTCTAATTAAATCTGAATAATTAAATTACAAGATTACTGCACAGTTTGAATTTTAAAACTGAATTAGAAAGCAGTACAAAATTAAAGAAATATGGCGTCCTTAAAAGTTTATTGCACCACGTCAATCTTGATTAATGTTATAATTTTATTGTAGTGCATTGTAATAATTATTATTAGTAAATAACAATGAGGCTTTGTTCATAAATTAAAATAATACTGCAGTAGTATGATATGTAATTATTGCAAAAAATGCTAATATTAATTTTGCAATGGTCTTACTAATGCAGATTATAACGGGTCATCCATAAATGATTTTAAAAAAAGTATACTCAATTTAAGGATCCTATAAACCCTCTGTCTGCCATTGGTTTGGTCACTGCCTTAACACCTATATTTGAGAGGGGTTGTCGTCAATAATGTCCAAATCGATTTATTGACCCTATAGCTTTGACATCACTCGTGAACGATTCCTCCTAAATAGTGTATTAAATCGCATAGGGCTGTTTGAATGCAAAAACTGAGTCATTGCAGACTTATTGCAGAATGAAAATTATATCGTTTTAATGACATGTTATTGTTTAGCTTTGTCTCAAAATTCTTTGTATCAGGGAGCGTGCATAAATTAGGTCGTGCGTCATGTAAGGTAGGAATTTAAGTTGCCCATCCTTTTACATAGACGTACTTACAAGACAGCGGAGGGAGATTGTTTAAAATATCGAATTTCTTTTACAATATAGTATATGCACGCCTCCCTATATTTTACAGCGTCTTCTTGAGGACTAATTTAATTCAGCTATCGCTTACAAAACAGATTAGCTTGTTATTATTAATACATTTGTTTTACTATGTGGAGTTTCCTAGAAGCTTGTAATCACAAGATTTTTGATACTGTGAATGAGTTAAGAATCAAAATGGGACATTTGTCTAATTTATGCAATAGCATTGAAATGTTATATGTCAACTAAACTGCAATATAGACTTGGGATAAATGTGTGAAATATGAACAAGTTTTGAATTTTTGAAACGCGTAAAATGTTTTATTTACATGTTTTTTTAAAGTGAAATATGATTGATTTAGATATTTTTGAAAAGCTACAAAAAAAACTGTATATGCATTTTTTTGAAAAAAGCAAAATGTTACATTTTAACATATTTTTTAAAAGTGCGAAACATTCTTTTTGCATGTTTTTTTAAAACAGCAAATTTGTAATTTACACATTTTTAAAACGTGCAAAATGTTCCATATATACTTGTTTTTTAAAATTGCAAACAATTTTATTTACATGCGGATGCGATTAGAATAATGAAACTTTTTTATGTTTTTTTTCATAGATCTACAACATGGATTTTGTTTTTACAGGACAAAATAGATATGGGGCATTTTGACCTCTTACTTTAAAGTTATGTACAGCTTTAAAATGCTAATTTAAAATCAGTACGTCCTATCTACCAATTTAATTTCTCTCAAGCCTTCATTATATTATGCGTAGCAACTAATAAATTCTAATTCACAACCAAATGATTTTAAATATTTGTTAACAATGTACATTCAAAATCAATTATTTAACCAGCTTTAAAAATGCATTTTCGAATTCACTGTACCTTGTATCTGTGATTGACTATGATTTTTTAACCTACATGTTACATGACTACATCACATCATACAAAATTCGTAAAAAAATGAAAAATGATAATTATCTATATTTATTAATTTACCTAATTTCAAGTTACTAAGGCTGTTGAAGTAGGATATGCATAATTTGGCAAACATTAGTAAAATGAGTTTTATTTAGTTGAATAATCGAAAAATTAATAAATTTTATCAAATTTTATATTTTATGCTATTTTTTTTATTTTTTGATAATTTTTGAATTCTTTATTTAAATTTAATTTTAATTAAAAGCCCATGATACATTCAGTGATAAATCGTATATAATTGGAACTATCGCGGGATCTAGTTCTGGTATCTAGATTTGGAACATTCTTGTCATTAATCTACTAACTAACCTGTTTCATAATTTCACCTTTCGCCTAGTATATACGTACTTAGTAGTACATAGGGTTGATCAGATGTTACGAGAAATGGCTTCAAATAGGAGCTCCTTACAGAAAACCCCACAAGGTCAAGACCAGGGTCAAAACATAGGTCAAAGTTCAAATAATGGGGCACAAAATTTACAAGTATTATCAAATATTCCAAACCCGGCGAGTCAAAATCAAAATTCAACTTACGCGCAAATTCATACCTTTAATGGCGCAAGCGCAGACGAAAGCGCAGGGGGGCCAAACGCAGGAACCGAGTTGCAAAGATTTAAAAACCAAAGCCCGCCACCAATAATAAGAAACAAGCGTGGGAAAAGGGAGCAGGGTGATACTGGACATATGCAAGCAACACTATACTACTACCTACCACAAGCCCTGGGTAACAATGCTAATAATTCGGATGCATGGCGGCTTGCGATGTTTGAGGGTCATGGTCAAGGCCTAGGAGGTCAAGATCAGCTAGGTCAGGAACTAGGTCAGCAAGGTCAACTTGAGTACAATGTGAAAGTGTTGAACACCCAAAACCTTGCCCAACCCGAAGGGTTTCAAAACCAGTACCATTATAATCAACAGCTAAGACACCCTGCAGAGTTGCTCCTCGCCAACAGGCAATACCCATACCGCTCCTCCCCCTTTAGCTCCGCCTACTACCAGCCAGTGTACGTAGCAGGGGTGGGGCAAATCTACCCGCAGCCTCACCCAAACTATGACTACATTATAGTGGCAGAGGACCCCCTGTTGGAAGATGACCGGCCGAGTCCTGCCGCCTACTGCATTTTTGTGATGATTTTAGTCGTCCTTGTTGTCGGGTAGGTTTTTCTACGCGTTCTATTAAATTCAATGCAGAGGTTTGTGTATAATTCACTAAATGACTTTAAACTTTAAATTTTCTAGAATTGCCACAATGACCACAATTCTCGTTCTGAATAACAACAAGGAAGTTCCCGTCGTTCAGCAAAGCAGAGCAAAAGTTGCCGTTGTCTCGTTTCAAGGACCCCCAGCCCAGAATCACAAGCACTGTGTGGGTAACACGTGCTACGATCATATTCCCTAATACATTGAATTCACTGAATTAAAAGTGTATCAACATTCGTTCGGTCAGAAGGATTCTACTGTACGGAGTAAATTTAGTTGAATTTTTGTAACGAAATCAAATTTGGTATATTCAACAACCACAAAATATTGACCCAGGACCAGTTACAATAATCAATAATCGTATTGCCATATCATCCGCTTGGATTTAATAAATTTAAAAGTAGAACAAAATTGTGACGGCAATTTTAAAAACAATAAATCAAGTTAAATATTTTTTTTAAATAGTTGTACTAGTAATTTGAAATAAAAATCTTAATAAAAATGTTTCTTGATTTATATTATAATAATTTTTTATTTTATACTAAAAACATAAAGTATTTTATAAAATTTATGTCACTTTTCGCGCTGCTATTCCCGCGTTTTGAAATATTCAAATTTTGAAACCTTTCACCTGCTAAAATCAGTCATTCTAAAATCCTAATCGTAACATTAGGTCCTATGTCAAAAAATTTAAAACATCAGCTTGTACTGGTTGTGAGACAGACTTAACAAGTGCGCAGTCCAGCACATTTTAAATCTTGAAGTTGGCGCCCTGCAGGGCGCTCTAAACTCAAATTTCAAATCGCCAACAGAAAACAAAAACATTACGCAACGACGCAATTACGCACAAAAAAGCTAGTTGGTTTGTTTTAAACATTAAATATTCTTTGAGCTGTTCAACAAATTCAAAACAAAATGGCAACAAGTGTTGCAGATGGAGATACAAAACCGACGACTGAAGCGGTTTCTGGTGCTGGTTCTGCTGCAGCTGGTACTGGTAATACTGCCAAACCGCAAGCGGCAGTCGCACCTGGAGCTGGTTACGGCTACGGATACGGCTACTCTCCAATGTACGCACGTGGAATTGGAGCAGGGGGCTACTATATAATGCCACCGGGAGGGATGTTATTTGCCCCGATGAGTATGGGTGTGAGTGGACTAGGGACCGGATTTGACCCTCACGTAATTGATACTAGTCCAGAGGGACAGGCGCAGGCGAAACGTGAACGAAAATGTTGTGTGTGTGCGGTTGTGTGTGGGACCATTGGCATCGTTCTTCTCTTTGCTATTATTGTTGGAGCATCTTTCATTCCGGCTCTTGTAACTTAAGAATGGGCGGGAAACCCGAGAACGGAATCTTTGTTGGCACAGGACGGGCGGGAATAGTTTGTAGTTTAAATATTCACACGCGTTCTATGTATCGCTAATTATACGTAGAACGTCATTGACAACAGACTTTGTAAAATATCTACCATAAATTTGTAGAATATCTTAAAATAAATTGTGATGCTGGGAATAAACACATGAAAATGCAATTTTTGAATTACATTTTTTTTGGCGGTAAAATTGCCTAAGCTGTATGTTGTCGTTGTCAGAGTTTTCAAAATGAGTGTTTTTTTAATTTTAAAATTATTTACCTAAGTATTCAAAAAATTATTTGAGAATAATTTCTAATTTTTTAAATTAGTGCAAATTTTTAAGTAATTTTAATGTCATTTTTATTTTATGCAAATTTTCTCCATGCATAATGAGTTTTTGAATGTCGTAGTTTAAAATTAATTCCTTTGTTAATAATTAAAAATTCAAATATTTTGAAAACTCCCGCTTGACCCGCTGAGCGTAATATCTGAGCTTGCTAGAAACTGCTGCATCTTTGTTGCATTACGCATATTGGTTGCGCGCTGTAAAAAAAACTTTGAATATTTTTAAACTTATATCACATCCCGCCTTACAGTGATTAAGACTATCGCGAAGAGCGCCATATCATCAAAAAATCTAAAACAAATTGTAACTTTAATTATTTGCATAATATCCTTTTAAAGTCACTGGCATACATAATAAAAACAAGATTTAATAGATGGCGTCAAGTACTAATGCAAGTTCAAACCCGGTTCCAGTACAGGCCGCCGCCGGTGCTGCTCCACAGGGACAAGTGGTGACTTACGGCTACGCCTACCCTCCTCCTGTGTACGCACCTGCTGTGGTGGGTGGAGGCTACTACGCGGGAGGCATTGCCCCTCCTGTTGGGTACGGAGTTGGATATGGATACGCTCCAGGCATAAATTACGAACAGGAGCGCGCTCGCCGTCATAACATGGTTATTTGCATTATAGTCATTGTGCTCCTGATTATCTTTCTACCCACTGGATTTGTCCTAATCTTGTGAATTTAGTCGTTTTTGCAATTCGGACTATCTACAAACTTGTATGCAAACCAAAACCAACCGGTTGATATGATAAAGTGAAGCGTGAAAATCTGCTTGGATTTCAAAACTACAAATTAGTATTTTAAGAAAACGTTACTTTGTTAAAGTCAATGTTATAATGATAATAAATAACACATATATTTTTTATTAATTTATTAAAACATCTCATGTGGCAGTTAACAATTCTTGAAAGTTCAAAATAGTTTAGCAAGGATAAAAATTAAAAATTGTAATTATTACATTTGTATTCGATTATAAGTGCGTACAAAGTACGGTGCACAACTGACGTCAAGCATATCAGTACATTAATCGTTCATAACACCCTGGTGGGGGATTGGGATTGGGAGACGAATCATAAGTCTAAAAAAATCATCTAGTGTAAAATTGACATTATAATTACGTATTACTTGTGACGGCAAAATAGATCATAAATGACGTCTTGAGAAGAAAATTAGTAGGGGGGGGGGGTACGTTAAGGATGGAAATATCCTAGGAAAGTACCTACGAGAGTGAACAAAGAAACGTGCACGAGTATAGACAGTTTAAATATGTACGTCATAAAATTACATACATGGTATGTGGTTTGAAAATTGCATAATCAAACCATGTGAGATTACCTGAAGTTCCTTGGTGAGTAATAAATTTGTTTTGTATGCCTGAACGTTTTAATTTTACTCAAAAATGTTAAAAAAAACTAAATAATAATATTACTAAATTAAAAAATAAAAATATTTATTAAAATAATAAAATTCAATATTAATAATGAGTTTTGAAATTATTGAAGAAAAATATGTTTAACTTTAATTTATTACTTCAGTGCAACAGCCCTGTTTCGTTTTAAAATAAAAATTCAGGGTTGGTAAAGTTTAAACATTTTCAGCTTGCAATATTAGGGTTAATAGGGTTCGATTAGTTTGTAAACTGTAGGAAGAACGGGTATTTCTTAAAAGTTGAACTCAACATTAGCATTCGCCTTATTTTAGCGTTATAACCTAAGGCCCAGCTCAACGCATGCGCTAACAAAAAATTCTATTAAATTCAGCTCCTTAGAATTTCTCCAAAATGGTTAATTAGCCAACCAAAAATCAAATCAAGAAAGACAATACTGTGAATGGACTTAACCCTGTAGCTGCTCTTGTGCTCAAAAACAACAGAAAACACAACAGTCGTGCTCTGCCGTATACACCTATTTTTATCAGTCGTTTCATAATGTGTTTTTTCACATCCATTTCCTAGCTTTGGAATTACACTGTAGTCAACCACAATGGCGTCAAATGCAGCTAAAGCAAGTGTTGACAGCAGTGGGAGTGGCGGTAGTGACGAAGCTTCAGCTGGTGACAAGGGCGGGAAAGTCAAATCGACAAAGAAAGCAGCTGCAGTGACATCAGCGCCAGCACAGATTCAGCCTCAGGCTCAGGCAGCTCCTAATGTCACCGTTGTGTACCCAAGTCCGGGCTATGGGGGCTATGGCTACAACTACAGTCCGTACATGGGAATGGGCTATGGCGGTTATGGCCTTGGTCTTGGCTATGGGGGCTATGGCCTTGGCCTAGGCTACGGCGGCTATGGCATGGGTTATGGAATGGGCTACGGCTACGGTGGCTATGGCTATGGAATGGGATACGGATACCCTTACGGCGGCTACGGATACGGGGGCATTGCTCCAGGTGTAGGTGTAGGGGTGGGCCTAGCTCTGGGCTCCACCATGGGGAACGCCTTTCACGAAGATCCCATAATTTTGGAGCCCCCACCGGAAGACAGACCAAAGCAGGGTCCATGTTGCTGCATCGTCTGTGTTGTCATCGTCGTCCTTCTCACCCTTGCAGGCATTGGCGCTGGCATTTATTTTCTTGTAGTAAAAAAACCATAATGCCACCCGGGAGTCGCCAGTATTTACCTACCACATATTAAATGAAACTGTAGATGTGCCATTTGTAAAGTATTTTATCCATTTTTACAATAAATACACACACACGTACGTGAATTGTGTGAAATAAACACTGAAAATGTCTAATGTCGAATGCTCATTTTAGGCAATACAGATTTTATATTTTTTTAAAATGTTTACCAAAACGAGGAAAGTATTATATTCAGCGATTTCACTCTACTGCACTGCAGTATATTGTCAGTGAAGAACCAAATGACCCATATCCAATCCAATTCAAATCACAAAACTAAAATACGAAACAAGTGTAGCATGCTAATTTAGAGGCTTTAAAAAAGCGTAAAATGTTCAACTTAAATGGTTCTTAAAACTGCTAAATGTTGTAACTACAAGTTTTTAAAAAACTGCGAAATGATCTATTCACACGTTTTTGAAAAACCAACAAAACTAAAAAAGGGTAATCTTGAAAACTAAGTAGCTAATTTTTTAAATAGTTGACTACCTGTAGCCTGTAATAGGTGGATATTGGTTGGCCCACCTGTGCTGTGGTTCAGTTGTCTGATAGCGAAGACAAGATTAGGGAGGACGACTATTGTATTTTGTATACCGTCGGGCTGCAAAATTGCTAGTTAGTTTTGTCTGTCGCAATTTAGAAAGCAAGTTGACCCCGGGCACTGAACTGGTACTGGTATGCTAGCTGCAGTGAAGACATAGTAATTAATACCACAGCATCAATTATCAAACTAATTTCAAACAACGTTTTTTAAAACAAAACAAGATAATAATAATTTGTATCCAAATTCTGTATTTATATTTTTTTAAATAAAAATAATGATTAAATTTTTATTTTTAATTCAAATAATTATTTTGAAATTTACAAAAATGATGATAGAATTTAAATTTTGAATTTAAAATTATTTTCGAATTTAAAAAAATAGGAATAATAATTTATCTACCTACCTGTAAGACAACCGTGAATCGTGATGCTTGCAATTTTGCAAATTTAAATATCACGCCGTGACGGGCTAAAAGCAAAAAGCCTTAACGTGAAAATAACTGTCAATTGTGATGGCAGCATTATTTGGTAACCTTTCTGAAATAGTTTCCCACCTTCTTCTCCCCAAGACATTGACACCTTAATAAAGGAAAAATTTTCAAAAGTAAAAGAGGAATTGAATGTTTGAGTTTTGAATTTCATAGTGGAAGTTTACTGTAAAGCCTATGCTGATGTGTACTGCAGATTTTAAAGGGATGAAAAGGGGATGATGATAATGAGGTTTAAGATTATTTAAAAAAATATTTGAATTTATCAAAAATTTTTAACTTTGATTTTACTTGAGGACTGCAGATGAACCCTAATTCAAAATAAAACTTTGCATTAATTTTTTTAAATTTAGAAATGTTCAACTTGGATTTAGAATCGCCTAGTTCGTTGATAAACTGTAAGAAGATTGTGTCGTTTTAAAAACTTTCTAGCCTAGAGACTAAATTTTGAAAAACCAAAATGGCGTCAAATGCTGCTAAAGCAAGTATTGACAGCAGTGGGAGTGGCAGTAGCGACGAAGCCCCAGCGGCAAAATCAACTGGTAACAAGGGCGGGAAAGTCAAATCCAAATCAACAAAGAAAGCTGAAGTGTCATCAGCGCCAGCACAGGCACAGGTTCAGGCTCAGGCAGCTCCTAATGTCACCGTCGTGTACCCAAGTCCGGGCTACGGAGGCTACGGCTACAACTACAGTCCGTACATGGGAATGGGCTATGGCGGCTACGGCGGCTATGGCGGCTATGGCGGCTATGGCTATGGAATGACCTATAACGGCCATAGCCTTGGCTATGGAATGGGCTCTACTGGGCTTGGCATGGGCTATGGAATGGGGTACGGATACCCTTACGGCGGCTACGGATACGGATACGGGGGCATGGCTCCAGTTGTAGGCGTAGGGACTGGCCTAGCTCTCGGATCCACCATAGGAAACGCCTTCAATGAAGATCCCATAATTTTAGAGCCCCCACCGGAGGACAGACCAAAGCAGGGTCCATGTTGCTGCATCGTCTGTGTTATCATCGTCGTTCTTTTCACCGTTGGAGCCATCGGCGCTGGAATTTATTTTCTTGTACTACAAAAACCATAATACTATCCGGAATCCGGGAGTTGCCAGGATTCAACAATCAACCATTTTTTTTTAAACAAAACGGTATGTAAATTGTTTGAAAGAAATACTAAAAAAATAATAAACATTAAAAATTCTTTCTATATTTTTTGAAAATAATTTTTTTTAAATGTGAAGATCTGAATAAAAAGAAGTTATATTTTTATTATACAAATTTTACGGTGTCAGAAGTCTGAATTATCTACCAACCAACTATTTTTTTTTAATCTTTTATAAATCTGGGGAGTTTTCTTGTTGAAATTGTTGGCAGTAGATTAAGTCCCTAATTCTCCCTCAAATCACTAAAAACAAAATAAAACCAAAAGTTTTAACTGTACGATAATAATAATTAGTACTGGCCTCCTGGCTTAAACTGTAGCGATTGTTAAATTATTTTGCTAACCGAACGAAACCAAGTTTGCTTTTTAATCATATATCGTCTATTAAGATCCAAAATGACCCACATCTCTTTTTAGTTTCAAACAAAATGCACTATCTACAGACAAAAATTAGAGTAACATGGTAATCCAACCAATTAAATAAGACTTTGTGCACTCTTTTAAAACAAGTAAATAGACCATTTTGCACTCTTTTAAAACAAGTAAATAGACCATTTTGCACTTTTATAAAACATGTAAATATGACGTTTTACATTTTCAAAAATATGTAAATAGAACATTTTGACCTTTTTAAAAAACAGTCAAGTAGGATATTTTACACTGTTAAAAACATTGCAAAATAGAAAATTTTGACCTTTCAAAAAACAAAATGTAAATAGGACAATGTTAGTTTTTAAAAAATATGTGGATAAATAGAAAAATTGGGTCATTTTAAAAACTTGCGATTAGCATTTTTTCAAGCAAGTATCATATTTACTGCATTTTTTTAACATAGCTCATTTTAATCCTAGAATAAATTGGACATAGGTCATTTTAATTCTTTACAGACTATTTGTGTACCTTACATGTTAAAATAATTGGCCAGAATTTAAATTAATAAATCAGCGTCTGGCCTAAATAAAAATTCTCAAACGAACCGAAGTACCCAAGCTTCAATGGACTTATCTTGCAAAATATGTGGTAACTAAAAATTAATTAATAATTTATATTTATCTCAATTGCTGCACATGCCAATGTTGTAACATGTAAAAGTAAAAAAGCAAGTTAATCATTTCGTGTCATTGTTCAATAGTTTTGAATCCTGCATAAAAATCAAAAATCCCTATTAACTTTTTGTAAATCTCTAAATCTCAATCAGAGCAAGAAGCTACTATGCCCTGGAAATGACACAAAAACGTGAACTGAAACGACTGAAAGTTCTTAATGCCAATTTAAAGGATCGTAAATCCAGTTTCAAGCCAAACAACTTGTGATTATTTAAATATCGAAAGATGGTTGTCAAAAAGACAGAGGTTGCAAATGCTAAAATTGAAAAAGAAAAAGACCAAGAACATCATCACCATGACCACCATCACCACCATCATGATGAAGAACAGTCCGAACCTTTAGAAAATTACAATAATTATGGGAGTGGAATGGGTCCCAACCAATACGGCCCAGGAGGCGGGGTTTACTCTCCTGCTATTGGATCAAATTACACAGGAGGCGGGTACAACCCAGGATATAATAACAATGCGATGGGCTACGGAAATCAAAATCAGCAGCAGATGATGATGCAGAACCAAATAATGCAGAACCAGAACCAGATGATGATGCAACAACAACAGAATCAAGCGACAATGAACAATGCAATGCAGACTGGGATGGGCTACGCGATTGGGTCAGAGGTGGGGCATGAGGTGGGGAGGGGGATGATGCATCCTGGTCAAGGGATTGGTGGGTACGGGAACAGGGGAGGAGGGGGATTGGGAAGAGGGGGTGGGGCGATACTTTTGATCGTAGTCGTATGTTGTTGCATCATACCGACTATTGCGTTTCCTATTATTATGTTTTCATATTTTAACTCGTCTGTTTCGAAATTCAGTAGTCAATCATCGTCATCGAATAAAAATCATAAGGATTAGTATAGGAGCGACTTTACGCACTTGCTATGCTATTTCCTGTCATTAGCGCAGCCATTTATAAGGACACATATCGCAACGTGATAACTATGAATTTTGTAAGGCACTTACTACTATTAAATACTGCTATATTTTAAATTGCCAAACAAAATAAAAAAAAGAATTGTAACATAAATTGTAGTTGCCAATTCGTATTTCAACTTCCCACTATTTCTATAGTCGCATTAAAAATTCGGTTGTTATTCAACGATGATTTCCCTACTTGCTGGAACTAAAATTGGCACAGACCAGGACCAGGATCAGACCGATAAGATGGACTCTATTCGACGCAAAAAGAGCATTGCGAACCCACAAGATAAGATAAAATCATAGACAAAATCTTAGTTGGTCGGCTATTCACATTGACTCCCGTAATGCTTTCATATGATATGCTAGGATTGGCATATCATCTATGCCCCTACGGGGATTGATCACATAAAATAGATATTATAGAAATAGGGAACGAATCAGAGTGAAGAGAGAGTAGGGGTTCATAAGAGTTCATGGAAAAGTGGAACAAGCAAGTAGAAAGTGCGTAGAGAGAGAGAGAGATCGAATGTTAGAGAAATCTGGGGACGTGGAAGTGTGCAATTTAGGTACATAGTGGAGGAAAGAGTGCGAAAGAAGGACAGTTGGTTGAGAGGAGAGCACGGGATAAGACATCGAGAATTTCGCACACGCACTTTTCGTATGAGCCACACCCTGTTTTTATAAGATTATTACAATATTGAATAAATCCAAACCTTATAATTCATTTAAAAGTAAAAGATTCGAGCTCAAGGAAATAAGACGGTATTTCTGATATTCATCAGCATAACTTTGACTCATACTCTCACACTCATAAGTTTCACAAACCCATACATAAAAGTGAATTCGAGAACTCGGACTAGACCATCAGGACTGAAAGGAAGATCTGTTCAGGACCGAGAGGGAGAACTATTCAGGACCGAAAGCGAGGCATTAAAGAATTTCTAAAGACCTGGAAAGAGACTCAGATAACAACTCCTATTCCATCAGCTGCCCATCACCGGAACACAGTAAGACAAAAGGGAATTATAGTCAGTTGCCAGTAACTGAGCTACTGCAAATAATGTAAGTCGAAACTATAAATTAATACGAAGTAAAATATTAGAGGTATGGACCATCCCTCCGTTTCCACAGCCAGACTCTAGCCGTAGTAATTTCCTCCTCTCCTCTTCCCTGTTCTCGGACCCTCTTTTCCCTGCTATGTGTCTTCATGACCAAGCAGGAGATGGAGAGTGCGAGTACATGGGGAGGAAAGGCTGGATAACAAATGGTAGCAGAGCGTTCAACGACCTTTAAGAAACGGCAACAAGGAGCGGCAAATGAAATATGAGCTAAATAACAATATCCGAAAATAAATTTTTGCAAAAACTTCCAAACTAAAATTGATTTTTTTAATGTCCACAAAAAAAAATTTTTTTGAAAATAATAAGACCTATTAGTTTATGTTTTAGAAGGTATTACATTCTTCTTTCTAATATTAAAAAAAAAAGAAATATTTCGAACTTTAAATTTAAAAAGAAAAACTATTACATATGTATGTAATAGGCCAGTACCATTAACTAGGATATAAGTTTAAATTTGTTATGGATAGTTTATATAAGCAATTCAAATAATATTCAGTCTTATAAATATAGTCGTAAAAATTTCACTTTATTTCCCGCACGTACATTCAATAGCATGTTTTTGTAACCGAGAAATAGTATACATACAATCGTTTAATTCATCTCTCAGGGACTGAATAGTAGATTGGCGGAATCGTCGTTCTCGATCAAGAATAGAAACCCGTCGTCGAAACTCAGCCATATTGTTTTCAATCACAACAACCCCCTCAAAAAAGTCCTGGGTTGACATGGACGGCAAAGGGTAGAGCGCTAAAAAATCATTTAATAAAAGAATAATTTAAAATCCAAATGTTGACTTTCGTAACAGAGTTGGAAACAATTTCAAATTTAGATTCAGAACATTGCACTGAGCCTATAAAACTAGCGTTTGAGTTTTGCAAAAATTATTAATTTGAAAAACGGAATGTGACATTATTAAAAATCAGAATAGAAATATTAAAGTAGATTAATATAAAATGAGTTTAAATTTGATTTAAGACAATCTAAAAAATTAATTGCGGTAGAAATATTCCCAACAAATACGGAAAATTCCGAAGGCTTAGGATTTTCCCAAGAGTTCAAAAAATTCTTGAGACTGAGAAAACTTTCCGCTGACAAGAGTAATTTTTGAAAAGCAATAATATTTCAGAATTATAAAAGAAAAAGAAAAAACAAAAAGAAAAACTAAACCAAACATTTGTTCTATACAAATTATACGTGTAAAAGAGAGCATACAAATTATTTTAAAATAACCAAATATAACAGCATTGTCATTAATTTTAAAAAACAGACAAATTAGTGTATAATATTAAAATAAGCTTACTTGGCCAAACCCCCATAGGAGGCAGAAAACGAGTAGTAACAGGTCGTTTAATAACAGAAGTAATTCCACAAGCTTGACTCTATGAGAGGATATAAGCATAGAGCTTGATGAAAATATTTACAAGGAAATATTTCATTGTTGTAAAAATTTCACAAACAATTTTAAAAACCAACAAAAACTAATTAGGAGATTACAAATCACGATAGACAGGTTACACAGTAATGAATTAACAAGAAGGGAAAAATAGAACAAATACGCACATATTAGGTTCAGAACAGGTCACATAAACTAACGAGGAGGTTTCACAATTTCAAAGATGACAACTGGAAAAATACAGAAACTTGGAAAGTAGCACAGTCAGAAAAATAATCCCAAGAGGCGTAAACAAGGCATAAAATTAACGTAAAAGAAGGGAGCGAGGAATAGTAAGAGAACAACACGAACCGCGAAGGCATTTATGAAACACTGCAAACATAACACAATCAGGATGGAAGCACACCGAGACGAGGGGGGTTCGTAACTTTCAGAGAATAGGGGGAGAGTAGACAAGGCGAATGGTAATATAAAAAACATTAAAGTAGATCCGGCGCACAAAGAGAGGGCAGAGATAGAAGAGAAGTTAAAAAGGAGGACTTGGTTGCCATCGATCAACAACCGAAAGGGGCGAAAAGAAAGAAATATATATATATATATATAAAGTTAGTAACAGGTTACATACTGTAAAAGAAAGGACATAGGCATATACAGCATTGCAAAAAAAAGAACAGAAATGTAGGTAGAGAAGAACTATTCTACAGCGGACGGAGACGAGGAGAGGAGACGAAGTAGTAGTTCAGGGAACTATCTCAAACACGGGAACTTCGCAGAAGAAGGGAACACAACAAGGAGGCTCTAACTAAAGGGAATATAGTTAAATCACAAATGAACATAAGGGAAAATTCGCGAGAGAGTATAGTATAGGTATAGTTGTATTAAAGTGTGGAGCAGAAAACAAAATCCACAGAACCACCAAATTTTACAGAACATGTTCATACCTCGGGAGACCATATAAAGATAGGTAGATTGCATTACATACCATACAGAGTTTACAAAGACAAGGCTGAACTTAAAATTGCATAACTTCAACAAATCCTAGCAAAAGTAAAATTATTTTTTGTACAAAAAAACATGTATGATGTCGGTAATTTTCTAAGGTACACGCACTAAAAGGGATAACTATTAGTTAATTTACTAACATTCTATCCTACACAGTAGATCTGTAGGGAAGTAAAAGCATAATTACTACAAAATATGATTTTAAGTTGAAAAAAGCGAAAAGTAGAAACATTATAAACACACCCAAAATACTTTCATAATTAAAAAAGTTACTTAAGAATATGTGGAATTATAGTAATTATAAAGTATTAAGAGGATACAAGCAAATACAAAATTTCCGCAGGAAGACAAATCAGGCAAGATTCAAAGCAATAATCATACTGCAATTTTATATAACTTATACAAATAATTTAGAGACAAGGAATTACAGTAGATGAGTCGGGGTTTGTCTGTAGGTATATTTATTGGAGCAACGGGTATTCACAAGGAAGATAAGTACCATTTAGTACACATAGAAATAGGATAGTCTTATAGGGGCTAGACGAGGATTGTATATACGTTTTCTCTGCGGATGACTTCCTTTGGGATGATAGAGTGAACAGATATACTTCTAGCATTCTTCATCATCTGATGGGGGAGGCTTTACATGTAACAAACAGCAGGATTGACATCCTCCACTTACATTTTGGAGAGGAAGTTTGTATAAGGAACGCATATGCTTTCCTCTACCTAAGCCTATTTCCTTATAGCCTTTTTGATATTGCTGTGAATTTTGACTTATTTTGTTGACTTCTGATTTTAAGAATAATGCGATGATATCGGTACGTTACCCTTTTATTCAATCTTCTGAGATACGAGCTAACAGAAATTTTATATAACAATCGAAACGCAAGGCTTACATACTAAAATTTTCGTATGAAATACTTTATTGCCCATAGCCCCTCTTAGTTTTTGCAATGTGCGGAATTGTTTATAAAACAAATTAAAATGTTTGATCTAACGATGCAGACCATATTGGACACACCAAAAAGGCCAAAAATTTGGCACACCAAAGTAGCCAAAAATTTGGCACACCAAAGAAGCCAAACATTTGGCACATCTACGGGACAAAAATTTGGCACACCAAAGTAGCCAAAAATTTGGCACACCTACGGTACAAAAATTTGGCACACCAAAGTAGCCAAAAATTTAGTACACCTACAGGACAAAAATTTAGCACACCAAAGTAGCAAAAAATTTGGCACACCAAAGTAGCCAAAAATTTGGCTCACCTACGGGACAAAAATTTAGCACACCAAAGTAGCCAAAAATTTGGCACACCTACGGGACAAACATTTGACACACCAAAGTAGCCAAAAATTTGGCACACCTACAGGACAAACATTTGGCACATCCAAGTAGCTAAAGATTTAGCTCACCATGTGCACCACAAAGTTAGTACACAAAATCAGAGAACCATTTATTAAAAACAATCGTGGTGGCTAGCCGCAATATAATAAAGTACTAACACAAAGAAACGTTAACATACAGACAAAATAGGTAGATATACAGTTACTAAGGTAATTATTAGAAGAGGTTATTGACAATAGAAAAGTCATGTTTATGAAACTTACTAATAAGACAGAGAGGAGAAAACTAATTAATGAAAGAATCAAAATGGTCTAACTGCAGCAAATTAAATTAATCATTTTAGGACGGATATAGGGAAACTCCTTTTTGCATTCAATAAGGCAATATAATTCTGAGATTTTTTCCCCGGGTATCAAAATACTTGGAAAGATAAAAATTTTTATACCGTTATAGTAAAACGCTGCAGACAATGTTTTAAACAACTTAATTGTTCTACTACTTCCAAAACAGAACAAGATTTAAAGTTAAATCAAAAAGACCAAGCTTTCAATATATGACTAGAGTTCACAAGTGTTCCTCAGGTACACATGTGCAAATAAATAATTTCTTAACGTTGATACTTCGATTTATCTAAAGTTGTCGATAAGTACAACAATGTAATATTTTTTATTCTTAATATTTTTAATTGATCATTTGTAAGCCATATTTCAATTTTAATTGCTTTCAAGTATATAAAACAATAAAATAACAAATTTCTCTATCTATGTATCTATATAAAAATACTATAGCGATCTTATTAAATTGTCCAATTCCGCCATTCCCATACTTCTAATTGGAATTTTCACACAACATAAGAACAACAGGATGGGAGAATGAGAGCAATAAATGATCCAATTATGCCTTTACAAAATCGGTAAGTAAATGTCCCATTACATACATATGGTTTAAAAATTGTTTTAAATTCTAATCCCTTATGAGTTTTTACCTACCATAATTGCTCGATTCAACTCACACAGTATTAATAAGAAAACAACTTGGAAAATTAGGCTGTGATAAATGCTTCATGTGAGTCATTATGAATTGCTGAGAATTGCCTCACCAGAATTAGACCAAACAGTCATGACGTGACCACTGAATTTAATTAAAATGAGAGTATGGTTACAGGACTAGAAATTCTATAGGCAAGGCTCACGGTTTATAAGGACTAAATATGAAGAGTTCTAATCACACATGGGGAAAGAAATTTGACATAAACAACAAAATTAAAAATGTACAACCAAAGGACACAGTAACAAGTAAAGTACCCTCACCAAATAGCTTCAAATGGGAGCTTAGATTACTACCTTACGAGTTCGGGTAGTGCATGGGAAGAATGGTTCATGCCTACTATAAGAAATAATTTCAAGTCAATTTTAAGTTCATTGTCTAACAAATATGATTTAACACATTCTTTTACACAAATGACTCATACATACCATATCTGCGTTAACATTTGATAATCACTCAAACATTAAGATAATGCATGCTTTAAAATAAAAATGAATACGACTACATATGTAGATAAAGTGATAAGTAGTACGCCTGAATTAAAAGATATACAATTCCTCAGCTGAGGTAGAATTACAAAATCACGTCAGTAATAAAACGAAACTAAATACAAGGAAGACAGGTCATTTAACTGATTTAAAAATGAAATATGTCTACACAACGCGAAAAATAGACATATTAGTTAGCTGAATAAAATAAAATTTTATTCTAGAATTCTGAAAGGCAGAACAGGTGTAGGTCGGCTCAATCAGAATCCAAAGCCTACCAACTGGATTTTCCAGAACCTTTGCGATTTCTATATTCAAAAAGTAACAGAATTCTAAGCAGCTAGTATGAACATAAACAAATATAAAATTACAAAATAAAGCATTATATAAGAATCAATAACGTATACAATAATTGAAGTTTATATAGTAACTGTCTGCAGCAGGAATTTTTATAATCAACAATACAACTAACTCGTTTGACCACAACCAGAGTGATGTAACAAATTACATTAAGCCAAGCATTGAGATATTAGACGATAAAAGGAAAATAAATCATTAATTAAAAAGAACCATTATTCAAACAGAAGATATAACTATATACTATAAACTGGTGACAATGAACCAACAACAACCAAACTTAAGATTACCACGAGATAAAAGATCACTCATCGCACTAGAAAAATGGACTCAAAGGCTCAGAGATATCGACACTGGATTTACAAATTACATACAACTTAGAACAGACTTAACAAACATGAGCAACGGATCAACTCAAACAAATAAATCTATGGAAATGATGTCCCCTGAGGAAATTAACAAGAAAAAACAAGCCGAGCTGGATGTTGAATTTGAGGAAAAAAGAATACAACGGATGATATTATCTGCACTCACTCAATCACTACAGCAAGGAATAGAGGAACAAATAACAAAACCAGTAGAGGACCGAAACAAAGACCAAGCCAAGCAACACAAGAAGAATCACCGCGCCATAGGATCAACACATCCCAGAAATATACAAATCAAGCAAACAACTACGACGGAAACACCGGAGTGGCATGAAGTCACTGAACTAGTGTGGGCACCAGATACAAATAAAAACAATGGCCAACACTCATTGACGGTAAAACACAAGAGACAGGAATGTGAAGCATGCGGGACCAAAGGACACACAACCGACATATGTCCAGCATTACGGGGACTATCTACAGCGCAAAAAGAAGCCTTTGTGGGTCACAAAAATACCCATACTGCAAACTAATTCAGCGAATAAGCATCAATCACAAAAACAAAAATTTAATCCTTCACGGTTTACAATCAAACTGATTTTAGTTTAATAATAGAGGCAAAATGATTATTAGGTTAAAATATATGATTCAAATTCAACCCTGACTACGTCTATATAATCCTATTGAATGCAATGTTTCATACAAAGGTCTAAACTCCCAACTGTAAAGACCTGCCCGAAATTGGACAAAAAGAAGAGCATTCGCGTATCAGAAAAGAAGATAACTCCACGAAGACTATTCCAGACCGACGGAACATTAAATAAAGAACTGATAAATGAAGCTAAAGTGAAATATGACCAGCTTTCAAAAGATGTACCATGCAATATGACTCAACGTAGTATCAAAACCACAACACCAACAATTATCATTCATACTCCACACACACGACGCAAAACTCACGAAAATCTTTTTCAAACATTGTCAGTAAACAGTTTTACAGAAGGTGCCCATAATATTCGATTGGAACAAGACCAGACCAAACAGCACTTAGCATTACACGAACAGTTTCAACAGTCAGAAAATCAATTAAAACTAAAACAAGGAAACATGGACAAAAACGGAATTTTACAAGAACACATAGAGCAGCAGGGTGAACAGGGAGGGAATGAACTACCCAACCCGGCGGAGATTAACAGATATTTCGTAGCCGCGTTGCACCAACAATTGGATACACAACAACTTATACTGCAGAACTTGACATTACACCAACAAGCCGAGCAAAATCTTGCGGCCGCGATTCAAAATATCCCGGTTAATAACCAAGTTCAAGTAAACAGAACCTTGATGCAACCTGAGATCTTTAACGGCAAGGCGGACCAATGCGTCCGAAAATTTCTTATCTCATACAACAGGGCTAGCGTTGTCAATGCATGGACAGAAGCAATCAAAATTCAGCAAATCATGAATTCTTTGAGAAATTCTGCACTCTCATACTACAAAATGTCATTCGGTCAAGGAAGGGACGATGCACTAGCGGCACCCACATGGCGTGAAATAGAAGATGCTCTCATCAATCGGTTTTCAAACAAAACAAGGCTTACGTTTATCAAGGAGTACATTATGTATACCCAAAAGGAAACAGAGACCGCTGTGGAATACTTTTATTCCATGTTAGAGAAAATTCACCTCGCCGAACCAGACATGGAGGTCAGAAATAAAGTGGACCATATTCTTAACAACAGCAAAGTTAGTGTACGTCAACAAGTTGCACTTTATTCTCCACAAGATTCGGCTACGTTGCTACGACGATTTGAATCAGCCGATAGAAACGAGACAACCACGGAAGAAAAATCACAAAAGTATGTATTTGCTATTGAGGGAAGAGAAAACAACACGACAAATACATTAAATCAGCAAAATAAGGACAGGGACGAAATTAATAACAACATGGGACAAAACCAATCGCAAAACAACCGATATCAAAACAACAAACCCCAATTAAATAATTGGAACAACCGGCAAAACCAGCGCGATAGTTACTCTTACTAAAACAATAATCAAAGTTTCAACACCAATCAAGGACAAGAACAACCCAACGATTCAACAATAATCGTAACCAGGACACTACATGGAGAAATAATAGTTATAGAAACAACTATAACGGTAACCACAACTACCAGAATATGACGACGGGCAACCATTACAATAACAACTACAATGGCAATATTTATGCTAATAACCGAACCAACAGTAATACACCAAGAAATACTTATCCCAACCACAGGCACAATAGAGGTCCAGTGAC
The DNA here is from genome assembly GCA_949802685.1 of Dicyrtomina minuta. NCBI lineage: Eukaryota > Metazoa > Arthropoda > Collembola > Symphypleona > Dicyrtomidae > Dicyrtomina > Dicyrtomina minuta. Next base: position 171,482,403 of record OX461808.1, on the reverse strand, counting down.
ATGCTATTCATGCCAAAAGAAAGGTCACATATCCACCGAATGTCGTTCTAGAAAATACCAGCAACCAGATAACCAACAAAATTCCGGATATTCTTCGAGGAATCCAAACTACCAATCAAACATTCCTCCACAAGCCGGACCTTCACCAAAAAACGCGAACGGGCAAAGGATGTAGGAAATGGAAACTCTGCGAAACAAAAACTCTCCATTAAAATTCAACAAGCTTATACATTATCTCATCTCTCTACTAAAAGTAGCCTTTTTTACCTTCCAGCTAAAACATTTAATTCCAACACAGAATTTCTCTTGGATTCAGGTTCAAGCTGTAACCTTATAAATTTAATCCTTATTCCGCCTAACACAATTCTTTCAAATTCGACAATTCAACTAAAAGGAATTTCCCAGCAAACAGTAACAACTCTAGAAGAAGTCGAGGCAAGAGTGGAAATAAGCCCAATTTCCAGCATTACAGCAAAATTTCACGTCACCAATGCTTTAAATTTCGGAGGAATCATAGGGAATAAATGCCTGCAACAGTCATTAAAACAGCTAGATTTCCAAAACAAGACTGTTACCACCATGACAGACGATGTAATCCCATGTCAAACCAGATTAAACTCAGGGATTTTATGGATCACCCAATCAGAACGCAACGAGCCAGTGATAACGGTTAAACTTTCAAATCCAGTACAAATTGAAAACAACTCATCAACATTTATTGATGTTCAATTCCAGCAACACCACAATACATCTCACACATCTCCTATTTAAACATATGCAATACTTAACAACCAAGGGATCCATCCATTTGAAAAAATAAAACCGGTCTTTTCAATCATCGACACAGACGAATTTGGTCAAGCAACCATTGAAGTAACTAACAAGGGGAGTTCTATAAACATCCAGGATAAAGACTTATTCGTCGCCAAATATATGAGCCCTAAGGAAACTGAAACACTTGAAGCACCTACCATGAAAGCTACAGATTCGGAAAATATAACCATTCAGCAATGTTTACGAAAAACAATTAACACAAAATTAGCCCCTGCAGAACAAAAGCAAATGTTTAAACTACTGGACAAATACAGTGTGGTCTTTAATCTAGAAACTGATGTCATTACCCAAAGTAAACTAGTAGCACCAAAAATAAAATGGAATACAACAAACCAAACCAATATCAGTAAGACAAATTACGTATTCCAAAATAGAAACGGAATTTCTCAAAGAAAAGGTCCAAATGCTTTTAGATGCCCAAATGATAGAGAAAACAAACTCTTCTTATGTAAGTAATTTATTGGCTGTAAAAGGAGGACACAGACAGAAAGGAGATGGACCAGTTGACGTAAAACAAAGTTTACGTCTAGTGCTAGACGCAAAAACCATCGAATTCATAGAATCAGATACTTGGCCCTTACCATCGATTAAAGTCATTCTGTCCTATCTAGGAAATAATAAATTTTTCGTCACAATTGACTTGAAAAGTGGATTTTGGCAAATTCAGTGTCATCCTGATGATGCTGATAAATTTATGTTTCAAGGACCCGCAGGTGCCTATGTTTGGAAATGCCTAGCTATGGGTACCAAGACCGCCGCCAACCAGTTTTAGAGAGTGATGTCAGATACCTTTCATGAACAACTCCACAAGATATGCATTATTTACGTGGATGATATTATCATTTATGCAAAAACTTTTGCTGAACTACTTAGAAGAACAGAGGTCATCTTACAAATTTTGCAAGAAGTTGAATTAACCCTGAACACAAAGAAATGTTCATTCGGAGAAACCGAAGTAGTTATACTTGGCCACTTAATTTCCGAACAAGGAGTTCAGATCGACAAAACCAAATTAAAATGGTTTGATAATCGAGCACCACCAAAGAACGTAAAGGATATTCAGAAACTTCTGGGATTTTTAAATTATTTCCGAAAAAGTATAGATAACTTTGCAACGATAGCAGCTCCATTGTATGCACTGATGCAAAAAGGCAGGAGATCTGAATGGAAAAAAAACATCAGGATGCAAGCAATATCCTGCGTCACAAATTAAAGTCAAGTCCTGTTTTACGGCATCTTAATGAAGATCTCGAAGTATTTATTCACAGCGACGCTAGCAGCGTAGGACTTGAAGGAGTAGCTCTTCAATGCGAATTTGGAGAACAACGACCTATTCAGTTTATTTCAAGATCGTTAACTAAAGCGGAAAGGAATTACTCCACTTATGAAAGATAATTTCTTGCAGTACTGTTTTTTCTTTTTAAATTTAGGCATTACATCTATGGGAAACACTTTACAGTAGTAACTGATGCTCAAGCAATATTGGCAATAAAGAAACATCCCAAAGGAGCACATGGCAAACTCTTCAGATAGGGACTTGCTTTAGAAAGTTTTGACTTTACAATAATTCACCGCAAAGGAAGTCTTAATGTTATTCCGGATTATTTAAGCAGACTGCTCTACTACGACCAAACTGAGGCACCATTAGAAGTCAATCCAGAAGATCTTATACCCCCTGGAGATGACCTTAATATCCCTATTTATTTTGTCGAGGATTTGGATATCACATTGCTACAACAAGCTTATACATATACAGCTGATCGAATCAGAATGATCGAAAACAATCAATCTGTACCCGGCTTTGTTCTCAAGAACAACATTTTGTATAAAGTGCAGGACGGAGTCAACAAACTGGTAGTTCCACCTTTATTGAGACACGATATTTTAGTATCACGACACAATGCAAATTCTGCTAGCCATGAAGGAGTAACAGCGACTTTATTACGAATAAAGAATTCGTATTGGTGGCCAAAAATGATCAGCATCGTAGTTAATCATGTAAGATCTTGTGGACCTTGCCTCGAAGCAAAACGAGCCTATGTACCACAAGACGGCCTACTCCAACCAATTCCAGTTGGAGAGCGACCTTTTCAAAAATTAGCAGTTGATTTTTGTGATCCTTTGACAACGACAGATCAAGGAATGCTAAATATACTCGTCATTGTAGATTCGTTTAGTAAATTCATATTTTTACGAGCAACAAGAGACCAAACAGCAGAAACAACAGCAGAAATACTACTCGAATATATAGCACTTTTTGGGCCGCCGCAATCCATACAGTCCGACCGTGGTAAGAATTTCCTCTCACGTCTAGTAAAGATTCTACTGGACAGATTTAATATTCACAAGATTCAGACAACAGCTCATAATCAACAAAGTAATGGCATATGCGAAATTTGCATGAGAACAATAAAGCAAGCGATCCGCGCGTTACTAGATCATGAGGAACATGCCCTTTGGGACTTGGTACTTCCAGAAATACAGTACGGAATGAATTCAGCAGTCAACTCAGCCACAGGATATTCACCCTATAAGATTTTATTCAGTATGGAAGCTGCTTCGTTTGATGAAGGACGATTTCCGGTAGGCATTCAACAAATTGAAATAGAACGAGTGGAGTTAGCTAAGTCAATTCGAGACAAAGCTCGCAAATCCATCCTAAATGTACAGAATATTTACACAGAGAGAGAAAATAAGAAACGCAAACAAAAACAATTTAAAGTGGGGATAAAAGTAATGGTAAACCGCGTGTCCACGCCAATAGACCACAAACCATCTTTGTGCAGGAAGTATTATGGTCCATTCATTATCACAAAGCAAATAAATTCACTGAATTACGAATGTGTGCACTTGTACACAAACAACACCGTTCTTGTTAATGTTAAAAAGTTAAAAATGTTCTACGACCAATTAACTGAGGAGGACGAGGAAAAAACAATCATAACTAGGATTAAATGGGTAGTCCGGTTTATAGAAGCAATTTTAGAAGTACACCGATTTGACGCTTGGAATGAATTATCATCATGGATATCCACTAAACAAATAGTAAATTCGGAAACAGAATTTGCAACACGGCAATTCCAATTCGAAAAATATGATGCCTTTCGGACATCACGGGATAACATTGACACTGAACAAATCACTCAAAATGCTTTTAAAGACCAGCACAGAACAAGTATCATTCCTAATACCAGCGATCAACCTTTACACTTCAGCGAATTTTATACTTACAAAAAAGAAGAATTTCGTTACTCATCTAGTACCTTTAAAGTAGAATATTTTTCAGATCCAATACAACATCATATATTCACTAACGAAAACTCAGAATTAATTATTCAAATTCTTGAATTTAAAATGGACGTACTACATTCTACATGGAACAATATTTTAACTTTTCTGTATCAACTTAATGGTAAAGGGAATCTTTATTTAGTATGGGAAACCTCTTTTAAATATATTGCTGACTTTATTCTAGCTTTGTATATACTATCTTTCGCAAAGTCTAACCTCCAACCTACTAAATCGGTGAAAGTTTTAATACAACACATAAGTCATAAATTTCCTCAAACCTGTAACACAGTAGAATCGTTAAGAATAGGGTTACTAAAAGCAATTGAAATTCTATACCCTATCATAAATATCGATACCACACCAGATTGGGTAACTATAGGCCTAAATAAACCTATCATTATTACACCACAAAAGGAGGACGGCAATCATAAATCAGACACTGTAGAGCAATTCTCTCCTGACACTAGATCGAATGAGTCCCAGAGTATCGATGGGAATAATGTACTTAACCTCAAAATACAGACACGATCAGGCAGGTTATCTCAAAAACCTGAATTTCTGGGTATTTAAATAACTAAATATTCCAGGTGGACTTTTCTTCCATTATTATCTATGCTGTCGTTGGCCACAGCAACCTCAATTCCACTGAGTTTGCTGCCAAGTACAAGTATTCGGCCAATTCCAATAGCGGAGTGTGAAATAAAACTCAAAGGACTAAGATGGAATCTTACCCCAGAAATTGCTATTGCCTACAACCAAACTTTTCAGTCCAATAGATTAATGACCCGTCTTGATTATGGATTTTACGGACTTAACTGGAAATTGCATATAAAAGCTATTCTTTGTGAGGGAACAAAGACGGAAATGTTCCATCAGCAGGCAAACGGGACAATAATTTACAGCGAAAATAAATCAGATGTCACTATTACGCGAGACGAATGTATCAGAATGTATTCGAGCAGAATTACCCCGCAAAATTCAAGAATGACTCTCGAAAACGGTATTTTTAATTCACGGACACCACTCCCTACCTTTTCAAATTCCACTAATGTCAACAGTCAAGCACACGTATACCATTTTCGGATGTCCGAAATCAAAGGAACTATTACTCAAAACGCAAGGTCAATAAAGATTGAAGACCCATCTGCCACATGCGATCACACCACTGGTATGTGCCAGGTAGCAAACAACACCATAATATGGGATCAAGATACAGTAATTCAAGCACTACAGAATTCAGACCAGCCAGATCATTGCTACTTCACAGGAATTAAAATGACGTGTCCGACACTTGAAAAAATTAAGAATACAACAGCAATTTCATTAATGATAACAATATCCACGTTTAAAACTGAAGATGACGTGTATGACTTTAATTCTACAATAAACGTTTGGACACCTCAACAATACTGGCAAAGAAAAATAGAAATGTCAAACACATCAATGGACAGTTCGAAATACCAAGCATTTAACAATGAAGGAACGGCCACTATTATGAAGTGTAAACATACACATGACTATGTATTAATACCCACACAGACATGCATTAATGCAACTATAATACAATATAAGATGCCTCAGTATAGCGTAATAAGTACGATAGACCTACAGTCACGACGTATTCACACCCACCCAGTAGTACACAATTGCACAAAATTATTTTACATACAAGCAGAAACACAAACTCTTAATTCAACTATTCGTGACCGCTTGAATATAATTCATCCGTTGCGGATTACCTCGTAAATATTTAAACCAAACTCCGTTGTAAATTCTATTTTATTTAATTTTTATTTAACAAATTAAAAAAAATTAAAACCAAATTTTTCTGAAATTCAATCATACTTGCAGGTTCCAAAACACTATCACCTACATACTTATTGCAGGATACATAGAGTTAAGTTGCACATTTAATCAAGAGGGTAAAGAATTGACACAGTACCAGTACGACTGGAAAACCGTAGTTCCTTTTTGCGTATCCTTTCTTCCAGAATGATCTCCTAACATTCTGTCAACCACTATTTACATGTCTTGGGTATTCTATTTATAATAACGCTTATAACCGCAATTTTAAAGCTCTACAAAAAATCGAACTGTCATTCGAATATCACCCTATATCAACTCAAATGTTAGGATTGTTATGCTGGCACCAAACAATCACTGAAACCGCTGGAAAATATTCTAAAATTAAGACAAAACATTACGACCATGTTCCAGTTCCATGGGATGAATGCTTTTCCCTTAGCCAGCCGGAGTGTAATGAAAAATCTCATTACTTTGCACAAATATCTGGACACTATCTGGAATACAAAGCCAGGTTAACTAAAACCAAATCAATCAAAATCAACTCTACTCTTACAAAAGAACAGACTTTTGTATCAACAATACACAACGTTACCGGAAACCCTGAACATGTACAAATTCCAGATATGTTTGAAGAAAAGAACATTCCTAACACCGGAAGAGTGCGAACAAAATAAGGTTCATTACATTGGAATGCAGTTCTTTTAAATACCTGCCATCAAAATGCATTACATCCAATTTACTGCTTTCTTAATAACACCGAAGCCATCTGCCCCGAACTAGACATCATAGATAGATTTTTAAATGATTCTATCGATTGTCGATTTAAATACTTACGACCAAAATATTTAGGCACACATGAACCACTAGTAGTTCGGGAACTAAGTTATACAATTAACAGTAATTTCACTCCAGCATATATTTATAAAGTTTCCAATCAAACGATAATACGGAGAAACGTCAATCAAAATTTTTAACACCCTCGTCAATTTTACCCAAAACCAGTAACAAAAGACGAGCAAAAAAGGATGTCCCGGATAATGCAAGTAAGAGCAAACTACGATACCCACAGTTTTGCGATTAAGCATCGATCTACATACTTTGAACCGAATAAGAAACAAATTCCTGACACATATAGAATAGCTCTTAAAGCAAATGAAGCCTCTATTCAACGATGCGAAACAATTTTTTAATACCGCGAACTAGACAATATAAAATGCCATCCTAACATACCTATAATTTATATAATACACTAACAATATTTTCTTAGGTTAATTACAGTCAAATCCGGGATAGAAATTAATTACCCCCCGGATAGCTTATGTTTCCAACTACAAAATAGCACGCTTCTAGCCTACTATGTTATGCATGAATATGGTTTTTTCAACCTAGTAGACTAACACATTCCTATTTTTATTTTTTTGCTTATTTTTCTCTATGTAGAATGGGACTTCTTGGATTGGGTTTTCTCTTATTCTTTTCTCTTTCATGCCTCATAACTATCAGCATTGCCACTAATTCCTGGATAGCACAATCTAGCTTTCCTGACTTCGTTGAACCCGAAGGCGAGGATATAACTCCGACGCCTAAACACTACTCCACCATGAATTTATCGGTAAAACCAACTCCGATACTCATGTGTCAAACAATACTATCCAATCTGAGCTTTGACGTACAACAAGATGAGCAACTGAACACACAATTTCCTTTTTTCTTTTTCCAAAATATAACATGGAAAATTCGACATAATACTTACGAGTGTATTGGGCGTAAAAGTACTGTTGTTAATACTCACCGCAATACTCTGTGGGGAAGTAGCAGGTATTCTCATGCAATGGTACAAGGTTCACCAGCAGCATGCATAGCCATAAAAAAATATAAAAAGACCGTACTAGGTCAGGTTTTACATCCTTCAAATCAAGCAGGAGTGTGGGTAACAAAGGACAAACTTCGAAGCTCTAACGTTGGTGACACCGTGACTAATTTTATCTTATTGGCTACAACAATTACTTTTGATCAAAATTTAAACATCACTCACTCTGAGAGCTCAATCAATCAGGATAGCAACGTTAATAAAAGAAGTTGCCCTACTGATGAATAAGGTACGGTGATTTGGAACAATTCTACACTGCAGAGGTGCATTTAGCTTATGAAGGCATCTATCCGCTGCCAATCGTTTGACCGATTCCTAGCATGCCCAGAGTTAGATAAAATAAGTGAATCTGATGTGAGTCTTAATCTTTGTAACTACGAATTCCCTTCTCAGTACATCACCCTAGCAATAGCTAGTGAATTTGGAGATACTCCAAGCCTCCACATCCACCGAGATGTGCACGCATGAATAGCGGCTGATTCAATCGGCCACTCCCGTAGAAAACGTCAATCTGACACAGTTTATCTAACCGAAAACGAACCCCTGCCCACCAACACCATGTCTGCGGACATCAATAACCACAAAGTCCCGACATTGCTAATGTCAATTGCACAATATTTCTTGACCCGGTCTACAATTCACATCCCACTTGCTATGCCTGCAACAAGGTTTCATTATAGGGCCAAACAGGTAAATGACACAATCACACTGCAGAAATGCGAATCAATCACCAGGTTTGAAATAATTCATAGAACGTCATGTCGTCACGAATATCCAGTAATTTTTAGGCATAAAGAGGCTAATTATGTAGGATATTTAAGTATCTCAGGTCAAGTACATCTCCGATCAGCACCAATTACTAATTGTACATTTTAACGCTAGGAACCCACTTCTTCCATTTCTATCACTCATTTACCAATAATTCTTTCCGACCGGTTCGTGAATTATACCTAGAAAACCAAAATTGTTGTTAACTAAACACTTCAAATATAAATAACCCCAATTATCTCTTATTACGAATAAATTCAATTTATTTCTTAGATGTGGACATTATTGATGCTACTAGTAAGTGTGTCGGCCAATAACTTCTCTACACAGGAGGAAAATCAAGGCCAGCATGCAGACCTGATCCATAATTTATTCCATAACTTCGAACCAAAGCCAATAGAGTTGTTTACATGCATCGGTTTAAGCCACAGGATGCCCTACAAAATTCCATCCGACCTTCAATGTCCTCTAGTAGACACTACGCAACCTTCAACCCCAGTAAGAGTTACTTTATGGCTTCATAATTCGGCACAATTTAAGATACGGGGATACCAATGTAGTGCAAAGAAGACAACTCAAGAGAAGCAATATGGCATCTTTTTCAATTACTGGCAGAGACAGTACACTTCGGAAATTCCTGTTCTCGCTGAAATGTGCCAACAAATGATGAAATCTCATCAGAGCCCCGACAAACACCCTTTGCATAGGATCAAGGCGGAATTCTATTCCACCAAATTGGCCCTATTTGTAAATTACGTATACGGCAGAACTGTTTCTCATAGCGTTACTAACTATTTCTTCAGTACTGAAACCATCGCGGTGAACAATGCTAATTCCAACATTTTATCTAGTGCTTCACTTGCAGAAGTTTGTGCGTATTCAACCGAGAGTTGTAACACACATTCTGGAGTTCTAATTTGGGACATAATACAAATCCCAGCGTGCAGATTAAAGAAGTTCAGTTCCACCACGTGTCTGAAAACAGGCAGTAGATTGTCCTGCTCAGAGTTAGAGTTAAGCTTTACCGACCTAAAAAGTGAGCCATTGTGTGGCGTTGAGGTAGGCACTACATCCCAAGGGTTTATTTTAAGCGCCAATGAAGCAGGCAAATTAGACATATCCATAGTACCAACAGATGTTCTCACAACACTTACAACTGAAAAAATGACTAGTTCCCGAGGTAAAAGGCAAATTTTAACATTAAGAGGTTCATTGACAGACCAAGTAAGTACAACACCAGCACCCACTAGGTTATCAGGTTCACCGTCGGTTGCAGGCCGCTTCCAATTCATTTACCAAATTATCCAGAATAATGTGATTTCCTCGATTCAAATCCTTCATAAGGAGGCGTGTTTGACGAACTCACGCCAACTGACATTGCTAAAATTTATATCACTTTTAGGCGAACCAAACCTTCTAGCTCGGACCCTTTTTCATAATAATAATTTTGCAGGTCGTATGAGTGGTGACATAATTGAAATATCGAAGTGTATGAGTGTTACAAAATTTAGATTGCTTCCCAAACCAAGTGATTTATGTATTTTACAATGGCCTATTGAGTACAAAGATTCAGTAGATGAAATTCAGACAGCGTATTTACAGGCAATCTCTCATGAAATCATTAAAATCCCAACCAACGTGTCGTGCGACCAAATACCCCCATTTTATCTAGATTGAGGCGAGACAGTCGTGTTACTGTCAAATAAGTCAGTATCTATATCTTTGCCAATCCTACCAGTGCCAGGGAAATCATTACAAAATATCAAAGACTTACCACAAATTAGCTTTTCCGCTCCAGATATACAGGGAATAGGTGAGGTAAAAGAAACTGGTAGTATGCACGAACTTCTTACTACGATGCAAAATCGCATCTATTTAAATGATGTAATCCAACTTGAAATGACTGGTCAACCACTTAGCGCGCCATTAGCCCTTGCGGTAGCTAATTTAAGAGAAACCGTGCTTAGCCCTGTACGCGCCATTATAATAAAAATTCTTTTATCCCTTTTTATGATTTTGCTGATTATGCTTGCCACATTTTTATATTTTCGTTACCGTAAATGGCTCGTTTCTTGTTTTATGCGAATATGTAGAAAAATTCCAACTCGTAAAATCTTTATTGTTGACGAGGAGAGTGAGGAAGTACCTCTGACGCCAGTGCAAGAAGTGCATGCTATTATAACCCAAGATCAAATCGATCTGGCAATTCAGAGATACTTCAGCAAAAATCCGATCACGTCAACACAAATCCCTAAACCATCAATACCCCAGCCTAATAACGTCAACAGAGAGAACACAAGCACCTGCTTATTCTATACATCCCCCTCTTTATTAACAGTAGGGCTATGAGCAGGTGAGAATCAGCACCTCCATAAGCGACCTACTCAAAGGTATATTAACCCACACATTACACAAACAAATACACATTATTTTAATTGAAACTCATTTCAATTTTTTTTTCTCTCAACATAATTAGAGCATATTGCTTACCTTGAATTAAAATTTTGGCTACGCCCGACAACTTTTCCTTGTCTGATTCCGAGGAGAGAAGCACGGCGTAGGCAGTTGGCCAAGGTATTATAGAAAATACAGTAGTATGTGTTGCTTATAAATAATGTCTTACAGACCGCAGTAAACTCAAAGATGATCGTATAGTCGACATCTAAATTTTTCCAAAATCACAATTCAGGTGGCTGAAACCTTATACTCGATGAGGCGGCACGCCCAGGAGACCTATAGCAAGCCCACGGGCATTCTAGAGGCCGCTAACTGGAGACTTGGAGTGGATCATTGGACGCGGATAGTTATTAGCTTTTCAGTTCAGAATTGAACAAAGAGAACCATACCATTATGAGTAATAGACCCAACATAGTGAATTTCGGGATTATTACATACCACCAGCGTGTTTTACCTGATGTGTTCATATTAGAGTAATTGTTAATATTAAATTAAATAATAAATAATTTTATTTTTTACTATTTACAATGTCTAATTCACATGCGAAATATTGCCAAAAAACCATTAATATGGAAAAATTCTAATTGCATATTTTAATTTCGTACATGTCGAACGCGATTCCAACGGCAATGAGAATTCCTTAGTCAAATACGGAACTGAGGGTATCAAGACTCTTTTACAACTCGGCAAACTCAGTACACTTAAAGATTCAAATTGGATTCTGAGCAGTTATACACCGGCCAATTCGAACCGAAGCACAGTTGCACAACAAGTACTATTATTCATAGTCCAAATCACCTAGAAGAAAATGGTGATTATTTTTAACCAACCTCCACCAAGGGTTCGTTTCGGACAGGGATAGTACAACTAACCTACATTTCATCGTAATTCTCAAGACATGCTGTGATCAACTGACAACAACGGCCATAATCACCTTTTACTTTAAAACAAAAATTACATTGCAATTCAAATTTCATTAAATGAATTTTTCACACACAAGGTTTATCACCATGATGAAGCATATATTGTGTTATTCTAACTTATAATTACTTAATAATAATATTGTATGATTATCCAATAATACCAAGGGTCAGTATACCATGTAATTCTCATGAAGGCCAAGGTCTAATCAATCACTCTCGATTTATATTATGGGGTCAGGATTCAGATCTTTGATCTGAAATTCAACGAAGTGACAGTATGTTGATATTCTAGGATTGGCATATTATCTATGCCCCCACGGGGATTTATCACATAAAATAGATATTATAGAAATGGGGAACGAATCAGAGTAAAGAGAGAGTAGGGGTTCATGAGAGTTCATGGAAAAGTAGAACAAGCAAGTAGGAAGTGCGTAGAGAGAGAAAGATCGAATGTTAGAGAAATCTTGGGACGTGGAAGTGTGCAATTCAGGTACATAGTGGAGGAAAGAGTGCGAAAGAAGGACAATTGGTTGAGAGGAGAGCACGGGATAAGACATCGAGAATTTCGCACGCGCACTTTTCGTATGAGCCACACCCTGTTTTTATAAGATTATTACAATATTGAATAAATCCAAACCTTATAATTCATTTAAAAGTAAAAGATTCGAGCTCGAGGAAATAAGACGGTATTTCTGATATTCATCAGCATAACTTTGACTCATACTCTCACACTCATAAGTTTCACAAACCCATACATAAAAGTGAATTTGAGAACTCGGACTAGACCATCAGGACTGAAAGGAAGATCTGTTCAGGACCGAGAGGGAGAACTATTCAGGACCGAAAGCGAGGCATTAAAGAATTTCTAAAGGCCTGGAAAGAGACTCAGATAACAACTCCTATTCCATCAGCTGCCCATCACCAAAACACAGTAAGACAAAACGGAATTATAGTCAGTTGCCAGTAATTGAGCTACTACAAATAATGTAAGTCGAAACTATAAATTACTACGAAGTAAAATATTAGAGGTATGGACCATCCCTCCGTTTCCACAGCCAGACTCTAGCCGTAGTAATTTCCTCCTCTCCTCTTCCCTGTTCTCGGACGCTCTTTTCCCTGCTATGTGTCTTCATGACCAAGCAGGAGATGGAGAGTGCGAGTACATGGGGAGGAAAGGCTGGATAACACATACATACGTAAAGGAATAGAAATTAGACAAGTTCTTCAAATGCACCTTTACACTTGGGAGATGAAAAAGGGTGTTCTTAAGTATGTCCAGACAAAATGGCGCCTCGTCCTTTGGTACTTCAACGTCCTCATTACTTGAACATATAGTGCCTTTGTATTTGCTCGCTATGTCTAAACTACTCGAGACAAGAACAAGACAAACGGCGAAAAAGTTTGCATGCAGTTTATTGCGGCGTATTTTCTGTACCCAACAATCATGCAAAATTGTTGCAATTTTTCATGGACACGAATTTACAAAATTCCTACAGGGATACAAACTGTTTTTTTAACAGTTTCAAAGTATACTGCATTTATATTTATGTGTAACCATTCCGCTTACTTATTAACTAAATTAAAGCAATGTATCGTCAGTGAAGAGTCATTCTGTTATAAGTTTATTCAATATTTAATTGAAAGCTACTGTCGAGGTTGCTTCCGCTTTGATCTATGCATATAGTGGGGGTGGTATGGTATGTTACTGACTGTATTGTACTCAAGACGTATACTTAGGGATCGTCCACAAAAGACATAATAAAAATTTCATTTCTAGAACATTTTACACTTTTGAAAAACATGTAAATAGAGAATTTAACACTTTTGAAAAATATGGAAATATAACATTTTACAGTTTTGAGAAACATGTAAATAAAAAAAATTTACACTTTTGAAAAATATGGAAATAGAAAGTTTTAAAATTTTACACAAGAAACATGTAAAAAGAACATTTTGTATTTTTAAGAAACATGTAAATAGATCGTTTTGCACTTTTTAAAAAGATGAAAATAGATCATTTTACAGTTTTGAGAAACATGTAAATAAAAAATTTCATACTTTTGAAAAATATAGAAATAGAAAATTTTACACTTTTACACAAGAAACATGTAAAAAGAACATTTTGTATTTTTAAGAAACATGTAAATAGATCATTTTGCACTTTTTAAAAAGATGAAAATAGAACATTTTACAGTTTTGAGAAACATGTAAATGAAAAATTTCACACTTTTGAAAAATATGGAAATAGAAAATTTTACACTTTTACACAAGAAACATGTAAAAAGAACATTTTGCAGTTTTAAGAAAGAAACATGTAAATAGATCATTTTGCACTTTTTAAAAAGATGGAAATAGAACATTTTACACTTTTAGGAAACATGTAAATAGATAATTTTTCACTTTTTAAAAATATGGAAATAGAACATAAATTTTGCACTTTTAAAAAAATGTTTTTAAAAAGTGTAAAATGTTATGGAAATTGAATTTTTGTTACGTCTTTTGTGGACGTAAATCTTAGTGAACGTTATGCGTACATTACAGTCAATAACATACCACACCCACCTAATGCAAAGGACAACGCGGAAGCGACCTCTACAGCAGCTGCCAAATGAATGGACTTGCCACAGAATAACTCTTCACCGACGGTATATATTTTGTTTTTGCAGGAAACTAATTACATGCTCAAGTCGTCAGATGGGAGAAAACTAATGATGGTGAGGTTATGCGAGCTTATGATTGTCAATATCTATCGTTGCATGAACTGTTTTACAGTCCTTATGGTCACTAGCCTATACTTCAGGCCGGATTTTCCTGAGCATCTCTCATTCCTTGTGGCAAACCCAAAAGAACTCAACCTAATCCAGAAAATCCCATTCATGATTTTCTTGGATACATTGCAGTCATGTATCATGGGCATTGCTTTGCTCTGATTTTTATTGGTGCTGCATTCACTTTTCCTACGTTGATGATGATAAATGAGCTCAGGTGAGATTACAAATTTTTTGATTAGAAAAGTTGTTAATTTAATTATTACGACGATGTTAGAATTTATATTTTTTATAATTTGTTTTTAATATTGCAGTGAAAACACGTCAAAACTGACATTAAATGGCCAATGGCTATTTGGAAAGTTAGAAGGTGTTAGTACTTGAACAGAGGGAGAGGGGGCGCAATTATACTGACAACGTATGGTCCTACAAGGTGTTTAAAAGTTTGATGTCATTGAAAGTCACTCTCAGATCGTATTACTGTGTGGATAGTGGCATGATTTTGACTATGATTGACGTAATATGTGACGAAACAGTCACGTTTCTTGTGGCTAATTCGTATTCAATTTCAAATTTAAATTCAATGTTATAAAGCGTTGGCGTCGAAAACGTGATTGTAGGTTACAAAAACTGTTTAAAAAGAACAAATAATAAAATAACAATTTTTTTTAATTAAATATTAAAATTTAATATTAATTTAATTAATGAAAATTAATTCTTTTGAACACAATAAAATTAAAAAAATATTTAATTAGATTGACTTTTAAATTTTATTTTATTAAAAAAAATAAAATACCCTCAAAAAACTTAAAAACTGAAAAACTAGAATTTAATTTGTGACAGATTTTAAAAACATGACAGTGTCGTTTTGTAAAAAAAATGCAGTCGTTTTCTGCTATACAATTTAATAGCATTGCAAAATTGCAACTAACGCTGCAGTTGCTAATTAATTTCTTGAAACCGTTCAGCTGTTGTAAGCAATTTAAATAAATACATAAATTAATTTAGTTAAAAATGCCGAAAAATTTCACACTAAATAAAACTTGAATAAGTAATTATTTGTTCTATTATGTTTATTTTAATTGTAGGCTACTACTGTGTAACTAGTTGGATCCATTTTTGAATTAAAACATGGTTAAAAAGACAGAAGGTGTACAGGCTAAAAATGAAAATAAAAAAGACAACGAACATCATCAGCATCCTAATGAACAGTCTGGACCTTTTGGAAATTACAATAGTTATGGGAGTGGAATGAGTCTCAATCAAAGTGGCCCAGGAGGCGGAGTTTACTCCCCTGCAATGGGATCAAACTACAGTGCCGGTTCCAATATGAATAACACCGGGTTTCATAATAATAATGGAATGGGCTACGGGAATCAGAATCAGAATCAGCAGCAGATGATGATGCAGAACCAAATGATGCAGAACCAGATGATGATGCAACAGCAACAACAACAACAGAACCAAATGACGATGAACAATGCAATGCAGACTGGGATGGGCTACGCGATTGGGTCAGAGGTGGGGCATGAGGTGGGGAGGGGGATGATGCATCCTGGTCAAGGGATTGGTGGATATGGGAACAGAGGAGGGGGAGTAGGGAGGCGTGGTAAGTCGATGTTGCTAATCTTCGTCATATGTTGTATGTGCTTACCGACTATCGTCGTTCCCATCATAGCATTTTCATTCATTAAAGCGGGTGAAGACAGCTTTCATCGTCATTCAGCGGGGCAATCGAATAGTTACGGTGATCACCGTAATTATCAATAAGTTTAGGACTAAATGAGCATCGTGTCATAATTAAATTGTTTTTACAAAGGTTATTTTGTAATAATTACAAATTACGTAGATCACCCATACTAATAAATGGTAATTCAAGTTACATTAATTAAAGATTAATTTAATTATATTTGGATTTAATGGTATTTGTAAAATGTATTTATAATTTATTTTTCACAAATGCCTGTACCGTATTTCTTTTATTAAATACTTGACCGGTCTTGGTATGAAATCAGAGAGGTGCAAAACAAATAAATCAGTATTACGGAAATAGTACAGAGCTAAAGTATACGGAGTCTTTTGTTAAAGTTTTATTTTGTTTTTTGAAAAACGTAATATAGCTAACCTAAAATTTTTACATTGTGGATTCTTTTTTAAGTTCTTTTGCAACTAATGCTAATGCTGGCACCGGCACCGGCACTGGACTTGGAAGCAATTTGTGTTCTAGAGCATTTTTTAAGCCCCAGTTATGAAATGTGACGTGTTGACCCTTTTTTTCACCTTTTACACTTTTCACTTTCAGCCAATCACGTAGTGATACTAAATTGTTTTTTAATTTTAAGCATCACCACCGGCTTACAAATAAGTAATTAATTTTGTTTTTTACAATATAAAAATAATTTAAATTTAAAATTCAAATTAAATCATCATTAAAAAATAAACAAATAATGAGTTTGGATGTGAATTTATTCTTCACAATATTTTAAAAGAAGTTATGTGAAATACGCTTTATGTAGCAAACAATTATATCTACACTCCGGCCAATATGACTGGTGCCAGAGTTGTCCTTTTCATTTATCGCAACAACAAAAGTAAATAACAGAAGTAAATGCTGAGCTTTAACAAAGGCGCACGATAATTTATGTAACGCTAAAAGATGATTTAAGATTTATAAAAGCCCCTAAAATCAATAAGCCATATGCTAATGTACGGAGCATGTAGTTGAATATAGCTGGGATATATATAAGAATTGCACCATTTACATGTACCGTCATTTATGGAGCCTCCCCCACCGTCAATCAGCCATATCGTCGGTGAAGAGTCCGTACTTCGAAATTCTGGAATCTGGAATCCGTTTAATCTCGCGCGAGCCAAAACGGAAAAAATCTTTTGCCAATAAATAAAAAAAATTGGGAAGCTGCATTAAAGCTACATAGTTACAATTATTGCAACATTATTTGTTTTACTAGCGAATTAGCAACCCGATGGGTCGCAATTAAAAAAATTAAAATATTAAATTCTTTACGCTTAGCTGTTACAGTAAATCAAGTGTTGCATTGATAATTTCGGTTTTTTAACAGCGCTGTTACACATGCAACCAATTTCACCAAAACTCTCAAACATTTTAAAATTGGCTGGATAACCTGTTAAAGTTAACATGCACCTTACAAGATTGCTGTTAACAACTTTATGTTAGTTGGTGATGCTTAAGTACACGCTTAGAAAAATATACCCAAATTAACCACATGGGTGTTAATTTGTAACTTATTTTTGTATTAATCCAACATCGACAGCGGTCAACACCAATTTTAGTTGGGGATTAACACTGTAATATGTTAGGCTGAGTTTAATATTTTCTGTGTTGAATATTTAACCAAGAAGTAGTTGCGAGATTAACTGAATTCAAAAATAATGCAAAATATGAATCTCGAACCCGCAACCTTCAAGTCAGGTACCAGCCTCTTTAACCACTGACCTGGGACGACTCATTAAGTTTAGTTACACTAATTTAGCATAATATACGGTGGTATAAATTCTTAACACGATTTGCCGTCAACTGTAACATTATTTGGTGTAGGTAAATTAACACTCAGCGGTGTTGCACGTAGCTAACATTTTTTCACACCTTCAAAAAATTTGAAATCAACTAAACATTGTGTTGAAGTTAACACCCAAATGTGTTAGCTCGACCTAACTAAAAGTTAGTCGAGATCTTTTCTAAGCGTGTAGTAGGAATAAACTGCTACAAGGATGCAAATGACATTATTTGTGCGATAAACTTTTGTCGAAACAAAAAAAGTTTTCATAAATGAAATGATAAAAATTAGTAAAATCTAAATATATTCAAGTTAGCTCCTGCATGACAGAATAGCTTTTGCAAAATTTTATGAAATTTTGCTTGCTTCAGAACTGAATGGCTCAATTGAATTTATTTATTTATATGCTCAAATATATTACAAATAGGTCTGTTAGTTAACCTAACTCTAACAATAAGTATATAATCAATTATACATGTAACTTAATAATCATAGTTTAAATGAAAAAGTGATTTATCTACGCACCAAGTACATTAACCATCTAATATAAAATATAAATACAATTTTCTAAGTGCAATAATAAACGTATATTATAACAGTATATTTACACAGTTTAACTATAAATCTAGTGATAGATAAAAGGCCGGCATTACCACAACGTGCCGGCCTAAATTAAATTTTGAAAGTACTTAGCACTACATGCGCCGGCCAAAATTTAGCATGCATTTAAACAGCTTATTGCTTACCAGAAGATGTTAATATTATTAATAGCACATATAGCATATTCAAAACGATCTGTAGTTCATAATATACCACATGTTCAAGCGTTTTCTGAAATGTAAATTATTTATAATCGAATTAATAAGGATATTAATGGTAATCAGCTTTAGACTAACAAATCTCCAGTTATATTTCGGGACTATTTTCACAAACGTGTGCAATATTCTGGCTAAAGCTGCTTTATAAATTTAATAATGTTTTTACTAACGTGATAAATGGCAACTTGTTTCTTAATTTCTATCATGAAAAATGGTAGCGTTTTCTGAAGATTTTATTTTATTATTAATTTTATCATAAATTTATTTACTAGTAAACACAATCTTTAGGCTCAAAGTTAATGTTATTTGGGGCGGGTGCAATCTACCTTCAAAAGCAGTTTCGTTAGCTAGTTTAAACACTTAAGTTTATAAAAACAATAAAAATAGCATTATTATTCAATTTTCTATCAAACTGTGATTTAAATTTATATACTTTAATTTTAAAACATTTAATTTTAAAGTTCATTCAGCAAAATCTGGGCACCCTTTCCAGGATCTTGTGCATACTTTTTTCTGAATTCCTGTGTTTTATAAACAATCGAATTTTTCTGAACATCGTCAATATCAACAGTTCGCTTGATTTGCGAGATAGCAAACTCAAGGTCCTTCTGTAATTTAGTACCGCTTTTATTAGTATTTATAATGCATATTGTTTTAATTTTAAACACAAATATTATAGATACATGATGTTAAAATTTTAACGTACTAGCTGAAGAAGTGGAACGCCAATTTCAGACGCATCAATATCAACGTATGACATTTTGACAGATCCAGGTGCAGTTCTATTACATGGGTACCACTTTGATGTATTAGGGCTGCCACTACTAGCTGAGGGTTGAAGTGAAAAGTAATCAGAGTATCTAACCTTTATCCATGGAACGCTTCGTGCGTACTGCATGCATCTCTTAATATCAGAACTCGAGTACCTAAATTTAATGGAACCATTTTATTAACTTGCAAATAAAATAAAATTACATTAAATTAAAACTAGCTATAAATCCGGTAATCTAGTTACCCTTTAATTTTTTTTGCCAATGCAGAGTACTCAAAATCGGAAAAAAGAGTAGAGCGGTCTTTTAAAAAATATTTCATAAGTTCAATTCGCTCTTGTAGCACCGGAAGGGGAATGTAAATGACATATCCAAACCGCCTTCTTACGGAAGGCATTAAAGCCCATGGATGGTTTGTGGCACCTAATGAAAATGAAGTGGTTTACTATGTTGTTTTTAGTTAAAAAAATAGTACAATTTAGGTTTTTAAAACATTTAAATAATGTGTACCAATCACTATAATTTTAGTGGACTTTTCCACTTGGATGAGAAATTCGTTTACAACTGTATGTGTCGCTGAATCTTCTTTTACTCCAAGTAGTCCATCAATTTCATCTTAAATCAAATTAGAAATATAAGTTATATGGATTCTTAATTTTTTTGATAGTTAAACATAATGAACTATAACCTAAAACTAACCAATAAATAGTATTGTTGGACCATTATTTTCTGCAACGTAAAACAGTGCCTGAAGCTTCTTTTCCGATTCTCCAATCCACTTAGACAGTAACTGAGAGCCTGAGACTTCTATAAACTTGTACATTTTTGCCTCAGCTGCAAACGCTTTGGCTAAGCAGGTTTTTCCCATACCAGGCAGCTAAAAATTAAAATATTTAAATAGTTATTACAACGTTTGTGCAATCAATGTGAAATATTTAAATGTATATTTTTAATTTTAAAATATACAGTTTTCGTACCCCAAAAAGAAGCATATTTTGATTTTGACCTAGCATTTCTGAGTCGTCCATTAAAACGGAATATTTAGTAGATTTAAGAATCAAATCGTACATTAAATATTTAACGGCTGTCATTCCAATTATAGAATCAAAATTGTTTGCTTCGCTCACATCAACAATAAGTGATGCAAACTCTTGTCGGAAGTTCTGAGTTGAATTGTCGTTAGTGCTATTTGCAGGACGCTTCTCTGTACTGCTACTGAAATCACGAGCAATAGCTGAACTTGTTGATGAACCAGAAGATGTGCTACCAAAAATCATAGATCTTATCTGCTGACTTTTTTCATTGTCATGTTGAATATTTTTTTGAATTCCTGAAGCGAAGCATTCCAAGGAACCGGTGCATAATTTAAAAGCTGAACAATAAAAACCAATGAATAATTTAATCCAAAAACATTAACAACCAGAGATTTGCTCAATTTCCTGCTGAATGAAGTTTTTTTTGTTGTTTGTAAGTATTTATAATGAACATAATTTACATTTAATTAAAATATTCTAATACAACATTAATTAAACTGTTGCTTACCAGCAATATAAAACTTAACGGATTGAGCATAGCATAAAAACGAATCTTGGAGGTTACTATCTGTTTCGGCATTTCTAGCTTCGGTTGAATATGAATTTGCTTGCTGTAATGCAGCAGTAAGCTGTTCCATTCTAGTAATGTTATGCGCGATTCTATTTAAAACTACTTTAATTGTTATTTACGTAATAAGATTATTAGTTCTGCAATGCTTTAGACGTATTTTTTATTTCACTAAAAAAATAATTGCAGGCAACTGATAATAATTTGTCACTTGGAAAATGATTAAGAATTTGTTACATAATTTTTATTGATTCTGAATTTTAAAATTCTTGGTATAGATGTAATTTAAACAAACTAATGTCTAATACATATACATTGGCGTCATTTATATACGTGGTCTGCGAAATGGCAACAGCGGAGCTGCATCATCGCCTAAAATATTTAGGTCTACCACCTGCAAAGCGAATTTAATAGTTTATACTGCTGAATTTAATTGCACAACTAAATGTAGATTTAAATATTTTAAGCACTAAAACTTAAGTTACTAAAAATATATTGGTGACGATATATGTGATATATATATGTGACGTACTGTAGAGTGCTCGCCAGTGTACACAGAACTGCGTGTGCCTTGGTTATCAAAGAACCTGAAGTAGAGCTCCATCGAAATGTACATCAAAACAACAAATAGAGCTAGTAGTAGCAAAATCCACCCTACAGGATAACTCATATCGTCTTTATACGCTCCCTCATTTTCTGTCATCCAATATTGTACAACCGTAGCTTGAGTTACTACAATCATTAAAACACATTAAAATATTAATGGCTTTGTATGCTTCATGTGTGAACTCATGGCTTTTTCTAATGCTAATATTTAAACTAAAGTAATAAAATTACCTGCATATTTTGGAACTCGATTTTCCGGAGCAGGTGTGACAATTTCACTTAAATTTGATTTGGAGTTTCCCATTTTAGGCTTCTATTTGTGACTGTATATAAAGTACAACTAAATATAGTGAGGTGTTGCCTGTAGCTGCAAACTCTCGACAATTATAAATGGATCTGTTTAAATATTAATGGCCAATCTCAGGGCACTATATTATGTCAGAACTGTGAGCGGACTACAAAACTAAAATACTACGGTTTATTACTGCAGTTACAACAACATTTGAGATATTTGGAGTTGGTTTCGAATTACGTTTTCACAGCCTGTCAATGAAAATGTAATAAACTACAAATTTTAAATACTCAAAAACTGCTCTAGTATTTAATTTACAGTGGAGCATCACGCATACGATAATTTTGTCTATATATAGTTTTGCAGGCAGCAATGACAATGTAAACAATTATTTTATGGCACGTCGTAATTCCAGGTATCATGTAAACAAACTAGGAATTTTTAGTAACAATCATGTGACTGGGTTTTGCCTATCTGGTAGCTACTGTGGTTGTAAAAAACAGCGTTATTATGCCGGCCAGTATAATACAGCCTGCGATACGCCTTAAAACCTGCCGGCTGTAGTAGTTATGGTTCTGGAATGTCATTTTTGGATAAATTTGTTTTGTAAACCCAAGATGTCTTAAATGCTTTTCATTTTTATACCACAATTTTAGAAAGACTTGGTTTATCTTTTAATTCCTTGGGAATCCCAATATATTACTAGACGTGCTATCTGTTTTTATTAAAAATTATATCTGTTGTTTGTGCCGGCCATGCCATGCCAGCCATGCCATGCCAGCCATGCCATGCCGGCCATGCCATGCCGGCCATTTCATGCCGGCCATTTTACTCACTAAATTAATTTAGTTATAGCTTTTTGCATCTGATTAATATCGTACATTTGTACGAGCTGTAATACTCCGTAGACACGCTGCAGGACTACAGTAATTAAATAGAAGTGCTTTATTGCTATTGCGAGAATTTTATAAATGCATCTGTGTTCATGAGTCATAATTCCTAAACGTTCCAGCCTTACGGTGATGCGACTGTATACACTATGACAATAAAAAGTAGAATTTAGGCAAAGCGTGTTTTAGGTAAAGCTAATGGTTTACAAATTTGTTCAGTTTAACTATAAAAATTTAAATGGTACACAACTTTTACTTCTAGATTGTCATGAAAATAAAATTAGTGAAATAAACAACAACCATATAATAAATGTCACTTGTTACGTAAATAAACTGTTAATTTATATAACTGTAATCCTTAGGTTAAATCATTTATCACGAGCATTATTAAAAATTTCTTAAACAGTAGTAATTTAAACAATTATTAAAACCACCCTATGGTAGGGTAGATTAAAATATGTAAATTGAAGAATTCAATTTATTCCTAAAGCTTGCATTTCCTTCATGTTTTGATTTGCTAACGCATCAGCTTCATTCAGTCTACTGCACGGTTCTCCAGTTTTTGAGTTTGAAGCATTCGTAACAGTAAACATCATTGGACGAGGTAAATTTGTGCTTTTGCTGTAATTCTGTTTATCTTTAATCCATTGTTTTTCGGCTGCTGCAATATTTGGTTTTGCAGATTTATACAGTTTCCATCTCTGTTGTTCGTATTTGTGACTCATTTTATTTTGCTGCTTCTTTTTGACCAATTCATCTTGTTGCAAAGAAAGCCAATGTTCATGTTCAAGGTCTTTCTATCAAATTTAAATTTAATTTACATTGAAGAATTTAGATTTAAAATCCCAAATATCGACATTTAGGAACAAACATATTGCATTTCTATTCGTTACAGTACATGCACCTTACGTAACACAAATATCAGCAAAGATAAGGCAGCAACCAATAATTGTATATTTAAATAACTAACTACTTGTACAAAATTAGAAAATTATAACTTTGTAAAATATTTTAAATTAAAAATAAAATAAAATAAATAAGCACATACTCCAGGTGGTCGTTTATGGCTAAAGTATTTTGAAGCCGCGTTATGCACCCATGCAGGAAGTTCACCATATTCAAAGTTAAGGCTAGCGAGAAGTAAGTCCTGGTCTCTAGAATTTTTCGCCTGAGTCATTTTATGACAACTCTAAACTACTGATTAAACGACAAAAAATATAATTACAAAATAAAGGTTGTCACTTTGTCTTGTATGTTGTAGCAGAAATAATAACATTGAAAATAGTATGTGAATATGAGAAGAATCAATTTTTGCCACTACATAAAACTTACTTTTATGTGTAAACAGTTAGTGTTATAATTTACGTACAATTTTAGCAGAATTTAATACATATGACTCATGCTAACTTGCACCACATAACTTGTCAAACAACAGTAGTGTTCTAATAAACCAATATTATTTTAATTTAGGAGTACCTAATTGCTTATTACACCCCTTATATCTTTTATATAAGCTATAAATATTCACTACTGGCATTTGAAATTCTGCTGTAATAGCAACAAGCAAGTATATGTATTACGGCAGGCAGAAATAACTACAATTACTACTATTGCGTAGTGTTTGAATTAAAGCTAACGTGAGCAACGTCTAACAATTTTATTTATGTCTGGCCGGCATTATGGGCGGCGCAAGCAACGTCCAGCTTTACTTTAAATGTTTGGCTGGCATTTGTACACTGGCGAGTGCAAGTAAAGTTCAGCCTTTGTAATAATGTGTGGCCGGCATACATATACTGTGTGGCAGGCATTTGTATAATTGCATGGCCGGCATTTAAATAAGTGTATGGCTGGCTTTCATTTTAAAGTATAGCCGGCATAACGATTACGTTATGTCGTAATTAAGTACCGGCAGGTGAAGGTAACGTCTATTATTTGTAATAATGTATGGCTAATATTAGTTTTAATGTATAGCCGGCATTTATATTAATGTATGCTCTGCATTTTTATAGATGTATAGCCGGCATTCATTTTACAGCCGCACAAAAATACTGCAAACACTACTGGCTGAATTTGGCTAATATTTGTATTAAAGCCGTCGCAAGTGACCTTAAGCATTTTTACTTATGTGTAGCAGGCATATGTATAATGGCTGGTACAAGTAATTTTCGGCTATTGTGTAATTGGGTGGCCGGCATACACATGCTGTATTGCAGGCATTTGTATAATTGCATGGCCGGCATTTGTATAATTGTATGGCCGGCATTTAAATTAGTGTATGGCTGGCTTTCATTTTAATGTATAGCCGGCATAACAATTACGTTATGTCGTCATTCAGTACCGGCAGGTGAAGGTAACGTCCATTATTTGTAATAATGTATGGCTAATATTAGTTATAATGTATGCCGGCATTTATATTAATGTATGCCCTCCATTTTTATAAATGTATAGCCGGCACTCATTTTACAGCCGCACAAAAATACTGCAAACACTACTGGCCAAATTTGGCTAATATTTGTATTAAAGCCGTCGCAAGTGACCTTAAGCCTTTTTACTTTTGTGTAGCAGGCATATGTATAATGGCTGGTACAAGTAATTTTCGGCTATTGTGTAATTGGGTGGCCGGCATACATAAGCTGTATTGCAGGCATTTGTATAATTGCATGGCCGGCATTTGTATAATTGTATGGCCGGCATTTATGTTAATGTAAAGCTGGCATTTAAAATATTGTAGGGCTGGCATTACTATTCATGTATGAAATAATAAAGTACAGGCAGGTGCAAGTAACGTCAAGCATCGGTAATAATAAAGGCATTTATGTGAATGTATGGCATGCATTTTCATTAAAGTATTACCGGCATTTGTTGTACGTTCGAAAAATATACTGCGAACACTACTATCTGAATTTGGCTACTATTTGTATTAAATCCGACGCAGGTGCCGGTATTTGTTTAATAGGTAGCACAAGTAACTTCTGGACTTTGTAATGTGTGGCCGGCATCCACATGCTGTTAGGCCGGCGTTTGTATGATTGTATTGCCGGAATTTAAAATAATTCATGGCTAGTATTTATGTTAATTTATAGCCGGCATTTAGATAAATTTGTGGCTGGCATTACTATTAAGCTATGACGTATTAAAGTACCGGCGGGTGCAAGTAGCGTCCAGAATTTGTAATAATGTATGGCCGCATTTTTCTTAATATATGGCCTGCATTCATGCGAATGCATAGACTGCATTTTTAATTATGTATCACTGCTATTGGTTGCACGGCAAAACAAATACTGCAAATGGCATCGTGATTAAAAATAATTAAAACAGTGCTAGCAAAAGGTTTAGAGATTCCGTTTTGTATTTCTTAACTGCTTGTGGCACCTAAGTTTGAATTTTTAGCGAACGGGACTTTTGGATAATAAAAGGTATTACAAGCTGTGTTTTGCATACTTTAGGTTCCCTGAAAATTAAAAATAAAACGTGAATGTACGCTTATAAAAGATT
This sequence comes from Dicyrtomina minuta, assembly GCA_949802685.1. NCBI lineage: Eukaryota > Metazoa > Arthropoda > Collembola > Symphypleona > Dicyrtomidae > Dicyrtomina > Dicyrtomina minuta. The sequence goes on along the minus strand of OX461808.1, from coordinate 171,455,677 downwards.
TACCTAATTTTTGATTTTGTTTTACATTACATGATGTTGTCTTTGGAAGTTATGCTGTTTAAGCCTTTCAATAAACATAAAATCTGACTGATGTAGCTACACGCTGCTACTTATATAATTTAAAATTTAATCGCTAGCCCCATGCTATGCTGTTGTTCAGTTGCATAGAGAATTTATGGAGTCAATGCAATTAATTAGAAACTTTATTATTTTGCAAAATAATTTTAATATAGTAAAGCAAGAAATTATTTATTGTCTCAAAAAAAACGATAGGGTTTGTTAAAAAGCACGAATTTACATTTTGCATTAGAAGTTTTTTCTTATTTTGTAAAATAACAGCACTGCCATTCTAAAAATGATTTGGATATATTGCAATGTATTTAATGAATATTTATATTCATTTTCTAATTAAATTAAACCACGGTTGTGCCTTTAGTTTTGTTTCTGCATTTAAATCTAAATAAATTGCATTCATATATATATACCTATTTAAAACGTGTACATATAACGCACCAATAAATATGTATACTTCACTTGTTACGAAACATAACGGCGTAATATTTAAAACTGTATTTTTCCATCTAGTTGCTTCATTTTGACAAGGCATTTAGACTGTCCTTTGTATTTTAGTTTTTTGCTTTCGGATTTCATTACAACTCCCCAATCTTTGCCATTGAATCTACTATCCATTGCAGCCTCAAGCAACTTGTTTGAGTTTTCATTAGGAGGAGGACAATTAAGCGCCACAAATGCCTCCTGAGAAACTCGTGTAACATCTACGTTTTCTCTTCCCTTGAATTTAGAAGCTACAACACTACCAAACCCTTCAGTTATTGCTTCTGCAAACGTGCGCGTGCATGCTGCCGACATTAGGTTAAGAACATTTTTGCAATCTAAATTATTTTCAGTATTTAACATATTTAAATATATAGAAATTTCATCGTTACGTTTAACCTTCAAAGGACTATCAATACTTATTAGTTTTTTAACTTCTGACTCCACAAAAGTTACAAATCGAATATATTCGCTGCTCATATCTTTAATAGTGATTTCATTATTTAGAAAACCACTTTGTTTGCTAACATTTACGTATTCTGGAAATTCAAGTGGGATTTGTGAGGATGCTTGTGAACGGTTTAGAATTTCATTAATTGAAAATATAGCTTTTTCTGCATTAAGTATACGAGGTTTTTCGTCGCGGTATATGTTCTGAAATTCAGAATTAAAAGCAGTTATGTGGTCTGCTAATTTGTGTCTTACGTCATCGATTTTAGTATCGTAACTTGTATCCAAGAAACATTGATTTTGTTGGTGAGAACGAAGTTTTGTACTACCTTGCTTGTTATTAGTAATAGGTTTCTTCATAAATGTGCTGCAGTTGTGTAGATTATTAACTGTGTTGTTAAAAACCAGTAAATGCTCATTAATTGGCCAAAACTCGTTTTCGGAGAGTGAGGTAGCCATTGAAGTCAAAGCCTGATTGCTATTTTCAACAATTTCATCTACATGCCAAGGAAACACATTTTGAGTTTGAAGACTCCTTGAGGTTTCTCCAATTGATTTGTAAACATCTTGTAAACCCGCCAGTTGAAGAACAAAACTTGCATTGCTTATTTCATTCAATAGTGGGTTCCGATTTGCATGCAGGTAATCGTACACATGACAATAGTTATCTCGGAAAGATTTAAGTACTTCGTATGTATATGTTGTAAACCTATAAAATATTATCATTATACCTTGGTAATACCTAAAGATGTAAAAACTTAGTTTTTTTGTGTTTTTTGAGAACAAACCTTGTGTCACAAAACGGACGAAATTTCTTGACCCTAGATTTGTCACGGCGTATATCTTCTTCCAATTCCTCATAATCGCTATCACCTGTAGAGTTAACTTGAGTTTCTGAAGAACGACTGTTCTCCTTAGCAAGATCTCTCAGTTCTTTACCTTTTCCATAGTTAAAAAATTTTGATACGTTGGTGATTGTATCATATGTTGACTTGATGAATGGTATTTTGATTGATGTACTGTTATATGTCTCTCCTCGAACGTGTTTACCAGCCAGCTCGATTTGATGACTAGTGTCCCATGTAATTGGGTAAAACGCTGCTTTTTCTTCAAGTGCTTTCTTAGTAAGTGCTTTAGTTTCAAGATCGTTTTTAGTAAGTATACCCATTTTAGCCATTAAATGAGTTCTAACATTACAGTGATGATATTGGCCGTCTGCACCAATTCCAACAAATCTAAAAAACAATAAATGTTTTGCTTATCCGATTTGATTCAAATTTGCACTCGCACTCTTAGTAAATCGTGATATAAATTATTATTTCGTACCTTTCTTTTATTTCTTCTTTAGGAAAGTACTCAAGCATTGCGTCATAAATATCGTCTGCGAGACCATCTCCGGAATTATTTTTAACTTCGTAGGCACCTAAAAAGAATGCTTCCATTTTTGCTTTCATTGGAACTACAACTCCAATTATGTGCAGAGTTCTTTTATTTGGTGTCGCTTTATCACAAATAACTGAATAAAATCGCTTTTGACCAGTTCCAGGTAGTGGCGTGTTCAGAATATCCTTAAGCTTTAATTTTGAGATTTGAAAAAAATGTGGTGTCAGACTTGCCGCAAAATTTGCGCTGTGATTTTTGTCACCAACATCTATACCTATGCCTTGGACCAACTTGCACGTATCAATCGCATTGTTTAAAGAAAACTTGGAATATGTGCCGTTACATTTTATTGCAGTATATGCATTTCGAGCTAGGACCATGCCAGCGTTGTATACTCTAGCTGCTTGATTCTCCAAATGAGATTGTTGTTTTGTTTTTACTATTTCTGACTTTTCTGCTGTGTGGTATGAAGAACTGAGGTGATCCAGTATTGATTGCTTAGCGTGGCTGAACTGCGAGGACATCTTCTGATGTTCGAAATTTTCACCATGCTCGTTGAAATTGTAGCTAACACGGCCTTTTTTACCACCGCTTTTCACACAGCATGTCGTGCAATAAAAGCCATAGTCGCTTTTTTGAATTTCAGGAGTTAATTCGAGTAACTGAATTACTGATTTAGATCGACGAATCAGCGTTTTTCTTTCTGAAGTTGAAGCCATGCTCGTAGTATTAACGTTATCATTAGATAATACATTAATTGCGTTACTGCATTGTTGATACGGGTTTTTTGTCAGGTTTTTGCTATGAATGTCAGAATTCAGATGATCAATCATACGGCGCTTTAAATTCGAAAAACTTTTTTTCTGATCCTGAGGCACAATTAGTTGACTACCTGCTAAATCATAGCTAAATTTTCCAACGTTGCTATTACAGTATGGTTTACAAACATTGCAAGTCAAGCCAGTATCATTTGCAGAAAACTCGTTAGCGTATTGCAATAATTCTTGTGACGTTTTGCTGCTTTGTAGCAAAATTTTTCTCTTACAATTTTCTGAATTCAAATTCGATTCTAGTTGGGGTTCTAAAATTGATGTATTTGATTGTAAGTCCATATCGCAACCTAAATCATTTAATGACATATTTTTAGGGTCGATTTTAGTGGTTTTACTGGTTGCAGCTGCGTCAAATATTTCGATATCGTTCTTTTGAAATTGAATTAGTTCTTGTGCTTCAGTTCTCATTCGTTTTGGAGGAGGCAGATCTGACGCATGATCCACAAATTCAAACCCTCCTAAATCTGCATCTGTGATTACTTGCTTATCTACAACTTCAGACTGTGGCGTCTCAGATGGTGAAATCTAATTTAAAGCAATGATAAAAAACCAAAGTTGCTGATTTAGGTGGCGACAATGGTAAATAATGAAGGAACACAATTGTTAAGTACCACGTAGAAATTACGACTTTTTTACCTGAAGGAGCTCCAAAATATTCGTATATTCAGATAGTAATTCCTCGTGTGTGTTGAACTGTAGCGCAGTAGCGACATCTGAACGCTCACTTTGCATTTCACAAATTTCCATTATTTCGTGGTTGTTAGCTTGAAACAACTTTTCAGCAGCTTGCACAGTTTCTTGTTCCTTGCCAAATAATTTAAAGCGGGTAGAAGCTGGAACATGCGTTGAGTGCTTGCTTGGAACACTGCTTCTATGTGCATTATCAGTTTTGCTTTTGTTTGTATTCAAAATGATATTTGTGTTGTCAGTAGTAGTACGTGCTTGATTTTTGGTCACAAGTAAAACAACTGGATTTTGCTCACATAACTTCTCTTCCTGGTTTTCAAAATGTTTTCCGATACTTGTTGAGAGATTTAGAGATTTTCGTGTATTCGGCTGATAATTTGTTTGGTTGGATCCTATGCACTCAATATTTTTTTTTGTCGATATTTTTTCAGCTTCTTGTTTTTGTAGTTTTTCTTTTGTTTTAACGTCTAATAACCGGTGGTCCTCTATTTGTTTAGCATTTTGTAGTCGAATTTCTTTTGCGCGCATTAAATTCTCTTTTGTGACATTTGGTAATTCGCTTGACGATTTTTGTGATGTCGTCTAGAATTTTAAAATCAATTCGATGTTAAAAATTGCTAAATTTGATTGTATAATATCATAACGTATTCAGTAATTACCAGCGGTCAAACTTCAACGAAAAAACTAACAATTTTATAACAATTTATAGTTTTTACTAATAAATGTAGTATAATATGATTATGTGTGCAGAAAATGGCAAATTCATTAATTTAAAATTCAATTCAGTAATGTAAAAGCTAAAAACTGAAACACGCGGAGAATAAAATGTAGTTATGTACGCATTAGTGAACAAATCACAAACCTACGAGGTATAAACATTAAAATGCCGGCCGCAAACACGTATTGTATTTTAAAAAATGTAATTTGAGTTTATTTGGCCGGCATAGTAAACGTATGTTTTAAAGCATATTTTTTACTTTTTTAATAAATTTAAACCCCATAACATCATCAAAAAGGAATATAATATTATAACCAATGATCCTGAATAGTAATAGATTAGGCGCAATAGATTTTAGAACCTTACGTCTTGTTTAACGGCTACTAGTCTTTCCGCATATGGATATTCCGATGATAGTCCATGTTTCTTGGGTATATGTCGCTTAAGGCTTTTTCTGCACATTGGCTTAATATTGCAGTAGTTGCAGCTAACAAGTTCCATGCCATTTGGAAGTTTCACTTTTTTACTTAACCTCTCCATGGTGGTTTTAATTAAATAATGAAAAGAACTGTATTTAATGACGGCAGAGAGTAAAGCTACGTAGCGCAAAACTGAGCAAGTAGCTCGTTGCATAGGTGTAAAAACGTCCCAGAACAAAATATTTATAGTTACAATCTGTATACATTTCTCCGAAGCATTAAAATAAAGTATCATATTGTTAATTTTCTTGCAACCATGAACCTGTACATACCACTTTTTTAAGGCAGATTTAATGAAAGCCATGTACATACCAATTTGTATTGGACTCATATCACATTTAATAGTTGAATATTTTCATGTTATATAAAACTATTCGTTTTAAGTTGGTAAATCGACTTTCAGATTTTGAATAAATATAAACTGTGACAAACTTATAAATGCCAAATTTTAAATATTCAAATCAATATGTACTAGGCGAATTCAAAAGTAAAAAGTATCGTTGTGCAATTATAATTTCCAAAAATAATGTAATGAGCTTCAACAAACTGTTATGGCTGTTTAACTAACATCAAAATTTTATTCATGCATTTGGCTGGCATTTTTCAGTCCTTATTACCATAACGGCTGGCATTATTGCTGGAGCGTACAGTTTGTTTTATAGATTGCGTTTCAATAACACGTATCCGTTTCATAATGGCTGGCATTTTCAGGATATCTTGAGCAAATAACATATTATTAAATTCTGGCCAGCATTGTTTTATTATAGTTTTTCATAAAAGGGTAATTTGTTTGTTTTATTATTGCTTGGTAGCTGATGTTTTAAATAAGGTTCAGTATCCAGTATGAATTCACACAAAAGCATTTAGACCGAAGTGCTTATCAGACACACGAATTACCTTACATTATATCTCCATATTTTTGAAATTAAGGCTGTATTGTAGCAGCAACGTTTTACAGTTACATAGGTAGGCTGGTCGCAAAAGCGCGTAAAAGTAAATTTAATAACTTACTAAAATTTGATTTAAACTTTTGAAATTTTATTTGTTTTGCAAGCATAACATTATACGGTATTTATTTTGCGCACCTGTGAAGGCCATTTTTTAAAACAATTTTTCCGTAACGTTGTGTATCCATTACACAACCGATAAAATGTCACAAGCGGATTAGAAAATCATAGGGTATCAACCTGTGTTTGTTAAAACTCGTGTAAGCTATTGTGATTAAAAAACGCAATATGCAGTCAAATTACTTTGAGTTCATACTAGTACCAAGAGTTTGTTTAAAAGCTCCTTCAGTTTGTTTTAGAACATTGTCTGCGCATTACAAAAAGCCCTATTGATTTAAATTTAGACAAGAAATAAGCTTTTAATTTCCTGTTTGGTGAACCTCGGGCGGTTTTCTTCAACTTCAAAACACACAGTACACTCGATTAAGTTTAAATATGCTTGATTGCAAACTAGTCTAATCTTTAAAACAAAGTCTCTATGAATTGTAATTAAACACTTGTTTATCATTTTTGTATAAGCTGTATTGCTCTATTTTGATCAGTTTTGTTAAATATAAGCGCAAAAAGTAATTTATTTTTTATACAAGCAGATCTGTACACAACCTACGTAAACTCTTTATTCAGAATTTTGGCATTCTTTAAAATCTATGCTTGCCATTACAAATGGCACAACTGTACTATCTCGGCAGATTACTCTTGTATAGTAGATTTAAGGAAATTATAAATAATTACCAACTAATATATAAAAACCGTAATGTATTACTTTGGAACACCAACTACTAAAGTTTATTTAACATAGTTAGAACTTGATTATGTATAATTGATCTGTAAAACACGTAGCTTACATGAAATTACGATTTATCTGACATGAAATTGTTATGTGTTTGTTCAGATATTAGAAATCACTTCAATAACCGGTTGCCTTAGATCTCTGTCGTGAGAAAGTTGATCTTAAATAACGGGCTCTCCACATATGTGGCGATCTATGTCATTAAAGGCTTAGTTGACTCTGTGTTAGTACGGAGTAAGCTAGTCGCACGGGGGTTTGTGTTAGAAGATCTGATAAATTGATTAGAAATACCAAACCTTTTACAAATAAAGATCCTTTGACAATTTTGTTTACATATAGGATGTTGTAATTCAAACGTTATTAAATGGTTTTTTAGAATACAAATTATTTAACATCATTCATTACCATCCAGTAAGAACTTAGTGAAAACTGTGACCATTTTTAGGCTTCAGTGTCTTGCTGGTTACCTAAAAATTGTTCAAATCTTTTGGAAAAAGTTATCGAAAACAATTGTTAACATTCTAGTAAAACCAAAGACATTTTCTAAGCAATATTGTTATTTAAATTGGATTTACCAAAGCATTACAAGGTAAATACTTACAGGTTTGTACAGGTTAAATGCGTGCTGTGACACTGTCATCACTACAGAATACAATGGTATTTACAAACAGATTAAACAATGATTTGATTTGATTACAAAAAACGTAATTAACACATTTACGTATGATTACGTAGAAACCTAGTATCTTTTCTTCCTAAGCCTTGTATTTTAACATTACCATAGTATAAAGTACATTGTTTTACTACTTACATGTCCGTAAAAATTTCTATACAAAGGCATTACTAGCGTAAATTTACTCTAAATACAAAGTTAATTTTAAGTAAAGTACATAAACCTGACAAAAGTGTTGTAAAGTAAAATGTACAGTGTGTCTCATAGTCATAAACTCATCTTGGTTCATAGGGTTAACATCCTTTATTAAACGAGTTTTTTGGCGAGTTATTTATTTTTATATTACAATTCACTAAAAAGGATTCGACTTTGACTGAACTAAGTAGTTATGTGGTTCTTATGTAAAATATTATTAACCAAAAATCAGGTATCTCATAATTTGTAACTCAATCACGATTTTTAATAGCAAAATATCCTGGTTAAATCAATAAAAAAGTACGCAAATTGGTACATTTACTCTGCTACGTCTTAATAGAATTATTAACGTTTATTATCTGGTCACTCTAGCTTTAGTAGCTTGGGAATCAACCTCATGACAACTATTTTCCCTGTTTAATAAAATTACCATTTTTACGACTTGCATCTTTGAATTCTTATATACATGCGCAAATGTCAACTGATTAAACTCTAAAGAAGTCAGGCATGAGCACAATTAAAGTTTTACAAAACAGTGTCTAAGTCAATACTTAGGTATATTAAAGTCACCATACGTCCAGGATTGAACATGACAGAGAGTTGCTTACCACCAATTTAATTCTATCAACTCTCGTAATGTTTAATCACGGACGTCTAATGACTTTCAGTACCTTAGTATTGACCTATACACTGTTTTTTAAAACCTAATTGTGCTTATGCCTGATTTCTTCAGATTTTCATAAGTCTACATTAGCGCATGTAAATGAGAATTTATTAATGAAAGTTTTGATTTTTATATAGTAAAAGTTAGATTTGACTGGTGGGTCATTCAAAGTTGAATCCTAACAAATAGTGATTTTAATCTAAATATTAATATTTTCTCTAAAGAATCGTTATAAACCGGGGTAAGTTTAAAATTAAAAGACACTTTGTAATGTTATTTAAAATCGCAAAACATTCAACATATTTCTGTTGTAATTAATTTCTAAAACCCTAAAACTAATGCTCAACGTGTTAAACTAAATGTGTCCAGACAGTAATAAGGCACAACTTGTATTTGAAGAATCAGATATATACAGAATAAATACAGCAAAGTGGTTTCCAGCACAGATAATTGAAGATACGATATTGGTTTTGTTACCCATAATGAAGTTCTTTTGAGATGCATCTAAGTGATTATTAGCTGGCAATTTTGACTTTTGCAGTAACATTCCTGCAAACATAAACATTACCTTGCTTCGATATTGAAATTCCAACAAACAAAGAATTTTAAATGGAACCCGTTAAATTCAGAAACTTAGGTTTCTTTTATACAGCCTGAATCTATAGTAACGATACTGCATTTTGCGTTGCTACATCACTGTAGCCCACTAAAAATTCCAAAAATTCAAATTTTAATACCTTGCAGACCATCAAATTTTACAATTGTCATTCAAATGTACAAAAAAGTAATATTTTTTAATGTAAATATTTGTTGACAATTGATTTCAGGATGTTTGAAAATTCAAAAAACTTCAATTTTAAAAAACAAATTAGTTGAAATAAAATATTCAATACAATAAAAATAAATAAAAATTTCTGGATTTTAACAAATGCCCTTTAAAAGTGTCTTAATGTACCAAATATTAAGTTTTGTCAAAATTCGAATTTAAATGAATTTTAAATAAGTGCTGCAAAATAATATAATTTGAATTGTTTTAAAATTTGGCAAGCTACTGTGACCAAACAACGCAAAATGCAGTCGAGTTACTTTGGACTGCCACTATTTTAAATTAGTTCAATATTTAAAATTCGATGGCAAAGTTCCCTCGTAAGACTATTGGAATCAATATTATTAGTTTGTTTTTTGTTGTTAGTCAAACGCACTTGCCGTTTTCCAGTGGTTTGAAAATTATAGTTGTACGTTAGCTCCTCTGACGCCTCAATATTTTTGATTGCAACCAAAACAACACGATCCAGTCCAGAAACGCCCCAAATTTCTACTGACATGTTTGGCGAGCAAGAATGATTAAAAAATCTTCCTGTTTGACAAAAAAATCAAACAAATGTATGTTCAAACTTTACCTTGTAGCAATTAGCAAACAGCATTTTGACTAGCACATTGTTACTTAAATAGGCTACATTATTAGATATATCACGCAAAACACACATAATGGCATCATACCTAAAACCTTCAAAAGCATTTACCAACAGAGCTAACAACTCGAAAGAACATTTTACTACAACTTTGTAAGTTGTAAAATATGTTTCACCCAACAAGTATCTTTAAATCGTATGGGATCAAAATATTTATCTTTGATTTATTAAAAATTTCATTTTTATGAATGCTTGAAGGATTTAAAGAGACACAGGAAGTGGCATATCCTAAACACATGAAATTGTTCACTGAAAGAGCTGTCAGGTTTTCTAATCTGTTTTCAGAATTTTTTAAGTTCATAATACATACCCACGCTTTTATTTGAATAGATTGATCTAAAATGCGTTAAATTAATCATTCAAATATTGAAACATTTGTTAACCAAAAAACGCATGAACTAGCTTGCGTACAAGACAATTATGCAAAAATGCTGCTACGATTGTATGAATGTTTAAAATAACGCGTATTTCTAATCTAACGTTGTATTAGGTAATTAAAAACTTCGTCACTTACCAATACCTCCAACTCTTGTTGGGTCTATTGTGAGCCCATTTTTAATGCTCAGGCCATAAACGTGTTTTTCAGCTTTATAAATTGACCGTAGTCTTAATTCATACATGCTCGACGTTATAACTTCTCCTACAAACTCAGCAACCAGGTCTCCGGCCCTAAAGGTTTGCATTGCTTTGACGCCAATACCTTTAGATCCGGTCATCAGAAGCGCAATCTTACCAAAACGATGGTTTTGAATTCTCGTGTTTGAACAAACATGTGCAGTACATTCAAAGAATGTTTCACGTAGTTGGCAGACAGTATTTTGATGAGGGCTGCATTTCTCGTCACCTGTACACGCACATGGTGAGGGAACTTCGCACTTGTATTTTTGTTTAGCATTTGGATGGACTTGGTCTAAACGAAAAAATAAATAATAATGTAATAATTACTCGACAATTTGTTATTATTTTAGTTTACTGCATGCTAATTAGCATGACAACATCCAAAAAATGTTTTCTAATTTACTTTTTTGTAGCGAAAATTTTTGTTGAAGTTTGTCTAAGTATGTATTGGCTAGGTTAGTTGTCAAATCCGTATTTTGTTTCTCTTCAACATACTGATTGGTTTTTTTATGAGGTATAGTTTTTTTCAAAACCAAAGAATGGCATTTCCGCATATGCTCGTTAAATCTATTCTTGTAGTTAAACATCATTTTGCATGTTGGACAATTATAACGTTTTGTGCCATGATATTCCAATGTATGAAGCTGAAGAGAGTCTTTGCGATGATACAGTTTTGGGCATAAAGTACATTGGAATACACCTTTACTTGTGTGGGCTCTACTAAGGTTTTTATGTCTGTTAAGAACACCTACCGATGAAAAGCTCTTGTTGCAACCATTAATAGGGCATTTGTAAGGTCCACCTACATTTAACAGAACATATTAGGTATTTTAAAAACCATGAATTACTTATTGCATCTCACGCTTCCATTAAGTACTGTTACATATTCTCAAAAACGCGTTGCGTCAAAAATGGTAATTCTGAGCTCATTTCAAATTTTTTATTTACCAAAATTAACTGCAGTAGCTACAAGTACTGCAGTACTACGAATAAATGTTTAAAATATATCGTCAGCGTAGAGGCAAATCTGATTATCACCTATTAGTGCTAAAAGCGAAACTGACTATTACCATTATTTGCTAAAAGCGAAAATGACTATCTCCACTCTTCTCGAATCACCATTAAAAGAAGGCACAAAAACTATATGTACCAAAGCAGCGTCTTATGAAGGAGACGTTTTTGTTGAGGGGTCGTCCATAAATGACGTCACAAAAAATTTTGTTAGACTTTTTGTTGCAATAATTAATTATTGCTTTTTCAGAAAATGCCTCCATTTATAAAAGCTTAGCTATCGAAAGGAGTTTTATAATTAGAAAATATTTGTCGTAATCCATTAGTTTATGATTACATTGAATCAATGTGCCAACCGTGCTGTTTCCTGACATAAAGAAAGCAGTAGACACTAGAAAACCGCCAGCAGGAACACTAAAACCTTGTTTAGTGGAAAACGAGAATCTGAAAATTTGAACGTTAACGCTAAGTTCAGTCAGTAAAACGTTGACACATTGATTTAGATTACCAATGGCTAATGATAAAATCAATGGCTAAAAATTTAAACATTGTAATATTTATAATGGGTTGTGTGTAAATGATGCCACACTTAACCTGTGTGGGTCTTGTCTGGTATTTATGACACGCCTTGTTACAGTTCAGCTGTTGAGAGTACTGAGTAGGTGGGTGATTAAGGAGCAATAATTTTTGTGACGTCATTTATGGACGACCCTTCAACAAAAACGTATGCTTTATCACATGCTGCATTGGCACATTTAGTTTTTTTGCCTCCTTTTTGAAGTATTTTGAGAAAAATAGGGATAGTCATTTTCGCTTTTAGCAAAAAAATGGTAATAGTCAGTTTCGCTTTTAGCACTAAAAGGAGATAGTCAGATTTGCCTCTTCGCTGACGATATGCGCATCTAGACGTTCTGCGTCAACATAAATTGTAGTTTCTATTTTGAACTTTAAAAATGTTGGAAATGTGATTTACTAATTATTTGTTCATATGCAGCACAAAATTCTCTAATTATACACAAAACGATGCTCTTATAAAATTTCTTTGTACATTATTCAAGCATTTGTATGCGCAAACAGAAGAAAACACTAACAAACACACTTAATCAACTTTATACCAAAGTGATAACTAATAATCAAGGCATACAACAAAGCATTTCACAAAACGTTTTTAAATAGCTCACAGTCTTATTTTACCTTAGACCAATTTGATCACTTTAAAACAATTTTTGCTTTTATTTACAGCAGGCGTATAGCTTATAGGTAATTAGCTCGTATTTACAAAGCAAAATTACTCCACACAGGTCAACATCTTAGCAGAAATTGTAAAGTAGTGTTACTGGTTTTGTTTCTTGAGATAACAATTTTGTTGTTACTGGGCAGAGTTTTAATGTTGCTAGTAGATGCCTGCTCAAATTTAGGCATCAACGAAGTAACTAAATCTGAACAGGGCCCGCATTTCTCCACATTAGACAAAATTTCACGCAGAATTAACTTTGTTCTAGTCAGTTCATCACGTATTTCTGCAACATGGTATTAAATATTGACGTCATAATTAATAACTGATTCCTAAAAACATTTATTGTGTCAAAATGTTCCTTACCGTTCAAATATAAATTGTCATTTAATGCCAGCTGCAGCTCTTTTTGTGTTTTTGCTAGATTGACTGCTAGTTGACGTCTGCTATTCATGACTAAACCCCTGAAATGTATACATATTTAAAGCATATAGGTAATAATAAACTGCTTTGTTCTCGAATTTACCGTTACAAATTTAAAACAATTAACTGTAGTTTACTGCTAAGCGTATCACTACTAGTCAAAAAATTTTTATTTAGCCAACACTGCATGCAAAATACAATTTTTGCAATAGCTCATATTTATGTTAAGATGTTAAAGCCCAACTCTTGTCCCCATTACAAAAGTCAAGATCCAGCACTGACTACAGACAACCACGAGTCAAGTTAATTCACTAGGTAAGATAGTTCACCAGTCATGCAGTCATTTATTTGAAGTTGAAAGTTAATTCAAATCATGTCACTAGTCAAGCCTAGTCAAGTCACTATTCAAGTCCAGTCACCAGTGGAGTTAGGTCTCCTCTTCATGAATTTAATATTAATTTAGCTTTTTGAATGGTGTATGAGCATATGTTATTGCTAAATTTATAAATACTACTTAGGCTGAAATGGCTTACCTGGTGACGATACTTGCTTAAAATAGGCTTTTCAATAATAGTTGAAGTTGGAATATTAAATTTAAAGTCGACGTCTGTATCAAACTCAAAATGCACCTCACCCAATGACTGAGATGATATCTTTCGATATCAGTCAGGATGATCTTAATACGATGCAATACCACCAACACTACTTTCATCGAAACCACCACAATATAACTAAAAACTCATGTTCTTATTGTTGATGCGACACAGGGTAATATTCACACTAAAACCCACATGTTTATAACATTAAAATACATATTATTTCTAACAAAAGCCTAATTTTAAAACCGGTAAACACAAATTCGAAATGTTTAACTCCACACACTTGGAGTCACCAACACATCCTAAAAGACTGTGCCTCACACAAATTTCTTAAATCCTCCTCTCTTTGCTGAGTCTTTACTATTAGTATTTTAAAATCTTTTATTAGTTTTTAGTATTTAAGTTCTGCAAGTAATTCAACATACCAGCAATTAAACACGAACTAGCTGTGAAATGTTCGTTTTTGGTGAAGTTGAGTTTCTATTTTTAGTTTTAAAGGAAATAGCGTAAGTGAAATTGTAAACCCTCTTTATTTTTCCAACTTACACTATGTAATGTAGAAGAGTACGTGAAAAATGATTGGGGAACCTGTCTTCTGTTTCTACATACTTTAGCACTTACCGCCTAAAAGAGTTTAGGCAGGTTATCTATGCCAGCACGCAACTTACAGTAGCAGGACAAAACTCCATAGACTTGGTATCAGTGTGGCAAGTTCTGGTTCAGTTTTCTTGGTTCAGTTTTGGTTCCTGTTGAAAACTTTATTGGTTTTTACCATATAACATTACATACGTTATGTATTGGTATGTATTGTATAGCGTATATCTTGATTTTAATGAGTTCTAAAATATAACAATAAATAAACTTAAATAGTAGATAGAAAATATTGTTCATTTTGTTTTAGTTTTGAAATTCTTTTCTGCGGCGGCTTTAAAATTATTATGGGAACATTCATTAAGTTTACAAAATTGTGCACGAAGGAGTTATAAGGTACCTATCCTTTTACATGGGCGTACATACCAAAAAAGAAGGGGGGGGGGCAAATACATACATTGCCTTAAAAGTTTTGTGCAATCGCGCTGCATACATTTTGTAGCAGCTCAAATATTTGCACTTACCCTCTTCTCAGTTTAAAAGATGCATTGTCTGCAATATATAACTGCACTTTAATTAGTGAGTGCAACTGTTAAAAACCATTTGCTTACCAAAATACATCCTTGTTTTGCGCAAATTTGGAATATAGTTGTAGTCTAAGTGCAGCTACGATGCACTGCCCTTCGCTTCTTTGAGTTCAATAAAACTGCAATGCCCTTACTCTTTGCTCGCTGAGTAGAGCTGAGCCGAGTTCAGTTTTTAAGCGTCGAGCTGCTTTTCACTTTCGGAGTTCACCTAGCTATTGACAGGCATGCATAAAAGACATGCCTATGAAGTAGTGTGCACCTACTTTCACGCTCACCCTCACGTCATCGAAACCTTGCTTATCGCACACACCCTCATAAGTGCATATTTTGAATAGAAGGCACTCACGCTCTCACTCATGAAGCATCTCTTATCGCGCCCGTACATGATGGAGTCAATTATGTCTAGAGTCAATAGGTAAAAGTTTGAGTAGTGCGCTCATTTCATGTGAGTTTTGCCCATCCACTGTAACTGTAACTACGAAATACGAATGACGTTTTTATATTCTATGTATACTATAGATGTGCGTTTATCCTCACGTCATCTAAAACTTGCCTCTCGCACTCAACCTCACTAGTGCAAATTTAGAATATATGCATCTCCCGTAGATAAAATTTGGGGGGTCTGGAGGGTCAAAGCTCCCCCAGTACATCTTAGGAAAAATGCCAGGAAATTTTCTAACTCAAATTAACTAAAATTTTTAAACTGTTTTCGTGGCAGCGTGGGAGCCTTATGCACGACCCCTAGCTACTGTCTGTGCGGACAAATTAAGTGATGGCAGCCTACCTTCCAGCACATTTGCTATTAAATATCTTACAAGATTGATTTTTCTCGCGCAGCGGCTCGGCTCCAATTAAAATTCTCGAATGTTAAATGGAATTACTCCATATAATACATTTTCTTACGGGATGGAGGAACAGATGGAACAGAACATCGAGCACTTACAAGGGAATGACGCAACATGCAACACCCAGATTTCACAGAAACCTATTTCAAAAAATCGGGCTACTTTTCAGTAGCACAGATTCAAAGTAACTCGAGTGCATTTTGCGTTGTTTATTAACAGCGGCCCGCCAAAGTTGGAAAAAATTCAAATTTTAATACTTTGCCGCCCTTTAAATTTTACAGTTGTCATCCGATTTTGATGAAATTCAATTTTTAGGGATCCTCAGTCTGTATTCTACATTTAAATTTTTAAGTGTTTAAAAAATTCAGAAATTTTAATTTTTTGAAAATAAGGGTTTAAAAATTGGGTCTCAAAAATATATATTTTTTGTAATTATTCTACCAAAAACCAAAATTTCCAAAATTTTGAAATTTCTATGCAGATTACCGACTGAGGATCCCAAAAAATCAAGTTTCATCAAAATCGGATAAGAAATGTAAAATTTGTAGGGCGGCAAAGTATTAAAATTTGAATTTTTTCAAACTTTGGCGGGCCGCTGTGACCAAACAACGCAAAATACACTCGAGTTAATTTGGATCTGTGCTATTGAAAAGCACATTTTTTGGAATGGGTCTCTATGAAATCTGGGTGTTGCATGTCGCGTCATTCCCTTGTAAGTGCTCAAAATTTGGTGTTTAAGTTTAGTCGGATCTAAAATGTGACCTGTAGCGTGCGACCGACAGCTATACGGACAGACAGACAGTCAGACAGCCAACACACGACTAATAGATGTTTACTCAGCATCTAAAAAAGCTAAGGGCAATAACAAGGGGATCACTACTCAAACTTTTCTTTCCTCTGTCGCAGGAAGAACGCGTAGCAAGTAAAGTATTGAACGCAGTGTATATGAAGTACCTACTTGTTATTACTGACTCTTATTATTTTACTATTTTGTAATGTGATGCATACCCGTTTTATTTTATTCTTGGTGCGATTATCACAATTAATAAATATCAGACGAGTTATTCGTACACCCTTCTTTTCGTACAAAAAACTTTCGTACAAAAATAATTCGTACAACGAGCATTTGTACAACTAGTTTCGTACAAAAGGCATTCGGTCATAGGACTTTACCCCACCCAAAAGCCCTATCTTTCCCCGGTCCCCATAAGATTGTATAGAAGTATGAGACCTGCTCCAAGTTCTATATTTGTATTTGGAAGTGGAGCAGTTAGTGTCGTACAGGTATAACTTATGTGGAGCAGCAAGTGTACAATCCCCTTTTTAGTTGCAAAAAAGTTCCAAGTTTTTTGCAATCAGCAGTTCAGTGCACACTGTGTCTGTGTGCCCTTACGTCGCTCAGCAGTAGAAAGTCTATGAGGGAACTAACTACAGTGAAAATTTTTGATATATTTTTTGTACCAATATATGACCTAAAGATAACGTAGATAAAATTATTTCAAAATATGTGTACAAAATTGGCGCGAAAATAATTTTTGAAGTTTCAACTTCAACATTAGTTAATCGAGAAAAAGCTTCCTATTCGTGTCAAAAGATGTAGGGGGAAGGTGCCTAATTGTGGCCACCGGCTGTATATCTGATGCGATTCGATGTATGTACATGAGATTTCATTTTTGTTTGTAAATTTCGGCTTTTCATCTACTGATTCTGCAACTTTAAGTTTTAAAAGTTTTCAACTGATAAGAATTTATTCAGGTGGCCACAATTAGGACAGCGGCCACAATTAGGCACACTCACCCTATGTCAGTTTATTTATTTGTTTTTATGTAGCCTAGGTTGTGCCATTACATGGACATCGTCTACATTTGCGGTACGTTGAAAATTGGGTATGTTATGAATTTTGAAAGTTTCAGTTTTGAAGAAAATAAACTGGAAAGTATTGTCTGCCCATATAGAATTGACTGTGTTGTACATGCGCAGTGAGCTTGCTGCACCACCAACAAGTTCGACTTCATAATAGAATCCTTGAAGTTTCACTCCGTGCACAATAACGTCATAGAGTTTGCCTTGTCATACCGCTTTTCATTACGTAAATTTTATTCGCGCCTTAAACTATTTCAAATTTTGAAAAGCAAGGACAGGGACTTCGACCATAAGTCTTGGAGCAACAGTGTCAGTTTTGGCGTTATTCATAGTCAAAGGCTTCTGGCTCCACAATAATAACTTTTGGCCAGTAAACGTACGCTATGCCGACTTTAATCAAACTCGCCAGGGAAAATTCTAACCTTAAAGGGCTATGCATAGGTTTCGTCTAAATTTGAGAAAGGGGGTGGAGAGTTTGTTTTACGGTATTTCACTACTACGTTTGGACGGAAGAGGGATCTTTTAAACACTTGGAAATGCGAGGGACATATTTTGTATAGTTTTTAATTGAGATTGCACTAACTGTATTTCCACAATAGGTAGTTGAATGGAGCAACTCCGAAAATTTTTGTTATACATTGTGAGGGATCGTCCATTATAGACGTCCTTCAAATATTATAATTTTAAGTACCCCCTTTCGTTTATGTAACCATTTCTTAGACTGATATCGTTAACAGTTGATGCTAGTCTACAGACAGGCCCCTTGACCTGACCGTTAAAGTCATTATTGGACGATCCCGAAGGTGTTACAAGTTTAAATACAACATGGAAAGTCCTCAGTAATATTAAATAGAACTTTCAAAAATATTCCAACCTATTTTAACTACATGTGTTGCATGTTGCATTTACGTAATATAGCTTATACATAGTGGTGAGGGGTCACCCATAAATGACGTCATTTTAAAATAATATTTTACATGCAACATGAAACTACAAAAAATTTTTACACCTATTTTAACTTCATGATATGCAAGTACATACATAGCTTATACATGGTGAAAGGTCGTCCATAAATGACGTCATTCGAATATCATATTTTAAATACACCCTACAACTATACAAAAATTTCAAATCTATTTTAAATACATGCTATGCATGTACGTGTATAACTAATACATGGTAAGGGGTCGTCCATAAATGACGTCATTTCAATATCTTATTTTAAATAAACCCCATAACAACTACAAAAAAATTTCACACCTATTTTATTTACATGCTATTAACGTACATATATAGCTTATACATGGTGAGGGGTCGTACATAAATGACGCCATTCAAAAATCAAATTTTAAATACACCCTCGAAGAACTACCAAAAATTTTTCACACCTATTGTTTTAATATTACTGCCTATGATTTTCAGCCCCACCCTTGTCCCCATTACAAAAGTCAAGATCCAGCACTGACTACAGACTACCACGAGTCAAGTTAATTCACTAGGTAAGATAGTTCACCAGTCATGCAGTCATTTATTTGAAGTTGAAAGTCAATTCAAATCATGTCACTAGTCAAGCCTAGTCAAGTCACTATTCAAGTCCAGTCACCAGTGGAGTTAGGTCTCCTCTTCATGAATTTAATATTAATTTAGCTTTTTGAATGGTGTATGAGCATATGTTATTGCTAAATTTATAAATACTACTTAGGCTGAAATGGCTTACCTGGTGACGATACTTGCTTAAAATAGGCTTTTCAATAATAGTTGAAGTTGGAATATTAAATTTAAAGTCGACGTCTGTATCAAACTCAAAATGCACCTCACCCAATGACTGAGATTATATCTTTCGATATCAGTCAGGATGATCTTAATACGATGCAATACCACCAACACTACTTTCATCGAAACCACCACAATATAACTAAAAACTCATGTTCTTATTGTTGATGCGACACAGGGTAATATTCACACTAAAACCCACATGTTTATAACATTAAAATACATATTATTTCTAACAAAAGCCTAATTTTAAAACCGGTAAACACAAATTCGAAATGTTTAACTCCACACACTTGGAGTCACCAACACATCCTAAAAGACTGTGCCTCACACAAATTTCTTAAATCCTCCTCTCTTTGCTGAGTCTTTACTATTAGTATTTTAAAATCTTTTATTAGTTTTTAGTATTTAAGTTCTGCAAGTAATTCAACATACCAGCAATTAAACACGAACTAGCTGTGAAATGTTCGTTTTTGGTGAAGTTGAGTTTCTATTTTTAGTTTTAAAGGAAATAGCGTAAGTGAAATTGTAAACCCTCTTTATTTTTCCAACTTACACTATGTAATGTAGAAGAGTACGTGAAAAATGATTGGGGAACCTGTCTTCTGTTTCTACATACTTTAGCACTTACCGCCTAAAAGAGTTTAGGCAGGTTATCTATGCCAGCACGCAACTTACAGTAGCAGGACAAAACTCCATAGACTTGGTATCAGTGTGGCAAGTTCTGGTTCAGTTTTCTTGGTTCAGTTTTGGTTCCTGTTGAAAACTTTATTGGTTTTTACCATATAACATTACATACGTTATGTATTGGTATGTATTGTATAGCGTATATCTTGATTTTAATGAGTTCTAAAATATAACAATAAATAAACTTAAATAGTAGATAGAAAATATTGTTCATTTTGTTTTAGTTTTGAAATTCTTTTCTGCGGCGGCTTTAAAATTATTATGGGAACATTCATTAAGTTTACAAAATGGTGGACGAAGGAGGTATAAGGTACCTATCCTTTTACATGGGCGTACATAGTAAAAAAGAGGGGGGGGGGGCTCAAAATTTTGAAGAAGAGCGTATACGATGGCAAGAGTTCGTTCCTATTTTATAAATATTTTAAATTTAAGTTTTGGCGGAAAATTTAAATGACACCCTATGGTAAAGATAGCCATTTATGTATTGCTTAAGACAGTAACAAGTTGAGGGGGTGTGTAAATTTTTTTGTAAATTTCGGTGACGCCATTTGTGTCCGGCCCCAAATTAGATCATAATAATATAACACACATATAGTCATAGACCACTTAGGGGCCGTCCATCAATGACGTTTAGGTAAAAGGCAAATTTTGGACCTCCTCCCTCCCCTAATCACTATTAGTCATTTGGCTATTACACCCCCCCCCCTCCACAACGTTTACATGTTAGTATCTAATTAAAGCAAAAATATTAGCCAAATTTTTGCAATTGGAAAATCATCCGTGTTCAAATTAAAAGCAGAGAAGCGATTGCAAAAAGAATAAGTGTGGCAAAATAAACGAAATCAAGGAAATGCATTTTTGAATGAACTTCATATATCTTGTAGTATAACAATAAAAAGGTAAATTATTAGCACTAATTATTTAATAGCATAAATTAATTCATTTTCTCTTGTAGTGGGCTTTATTTTTATAAAAGTTGCCTAAACGTTTGTTTTTATGCCCCCTCCTTCCCCCTGAATTTTTCGTCATTCTAAGTTTACATAGATAGCTACCTCCTCCCTCCCCTAAATGTAAACGTCATTGATGGACGGCCCCTAAGTGGTCTATGACTATATGTGTGTTCAGTGGTTAAGGCTGGAAGGTACCTATACACTTGGACTGTCACAACCAATATACCTATCTTCACAATGTTTCACAATTTTAGTGCAGTAGCCTTGTAAATATAATTAAAATTTACGTTTCAAGTGTTTTTCATTTTTAATCGTTAAGGCAGCTATAGCGTTATTATTATTAAAAATTGCAACTTCCCAAATTTTTATAAAATTTTATGATAAAATGTGGGCGTAGCTTATTTATTTTGGATCGCTCGAGATTAAACGGATTCCGGAATCCAGAATTTCGAAGTACGGAAGAGTCATTCTGTCCTGTCGTAAGTCCAGTGCACAGCTAAAATCATTCTGTCGCAAGTCCATACGATTCTTAAATTCATTCTGTCGCAAGTCCATTCAATTGGTAGCTACTGTCGAGGTCGCTCCCGCGTTGTCCTATGCATTAGGGGCGGGGGGGGGGGGGGTGGTATGTTACTGACTGTATTGTACTCATGCACTTAGGGGTCGTCCACAAAAGACGTAATAAAAATTCGATTTACAAAAACTGCAAAATGTTCTATTTACATGTTTCTCAAAAGTGTAAAATGTTCTATCTACATGTTTCTCAAAAGTGCAAAATGTTCTATCTATTTACATGTTTTTTAAAAGTGCAAAATGTTCTATCTATATGTTTCTCAAAAGGGCTAAATGTTCTATCTACATGTTACTCAAAAGTGCAAAATGTTCTATCTACATGTTTCTCAAAAGTGCACAATGTTCTATCTACATGTTTCTCAAAAGGGCTGAATGTTCTATCCACATGTTTCTCAAAAGTGTAAAATGTTCTATTTACATGTTTATTAAAAGTGCATAAAATGCTCTATTTACATGCTTTTCAAAAACGCAAAATGTTTTGGAAATGGAATTTTTATAACGTCTTTTGTAAACGACCCCTAAGTGTACGTCATGGGTAAATCACAGTCAGTAACATAACGTCTTCTGTGGACGACCCCTAAGTGTGCGTCATGAGCACAACACAGTCAAGAACATTACGTCTTTTGTGGACGACCCCTAAGTGTACGTTATGAGTACAACACAGTCAGTAACATACCACCCCCTCCCCCCTAATGCATAGGACAACTCGGAAGCAACCTCGACAGTAGCTACCAATTGAATGGACTTGCGCCAGAATGACTTTAAGAATCGTATGGACTTGCGACAGAATGATTTTAGCTGTGCACTGGACTTGCGACAGAATGACTCTTCACCGACGATATACGAATGAACGTTGCAAGCAGTTAAAAAATGTTTCGAAAAATTTCAAAGTTGAAATA
Organism: Dicyrtomina minuta; assembly: GCA_949802685.1. Lineage (NCBI taxonomy): Eukaryota > Metazoa > Arthropoda > Collembola > Symphypleona > Dicyrtomidae > Dicyrtomina > Dicyrtomina minuta. The sequence goes on along the minus strand of OX461808.1, from coordinate 171,433,118 downwards.
CAGATACTAAAAACAATGATATTTGAATGACGTCATTATAGACGATCTCTGAATATCTATACCCGGTATAGGTATGTCGATGACACGCTGTTAAAATAGGTTTGACAAAATTTTATTGTTGGAAGTTGGGGTCCTTCAAATTATAAAATGGGAAGGACGTCATTATCGACGATCCCTCAATATTTATAGGTAGCTGACCAAATAAAAAATAAATTACTATTTTCTTTTAACATTAAGCTTCTTAATTTTTTCCTAAAATTTTTTTTTTTAAATTACAGGGTCCTAATTAGTACAGAGTTGGAACATTTGTTTATTTTTATTGATAAAAATTATTTTAAAAACAATCACAATAATCATCTAAGGAAAACAGTTGAAACTGATAAAAAATGATCCTATTAATGCACTCACTAATAATGTTATAATTAAATTAATTATTGAATTTTGTAACCCTCTCAAGGCTATAGTCAAAACTTACTCCTAGCACGCCAAGCCAATGGCGAAAACTCAACGCCACTAAAATTGAGGTTTACATTTATCTCGGGTTAGTATCTGGTCAAAACTTACCCCTACCAAACATGGCATAATAACGTAACCCCGTCAGGCCAATATTTAAGAAATATACAAAACAAGCCTCACGTTGATTAAATCACAATTTATGCAACATTTTATGTATACTTATGTGGTAACTTAAAGTGAAGAATAGATTTTACCTATATTAAATTGCAACCCATCGGGTTGCTTAGCTGCTAGTAGTTTTTAAATTTTGAGATTTTTGCAATTACCTACTAATTACTAATACCGACTATTCCTGGCTTTTTTACCGCACAGAAATTTTGTTTTCCAAAACAATTTATTCTAGTATGGTTAAATTCCTGCAAACAATAAAAAATTCTTCAAAATTCTTCAAAATAAAATTTAAAACTAAAATTTATTAAAACAGTAGGACAAAGCACGAACGTCAGTTTTTTCTTCGATAGTAAAACAACAGTAATTAATTTTTCCTTTTGTCAAAGCAGAAGATTTTTTAGAAATTAAATTATTAGTAAAATCTTACACAAGTAATTTTTTAATTATTAATCTAAATAATTATTGCAAAAATTATTATGCAACAATAAAACAATAACTGATTAAGATTTACTCAAACTTTATTTTATTACAATTTAATGAAAATAAAATGTATTAGTTTTAATATGTACTTATTTTAATTGTAGGTAAATACTGTGTAAGTATTGTCAGGATAGAAGGTCGAGATAGTGGAAAAGGTTTTCCTGTCGATTAATAGTTCCCCCCCATTGCATCTAAACTGCACTTGATAGGCTCCGCCCACCAAAGGTAAAGACCACTTTTCCCACCATCTCGACTTTGTATCCAGACAATAACTAGTTGACACAATATTTAAATGAGAACATGGTTAAAAAGACTGAGGGTGTACCGGCACCGGCTAAAAATGAAAATGAAAAAAACAAAGAACATCGTCACCACGACCATCATCATCATAATGATGATCAGTCTGGATCTTTTGGAAATTACAGTAATTATGGAAGTGGAATGGGAATGGGTCTCAATCAAAATGGCCCAGGAGGCAAAGTTTACTCCCCTGCAATAGGATCAAACTATGGTGCCAGTTCCAATATGAATAACACCGGGTTTTATAAGAATGAAATGGGCTACGGGGATCAGAATCAGCAACAGATGATGATGCAGAACCAAATGATGATGCAGAACCAGAACCAGATGATGATGCAACAACAACAGAATCAAATGACGATGAACAATGCAATGCAGACTGGGATGGGCTACGCGATTGGGTCAGAGGTGGGGCATGAGGTGGGGAGGGGGATGATGCATCCTGGTCAAGGGATTGGTGGATATGGGAACAGAGGAGGGGGAGTAGGGAGGCGTGGTAAGTCGATGTTGCTAATCTTCGTCATATGTTGTATGTGCTTACCGACTATCGTCGTTCCCATCATAGCATTTTCATTCATTAAAGCGGGTGAAGACAGCTTTCATCGTCATTCAGCGGGGCAATCGAATAGTTACGGTGATCACCGTAATTATCAATAAGTTTAGGACTAAATGAGCATCGTGTCATAATTAAATTGTTTTTACAAAGGTTATTTTGTAATAATTACAAATTACGTAGATCACCCATACTAATAAATGGTAATTCAAGTTACATTAATTAAAGATTAATTTAATTATATTTGGATTTAATGGTATTTGTAAAATGTATTTATAATTTATTTTTCACAAATGCCTGTACCGTATTTCTTTTATTAAATACTTGACCGGTCTTGGTATGAAATCAGAGAGGTGCAAAACAAATAAATCAGTATTACGGAAATAGTACAGAGCTAAAGTATACGGAGTCTTTTGTTAAAGTTTTATTTTGTTTTTTGAAAAACGTAATATAGCTAACCTAAAATTTTTACATTGTGGATTCTTTTTTAAGTTCTTTTGCAACTAATGCTAATGCTGGCACCGGCACCGGCACTGGACTTGGAAGCAATTTGTGTTCTAGAGCATTTTTTAAGCCCCAGTTATGAAATGTGACGTGTTGACCCTTTTTTTCACCTTTTACACTTTTCACTTTCAGCCAATCACGTAGTGATACTAAATTGTTTTTTAATTTTAAGCATCACCACCGGCTTACAAATAAGTGATTAATTTTGTTTTTTACAATATAAAAATAATTTAAATTTAAAATTCAAATTAAATCATCATTAAAAAATAAACAAATAATGAGTTTGGATGTGAATTTATTCTTCACAATATTTTAAAAGAAGTTATGTGAAATACGCTTTATGTAGCAAACAATTATATCTACACTCCGGCCAATATGACTGGTGCCAGAGTTGTCCTTTTCATTTATCGCAACAACAAAAGTAAATAACAGAAGTAAATGCTGAGCTTTAACAAAGGCGCACGATAATTTATGTAACGCTAAAAGATGATTTAAGATTTATAAAAGCCCCTAAAATCAATAAGCCATATGCTAATGTACGGAGCATGTAGTTGAATATAGCTGGGATATATATAAGAATTGCACCATTTACATGTACCGTCATTTATGGAGCCTCCCCCACCGTGAATCAGCCATATCGTCAGTGAAGAGTCATTCTGTCCTGTCGTAAGTCCAGTGCACAGCTAAAATCATTCTGTCGCAAGTCCATACGATTCTTAAATTCATTCTGTCGCAAGTCCATTCAATTGGTAGCTACTGTCGAGGTCGCTCCCGCGTTGTCCTATGCATTAGGGGCGGGGGGGGGGGGGGGTGGTATGTTACTGACTGTATTGTACTCATGCACTTAGGGGTCGTCCACAAAAGACGTAATAAAAATTCGATTTACAAAAACTGCAAAATGTTCTATTTACATGTTTCTCAAAAGTGTAAAATGTTCTATCTACATGTTTCTCAAAAGTGCAAAATGTTCTATCTACATGTTACTCAAAAGTGCAAAATGTTCTATCTACATGTTTCTCAAAAGTGCACAATGTTCTATCTACATGTTTCTCAAAAGGGCTGAATGTTCTATCTACATGTTTCTCAAAAGTGTAAAATGTTCTATTTACATGTTTATTGAAAGTGCATAAAATGCTCTATTTACATGCTTTTCAAAAACGCAAAATGTTTTGGAAATGGAATTTTTATAACGTCTTTTGTAAACGACCCCTAAGTGTACGTCATGGGTAAATCACAGTCAGTAACATAACGTCTTCTGTGGACGACTTCATGAGCACAACACAGTCAAGAACATTACGTCTTTTGTGGACGACCCCTAAGTGTACGTTATGAGTACAACACAGTCAGTAACATACCACCCCCCTCCCCCCTAATGCATAGGACAACTCGGAAGCAACCTCGACAGTAGCTACCAATTGAATGGACTTGCGCCAGAATGACTTTAAGAATCGTATGGACTTGCGACAGAATGATTTTAGCTGTGCACTGGACTTGCGACAGAATGACTCTTCACCGACGATATACGAATGAACGTTGCAAGCAGTTAAAAATCCGGCGCTTCGCGCCGGATTTGTCCACCGTGGGCCCGAAGTAGATGCTGAGCTTACGGACATATTGTTTTAACCACTGGAAAACTTTGTTTATTTAGTAAGGCTAACATAAAATCCTTGCAGTTAGTGTCCATAAAAGCGGGCTGAGTTACAACTTTTGCTAGTAAAAATCGACGCGATTTGAGTGGCGCTGGTACAAGTAAATTTTAAAACAGCACAGGTTTGAGTTGGTACTTCGGTACGAGTGTGCTAGATATGAACTTTGCTGGTACCATTTGGCTGAGTACAAGGGACTTGAAAGTTCTTGTTGAGAATTGCACCAGTACGAGAGAGGTTGGTGCAGGTTTGAGTAAGCTTGGTACGCCTAGTAGTAGTAGCCTTGGCTTGGTAAGAATAGCACCAATACGAGTGGGTAACGAACGATATTTAATGCATTCGGTAGACCAAGTACGAGTCGTACAGCTAGGTTTGTAAAAATTCTGTCATGTCTAGTCAAAAGGTTGAGTTAGGCATTGATGACTTAAACATATACGTTAACCTGCTACATAATTTTAGTGAGGTCATTTACGGATCATCCAAATAAACGAGTGATATTTTTGTGACGTTAATTACGGACGATCCTAACGTTCCTTGACGCCAATTATGGACAATCTCTTGAATATAGAAACTCAAAGCATGCTGTTATTTGCAAAAACTAACAATCTCCTAAAATAAATGACGGTATAAAACCGACGGTTTTTCAATCGGCTACCGCCGGAACGTCTCTCGCGAAACTTTCTGTTGTTCAGGTCGGTAGCCGTTAACAGGCATGGGCGGGATACTTGAAATAGTAATATTTAAACAACCTCATTTGTGAACGATCTTCATATGAATACTAGTAAAATTCTATGTTGAGGATATGTCAACCTAATATCTGAAATAATGACAGTGGTGGTCCCTAAAATAGTAAAATTTGCATGAAATAATTTCTGGACGATTTCTGTACGTACGCTTGAAAAATGCAATGTTAAGGATACATGTTTACTTAATTTTAGATTTAAAGGCATGGGAATCTCGTAAATGGTAAAATTTGAATGACGTGATTTATGGAAAATCCCTGCAGGCATTCTAGTAAAATCCTATGTTGAGAAAATATGTAAACCTAATTTCTGAACTAATGACAGTGGGGGTCACTTAAATGGTAAGATTTGTATGACGTCATTTAGGAACGATCCCTGCAAGCATACTAGTAAAATCTAATGTTGAGGATATATGTCAACGTAATTTTTGAACTAATGGCAGTGGGGGTCACTGAAATGGTAAAATTTGTATGACGTCATTTAGAGACGATCCCTGCAAGCATACTAGTAAAATCCTATGGTAAGGATACATGTTAACCTTATTTCTGAGCTAATGACAGTGGGGATCTCTAAAATGGTGAAATCTGTATGACGTAATTTATGGGCGATCCCTGCATGCATACTAGTAAAATCCTATGTTAAAAATATAATTATGTCAACCTGTTTTCTGAACTAATGACAGTGGGGGTCCCTAAAATGTTAAAACTTGTTTGACATAATTTATGGACGATCCCTTTTCAATGGTATATACCTACATCTAAAGTTTTCTATGGTACGAATATATACTAAATACCAGGTATATGGAACGTGCGGCGCATGTAGGTACCTACCTACTTATTGTCTGGATACAAATTCGTGATAGCTGCGCAAGGTGTCCAAACAGTTTCATATCCATGCAATCAAATGCGCACGGCAGGGTTTGGACACCTTGCGCAGCTATCACGAATTTGTATCCAGACAATAGCTTCAGTGGCAAGTATTGAAATTGAAATGCATGTAAAGTCTTGCCAAAGACCCGTTTTTCCTGCATGCATTTTAATGCTAAAAAGTTGGTCCATTATATCGTTAATTGTGAAAAACTGGTGAGCCCGTTTAATTCCAAAAACAATAGGGTTCTATTCCATCGCATTCACCATCATTTAAAATTTATTTGAAAAAATTAAATTGAAAACTGTGACCTGTGGAGCACGACAAAAAAAGACACATCGACAGACAGACAGACGGACGGACATAGCCATTCCTATAGATGCTCAGCATCTAAAAAATGTTTCGAAAAATTTCAAAGTTGAAATACAGGTACTAAAAACAATGATATTTGAATGACGTCATTATAGACGATCTCTGAATATCTATACCCGGTATAGGTATGTCGATGACACGCTGTTAAAATAGGTTTGACAAAATTTTATTGTTGGAAGTTGGGGTCCTTCAAATTATAAAATGGGAAGGACGTCATTATGGACGATCCCTCAATATTTATAGGTAGCTGACCAAATAAAAAATAAATTACTATTTTCTTTTAACACTAAGCTTTTTAATTTTTTCCTAAAATTTTTTTTTTTAAATTACAGGGTCCTAATTAGTACAGAGTTGGAACATTTGTTTATTTTTATTGATAAAAATTATTTTAAAAACAATCACAATAATCATCTAAGGAAAACAGTTGAAACTGATAAAAAATGATCCTATTAATGCACTCACTAATAATGTTATAATTAAATTAATTATTGAATTTTGTAACCCTCTCAAGGCTATAGTCAAAACTTACTCCTAGCACGCCAAGCCAATGGCGAAAACTCAACGCCACTAAAATTGAGGTTTACATTTATCTCGGGTTAGTATCTGGTCAAAACTTACCCCTACCAAACATGGCATAATAACGTAACCCCGTCAGGCCAATATTTAAGAAATATACAAAACAAGCCTCACGTTGATTAAATCACAATTTATGCAACATTTTATGTATACTTATGTGGTAACTTAAAGTGAAGAATAGATTTTACCTATATTAAATTGCAACCCATCGGGTTGCTTAGCTGCTAGTAGTTTTTAAATTTTGAGATTTTTGCAATTACCTACTAATTACTAATACCGACTATTCCTGGCTTTTTTACCGCACAGAAATTTTGTTTTCCAAAACAATTTATTCTAGTATGGTTAAATTCCTGCAAACAATAAAAAATTCTTCAAAATTCTTCAAAATAAAATTTAAAACTAAAATTTATTAAAACAGTAGGACAAAGCACGAACGTCAGTTTTTTCTTCGATAGTAAAACAACAGTAATTAATTTTTCCTTTTGTCAAAGCAGAAGATTTTTTAGAAATTAAATTATTAGTAAAATCTTACACAAGTAATTTTTTAATTATTAATCTAAATAATTATTGCAAAAATTATTATGCAACAATAAAACAATAACTGATTAAGATTTACTCAAACTTTATTTTATTACAATTTAATGAAAATAAAATGTATTAGTTTTAATATGTACTTATTTTAATTGTAGGTAAATACTGTGTAAGTATTGTCAGGATAGAAGGTCGAGATAGTGGAAAAGGTTTTCCTGTCGATTAATAGTTCCCCCCCATTGCATCTAAACTGCACTTGATAGGCTCCGCCCACCAAAGGTAAAGACCACTTTTCCCACCATCTCGACTTTGTATCCAGACAATAACTAGTTGACACAATATTTAAATGAGAACATGGTTAAAAAGACTGAGGGTGTACCGGCACCGGCTAAAAATGAAAATGAAAAAAACAAAGAACATCGTCACCACGACCATCATCATCATAATGATGATCAGTCTGGATCTTTTGGAAATTACAGTAATTATGGAAGTGGAATGGGAATGGGTCTCAATCAAAATGGCCCAGGAGGCAAAGTTTACTCCCCTGCAATAGGATCAAACTATGGTGCCAGTTCCAATATGAATAACACCGGGTTTTATAAGAATGAAATGGGCTACGGGGATCAGAATCAGCAACAGATGATGATGCAGAACCAAATGATGATGCAGAACCAGAACCAGATGATGATGCAACAACAACAGAATCAAATGACGATGAACAATGCAATGCAGACTGGGATGGGCTACGCGATTGGGTCGGAGGTGGGGCATGAGGTGGGGAGAGGGATGATGAATCCAGGTCAAGGTGTGGGTGGATATGGCAACAGAGGTGGGGGGTTAGGGAAGAGGGGCACCGCGTTCGTACTAATCTTCATCGTATGTTGCATGTGCCTACCGATTATTGCGGTCCCCTTTATAGCGATTTCTATACAGAATGCAGCCGTAGCTCGTCATACATCGGCATCGGGGTAACAAAGACCATCACGGAGATAAGTTCAAGACCCTATGAACCCTCTGCCTCTGGAACAGACAATATAATTGGTGGGAAGGGGTATATTTTTAGTAAATTAGTAATAAATAATAATATACTGCAATACAATAATTCATTTTTAATTCTGTTAAAATTATTTTAAATCAAGGATTCGAAAATAATTTTACTAATAAATAAATTTTCAAAATTAATCTTTTAGTAACTTCATTAAAATTTTGATTTATTTATAACTTACTGTTATGATTTAAAAAATCCAAAGCAAAATGTTCAAGAATTAATTCAGTACGCAATAAATATATATTCCAATCCAATATTAGGATTATTTAGGGTCGTTATTAAAATAATTTGCGAAAATGACCGAAACTTAAGTACTAAATGTTTTCCATAATCTATTTAATGATCCAAAAATGCAGTTGACATAACACAATTGAATTTGAGCCGCAGTTTCGGCGCTGGGAATTTTTGAATTTCTTTTTTGATTTTTAAAGTGCTTCACTCATGCGATACTACATTTCTAATATTGTTTAGATTTAGAAATAAACATTCCTCAATTGTGTTTATACGTAGCAATAATTTTTACATCTTGTAATTTCTGCATTTAACTACCAATAAAAACTAACTCTATGCAATAAGTTTCCAAAAACAATGTAGTAGGGATGCGCCTAATGGTGATCACTACCCTGATGGTGATCAGTAGCCGCTGTTCAAATACTACTAGATTTAAAAATATGTGTGACTAATTAAAGACAGTTGAAATTATAAGCTATATAACAATATAAGCCAGAAAGATTTTTAAAAGCAGTAGCATTTGAACGGCAGATACTGATCACTATTAGGAACGTAATCACCATTAGGGCAAACCTTACATTTTAGTATGGTACTATATCAGAGCGGGATATTGCGGCAAGCGCAGACGCAGACAGCCCCCACTGCTTGCATTTTGAAAAAAACGTGTAAATGGAAAAAATACAACATTTTCCACTTTTTTTTAAACATGTAAATTAAACATTTTGCTTTACTAAAGAGAACCATCTATGAAATCAAAACGGTCATTTTTTTATGGAAACAAATCGCTGACCGAAACAAATTCCTTCGTCCGGTCCTGTACAATATAATATGTTAAATTCCTGGAAAAAATAAACAAAGCTCCTTTCAAATTTTTGAAAATAAAAAATAAAATAATACTAAGCAAATTAAAAAGTAAAATAAAATAATACAATAATAAAAATATAAGTAAAACATTTTATTTTGTAAAAGTAAAACTTGCAAATTTTTACACAAGTTGGTGATGGTACCTAATTTAGTTGGGGCATTCAGGCCAGACCATTGGGCATTGTGGCAGTTTAATCTGTTATACTTGTTGCCTTTACACACTGCAAATAATGTAAATCATAAGAAAATAATCAGAAGAAGTAATTATATGAACTAAAACTAAATTATTGTATAATTAATAATAATTATTCATAAGACTAAACTAACAATAACTAAATAACAAAAGTTTTTTTTAAATTAAAGTTATATTGAAATTAAAATATTGCATTCAAAAATCTTTAAAAAATAAATATTACCATTTCAATGGATCTTACAAGGGAATGACGTGACGTGGTACGATACAATATTACCCCCTTATCAGATTTCAAAAATGTCCATTTAAAAAAATCATACTACTTTTTTAAAGCACAAGCACAGATCTGAAATAACTCAAGAAGTTCTCAAGTGCATTTTTCTTTGGACATTTTGCAGGTTATATTAACTTATTACTGTTGGTATTCTTGTGGTTGAATCAGCGACATGAAAATCGCCATGTGTGTCATTCTGACTCTACATGAGCATAGAGTTGCCTTATGATGAAATCCGTTGCTCGAAACTGGAAACGACACAGAAACAGAAACTTAAAGTCCACTTATATATGCCAATTAAAACATTGTAAATCTTGTGTGAAATTGTGAAACCATAAGTAGTTAAAACAATTTAAATTCAAATATGGGCAAAGAAACTGCGGAGGGTAGTAAACATGGTGAAAATAAAAAAGAACATCATCACCACCCTCATCACCATCATGATGACGACCAGCCCTCAGCAAGTTCCAATAATTATGGGAGTGGCATGGGTCTCAATCAAAATGACGGAGTTTACTCTCCTGCAATGGGATCCACTTACAACAGTTTTAACGGTAACAGTAACAACCCTATGATGAATACCACACGATTTAATAGCGGATATAACAGTAATGGAATGGGGATGGGGATGGGGATGGAAAATCAGAATCAGATGATGATGCAGAACCAGATGATGATGCAGAACCAAATGATGATGCAGAATCAGAACCAGATGGGAATGAACAATGCAATGCAGGCTGGGTTGGGCTACGGGATGGGGGAGGAGGTGGGGCGGGACTTAGGGAGAAGGGTAATGCATCCGAATCCACAGGGTGGAAGGGCTGCATATCGCCAACAATGTATCGCTTGGGGTATATTTTGTGTTGTACTCATTTTCATGCTTGTTTTCATGTTTGTTATTTTTCCGAAAATAGTTCAGTCTATGCGAGATCGTCAGGAAAAAGAGAACCAAGATTTTTGGAACAAACATGGTGGGTTTCATGGCTAAAAGATAATCCTACAGTCTGAATTGAATTTGTGGTAGTAACGTATAAGCTTATATTATGCAGTCCAAAATAAAGAAATAAAGTAATGACCAACCCAATCACGAATGTTTTTTTTGTTGCAATGGAATTCGAATTCGTTTCTAAAACAATTTATTATAGTACTATAGTAGGGGGAAACCCGATGAGTTGTAATTGCCGTTGTAAAGTTGTAAAAAACTAAAATTGTCACGGTTACCATGGAAATATTTACTTTTTGTGTTTGACTGCGACGAATTACAATCTTTGCAAGTTTGTAATTCTAGGTAAGTAATTTTTTGTTGTCCACTTTGACTTGTTGCATTTAAACACAAAATTGAACTCAGGACGTTAGGACGTGTATAATTCTGAGCGCTGAAAATGTCAGAATCCATAAATGTGTCCACTGTAAGTGGAGAGAAAACGAAGAAAACGAAACACAACAGGTGGGCCAGGTCAGATCTTGACTTGGTTTTGGACTATCTTATTGATACAGTCCATGCGGGACACTTGCTTGAGGTGTAAAAATTTAATTTAATTTATAATATAATATAATTAGGTACCATTTTATACAACTTTATCCTGTGCTGCGCCAATTATATTATATTTATGTAGAAACCTACTGCTTTTGCATATTATGCGATTTTACTAACTAAAGTCAAGCTGCCAACTCATCTTACTCCTAAGTTAGTGAGGGATAAAGTAATAAATACTCGGAGGCAGTACCAAAAGGCAGTCAAATGGAGCTCACAGACTGGGCAAGGCGTTAAGGCCAACGAAGGGGAATTATCTTTTAAAAGTAAGATTATTCTGCGTTTGATAGACATTGAATTTATTATAAATTGAAAAATAATAGTCTATTGTCTTAAAATTAAACCGACAACTCGATGCGACGTGCTTTTTTAATTTAAATAAATGTGTGCAGGCAAGGTGCTACGAATGTGTCCAACATTTTTCAAGTGTGAAGTGATATGGGGATCAAAAGTGAGCATTCACGTTCCATATATTGCAGCCAGCAATCAAATTGGAAATCCCGAGCGGGAGGACGGTCTGCCACATTCTGATCATGAAGATGACAACGATGAAAGTATGCATGAAGACGTTGGGAGTCCCAGTCATAGTCCAATTCGTCGACAAAGTCGTAGTTCACCTAACGAAATGGACGAAAGTCCACCAGGCAGTCGGACTTCAAGTCCTACAGGGCTTCGCACCCCTAGCTTGCCTGGGTCCCGTAGTCCAAGTCCACTAATAAGCCGTAGTCGAAGTCCGTCATATCCCGGTAGCCCTAGTTCCCCTTCTTTCAGTAATACCAGTCCCAGCCATAGCTCAGCCAACATTCAATTACCCATTACGCAACCATCATCTCAGACTCAAGATCGTGTCAAATCTAAACGGAAACTAAAGGATGTAGTTAAAGCTGGAGACAAGTTATCTCGCGTAGGTAAAAAGCCTACAACGCAAGACATTTACCAAGAAATGTCTCTTCAACGCGAAAGAAATTCTCAAGTTAAGCTTACTATAATGGAGAGACAACTTAAATTAGATGAGACGAGAGCGGCTCGAGCTGATGAGTTAGAGAGAAGGAAGTTTGAGTTCGAAAAATCAAGAGAAAAGTTGAGGCTAGAGTCCGAAGAACGATTGGCTGAGCTGAAGTTTAAAGCAGAATCGGATTTAGCTAAACTAAGGATCCGCGAATTAAAATTAAAGTTATTGCTTAAAAGAGCCGGTGAGAAAGTTTAGTAGCTTAGCATTTATAGGAAATAATTTATTCACAGTTAAAATATGAAAGTATCAGTAACTTAAAATTGTGTAACTATATTATATAACTTTAATAGAATATACAAACTTAAATTAAATCTTTACCTACCTAAGTTGTACAAATAAATTTTTAATGTTTTGTGTTCACCCATTTACAAATCTCAATGCGCCTTGCTTTTCCTTGTTCATTTTTTTCTACGGTGGCATGCAAAACTTCTGGACTTTCTGGTACATCATCATCATAACTAGCACTATAATTTACCTCATCGCCGGGAAGTATGATGTTATACAGTATAATACAGGATTCAATCCATTTAACTGCTTCTTCATGGCCGTATTCATCCTTTATTTTATTACGAAGTTCTTTTAAGGAACTGAATGTTTCTTTAAGAATTCCATTCACATGTTCAATAATGACTCGAAATCCAGAAAAGTACTTATTAAACTGTTTGCGTTTAATGCGTGAGACATCCCGAGAATTGTCACGAAATGGGGTGAGTACATACTTAGATAGCGGGTACCCCTTGTCCGCTGCGATGAATTGATTTTCATCTAAGTACTCCGGAATATTGTTTGGTATAGAACACTCATTCCAAACTCTTGAATCGTGGCAACTTCCAGGATATCCTATAACGCAGTGTCGAATCCGTTTACTCACGTCACATACTAACTGCACCTGAATAGAATAATTTTTATTTTTGTCGAAGTATGACTCGCTGTCGATCAGTGGGGCTTCCTCTAACTTAATATGCGTCCCATCAATAATCCCAATGCAACCCGGCAATATGTCTTTCACATGTTCCTCTAGCTTAGAGCGCTCCTGTCTGTTCGGCCAAAATACAAATTGGTTTTTCAAATTTTGAATGGCCTGTATAACTCTTCTAGTTAATCTTACAACTGTTGAACCGTCACCTACCCCAAACAATTTCGCAACATTTTGAATTGAAGCTGCAGTTCCATAATTCCCAAATCGATACAATGTTACGGCTAATTGTACTAAAACCGGAAATTGGAGTTTGTTCTTATCATGAAATATTGGATTTGTTTGAATTAGTTCCAGTATTTCATTGAATTTTGAGTAGCTTACACGAGTTACTTGTCGAAATCTACCCTCGTCATAGGATGGCAAAACTTCCGCTAGCCACTTACATTGATTCGGAACTTTAAGAATTTCTCCGTTTCGGCTTTGATATGCCTGCAATCATTTCCGAAAATATTAAGTTTTTTTGCCTATTGGTACTGCTTAAATACTTAAATAAATCATTAAATTAATTTACTTTAGTGTTTGTACCTGTATTACGCTATTCTCGACTTCAATTTGAATATCCTCACACTCAGACTCGTCGTCAGAACCAAGCTCCATCATCATATTTATTCCATATTCAAATATTTTTTTAATAAAAATGGATTTTTTAGTCACTCTAGGCATTTTAATTAAACTGGACGTAATTACTTTAGCTATGACTAAATTTTACGTATGTCTAATGGTTTACGGTTAGGTAAGTAATTTTCAGACAATTTCCAAATGCAGAAGTCTCTGAATGTGACAGAAAAGTTAAATAATACCATTACAAGTAATATTACTTTACAGGTTTTACTGCAGCATCGGGTGTACTCAAAATAAAACTGTTGTACTCTTGAAATGTAAATATTTCCATAGTAACCGTGACAATTTTGGGGTTTTAAGACTTTACAACGGCAATAACAACTCATCGGGTTTCCCCCTAGTAGTTTGCCAAATTCGTGTAAATCCTATTAATAAGCAATGCTTTAAAATTCTTTTAAAAAAATTAAAAATTAGGACCAACTCAATTTTAAAAAATCAATATTACAAAATATATTGTTTTTATTAAAGGTAGAATATGTTTCAGAATACGAAACTAGTAAAATCGAACAGAACTTGATTAGTCCCCCGAATCATATCCTCATAAACAATAACTAATAAACAATAATCGCTTAAAATATGGAAAAAAATAGTGACGATAAACATGCTGGTACAAGCAAAAAACATCGCCATCAGCAGCATCATAAGCATCAGGGTGATCCACCCCCGTTCCCACTAGGGATGTCAAATATTTGGGGTAAAAAATTACTTGTACAAGACCAAGACTCTTGGGTACCCAAGACTTGCATTCTTTGGGTACCCAAATAGTCTTGGGTACCCAAATACTCAAAATATTTGGGTACCCCAAAAGTCTTGGGTACCCAAATGCTCAAAATCTTTGGGTACCCCAAAAGTCTTGGGTACCCAAATACTTAAAATCTTTGGGTACCCTAAAAGTCTTGGGTACCCAAATAATCAAAATCCTTGGGTACCCAAATACTCAAAATCTTTGGGTGTCTCAAAAGTCTTGGGTTCTCAAAATACCAAAATGACTTACAATTAGACTCTAAAGAATCGTACTAGATTTAATCGTATTTAAATTTTTCACTATTAAAGATTGAAATATAATTGGACTCATGTTACTTTTATGTAGTGTTTTATATAGATTTCTTTTTCGAAAAAAAAATTCTTTTTGAGAGTCAAGCGTCACAATTTCAGCGACATAAAATAATATAAAAATTAATTTTATGGTAAAACACATTCATATCGAGAATAAATAGTCATTTTGGCGTGAATTTAGTTAATATGTAAAATCATTCTGTTGTAAGTTAATTTGTTTCGTTGTCGTAAATAAAATTAATTGACAGCGCCAGTAGCTTACCATTAAGTGTGCATATGACATATTTATTATAAGAATTAAATGGAATAACGACAGAATAAGTTTAACTGCAGAATTAATTTACGCCGGTATGAATATTCCCCTATGATATTTTTTGACCTAATAGAATAGTTCTATGCTTTGTACATGTACAGACCCGGTCAGAACAAGAATTCTTCGAAAACATTCCATAAACAATTAACGCATCTTGTAGGCTACGTTAATACAAACTTTCCTGAGGTAAAACTAACTTATTTTTTGTGATAACTAAAACTAGAACCTAATAATTTTTTGGTAATGCTTAGCTTAAAAGTACATATTAAATTTTTTACATATTTAAAACATTAATAATAGTTTAATTTGGTGAAATCATAAGTAAAAAAATAATTTAAATATATGGTACCGCAAACTTTATATTTGCCTAAATTATTACGCACTGCAGCAAATAATAAAAAAATTTTGATTTATGAAGTGAACAGTTCCTACATAAAATAAATCTTGAGAATAGGTACGAAATATTATTCACTTTTTATTGGTGAAAAAACAGTAATTCAAACTTAATTTTACATGTTCGTCAAAACGTCTAAAACTTATGAACTGTGAACTAGTATCAAGTGGTCGAAGTGGTCGTGGTCACTAGTTCCTAATGACTAGATACATAAGAGATCGTGAAGCACAACACATCTGAATTAAAACAAGAACACGCGGAAATTATTTGAAAACGTATTATGCTTCGATGTTAAAATTGGAGCCACAAAATATTTCGCCTTCACACTTACAAAGCTTCACACAAGCATTATCCTATTGATCAGTCATGCAATTTCTATGCTAAACATATCAAACTAAGCATTCCTTGGGTACCCCAATACTCTTGGGTACCCAAATATTCAAATTCCTTGGGTACCCCAAAAGTCTTGGGTACCCAAATACTCAAATTCTTTGGGTACCCCAAAAGTCTTGGGTACCCAAATACTTAAATTCTTTGGGTACCCCAAAAGTCTTGGGTACCCAAATACTTAAATTCTTTGGGTACCCCAAAAGTCTTGGGTACCCAAATACTCAAATTCTTTAGGTACCCCAAGACTCTTGCCCAAGAAAAGTCATTTTGTATTATAACCCACCCAAAAACGTAACAAAAAAGCCAAAAAAGACTACTATAAAAAATTTTGACACCCAAGACTCTTGGGTTGGTCTTGGGTAAGATGGCGGAAATTCTTGGGTTTTGGGTTTTGGGTGCTGACATCCCTAGTTCCCACAGTCTCCGCCTTTAGCAAATTACGGCTATGGGATTGGAATGGGTATGAATCAAAATGGCGGAGGAGGCGGGGCTTACTCACCTGCAATGGGATCCACGTATAACAGTTTTAATGGAAACAACGTCAACGGCGCCAGGATGAATAACACAGGATATAATAACAATAATGGGATGGGCTACGGCAAATAGAACTACAACGAGGAGATGATGATGCAGAACCAAATGATGATGCAGAATCAGAATCAAATGGCGATGAACAATACAATGGGGGCGGGGATGGGCTACGGGATGGAGGAGGCGGTGGGGCGAGAGGTAGGGAGGGGGGTGATGCATCCGAATCCACAGGGTGGCAGGGTTTCTTATCGCCAACAATGTATCTCCTGCGCTATATTTATTGTCATGGTAATTGTCATGTTTAGTTTCCTGTTTGTTATTTTCTTAAGACTGTTTGAATATCTAGATCCCAATTTGCGACAAGGGTAAAATTGTTTCTTCTGCAAACTCTCCCCACTAAAATTTTGTTTCTAGGTCTGAAGAAAGAACCTTATGCCTTACAAACTAATGTGATTTTTTTTATGTATTTTTATACTTTATGTATTTTTTACACTAAATATTAAAGATTAAACAATGAGCGGTTTCTTCTTGTGAGAATATAAAATGAATGATAATATAATAATAATAGCAATTTATTTATTTTTGTCGATTTGCACGTTTTAAAAATGATGAAATAAGAATATTTTGGTTTTTTTCAAACACAAGTTAATAGGACATTATACGTTTTTTAAAAACTCGTAATTAACATTTTACACATGTTTTTTAATTTAATTTTATGACATAGACATAGCTCATATTCTAGCCTTAATTGGATATATGTCATTTTGTTTCTTCACATGAGGTATCTTTCGCTTGCTGCAGAATTTAGTATTTTTAAAGAGCTAGGCAGAATATAGTAGCCTACTACATTATTTTAAGTTCAGAATTGCCAAAAGTTCCTTATATACGTAGTTAAGTAGGAATTTTTTGTATTATGTTATTTCTCCATTTAAAGGCCAATGCCAATACTAATACCAACAAACCTAAACATTTTTTTGTTGCAATGCAAATTGTTTTCTAAAAAAGTTTATAAGAGTACTATAGTCTTGTTAAATTTCTGCAAATCCTAATAATAAATAATTCAAAATTTAGAGTTGTTTCAAAATTCAAAAAAAAAATAAAACTGAAACCAATATTTAAAAAAAACTAATACTACAAATAATATTTTTTTTATTTTTAAAAATTCGAATATTTTTCAGAAAACTAAACTATTTAAATCCTACAAAAGTTGGTAAGCCCCAATAATCATCATAAAATTTATACGTCATACTGTGTCAAGAACATGCAGGAACTTTATTTTGTATTATTTGTCATCACGCTATTTGGGAAAAATAATGGCTATTACAAAGTTCGGAGGACGGAATTTTCCTAAATTGAAAACTGAAAATGAAGCAGAAGCAAAAACTCAAAAATCTACTAACGTGTCTCTTAAAAACGATCGTAAATCAAATAAAACCAACTGTAACAAGTCGACGATTTGAATTAAACAATGGGAAAGAATACAGATGGTGAACAGGGCAAAAATAAAAAAGACCATCATCCCCACCCCCACCACCATCATGATGAAGACCATCCGCAGTCCGCCAAACCCTTAGCAAATTACAATTCTAATAGGAGCGGCATGGGTATTAGTCCACAAAATGGCGGAGTTGGAAAAGGCGGGGTTTACTCCCCTGCAATGGGATCTACTTATAACAGTTTCAACGGTAACGGTAACAGCCCTGTGATGAGTACTACAGGATTTAATAGCGGATATAACAATAATGGGATGGGTATGGGGATGGAAAATCAGAATCAGATGATGATGCAGAACCAGATGATGATGCAGAACCAAATGATGATGCAGAATCAGAACCAGAACCAGATGGTGATGAACAATGCAATGCAGGCTGGGATGGGCTACGGGATGGGGGAGGAGGTGGGGCGGGACTTAGGGAGAAGGGTAATGCACCCGAATCCACAGAATCGTAGGGCAACATATATCCAACAATGTATCGGTTGTGGCATATATTGCGTTATACTCATTGTCATGCTTGTTATCATATTTGTTATTTTTCCAAAAATAGTTGAATCTAATCGGAATGATGTGAATAGAAGGGATCAAGAATTCTGGGACAAATATAATAATGGCCATCATCCCTGAAAGATAATCGCATATGCCGTCTCAATTGTGTCAGTTAGTCAGTAATAATGTATCGACCAACGAACAAGGGGCAATAAAAACTTTATAACAATGTAATATGATTCTACAATGATTCTAATTATTTATTTATTTGAATATATTTTTAATGACTAAATAAATCAGAATTTACCGCCGCCAAATTTCAAATTTCAAATTTCAAACATCGACTGGACCGGTATTGGTTCCAGTTAATTTCTTTCTGTACCTTTATGAACCAGCGATACACTAAAATTATTGCAGCATTATTTTATTAAGTGGAATGTCATAAGTGTCTGTGCCGACAATAATATACATCTAGAACTTCACTTATGAAATATTGCAAATTCAAATACTTTTATATTCATTTTGAAACATTTTGCACGCTTTCAAAAAAATGAAATTAGAAATAATTTTTGCACCTTTTCTTGAGACTTGTAAATATGACATTTTACCGTGCTGTAAAACATAAATATAGAACATTGTATACTGATTTTAAACTTTTTGGAAAACAAGGAATTACAACTTTTCGCACCTTTTAAAAACATGAAAATAGAACAATTTACGTTTTTAAAAAACTTTAAGTTAACATTTTGCGCATGTTTATTATTTTATTTTATTTATGACATACATAGCTTATTTTAATTCTTGCCTAATTTGGATACATGATTTATTCAGGTATATAATGAATAAATGTATATGTGAGTGCGAGTAAATTAGTTTCTCCATTTAACCTTGAATACCAATGCCAACCAAAACCAACCACGACATTTTATTTTTGAAATGAAATTTGTTATCTTAAGCAATTTACTATAGTACTATCGTTAAATTCCTGAAAATACAAATAAATAATATTAAACAATGTATCAATATTCTTTTAAAAAAATTAAAAACCAAAACTAATAATATTTACAAAAATAATAAACCAATAATACTAAAAAATAAATATTTTTTTGTTTTTCTATAAGGTGGAATATTTTTCAAAATTCGAAACTAGTAAAATCCCACACATGTTGGTTAGCCCCCAATGCAATGTAGCTTCAAGCTAGCTTCATGTCACAATTTCAATTTTGAAATGAATAAAAATAACGAAGAAGTGGGCGGGAATTACTTGCCTGCAATGGGGTCAAATTACAATGTTAACGGCGACGCCATGGTTAATAACACAGGATATACTACAGGGCTGAGGCTGAATAATTCTGAAAGAAGAGGGATGAACACTGCAATAGCTGCTGAAATGGGGGTGGTGGGGCGGGACGGGGATCGGGATGGATATCGCAACAAGGGAGGGTGCAGAATGAGTACAGCCGTATTTGTTATCTTGGCCGTAATTCTTCTCCTTGTGGTCCTTGTTCTCATCCCTTTTGTGATTATTCCAGCGCTTACAAATTCATCCTCAGAAGCTACCAATCGCAGTGCTGAACCAGCTACTGGAACTGGAACTGGGACTGGGACTGGTAGTGGTGCTGGTGATCATAAGGGCCAAAAAAACTTGGGGATTGACCCTGGATTAATGTCTTTACTAATTTAAGAAACCCACACGAAATCACATAATGCAGAATCAGAATCAGATGGGAATGAACAATGCAATGCAGGCTGGGATGGGCTACGGAATGGGGGATGAGGTGGGGCGGGACTTAGGGAGAAGGGTAATGCATCCGAATTCACAGGATGGCAGGGCTGCTTATCGCCAACAATTTATCTTTTGCGTTATTTTTATTGTCATATGGTCATTATCATGTTTAGTTTTGTGTTTGTGATTTTCCCAAAAATGGTTGCATCTTAAGGGCTTTAATGCTAAATGAGAAATAAAACAGTCAGTTTCATTTTTAAGATATAAATTTCATTGCTATAATCTTCAGAGACATTTTTTGTGAAAGCTCTTATAACAATAATCTTCAAAACTAATGCATTAATTAGTTTTAGTAAAATTTGAAATGTATCAATAGTGTTGTAATTTGGCTATTATCAGAATCTGTTCTTTTAGAACTTGGAACCCTAATATTTATAATAGCAAAATAAATCGCTACGGGTTTAAAATGAAAAAACATTATTATTCGTAATACGAATTTAATAATAATTTAAATAAAATAAAACAAAAATTTATTCAATATTGAAAAATAATTATAATAAAAGTAGTGAAATTATAATAAAATTACTTTAAAAATTTATGTAACAAATATTTTATTTTGAATTTTGAACGACATAAAATACAAAATAAATGAATAATTAAGAAAAAGTTTGCAGTTGGCAAAAATTTATTTTTGAATAAAAATGAAAATTAGCAATTTAGTAGGCAAGAATATTATTAAATCATTGCTTTGCTGCTATTTTTGCTTCAATTATGTACTACTGTCAGTAAATGATATTCAAATCTATAAAGTACTGTTCACGTCTGGTCTGGTGTGTGTCTTTAAAGAAAAAGCAAAACATGTTTTTGTAACACAAAAAAAAAGGTATTTATTTTAAATTATTTACAAAATTTAGCCTACTACTACTACAACCTACTACTAACTAGCAGTATAAATGTCGCACTGAGCTTTTGTACAACGTGCCACTAGTGCAATTTTAATATTGCTTTTTATAATTTGCCCTTTGCAGATTTGATCCAAATCCCAATAGAGCAGCAGATTTAATCTCCAGATGAATGTGCGACACGTTTCAATAAGCCAGTACTAAATGGCTGACGAATTTGGTGGAGGTGGATTTGATGGGGGTGGCGGTGGCTTTAGTGATATGGGTGGCGGGGGTGGTGGGGGATTTGATTCCGGGGGTGGTGGTGGTGGCTACTATTCTCCTGGTATTGGTTCAGACTACGGTTATGACCATGGCTATGGGTCAGGCTTAGGAACAGGGATGTTATTGGGGATGGGAATGAGCGGGGGATATGGCTACGGCTATGGCCCCTACGGCTACGGGGGAGGGGCTGGCTTCTACGACACTCCTGTCATTATCGATGACAGTCCGGAAGGGAGAGCAGCTCGTCGACGGAGGAATTGCAGAACATTCTGGATTATTTTTTTTATTGTCCTTCTAATCGTCCTACTTACTGTTGCCATCATGTTTTCACCGCGAAGAGAAGGAACAGGGACCAGACGTCGTTGGCGTTATCATCATTATTATGGATAACCCTTCCCTCCCCCCCCCCCCTCCGGTTTTTATTATGATTCCTTATTCAACATGAACGCTTGGCATTCCGTATTTTTGGTTCACTGCTCTAATTACATTTATTCACATTTGTTTAAAAAATATTTTGTTTTTGGAAATGTAACATCAACAATTTAAATCTCATCTTTTCAATTTTGATGCTGTAAATTCGCAAAAAAATAAAGTAAAATAATGTCAAAAAAATTCAAAAAATTTTACACCAGGCGCAAGTTTTTCCTAATTTTTTCTAATATTTTTTCTAAAATTTTGTATTTTCTTTTGTAAAGTTTAGCAACACAAAAAGATTTGAAATTTTACTCAATTCACTAAAGCTACTTAATACACATTACGACGTTACTATAACACAATTACCATAAATATTGTGTTGACACTAATTCCTTAATATTTATAAAACGCAGTGATAATAATAAATTATTTTATTATTTTGTAAACAACTATTTCACTAACTTTTGAAAAAAAATGATAAGTTAATTAGCAAATTAATAAATTATTGTACTGGAAATTAACAAACTAAATTTTTTCAGTTATTATTAAATCCCTTAGAATTAATTTTTGATTTCCAAGCGTTAACCAATTTCTGGAGACGTTTTAATTTTTGAAAACCTTCTAAATTTCCATCAAAAATACTGGTATAGCCAAAGCCTAATCAATCCGTTAATCCGTTTCAAGTATTACGTCGAATTCTCAAATTTGCCACTTTTACAAAAGCTGCGCAAAGATTTTGATACTCCGCCCGCACTGCAACTCACAATTAGTTGGAAGCATACTTACTACTTACTTACTGGGACTGAGATCACGGGAAAAAATGGCGGGAAATTCAACTTTTACCCAAGCACGTGTTGACGTTGACGGCAGTGGTGGGAAAAAGACAGTTTTGAATGACTTGCGTGGTAGTTTTGGTTCAGAATCAGACCCCCTTGGTTCCAACAAGAATGTGGCAGCAGGTTCTACTGAGAACAAACTATTCGAAGACGGTCACGGTATGGTTATGACTGGGAATGGAAACGAGGGGTTTTATTCTCCTGGGATAGGCTCCCGCCACTCGGACCTATACTTTCTGGGCTACGGCTATGGTGATCACATCTACGTGGATAGCTACGAGAACATCGGTGGTGGTGGTGCTGCTTTCTATGAGGGACCCGAAAGTGAAAGCTATGGACGGCGAAGGAGTAACAAGGCACGTTTTTGGAGTATCTGTCTCTGTTTCTCGTTTATTTTAATCTTTATCTTTATTGTGATGCTCCTGGGGGTGTACGCCCCGCGGAGGAAAAGGAAATGCAATTTAATTGGTGAGTGTCGCTACTACTGGGCCTGATAAGGATTATTCAATTTTCAACCCATAATTCATACTGGCAGCTACCTTCATCCTCGCCATGTCTATTTCTACTATATAGTATTTTCAGTATATTAAATAGTTTATACAAATTAGTTGCTATACTAATATTTTAAATTTCGTTTTCTATTTAAAGAACTGTCGTACAATTTTATTACATGTAAATTACACTAAAGAACTTAACTTTTTTTAATTATATTTGTATGATTGTGGGGGTTGGTAATGTTTTGATTTAATTCAATTATTGCACGTATAATTATATTTTACAACGTTCTGAAATAAATACTTTCACAGCTGCTTAAATGCATAAACTGCCTATAGGAGCGACATAATTTATTTTCACCATCCCCCGCCATGCCCCCCTCCCCTTCCTTGCATGCAAAATACAACATTTTGCACATCTTTAAAACATGTAAATAGAACGTTTTTAATTTTCAAAAAAGTGCAAGATAAAATATTTTGTACATTTTAAAAACTTGAAATGAGCAATTATGAGCACATTGAGTAATTACTTTTCGAAATCAAGTTACAAAACATTTTTCTATAAAACATGTAAATACAACATTAATTTTAAAACTTGACAATTTTATGTGCACAACTTTTTTAAACTTGCTCACTGCCCTATTTGTTAAAAAAAATACAAAATGTTCTATATGTGCTATGTACTTGTTGGAACGTACTAAATAATTTTATTAATATCTTTTTGAAAAGTGTAAAATATTGTACTCACATGTTTCTGAAACTTGCAAAACGCTCCATGATTACAGGTATTTAAAAATTGCAGTGTGTTCTGTATGCATTTCTTTTAAAAATTACAAAATGTTGTATTCACATGTTTTTGAAAAAAGCCAAAATTTCTACATAACTCAAAAGTTTTTTAAAAGAACAAAATCTTCTATTTACAAGATTTTATGGTATTAAAATATTTGATTCTGTTGTATGTAGTTATTGCATTTGATTTTTATCCCAAAATGGACTTGTTTCATTTTGATTCTCTAAAGACAATATCTACCTAATTCAATAATAACCGTGTGCAGTAATTATTAGTCAGCAGAGCAGTATAAGTAATTATACTTTCATCTTACTACAGATTTTATTGACTTGATATACACAGAATTAATTTAATCCAATAATGGCAATAGTGTTTTTAGTATTGCATTATATTTCCATTAATTGTTTATTTTGATTTAAATTATTATGAGCGTTAATGCCCTAAGCGAGTGAGCTTAGTTAGTTTCTGCTGGTGAATCTCATTAGGGTTTCGTGCCATAGTGTAGTTGCAGTGTTCGCCTTTGTCAATCCCACCTGGGCAGTAAATAGCGTAGTCACAGCGCCATTGCGGATTTATACAGACGGCGACGGGCGCATCTTCTGAGCACAATTCCTGCAGATTGGCAAAAATAAGAGAGAAATCAAATGAAACTGACTAATCGTAGTTAAACCTATGTACCTAAATTTCTTTAACCTAACAATATTACAACAATCATAATTTAAGTACTCGAAATACTAATAATTATTAAATTAAAATTATAGCATAATGATAATACGTATATCGTCTGTGAAGATTCAAAATGACCTATATTCAATTTAGGCTATAATTCAAATGAGCTATGTCGTAAGAACAAAATTCAAAAACATGCGTAGAAATGTTTAATCTGACGAGTTTCTAAAAAACCTGAAATGTTTGTATTTGCATGTTTTTAAAATGTGTAAAATTTTTTATTTGCATGTTTTTGCTAACCGTGAAATGTTGTACCTACCTACATATTTTTTAAATAATGTAAAATGTCCTATTCACATGTTTTTTAGAAAAGGTGACGAATTTTAAATTCCATATTAGCGGTATTCATGATTCCACTTTATCAATTTTTGGCGCTAAATAGTTTCGCACTATAACGCGAAAGTCGTCTAGAATGTTGAACACCCCAGCCTTTAATATGTTATAACGTTCGTGGTGGTTTTGTTGCTATTGGTAACAAATGATGCATAAATAACATCGAACCAAAAACAATTATTATGGTTGTTTTTTATTTTTTGTTTTTTGACCGTAATTCAAATTTATTTGTTTGAAACATTGAATGTAGTCAAGTTGCCGTTTCCACGGCGACATATGATAGTCGCTATATCGCGCTATATCGCCCTTGCTTTCCGACACTATAGTGCGAAAGTGATATAACGCCAAAAATTGATAAAGTGGAATCATGAATACCGCTATTGGCTTTTCCTTGATAAGTCAAGCTTAAGACTTCTGTAAGGTTATGCCCCACTTACGAGCAAACGGCAAGACCTTATTCCCATTCCCTGAGAGTTTAAATAAATGTAGTTAGTCAAATTAAGCAGTCTAGGAAAACCCAAACGTGATTCGCATAATACGAATGTTTACTATTTTTAAAAAAATAAAACAAAATTTAAAATTCTTCGAAATTATAAAATTTATTTTTCTTATAGCCTTTAACATGGCAATTTGTGAAAAACACGGGTAACAGTAACTACGGATTTTTTTTTTGTATTTGCCTAAAGACTAGGAAATTAGTTTTTGAAATACAATTTTACTACCCACACGCTTAAACATATTCTATATTACTTTAAATGAAAACGGTACTATCTATAATTACAGCTCATTTTAATCATTTTCAGTATTAAAATCACCTATTTTGTTTTACATTCTTAATGAACAAAAACAAAAGATCTGAACGCTTAAAAAAGCACTCCACTAAATTCCTGTAAAGCTATATTAACTGTGTTTTACAATAATTGCAACCGATTTAACTGTTAATTTCAAAATTTGGAGCGTTAGGAATCCGGAAAGCCCATCTAAAAGTACCATTCATTGAAAAACATTTATGCTGGACTCAACAGCTGGCGCTGGTAAAAATAGTAAATCCGAATTTCACAATTTCCAACAGTTTTAGCTGTTGCTCTAATGACGGTGGTAAGAATAGCTGCAATGTATGTAATTGTAACCCTATTTTTAGGTTTTTATCAAATTTGTAAAATAGCGCTTAACTGATCCACCGTGGGCCCCAAATAAATGCTTTAGCTATATATAGTCGCACATCTAGTTGTTTGATTGTTTGGACTAATGTCTGTCAATTTTTTTGCTAGTCCAGCATTAATCAGTTTGCTCGTAAAGTCAGACATCTATCAGTTTTATTGTAAAGCTGGGCGCTCATTACTTTGTATGTAATTATATTTAAACATCCAATATTTCTATTTTGTTGTCGGACATTCTTCAGTTTGATTTTATAGCGGGATCTTAACAACTGTCTGTATAGTTTGACAACTTTCAGTTTTCTAGTATAATCTTATATCTATCAGTTTTCCAGTCTGATTTGACATATCGTCAGTGAAGAACCAAAATAAACCGTATCCATTTTCCACTTAAAGCAAAGTAAGCCTCATTCAAAACGTTCTAAACACAAAATTACTAAAATTAATTTGTTTGTACTAGTACGACTAAGCCAATTTAATAACAAAACGCCCTGGATGCAAGTTTGGACAGGAATTTTAATTTCTTTTTGCAAAATAAAAAAATTAAAAACAGTTTTGTTTCACTCAAAACGATTAAAATTTCATGTCACGGACTTTTTATTACATGTTAAGGTATTGATATTTTTACGAAACAGGGTAAGTTGACAAATTAACATTTTTTAATAATTCTAGAGTTAAAAATTACGACTTTTTTATGACAAAATATTCGCAGGGCGTCCTCTTTCTCCCCTCCCCTTCAAAAAAAACAATTTTTCTGCCTAACAAAAATACCTAAGCACTACCTTAGCTGTTTTATTTTAATAAAATGTTAATTTTCTAGTAGCTCGTACGTGTTCAATAGTTCGTATAAACTACTTTAACTATGAAATATAATCTTATCAAAAATAAAGTCGGTAGCATAATATCCGATAGTCCGAAAAGGACAAACTTAAATATAACATTTAAACAGTAACTACGCATTACATACTAAATGTTACACACTATTATATATGACCGTATACTTAAGTTCAACATTAATTAGATTTTTTATTTCTTATTATTTATATGCAAATCAAGGTAAATATTTCTGCACTAATAATTATTACTGAGGTAAACTAATACGTCGATCAAATTCAAATGCCTGACTTTAATAATTTTACAGTTCTAGGTACTAAAGAAACTAAAACAGTATCCACCAGTTTTAAGTCATATAATTATAATTATACTAAAACATAACATAAAATCAGAAAAATAAACAGTAAAATTATTTTAGACTGAGCCAAAGTAACCTAAACCAAGGTTCTGCAATGAAACAAAATGATTATTACATAGCAGCAAATTGGGCTAACAATAACATTTTAAATACAAAAAACAAACCCTGGGTTGAATTTCTTTAGGTCAATAATAGTAATTTATATTGACATTGTGCGAAATTAATATTACTTCCACACCTTAAATTAAATCCTTTAGGATCGTCCACTTATCTTTAACATTAATATGAGCATTAGGAAACATTTTCCGTATCCCCCGAAATAAGATTTTGCGAGGAGTGAAATGAACCAAAACATTGGTTACAGTCAGAAGCGGGATTTGATCCGGGAAGAAATCAGTGATGGAAATATTTTTCATGTGCTCGGTTGCTTCCGTTTTAAGGATAATTAGAGACTTCAAATTCGGGTAAGTTTCCACCAGACTAGCAGCAATAGGGACACGAGTTGGGAGGCGTAAACCGATGCGATCAAGTAAATAACCAATCGTAAGACATTTTACTTGCGGCATTACCGGAGCAGGAAAACGTTCAGAATTATCGATCCACGTAAGATGTTTTAAAGTTGCTGAGCTAGAAATAAGTAATCCATTCATGATGGTCCCTGTTTTGTAGTAGTAGGATATGGAATCGCCAATACAGCAAAGTTTCCGAAGCAGAAGCTTATTTTCATGATGGTTTAACACCTGCTTAAGTGATTCCAACCTTAACATATGGTGCTTAATTTCAAAAACAAATTCTTTGACAAGGTGAAGACGGTTTGTGGGTTTCAATAGGACGTGAAGATTTTGAGGAGATACAAATACTTCTACTAAATTTGGGGCACAATCCAATACTCGTAGTAGAGCAACATCACACATTGTCCAATAACATTTAAAAACCTTTAGGTTTTTAAATATTGGTTTTGATTCACATGAAGTTTCATCCAAAATAGATCTGAGTCCCTTGCATTGCTCTTCAAAATTTTGCCATTTATAGAAAAGAATGTTCAGTCTTGAATTCTGTTCCTCAAAGTTATTAGTGCATTCAAAACCTTTGACGTGAAACAAATCTAAATGCTCAAGGTTTGGTGCCTGAGATGATAAGAGCAGCCACAAATCTTTAAACGAAATTGAATGATCCGCAAGGCAAAGTTTTGTAATCAATGGTCCATGAATGTTAAACAACGGAATTGCTGACGGAGCTTCAACTTCAACGTCACTGTCACTGCCCAAACGTGGTGTAGAATACTTTTTTTCCAAGAACAAAAACGAGGTGAAAGGAAATTGCGTACAGCTATTCGCAAATGTAATAAAATCCTTCATGGTACGTTCGGGATGGGCTTCTAGAATGAAGGTCTCCAGGTGCTCAGGTTGACTGTTTACAAAGCGGATGTTGACAATCTTTTGCAATTTTTCCAATGCACAGCTTGCCCAGCGAGAAGAAACAAGGCGGCAATTGAATAATGATTCATTGTCCAAGTCAGCCATTATTAATTCCAGTATCTGCAAAATAAGAAGAAATATTATTCTACCGTTTTTAGCAATTACGTGCTACCAATAATTGAATGTAAAAAAACAGTCGTTCTATTTTTATTTAGAGTAGGGTTACAAGTTAGTTCTAGCTGGCTGGCTAAATGGCATTTAAACTGGTTAATAGCCAGCTATTATTTGAGGCATTGGTTGGCAAAAATGGGAAAAGAGGTTATACAATGCACTCTAGCAACAACTATATATAACTTCGAACTTGATATACTTACAGTATTGCAAAGTGGCTCTTATTCTACATAATTATATGAACTAAAATTATGTACTAAAACCTGATAATATTCTGTTTCTCATGAAAGCGAATACCGGTTAAAAAATAATGACAGTTCGTAGGACATTTTCCCCCTGCACGTCTTCTTCGTAGATGTTTTAACTACTGAGGTATTTTTACTCCTACCACTAAAATAACCTAAATAAAATAAACTAGTGTTTCTTTTCTGAACATTTATGCTGTTGTACAATGTTAAAGTTAACTCATTTAACACATTAACTGCAATTAACTTTTGTCTCACCTTAGTTTATGAATTTTTGTGGTAACTTTAAGATTATATACGAATGCATGAATTGTGTGACAAGAGGGTCTCAATATTTTAATGTAAATTTTATACTGGAAGAAAAATTGCTGGGAGAAAAAAGTCAGGTAGGATAATGCCTAGAAGAAATGTGTCTGCATACCAATTGAACACTGCTTCTTGTGTCCATCTCGTTAGAATTACGACCTTAATTTGTTTGAAAAAAAAATATAGAATGCAAAACCATAAACTTGAAAGAATATAATAATCTCTGTAGTCTGTAACACATACGACTTTCATATAGATATAATATTGTTGTATGGTTCTGATCTAAGCATTTATTCCATTCATGACATTCGAGCCGGCTCTCAGCCATTTTAGCCGGCTGGTTGCAAAAATTCATAATTTCATGGCTTTTTCTGCAACTTTAATTTTAAGATCAATTCACAACAGAGTTAACTAACCACCTCATTCTTTATTGGACAAATGCTACCACAGCGACAATCACTCTGACTAAAAAATAGTGTCTACAAAGAACTGAAATGACCCATATTCAATTTAGGCTAGAATTAAAAACAAATACTTCATGAAAATCACTAATTTAATTGAATGTGTAAAATGCTAATTAAAAGTTTTAAACAGTACAATATGTTGTATTTATACGTTTCTAAAACTTGAAAAATGTTGACCTAACAAGTTTTAAAAAGCGTGTAAAATGTTGTAATTCATTATATGTTTTAGAAAAATGCCATAATAATACGTTTAATTTACATGCCTCAAGGATTATACAATATTCATATTTTTGAGTATAGTACATTTCGTATTTAGTTGAAAATGGATATGAGTCATGAGTCATTTTGGTTATTCACAGAGGCGATGTGTAATGTAGTCACTGATGTCTTTTCACATTAAATACAAAAAAAAATTGAAAGTTCATCATTGCCCCCAGCTATTATTGTTTAATAGTTATTCGTAAATTAAAATGCTTACATGAGGTATCTTAAACACTGCCTCTTCTAGGGAACCAGACGAATTTGGATCAATCAGCTTAACTTCAGCATTTGCAACTCCATCTAACTCTGTACCAGATCCAAATCCTATTCTTTTGAATTTGATGTTTCCGGGGTCATGGTCTGGGTTGTTGCCGGATACTTCGAGCTTCTTAGCTGAGCTATCTTCCGATTCACTTTTGTTGGGATTCATGATGAACCTCTTGAGGATATAACGAACACGAGGTAACAAACACGAAGCTGACAGAAAAGACGTATAAAATGCAGCTTCTAGTTATAGACACTACTAGGACTGAAAAATCTGCTTAAAGAAAAACCCTGCAAAGCAATATGTTTTATTTTATTTAATTCAACTTCAATTTTAAATATATTCGTAATAAAATAAAGGTCTGAGCATAAATTATTTACGAACGCACCATTAACATTCACAGTATTCTTTGTAAGCGCTTAATGTTTACTGGTAACGTTATTAACATAAAATTTATAAAAAATGTTACGTGGTAATGGTAAATTTACCTTTGCTTTCGATGTTAACAAGATAATCCCTTACACTTGTTGATCCAGCAGAACTCAGGACTCACTCACACTCACAGCTATCAACTATGATCCACAGGAATTTCAATTCGGCAACTTCAAGCTAAAAATGAAAGAATGAAATAAAAATAAATACCATGATCCATTAGCAGTAACCAAAAACTGCAATATTGTATTTTTTCGTTCACAAAAATGCCTAACATTCTTGTCAGAGCTGTGAAATTATGGGTAATAAAATCATCATAATTGTATATTAGTAATTATTAAGATAACTAAAAGCTTGGTAGGTAATAATAATAATAATAATAATAATAATAATAATAATAATAATGATTTATTGTCCACAAATAGCATACATGAAAACAGCACCTTTAGTGATTATTCAATACAAAGAGTGAAACATCGAAGCAGTGAATTCAGAGATAGCAAGACATAACTAGATTTAACATTTAAATAGAAGGAGTAAAGTATCTTAAGTAAGTAGACTAGTTGGATTCACAGAGGATTCGTAGCATTTATCAAGTTCACTAATTTGTTTTGTGGTTAGTTTATTTAGCTGGCGGATTAGTACAGGAACCACAGATTTTAGGTATCTACTACGTTTGCAGACAACAGTTCGGAAATGATTACGAGATCTAGTGGTACAAAAGGTTTTGATACATGGATTAATAATATGCCTAAATCTATTGGATTTGTATAATGATTTTCCAAGTTTGAGTCCTAGGGTCTGAATCCGATCAAGTATTGGTTTAGTCTTATAAAGACTAAGAATTGAATGATAGTTAGAACTACGAACTCGGTTTTTGGTAATAATTGATAGGCATCTTTTTTCGAATCTAGTAATTCTGTTAATATCACTTTGATTTAAACTATTTCCCCAAATTGGGATTACATATTCTAATTGAGTACGTATATACGTTTTATACACAGTAAGAAGTTCTTTGCATGAGAAACCGAACTGTCTTAATTTAACTAACATAAATATTTTACTACTGGCTTTCTTGAGTACACTGTCAACATGCTCTTTCCATTTTAGTTTATCATTTATTATTACACCAAGGAGTTTACTAGATTTGACTATAGGAATCACAACATTATTGATTTTTAGTTCCAAGTTACTGTATTTCTTTTTCCTGCTCATATCAATTATTAACACTGCACTTTTTAAGGGGTTCATTTGCATTTTCAGTTCATTCGATTTAGTAGTGATACTATTCAGTAGTGATTGCATTTTAGGTGGACTATTGTATTTTACTTTTTCAACGAGTGACAAATCATCTACGAAAGTTCCATTACAGTGGTTCGGAGAGTTTTCACAGAATTTAGAGATATTAATTAATAGGGAGTTCATTAGTATTATAAACAGTAGTGGGGCCATTTTGGTACCCTGGGGGGTACCGTTGCTGATGGGTACAAAGTCGGACACCTGATCTTTACCTTTAACACATTGGGAACGATTACGCAGAAAACTTATTATCCACATAATATCATGGGGATTGACCTTCATATCGATTAGAGTTTGTACGAGAATATTATGGTCAACTAGGTCGAAGGCTTTCTTGAGATCAAGTAATACTATTATTACATAGTGGTTAGGGGTGTCCAGTGATTTTAGAACAAAATCAGTTATTTTGGTGAGGCAGAAGGAAGTTGATGCTCCCTTAATTGATCCGAACTGCATGAGGTCAATTTTAGGCTCAATTTGTTTCATAAGTCTTGAGTACATCAGAGTTTCTTGAATTTTAGAGAATAAATCGGTTTGTGTAATGGGACGAATATCACTAAGAGACTCTAAACTTTTGGTTTTGGGAATTGGTGTTATAAAGCCCTTTTTCCAGATTTTAGGCACTGTATAGTTTGAAAAGGAGCGGTTTAAGAGGTAGGTGAGGCCTTCAACTATAATGAAGCCAAACTCCTTTACTATTAAAGTTGGAAAGAGATGAGCCAAATTTTGTTTGTTGGACTTAAGATGGTCGAGTTGATATAGTACATCGAAAGAATTAACTTGGAGAGGGGAGAATTGTTTATTAACTGGTGCCAGGCAGTAAGTTAGCACAGGATCGTAGGAACTATTAATGCTTGAGAAATGGACATTAATGTTATTGATAGTTTCTAATTCATTTGCACTTCCTGTTAGAAACTCCATTGTTTCGATGCATGACGATTTTGAATTTAAACCACAAATATCTTGGACCACTTTATACCAATGCCGTGGTTCATTTAATGTAATTCTGTCTTCAATGGATTTTCTGAAATTTACTTTGGTAGAGCATATGAGATTCTTCAATTGACTAGATTTTGCTTTATAGAGTCTATTATTATTGTATTTAAGTTGTTTGATTTCTTTTGACAATTTTATTATTTCTTTAGTGACCCATATAGGTTTAGCTTTGGGCACTGGTTGACTAATCACAGGAAAAGAAAGATTGAAGGCATTCATAATGAGTTCATAAAAGTCTTCAACATTCTTATCAATAGATACAGAGTCGTCATATACGGGATTCCAGTCAGCTTCTTTGAGGGCTGCAACAAAGTCTGCTTTATTGTTGAATTTGAAATTTCGGGTTAATTTTGTGTTGTATGGGGTTGCTAAATGCTTGTATTTTTTTGGAATTAGTTCAATGCTTGCATGCCCATAGTTTTTATTGTCAATTGGTAGTAATGGGGTTGGATCATTAAATTGTTCCATCATATTGGAAAAAATGAGATCTAACTTGCTAATACTAGTTGTTTGTGTCGAGAAGAAAGTAGGGAACTCAATAATTTGGGTGAGCCCTGTTTGTTGTGAGAAAGTAGTTGAGTTAGACCACCTATTAAAATCGCCAATTAGTAAGAAACCAGGTTTGTAATATTTGGTTTTGATATTGTTAATGATTTGAAGTAGGCATTTGAGAAGTAAATTAGCATTTGGATTTGACTGTTGAGGGGGGAAATAAATACACAGTACGGCTATCACAGAAACACTTTTGGGGAGATAATTTGGTCTGAGAATAGCAACAACTATTTCAAACGGGTTAGCTAAATTAAACCAATCATAATTTTTGAACTCAGTAGAACATATTGAATTATTCACAGAAATGCTCACTCCTCCGCCTTTGCGAAGTTTACGATGACATTCATATGTAGTATAATTTGGTATTATTAGTCGTTTATTTGCAGAACCCCAGGTTTCACTAATGCAAAGAACATCATAGTCGAGGGACAAAATCTCGATGTTAGAAATCTTGACATCAGATAATCCTGTGGCATTGGTATAGAAGATTCGGGGAATTGTATAATTATAATTATGGTTTTGATTAGAGTGATGAACTTTTAATTTCGGTGAACTACACAGTAGGGCAGGTCCAATGGTGTTAGGCTTTCTGCAATGACGCGGACGGCGGCGTCGACGGATTCTTGATCTGCGACGGAGCCCATAGAATTTAGAAAATAAATTTGGATTGCTTAAGTTACTATTGAAAAATTCATGATCATAAGGTTGGACACTCATTAATTACTGCTTTAATAACTTGAATTTAATGATATGAATTAAAATTGCCTGATAACAAGCAAATGAGAAGAAATATCATTAAGGGAGGTTCGACTTTCAACCCTTCTCAAAAGCTTTTTGATGAAAATCCAGAACGCCCAACAGGCAGGGAGACGACTGCCGACGGCTGGAGTAGATTAATTTGAAATTTTTTCCCGGTAGCTGAGGAGAGTTTGATGTATGTATCTTAATGCTTAGTCCGTATCCCAGAGTACGGTATGGGTGCAGTAAAGAAAACCGGCGAGGTCCAGAATAATTTCAAATTTAAAACTACTTAATAGTACCTAACTAACTTATTTAAGACGATGACACTTTGACTATTGGATGACACTACAGAAACTACTTGGTTGACCAAGGTTTAATTACACTAATTACGTTCACGAAAAAATAATATTCTGGCAATCACACTAAAATAATGCTATGTAAAATTATTTATTACCACTGACCAGCAGGACATTTATTAATACATTTCCCTGTTTCCAGTAAATATAAGGCTAGCAAACAGCAGTAATAACTACTTCAAAAGACTAAATCTTACTTAATGTTTGTCTGGCAAAGCAGCTGCTAAAAACAAAACAAATAAAATATAAGTCAAGTAATGTATTATTA
Source organism: Dicyrtomina minuta (assembly GCA_949802685.1). Taxonomy (NCBI): domain Eukaryota; kingdom Metazoa; phylum Arthropoda; class Collembola; order Symphypleona; family Dicyrtomidae; genus Dicyrtomina; species Dicyrtomina minuta. The sequence continues at coordinate 171,397,884 of OX461808.1, read as the reverse complement.
AAGTTTGCATTATTGAAGTTTATTTTTGTTAGTATTAACTTTATCACCACTAAAACAGTTGACATTAGTATTTATCGGCATTGGCGTTATTGCTATTTTCATCTGGGTTTATACTTCATGCAATAAATTAATAGTTTATTTTACCTAATCATGATCCTTTCCGAAAACAAAAACTACATACAATTAACCAGTAATTAATTTGACACCACCTTGACGATACCGTAGTTTGATGGTGTGTTATGCAAGACAATATTAAATAATCTATAATTAATATTAGAATCGGATGAAAATACAACAATCAACAATGATGTAGGTATATGCTACTTCATTCTGACTGTTGAATGTTAATTAAGACTAACTACAAACTAATGATTGACAACTATCAACTGTGAAAACTGTTTCCCAATCAAACTGTAAACTCCATGAGAAAGTTCTGTTGGCAAGAAGTAGTTCCGCAATCGCAATTATTTTCTATCAATTTTGATTTTCGCATTTGTCATCATTAATTATAGTCTCATATTTTCCGAATAACTACCAGCAACCACCAACAGATTTGAGATTGTTTGATAAGTAATTTTATCATCTTCCCATTCTCAACGCTCACTCATGATCATCAAGAATTAATCAGAATTAAGTTGATTAGTTGAATGACTGACTGATAAATTGATTGAATAATTGATAATCGTATTGGTACCTAATCATTAATTAAATAGTTAACGTATTATCGAGTAACTAACGACCAATAATATTATTTTGGTGGTTCGGAAAGTAAATATCCAGTCTTCAATGAAAATTTTGTACCCTCATGCCCACATATCATAAAACATTGACAATGGTACAAGTATTATAGAATGACTAATGCACAAAAACCAAAGTGAAATACTAAAAATCGTCGCTGCTCTCATGCTCATTGCATTTGCATACTTTTGACTTTAATATTCACTGTTTAAAAATAAGACATAAATGATGAATATGATTATAAGGTAATTCTAAAGGTCAAGCACTAAAAAAACATTTAACTACGACATTCAACATTACTTCACAATGACAACTTATGGACTAACTAAGCAAGTCGAACGAAATCAAAGCAACATAATATTATGACCTCGTGAAAACCAGCCATCACTGTTGATTGCATTTGCATTTTTGCATTTGCATTTACATGCTTTACTGATTTGCGAATTAACAATAGTAAAAGCACGACAATCAATGATATAGGGCTAATTAAAATTAAATAGGCTATTTTACTTAAACTCACCTGAAAATCCTTAACAGTGGTTGACAGAACTAACGGGTTTCGCTTCAAATAACTTGCAGTGAAATTTACAAAATAACTATTGCAGAATTCAGAATTACAGATTTGGTGTGGAAAACTGAAATTTTCTAAAACTTAACACACTCACTTACCACAGCCACAGCAAAGAACAGCAGTGCTGTGAAAAGAAATCTAATGTGTGCGGGAGGAGGCAATGGCAAGTACCTAGATAAATATTTGCGGCAGTTTGGTGATTTCCTGAACGAATGATTCAAAAATTCAGTGGAGTTCAATTACTTAAGGGAGCGTCCGTCAATGACTTTCCGATTCTTGGGAGGGTATGAAAACGAAAAACGACATATGTAAACTTTGAGTAAAGCTAATAATTACATTGTGAATGCGCTAAACAAGGGAAATGATGGGTAAAAAAGTTAAGCAACAATTTTCACTAACATTATTGACGGGCGCCTCCTTCCCTCGTCAATCAGTCTCCTCTATTAGCATGAACCCGCATATGAACCTATGCTTTACTGCACACCAGCTGAACGGATACCCATCAAAATGAAATAAAATCATGCCGCGTATTTTAAAAGTTTCTTCGTCTTTTACTGGAACTGGCTCCCTTATAAGAACATCGTTCAGTCCAGTTATTAGCATTCACCTCATGTAGCAGCACGGCAAATATGTGACCTTCCACTAGAAAAGAGGGCTATAAGACAGTTTTGAGTTATTTTCAATTTCTGATAATAAAATTCATGGTGCATTTAATAATGCAATTATTTACATATTTTTTTCGCCTTTTGAGTAATTTTAAAATTGTGTTACACCTGTACTGAAATTCATGTTAAAAAATCTGACTGACCAAGATCAACTAAAATATGGCTACATATAGGAGAGCTTATTATTACGAACTACATTCATAGCTGAACATTTGATTTGCACTCGCACTCCACTCGTACGAGTGCAGTTCAAATCTTGTGCACTCAAACTCCACTCGCTTGAGTGCATCCAGAAGGTTTTTGCACTCGAACTCCACTCCAGCTAATTGCTCGTTATGAGTGCAATATTGCCTGCACTCCACTCTTCGAGTGCAACTCTTTTTTGCCATTCACATACAAAAATACATCCTTGGTGTGGCGCAGAGTTTAAAAATCGGTGCACTCTGAGTGCAGTCAAGGTGCACTTCGCTCCACTCCCTTGAGTGGAATCCGTATGTCGTGTCATTTTGGTTTCTAACATACGATATTTGAATAAAACAACCCAGCAAAACAATTTGTACTTACATGGCCTTCCTTGCAAGGACAATTTGTCTCATCAGAGAAGTCATCTGAAAGTTTAGTAGTGAAATCGCGAGATTTTATAACAACAAAAATTTTGTTATAAAAATTAGTAAATTTTTAAAATAAAATGTGAAATACTGATTTCAAAATGTAAAGATGTAAAAACTTGTAATAATTATTTCTAGTCAAAATTAGAAAAACATAAAACAGTCCTTCCTGCTGCCCATCGCAGACCCATTGAAACTCAATACACGTCCAGGCACTACTACCTCTAAGTCCACACCTAAAGTCTTCCTGTAAATAAAATGTGTTTTAAAATTATTAATTATTACATTTTTATAATGTATTTTAAGTATTTCTGCAAACGTCAAGCACTCAGTTTACGTCAGCCCCTGTCGTAGAGTAGATAGAGTGCCTTTTGCCTCTAGTATATAATATTAATAATATACATGTTAAGTGTATACGGATGGACATGGGCAGAGTTCTTCAGTCTCGTCCTCACCATTGGCACATTCTATTTTGTGGTTGCATTTCTGTAACAGCGAAACCAAATTTTTTTTTTTTAGATAATGCAAACACATAAACAAGGCCAGTTAATGTGGCCACCGCAGCAGGCAGCCCTTGCTGCCTAAATGTTCAAAAAAAGATTTAGGTAGAACATTTTGCAGTTTTCAAAAATATGTTAAAAATAAAATATTTTGACTTTTCAAAAACATGCACAATAATTTTTTGTGTGCATTTCAAAAACATGCTGGACAAAAAATTTAACACTTTTCTAAAACACGAAAATGCAACAATTTGCACTTTTCTAAAACACATAAACACAGCATTTAGCACTTCTCTAAAACATGTAAATACAACATTTTGCACATCTCTAAAACATGTAAATACAACATTTTGCACTTTTCTGAAACATGTAAATACAACATTTAGCGCTTCTCTAAAACATGTAATTAAATACAACATTTTGCACATCTCTAAAACTTGTAAATACAACATTTTGCACTTTTCTAAAACATGTAAATACAACATTTTGCACTTCTCTAAAACACATAAATACAACATTTTGCACTTTTCTAAAACATGTAAATACAACAGTTTGCACTTCTCCAAAACGTGTAAATACAATAGTTTGCATATCAATCTGTAAGGGATCGTCCATAAATGACGCTTTCGGTAGAGTACGTGAATCTAGTCATGTAGTGATGTCATGCCGTGGTAAATATTAGAGTTGAACGCAATGTTAAAGTGATGACATGGGGATGGATCAGCCTAAAAAAGTGATAATTTGTGGGACGTCATTTATAGACCATCCCTTACGAATAGTACACGTGAATTTGATATTCAAGCGAATAACTTTTGTTATATTACAAGCATTGTAAGCCAAACGAAAACGAAATGCGGTCGTTCTCGTCTTTTTAATCGGTCTTTTTTTCGACGATAAAAAGGCGCGTATGAGCTCTCCAAGAAAAATAAAACCGACTCCTCGAGTTTTGGAGCTGTGTGGAGCTGTGTGGAGCCCATGCCTATGACTATGACTATGAAATTTCCACTCCGCCTGCTTTCTGGGCCGACCCTTGACTATAGGAGCATCTTTTTTCGTCCACTGTACGATGTACGCTGTGGAGTACATAAGTACCTTAACTATTCTACAATTCAGTACAAGGAACAAGGTAGTTAGGTACCTCTATTCTAATGTACGCGTCAAAAATATATACCTTGACTTGTCAATGATAAAAACTTTTTACCACCCCCTTCTGCCTCAAGCGTTTCTAGTGACCAAGGCGCATCAGAGCTGTGTGGAGCTGTGAGTTGGAGCTGCCTTCGTCAATTTCCAATTCTGGAGCCCATGCCTTCGAGTGTTTGGGAGAACGGCGCTTCGGTACTAGATCGGTCAGCCTTCGTTCTCTGCTGTTTGGCTGACAGTGATTACAAGAGAGTGAAACTATCAGTTTTCGGCAAATTTGTATATTTTTTTATAGGAATCAGTTGCTTTCGTTGGGTTAAGTTGACTTAACGTAACTTGGCTGGTAGATCACCAGCCCAATCCACCCGCGATCCAAGTTCAACAATGAAACTGCGATTATCCAGGCTCTTATACATCCAGATTACTGGCATCTGAAGAATAGGAACTAAGGAGCCTCACCTCTCACAAATCACAGTATGACTGGTTGAGCTTCCAAACCAAGGATTTTTTGTCCACAAATCCCTCGTTTTCAGCCTATGCATAGACCTAACAGCCACCGCCTTTAGACAGATGTCCAAAGGCGTGAGGCCAATAAGACACTCTATTGCCGCCCTAGGCGTCGATCGAAGCCCACCCGTAATCATGAGGAGCGCTTGATGCTGTACCCTACCCAACAAACTGACATACGAGCTTCATTGCAGTGCAAGAGCCCAAGCCACAACCCCATACTCCATCACTGGACGGACAAGAGCAGTATAAGTCTATCTAGCCACGGTGGGAGATAGACCCCATTTCCTTCCAACCATGCGTTTGCATCTGGCCAAGGTAACCTGCGACCTGCTTTCCACTGACTTCCAGTGTGGCATCCAGGTCAAGTGCTTGTCCAGTACAACGCCTAAGTACCTAACTGTTTGCCGGATCTCCAGGCTCACTTCTTTGTAGACGCAGGACAAAGCCTGGTGTTTTTGGTGAACAGAATCAACTCGGTTTTCTCAGCATTAAGGTTTAATTCCACCTCTACACACCAGTCACTGATGATATCTAGACCTTTAGTGACCCGATGTGTGAGTGTGCGGAGCCATTTGCCGCTTTGAAGCACCCCTATGTCATCGACATACCCCTGTGACAGAGAAACGACGCCCTTCGACCAAGATTAGTCAAAAGACCATCCATAACTAAGTTCCACAAGAAGGGTGAAATAACTTTACCTTGCGGACACCCTCTCTTTACCTTCCGTTTCCTAGAACAGCCAATAATCTCGGACACTACTCTTCAATGTCTGAGACTAAAGTCGATCCACCTTTTTAACGAAGAGCAAATTCCAAACCTATCTAATGATAAAGTTATAGCACTGAATAAAACATTGTTAAAGGCCCCTTTAATACCAGCAACGGCACCTTGAACCATCAGTCCCGACTCAAGGGCCCTCTCCACATACGCTTCTATTTTATGAATAGCCGCATTCGTGGAAAGACACCTCAAGTACGCAAACTGATGATTATCCCTGAGCCTGCTCTCTAACTCAGGTGTTTTGATGTGCCTGTCCACCAGTCTTTCCAGGACCTTCAACAAAACAGGAGCTAGCTGTATAGGCCTGCACAGAGAGGCCTTACAGTAGTCTTCCCTACCCAGCTTAGGTAGAAATACTACCCTAGTCACCCTCCAGCACAGCGGTACAGTGTTCAATGCCAGTCAAGCCTGATACAGAGCATCCAACCGCCATAAAATCACCGGTAAAATTCTTTGCAATAGCACAAGTTGAATATCATCAGCCCCCGCAGACTTGTATGGACTAAAACTCCAAACAGCATTCTGCACCTTCCTCTTAGTGAAGATCTCTGAGCAGCCATCGAATTCCAGGGAACACATACCATGATCAATGATAGGCCGCTCCCTACTATCCAGCCTAGGAAATTGATACCAAACCAGCACATCTAGAGTCGCATTTATTGACTTCGTTGACCGATCCATCACAGCATCATGAATTGACCCAGGAATCCTCGTCACATAAGGCTTCTAAGACACTTTACAGCATCTCCATACTTACTTACACGACCACAAAAGTCGGTCTATGACCTTCGTTTTGCACATTGAACAGCTGACAAATAGACATTGCAAGCTCCCCTATACTCTTTACAAATGACAGGGTCACGGATGTGACGATCCACTCTCTTAAGGAGGATGGTTTCACCTACTTGAAGAGCTGTAAGCACATTTGTCCACCACGACGCAACCCTGTCTATACGTCTATATATCCTTAAAGGGCATACCTCATCCAGAGATTTCATCATGGCCTCGCCGATGGCAGCCGCCTCAGCATTAACATTTTCAACACTGCGCAGCTGTCCATCAGACACCGTGTGAACTCTCTCCCTTAAACAAGAGGAGTATGTGCTTTAATTCATTTTCATAATGTTTCGACAACGAACAGCCACTTGCAGGCCAGCCAGCGGAAACAAATGTACCTGTGATCAGACCCCGATTTTTCATCTGACACAGCCCATCCAGTAACTTATGACTCAGCCAATCTATTAGCCAGCGTGATGTCAATCACCTCACTCCTGTTAGCTACAACAAACGTAGGAGCACTACCCTGATTCACTACCGGAAGATCAGTAGACATAACGTAGTCGAACAGTAACTCACCTCTGCGATTAGTGTCGGTGCTGCTCCATACTCCATCCAGACTATGATAGGTATACGATTACAGTCAATTGAGGTTGGTTTGCCAATTGACTGTAATCTATCATCAATAACCCTCATAGGCAGTGTGGATACGTTTCGCGCTTTTCAGTTTAAACTCAATGACTATTATAGGTGCCTATGATCATAGTCTGGATGGAGCACCATACCCGGTTATGTGCATTAGCATCAGCACCTATGATAAGGGGCAGTTTATTGTATTTTATTATATGTTGCTAACTATAACCTATGGAAATCCCAATATAAAGTGAAAATTTGTGCATTTAAATCTTTATAATTGGCTAAACATAAGCCATGTGAAGTGCTATGTTATTACTACTGGCATCAAAAGCGAGTTTTTATGTATCTTTCATTTAATTACTGATTGATACAATTCCTGTACACGAGCATTACTCGCCAAACCATTAGCAAGATTTTTAATGAGATATTTTTTTTTCAGAAAGAGCGTCCAAAAAAACTTAGAATGGCTTAACAACATAGTAGGTGCAATAAGTTTCAGTCAATAAAACATTTTTTTGCAAAAACGAAAAAAAGGCCCTAAAATGTTTTTTAATCATATTTTTTATAGTTTTCAAAAAAAAAAAACATTGTAAGCACAATTTTTTAAAATTGTGTTTAAAAACCCAATTTAAATTTTGCAGAATTCAAAAACGCCTAAAATTGAAAAGTTTCAAAGTCTTAATTTTGTTTGTTAAATATTTTTACTGAATGAAAAAATGTTTGCATCAATTACAATGTATTTTGTTTTAAGTCAATGTTCATCATGTCTGTTGTTTTAAGCGAGTGAGCTTGGATAATTTCCGCAGTTAAATCTCATCAGGGTTTTGTGCCATAGTGTAGTTGCAATGTTCTCCTTCGTCAATTCCACCCGGGCAGTCCCGGATTTATGCACACGGGATGATCTTCCGAGCAAAACTCCTGCAGAAACGTCAAACAAAACGTTTTATAATTGTTGAAAATCCACATTTCGATTAATTTACTACTATTTAATTGTAGCCAATAAGCAAAATTAATCTACAAAAGAAATGTTAAAACTTACATGGCCTTCTTTGCAGGGACAATTCGTCTCGTCAGAGAAGTCCTCTAGACATTGAATAGTAAAAATTACAGTAGGTTAAAAACATGGAAAATGCACCGCATAATTAAATAATTGAGCATACTAAATAATAACTCAGGTACAAACTTGTAGAAATACCACAATAAATTTGTAGACGAAATAAAATTTAAAAAAACATACGACAGTCATGCTGTCCATCGCAGACCCATGCAAACTCAATACACTCCCAGGCACTATCCGCAGGTCCGCACCTAAAGTCACCCTGTAAATAAAATTTGTATTTATGTAATTATTAATTTGTAACTGGCAATTTACTGTATGTAAAGTATTTTAAGTGTATCTTTTCACTTTATCCAGTCTCCACTTTAGCCCCTGCCGTAGGCTGCGGGCCTTTAGATTCTAGTAAAATATATTAAGCATATTACAGTTGAACATGGGCAGAGTTCTTCAGTCTCGTCCTCGCCATTTGCGCATTCTACCCAGCGATTGCATCTCTATAACAAAAAAAAATAAAAATGTTAATAATTAGATACAGATTTATGTACATTTTATTATTTTTAGTCGATATTATTACAAAACCCTTTCTATAGGGTTTTTAATGGCTAAACTAGCTACGTCTTTGAAGAACTAAAATGACCTAATTTTCAATTTAAGCTAGAATCTAAATTAGCTATACCTCATAAAAATAAATTCAGAAACACGCCTACAATGTTAATATGAGGTTTTGAAAATGTACAAAATGTTTAATTTTCATGTTTTTTAACATTGTAAAATGTCATATTTGAATGTTTTTGTACAAGTGCAAAATGTTTTAACTCTACGTAAGTTTTTGAAAAGTTGCAAAATTTTTTAATTTTATGTTTTCAAAAATGTGCAAAATATTCTAATTTCATATTTTTAAAAAAGTGCAAAATTTTCTAATTTATGTTTTCGAAAAAATGTAAAATTTTCTAAATCTATATTCAAAAAAAGTGTAACATGTCGTATTCACACCTTTTTGTGAAAGTACAAAATGTTTTAATTCTACGTTTTTTAACGAAAAGATGGTTAATATAAAGATATTAGGTACAATTTTATACTTTAGTAGATATTAAATTTAAATAGTTTTCTTACAGAGGAACCTAAAAGACACGTCCCATCGTCACATTGAAACTAATAGAAAATAGATACAAATAAAAGCAACAATTAAAATTCCTAATAATAAAAATTTGAATTAAATTCGACAATTTCTGCTTATGTGTAGGAAATGCTATGTAAAATGTGTTATGAGCATGGTACTAATTCCAATTTTTTGTGCTTAAGATAAGTACCTCGCCTGGTAAGCATTCCCCAGGGGGTGGGGTTGGACAGCCTACTTCATCGGAACCGTCTTGGCAGTCAAGTCTCTTGTCGCATCGCTTTATTAAGTTACAGTGAAAATAATAGACATAGTTAATTTCAAAAGTAAATTTGCATATTATTTCTAGTAACCATTTAGTAGCAATCACTGTAGTAAAGCACTAGAATATCAACTCTTAAATTAAATTACCTTGCTACGTGAAATACACTCATGATTGGCACACTCCCATTGAAGCTACAAGATAAAAAATAATATTAGGAAAACACGTAATACAAATCTTTAAAATAAAAAACAAGGTATGTATGTACACATTTTTGTTGTGTAAATTAACTAAATTGTCAAGCTTTGGTAGCATTATACATTTTTTAACAAAAATCAATATAAAAAAAATATATTACTCTAGTGCAGTTGCAGTTTGTTTCGTCGTCCTCAAATGGGCATTCTTTAAAGTAGTTACATACCTACAAGTTTTGAAAACTGCTTTTAAAAATATCTAAAATTAAAATGTGGTCTGTTAGTCAAAAATTGTAGTGCATGATAAAAGACTTACGTGATCCTCGTCAAGACACATTGTAGAGTTTTTACAAGAGTACTGTTAAAATGTTTAAAATAAAAAGTTTATTTGAGAAAATTGTTACATACTTCATGAATAGAGGCAATAAATGGGACCAGCACCAGGGTACCATGAACGGTTAGGGTACGACTTAGGCAAGGATGAAAATGGTCACGGTATGACTGAGACTAGGGTACGAATAGTCACAGTACGATTGAGCTAATTACGAATGGTCAGGGTACGACTAAGGCAAAGGTTTAAATGGTCAGGGTACGGCTAGGACCAGAATACGACTTTGACTAGGGTACGAATAGTCAGGGTACGACTAAGACCAGGGTACAAATGGTCAGAGTACGATTGAGCTAAGTTCAAATGGTCAGGATACGACGAGGTCAAGGGTGTGAATAGTCAGATCAGGACTGGGACCAGGGCAGAAACGGTCAGGGTACGACTTTGACCAGGGTACGACAAAAACCAGGGTACGTTAGTGAGGGTACGACTGACCTGGGTACGACTGGGTAGGGTTTGACTAAAAAGCCTACTATGTAGTTACTGAGCGGTATCTGCACAGAAAAAAAACCCTTACCTGGTAGGCACCGCATGGGGTTATGGTACATCCTGCTTCGTCTGAGCCATCTGCGCAGTCCACGTACTCATCACATCTCTGTTATGAATTAAATTAAACAATATTGGACATCAAATAGCCTAACAAGTTGTCATTTACTGCAGTATTTGAACTGAATAAACTCACGTAGTCTGAAACGATACACTCTCCATCTCCACATCGAAACTATAAAAAAAAATATTCAATGTTCGTTAACTATGACTATAATCATAATTAAATCACTCAAAATAAATATGTTTATACAAAACATTATTACAAGCCATTTAAATTCAAAGTTTCATACAGTAATCACAAAATAAATAATGAATTAGCAAAGCTTACGTAACGTGGATCATAGTCTGGTTCATCAACACAAGTGTCGGGCTCATCTTCTCCTCCAGGGCAGTCCCAGCAGCCATTACAAAACTGTAGTAATTTAGAAAAATACATTCAATAGAGAGCGTACACAAATTAAGTCATGCAAACTTTGGAGATAATGACTCCCTTCACATTTTGTTTAGTGATTACTCTAATTTAAAGTCAAAGTCAAATTATCCCCTATCTCAAGTTTTGCATGACGTAATTTATGGGCGCTCCCAAAAGTATATACCTAAGTAGCTAAATATTATTACCGTATTTGAAACCAGAATACATTTGTTTGAGTTGGGGCAGGCAAACTACAGAAAGGAAATAAAAGTTATAATTATATAAAAGCTGGCCCACGATTGACATATAATTACATTTATTTATATTTAGGCATTAATTAATTAATTAAAAAATAATTAGCTTTGCATTGTTTAAAACAAGAATATTACAAATCCTTCCCGGCAGGCCTGGACATAAATTCCCTGAGCCGAGAACACAATAAGCACAATAGCAGCTGCTAACCAAAATTTACTCATTTTGCTTCTGTTTTTTGATTTCTAGTTTATTTTCTAAATATGTTACAGATTAAAAATTTAATTGATTTAAAAAAAAGTGTGCTATGCTATTTAAATGACTAGACACAACTAATTAAGGAAAGTTGTATGACACAGTTAAATCTGTTTCAACGCTGGTTATGAAGTGACATATTAAGTTAAAAGTTGTATGTAGAAGTGGGCTAAATTTAGTCTGATCAGTTTTTAACTAAGCATTGAATAATGAATACTTACTTCAAGTATTTGTCTCAATTTACCCATAGGAACCACTAGATAAAACAACGTATTACTTGCTTGCTGTCAGCTATATGAATTGCTACGGACTACGGAGCATAATATATCGTCTAGGAAGAATTAAAATAATCAATATCCTTTTGTAGATAAAAACAATATCCAATATCTACAAAAATATTGTAACCATGACTTAAAAGCATTTCAATAGTATAATTTGTACTTTTCTAATTCATGTGAATAGAACATTTTACACTCTTTAAAGACATGTAAAAAGAACATTTTTCAATTTTCAAACATACGTAAATTAAATATTTTGCACTTTTCAAAAACGTGTAATTATATAAAGCATTTTTTAATTTTCAAAAATATGTAAATTCAATATTTTTCACTTTTTAAAAACGTGTAATTACATAAAGCATTTTTCAATTTTCAAAAATATGTAAATTAAATATTTTGCACTTTTTAAAAACGTGTAATTATATAAAGCATTTTTCAATTTTCAAAAATATGTAAATTAAATATTTTGCACTTTTCAAAAACGTGTATATAAAGCATTTTAAAATTTCCAAAAATATATAAATTAAATATTTTGCACTTTTCAAAAACATGTAAACAGAAAATTTTACAATTTTCAAAAATATGTGAATAGAACATTTTACACTTTTTAAAAATATGTAAATTAAATATTTTGCAATTTTCAAAAACATGTAAATAGAACATTTTACACTTGTCAAAAGCAAGTACATAGAACATTTTACACTTTTCAAAAATATATAAATAGAACATTTTACACTTTTTAAAAACATGTAAAAAAACATTTTTCACTTTTCAAAAATATGTAAATTATATATTTTGCACTTTTCAAAAACATGTAATTAATTATATAGAAAATTTTGCACTTTGGCAAAAACATAGATATAGAACATTTTGCAACTTTTTAAAGCATAATTATAAATAGTACAGTTTGCATTGTTTAGAACAATCTTATTAACATTGTAATTACGCATTTTTTGTATTTTGTTTTTATGACATAGCTGATTTTTATTCTATCTAAAACTAAATATGGGTCATTTTGATTCTTCTCAGACGACATGTTGCTCAATTCCAATTTATCCATAAGAAGCACTACATAAAACAACGTGTTATCATCTCCTCACTGTCAGATATAATTATTGATTGATACCCGCATGGTCATCCCATTATGTTTTAAAGTCAAAATAGTTGTACATGCCAATCTATAACGGTTTGAAATACTTTTAGGTGTCAAGTGCTTTGTTATTGCTATGCAGCATCAAAACGTGCCTAGTCTAGTACTACCCAGTAGTGCTAAGCTTGTAAATTACCTATTTCATATTTCTACTGTTCAAGTTTCAAGTATACATAGTTAGGGGTCTTCCACAAATTACGTCATAGGCATAGGTGTTGGGAAATACATCAATGAATGAGTCAATGAATCAGAGTTCAATTATATGGTTGAATCAAGCGACGATATAAATCAATTTCAAAAAACAACTTTGTATAGGCAGTATATCGTTAGCATACTACCGGAACCGGACCGCTTCAATTTCATAGTACACACATGGCGGGTTGTACTTGTATGCTGTGGGCTGTGATCAAAGTGCGTGCTTATTCTGCCCTATTCAAAATGATTGCAAGCTGAATTTTTCAATTGCCATTAGGAAATTGTACCAGCATAATTTAATTCAATTCCATTAACCGGCTACGGAATAGTTGCTTAACTCTAATGAATTTCGTAAGTCAGACTTTTAGTAAAATAAAGCACTTTACTCTCTACAAGTGCCCCATTATTGCGTAGAAAGTTTTGACAATTGCCAATTTTTAATAACTTTGAGTTATGAAATAACTTGTGGACTGGGCTTTAAGGCAACAGGCAAGATAGGATCGTAGCTTACTTTGCAAATGTAGTTGGGCTAACTGTTACAGTGAAAGTAAAATAGAATAAACACTTTACGGCTAGAAGCTTTTTCATGTTGTACGCAATTCTATTTCACAACCATTACTAACAAGGGAATCACGACGCATGTAAATACTCTCTATCTTGATTTTGAAAACCATATCCGCAATAAATTAGGCAGCACTTGGTTACTACAGATCTAAAGTAACTCGACCACATTTTGCGCCGTTTGTTTACATTCTTGCGCGAAAGTTTAAAATATCGAAAATTTTGCAACTTTGAAACCCAGTAGTTTCTACAATTTTGGTTGGATTTTCAAATAATTGGTTGTTTTGTAATCTCTATAACATTACCTGAGAATCAATATCAAATTTTAAAAATGTTCAAAAATTGGGTTATTTTGAGTGCCTTTAAAAAAACTGGTTTTCAAAAAAAAAATCATAAATGTTGTTTTTTTTCGAAATTATAAAATTTGAATTTTTTTTTGTAATACAAAGTCCTATTACATAGAGCCTAACTCATAAAATGTTTTGAAATTCAGTTGAAAATTGTCAAATCTACAGGGTTGCAAAGTTGCAAAAAATAGATTTTTCAAAATGTTGGCGCGTGATTGTAAGCAAACGGCGCGAAATGCACACAAGTTACTTTCGACAAGTAGTAACCTAAAGCCACCTAATTCATTAAAAAAGTTGTATTTAAAATCGAGAGAATATACGCGGCGTGATTCCCTTGTAAGATCACGAAATTTTAAGCTAGGAAATAGGAGAAATATTACAAAATAGCAGAGTGTGCGACCTACTATAAATTTAAGCAGTCTATTTCCTAACAAATCTTTGTACAAGTATTTTATTTACTTGTGGAATACTTTTATAGTTTGGTTAATGGCGTTACCGCATATAATTAAAATAGGTGCCTTTTCAGCAGACCGTTTAAAGTTCAAACACCTAAATTTCGCCACGAAAATGCGTTACCAAACTCTACAACTAGGGTGATAGAATTAGTTTCACTCTGTCTGTTCGCGTAAAAGCCAGCATATTCTTTGTTCAAGAACTTTGTGTGTTAATAAGTTAAAAATGGAATTAACTACAATGGTAAGAGATAACAACTACATTGAGGGGAAAAAAGGGAAAAAGGAGCTCATGGCGTCCCACGTAAAACCAAGGTTGATAGAAAACAGTACTACAAGCAAGATGCAGCCCAAACCAGAAAATACGACACTGCAAAAATTAGAAAAATATCTCACTCAACTCACAGTCAAAACATCTATTAAAATCTACAAAATTGGATCCTTCGTGAAATGCGTCCCGTTTGAGCTCACCTCATCTGACAGGCTTCAGGTTCGAATGTTCCCGCAAATGTGGAGGCGCATTTTTTGGCATGTGGCCACTTGGCTCCTTCTAGCCATGTGTGCTTTCAAATGCATTAATTTCCTGGTTGTATTTCCTACCAAGGCTTTGGGGATGGAAATAGCTATTCATATTAAACATGCAATGTACTCATTGTTCATGGCCATATTCAGTCTCACTCTGTATTTTAAACCTAACGAGTGTGTCTTCAGCATGAATCAGCACGACTTCATATTTAGAGCTTCACCAGGTTAGGGCTTATCGTCATTGTCTGTGAGGAACCAAAATGACCTATATCCAATTTAAGCTGAAATCAAATCGAGCTATATCATTAAAGCAAAATAAAAAACAGACGTAAAATGTTAATTAGGAGTTTTTGAAAAGTGTAAAATGTTGTATTTACAAGTTTTTTTAAAAGTATTAAATGTTTAATTTACGTGTTTTCAAAAAGTGTAAAATGCTTTATTTAAATGGTTTTGAAAAATGTCAAATGTTTTATTTACAAGTTTTTGAAAATTGTAAAATGCTGTATTTACATGTTTCTGAAAAGTTTAAAATGTTCTACTGACATGTTTTTTTCAAGTGTAAAATGTTCTATTATAAATATTGTTTGTAAAGTGTAAAATGTTCTATTTGCATGCTTTTTTGTACAGTGTAAATTGTTGTTCACACATGTTTTCTGAAAGTGCAAAATGTTTTATTTTAACACATGTTTCAATTGAATTGTAGATAGTGAATATCTGCTTTAGATTTAAACAGATATGGGTCATTTTGGTTTTTTACAGACGATATTATGCATTTAAATAAATACTACAACAATATTTTGAAATATTTAAAAAACCCTATAATTAATTTAACTTTTAAATCTATAGGACTTGGAATGGGAAATAGGCACTGGGCCTCGCACCCGACAGTCATGCTCGCTGTCCTGTATTTTAGCCAAATGCAGATTTTGGTTTGTGTGGCTTTCATTGGGATGTTCCTATGGATGCCTAACTACTCTGCATTTCTCTACTCAGCTTTTCCTATGGTTTGGAAACCAAATGCAGTCCTGTTTGTTTTCTGCTTTTTCATGGAATTGGGATGGGCCGTTTGGGGTCTAACGTCTCTTCTACTATTCTTTTGCTACTGGGCTGCAAATATTTTTACACTCAACACTGCACTTTCTAATCTCAGGTAAGACATCTCAGACGCAGTACGTATTTTAAAAATATATTTGAAAACTTTTAAAGAGCTTACAAAAACAATATTTTGTTATATTTTAATTTTAGGAGGGCAAAATCATTGTCGGAACTTAATCTCCAAGCCTACTTGTATCTCCAGATATACTTGGTTTTATTCAACGATTTTAATCAAAGTTTTTTTACCCCAGGGTTTAATACATTAGTTACAGCATACCCAATCTGTCTGTTGTATCTGACCTTGACATCCTACAACACTGTTAATATTTTCATTTTCGTTTGTTTCCCTGTTTCATCGTTGTTCTGCATTTTTCTTATTGTTTGGTTCCTGCCGCAAAGCTCAAAAGTAAATATTGGTTCACGACAACTATTGAAATGTATGAAAGGGCAGAAAATTCAGTTATTGGGGCCGAAGAGCTATTATAAGAACCGCTTTAGCGAAGTTAAAACTATTTCGACATTGACACTAACGACTGCTTCTGGAGCTTTGTATGACCAAGAGGAATATGTCAGGAGACGCGTGGAGGCGCTTATGTCTATGGGAGTAGAGATATCTTGTTTTGGATGTTACACTTTGGGGACATCTGGTGCCATGATGGATCAACTTTGCAACAACATTTTACTCTTGCTTTCTTTGTAGGTAATGGAAATTCGGATCTCGTCGAAAACAGGAATGTAAAATAATTAAACTCAATTTAGTAATCAGTAGTACTCGTACCCAGCCGGCCCTTACCTCTGCAGCTGCTACCGAGCCTCCTTGTACTAGCACCACTCGTACCTCTATAACTCGTACCTATCCCCCTTATGCAATTTGCTATTCGTATCTAGCCCAATCGTATCGGCACCGCACGTATCCAGTCCATTTGTTATAGCAAAACTCGTCCCTTACTCGCTTTTACGGGAACTAACTGTAATAGATTTATATTAGCCTGAATGCATAAACATTATTTCCCAGTGATCAAAACCAATTCGCTTCAAGCCTATAGCATCTACTAATTAATTATAAATAAGCAAACTAACATTTTGTCTGCCTATGGAAATCAGCTTGTATCGCTGTTAGTTTTGACAATAAATACATTACATTAAATTACATTACATTACATTGTCACAATTTAATTCCGCCATTTCATCGTGTAGTGTATGTAAATGTAAATTGTGTCTGAACTGTGATTTCGTATTTACTAACATGGGACATTTCCCAACTGTAAAATCCGAAATGAAGTAAACAGTATCAGAACATGTACTACGTGGTGGGGTCATTACAACGTATATAATTATATCGGTGCAAATTGCGTCCTGGCGCCAAAACCTAAATTTGAAATTTTCGAAATTGGTCGAAATAAAAAAACTGAAAAATCATATGGGAAATTCAATAAGAATTTTACCTTACCCAATGGTCCCCCCTTTCTAATTTTTCAGTTTTCTGATATTTTTCAAAAACTATATGCATTGTGCTATTTGAATACGAACAAGCCTAAAATTAGCAAGGGGTCGTCCATAAATGACGTCATCCAAATATTTTCATTTTTAGACCCTATGATACTGACGCTGTCATCTGTTCTCACCGTTGTGTAAATGGATGCCTTTAACATGAGATTCACCCTACCCTTGAGGTCTAGTAGATTATACAGGTTGCGCCGATTCGTATGGTGTGAGTCGAGGGAAGTTGGTCCCTCATTGTGACGTCACAGGGATTCCCAACGTCGTTGGATTGCTTAACTATGATTCAGTGATTCATGGCTGCACTACAATAATTGCCTCTATTATAAGAACTGTATTACAATTTTCTATTTTATCACTAAGGGATTCTTCTAAGGTAACTTCCTCTTAATATAAGAGTTTAAAAAAAGCTTAATACAGGTTACAAACTCATGAAATTAACTTGAAAACGTCAATTAAAGTCAGACCAGTAGGTTTCCGTGCCAGAAAGTATTGGGGTGTTACATGCAGCACTCGATGGTTGCTGCAGCGGGAAACCAAAATTTCAGAATCCAGTACACGTCATGTTTTTCCTTCACTCCCCAAAACCTCCCAGTCCTAAGTTTATATAGGAGATCCGCGTAACCTGTATAATCTACTATCCTTGGGAGGATCCCTAGTTATGTTTTTAAGTAGACAGCATAGTCAGTAATTTACAAATTCAGTTTATTTTAGTGAGTGCTATTTTTGTTTGTTGCAACATTGGAATTCATTTGTTACTACTTATCCCCATAAAATACCGTTATTTCGAAATACTGGACTATTTATGACGAAAGAAATAGTACATATTAAAACGATAATAAACATACGAATCTAATTAACTTAAGTCAAAGCTGTAATAGCAAAATTTGTAAATATTGCTTTATACGTATTTTTTTTAAATCCTCCTAATTTCTGCTACACGACCTGGAAGTTAAACACTTTTTTACATGTTTTACCCCTTTAATTATTACATGAGCATTAAATCGATGTATTACTCATTGATTTTTAAATACGGTAAAAATCTTTTACGATCGCAGCTTTGACTTTAGGTTTATTGCATTCATTTAATCATTACCACTAAAATTAGACATCACTTATGTACATTTACAATTTTGATTGTTCAAAATATTGAATTTATTATTTGGCGGCAAATTTAAATTTTCCGATTTTGTTAAATATTTAAAATTTATAAAAATCGACTGTTAAAACCGAATCAGGTTACAGAAAAAATCTTTTTCTACTTTTGTGCCCCTGGTTGACACTAAAAATACCTTTATTATCTGACTGTTACGACTGTTTTGTTTTAAGCAACATACCTTGGGTACAAGTTAAAAAACCAATATAAAACATGATTTACTCTGTATGATGTAAATTACGTTAAGTCAAACGATGCCACTATCCCGTTATGTTATCTGTTGTTATCTATAACTTCGTGGTTAACTTGTCTCAGGGCATATTAAAGATTCAAAAGAGAACGAAATGGTCACAGTATAATAATTGTCTAACAGAAATACAGAAAAAAATGTAGACTAGTAACAATTGTAAGAAAGGGACAGTTAGCACTCGTTAACAATTTTTACCAGGCGCGTCGGAACCACGGGGGTAGGGGGGGGGAGCGTGCCCCCCCATAAAATCAATGGGGGGGGGGCAAAAGGTATCGTTTTGCCCCCCTATTATTTTAGTAAGAAGCTATATATTTATTTGACCTATGCACCATTGGACATTAAAGATTCCCATTATTCCACTAAATGCTAAGTTTGGCATTTATAATGTAAAAAATTTACAGTTTACTTGAAAAGATACACTGCGCGGTTAAATACAAGGTACAGAAACCTTCCGGGTTTTCAAATTCCAATCAAGTAATCCACTTTCTGTTGGATTCCTAGGCAGATACCTAAAGTTTAACTTAATGTGAATCTAAAGTAGGTAATAGTATGTTTTATAAAATTATTAAAATGTTTTAAATGAGTAACTTAATCAAGGTCATGCCGTAATTCTACCATTTCAAAACATTACCAGACAGTATGTCTTGCACAGGAAAATCACATTCTGGTAAAAACACAAACTGGGTAGATTAGTGTTTTTTCCAAAAGAATCCAGAGCTACATAGTGAAAGCAGCGACCGACATATGAAAGTTAGTGAATGAAATGGTCTGGTCTGGTCCTTAATGTATGGTCTAGTAGGTCTAGTCTGGTCCCACATCTCCTTCAGACCAGACCAGACCAGACCATTTCGGACCAGGAAAACTTTAAAATAATTTACATAAGGAATTTCACCTAAAATTATTTGCGGGACTGTACAGAAACTGAAAATTACTTGACCTAAAAAAATTATTTAATTCGAATATAAAAATACAGATATACATAAATAATTCATTAAAATAGAGCAGAAAACATAATTATCTCGCTGGATTTTCTCTAGAAGTTTGAATATGGTTGGACTATTGAAATCTGGTCTGGTTTGGTCTAAAAAAATATGGTCTAGTCCAAAATCCTTTCACCAGACCAGACCAGACCAATTGGATGACTGATTAAAGTCAAAGAAGACAGCAACAGTTCTAAGATGAATGCGACATTTAATTACTATCAATTTGCATTTAAATACAACAGCTCCGATTGGTAATAATAATAGGTCTTGTCATTATCATTGTCAGCATCGTGAGATTCTCTGGCAATATGGCCAGGAAACATCCTGCATCAGGAAAGTTTGTGCGTTATAATGTATTATTTTTTAATGACAACCTTGAACTTAAATATTTAAAAGCTAAAAGGTGTAAATTTCCATTTTTTTTGGAGCCCTAATGCTCCCTGATGCCCGATGTTGCCCGATGCTAATTTGCTTTTGCCGATTAAAGAACACTGAGGAGCATCTCTGGTTTTTAGATGCTGAGCATCTATTGAAATGGTTTTGTCTGTCTGTCTGTCCGTCCGTCCGTTCGTTGGCCGTACTCCACAGGTCACAGTTTTTAAGGGATTTTGTTTGAACTTTTTTTAAACTCTCACAAATGCGCGCGAGAGGAGCCCTATTGTTTTTAAGGGTGATCGAACCAACCAGTTAGCCACAGTAAATAGTTAAATGGACCCATGTCAAAATTTTGTGAAGTGATTTCCTTAAAAACCAAGAGGGCGTGTAAATATTGCTGAATGTTCATGTACATACGTAATTTTAAAGTTCTGCGCGGCGAGAACAAGTATATCTTATAGTAAAGGCCCAATCAATCTCAGCTACAGTTTTCAATGGTCTGTAGTCTGATGCTCCGCTACGCTAGATATGCAGAATGTCGTTGTGTGTGGGGGGGGGGGGAAGTTAAGGGTGGGTGAGGAGCTTCTAAATATAGTGCAAATTGGCAATTTTTGAATCCACTTACAGGGTACAGTTTTTAGGTGATTTTCTTAAAACCAACGTACATAAATAATAAGGGATCGTCCATAATGACGTCCTTCAAATATCATAGTTTTAGATACCCCCATTATCAAATTTAAAATGTTTAGCTAACTGTTCCACCTATGTGTCACAGACTTACCTATACAGGTTTAAGATATTCAGGGACCGTCCATAATGACGCGTAAATGAAGTCACGTGAAAATGTCTTTTAGACACCCCCACTCAGCTGCTATCGCATTTACATTAGATAAGCAGGTGAAGGGTGACGCGCAAATGACGTCACGTGGAAATGTCTTTTAGACACACCCACCCAGCTGCTATCACATTCACATTAGGTAAGCAGGTTAGGGGTGACGCACGAATGACGTCACCTGAAAATTTCTTTTAGAAACCCCCACCCAGCTGCTATCGCATTCACATTAGGTAAGCAGGTTAGGGGTGACGCACGAATGACGTCACCTGAAAATTTCTTTTAGAAACCCCCACCCAGCTGCTATCGCATTTACATTAGGTAAGCAGGTAAGGGGTGACGCGCAAATGACGTCACGTGAAAATTTCTTTTAGACACCCCCACCCAGCTGCTATTGCATTCACATTAGGTAAGCAAGTTAGGGGTGACGCGCAAATGACGTCACGTAAAAATTTCTTTTAGAAACCCCCACCCAGCTGCTATCGAAATCACATTAGGTAAGCAGGTTAGGGGTGACGTGTAAATGACGTCACGGGAAAATTTCTTTTAGACAATTCCACCCAGATGTAATCGCTTTCTTATTGGGTAAGCAGGTTAAGGGTGACGCGCAAATGATGTCACGTAAAAATTTCTTCTACATGTCGCGGTCCTTAATAACGTACTTCAAATACCATAGTTTCTAGTATCCCCGGTCCCAACTTTGAATTTGTTTCGATCCTATTTTAACTACATGTCACGTACTTACTTATATGCGTTATAGATATTCAGGAATTGTCTATAATGACGTCATTCAAATATCATAGTTTTTTGGACCCCTATTTTTAACTTTAAAATTCATCCTAACCTTTTTTTATATATGGCTTATTGATAGTAAAGGAGACTCTATAAATGGCGTCATTTGTAATTCCTGCAATTTTCAAAAATATTTTAGAGTTTTCAAACTACATGCTACGTACTTTTATACATGGCTTAATGATGGTAGGGAAGACTCCATAAATGACGTCATTTGTGAATGGTGCAATTTATGAAAAATTTTCAGCTATATTTAACTACCTGCTACGCACATTGGTATATGTCTTATTGATTGTAGGGGAGCTTCCATAAATCTTATATCATCTTTTAGCGCAACATACATTGTCTTGCGCCATTGTTTAAGCTCAGCATCTACTTCGGGCCAGCCCACGGTCGACAAATCCGGCGCGAAGCGCCGGATTTTTTTTTACTTTAGAGGCTCATCGGGGTGAATGGCAATTGTAACTCTGGTCAGTAAACATGTTTCGTGTCAAAAATATCTACAACAAGCGTGGATTAGGCAAGGGTAGGCAAAACCTCCTACTTTAGGCAGGAGGATTTGTGAATCGTGGGTTTGAGGAGGTTTGGAAACAACGCCTTGTTGGTGCCCTTGAAAGGTTTTTTTTACAAATGACGGTATAGTTTTTGAGGACGTCAAACTAATTGCCAACAAACAATTATTCACAGACGACAAAACTGTGACGTATAGCTGTCATTTGAAAGTATTTAACCAATTCAAATAAGATGGTTGCGTTTGTAAAGAACATTGGTATGTAATATTATTTTACTAATGCTTTACCTAAAAATCATCATAATTGTTTCTACAATAATATTTTGCTATTTCGTTGTAGCTTATATTTGCTGAGAGGTCAGCATCTACTTTGAAATAACGATGGACAAATCCCGCCGATTTTTAGGTGTACATACAAATCTTGCCCCCCCATGCAAAAGTTTGTTCCGACGCGCCTGATTTTTACAGGTTGTCGATTGGAACAGATGAGTCCGTACAGATCACAGATGGATTTATAGTTAATGATAAGTGTGTTTTATACCTAAACAAAAGTCTATTTTATGCTTTATATGCTCTTATACAGTGTTGATACCTTTTAAACACTTTATTTTCGTTACCATGTCTGCATTAGGTCAAATATTTTGAACCTCAAACAAAAACATGAATTTGTGAATGTCAATGGACACGAGCGCACAGCTTGGCTTGAACATTTAAATAAACTGTACTCCGTGGAAACAAAGGCAAGCATCAACATATTATTACCCACACACACTGTTAAAATATAGATACATGTACCTATGTAATTAGGATGTATTATATCATATAGACATATTTCCCTATATAGATAGGAGATGTTAAATGTAGATACTTGTGACTATACATATAGTACGTATTACATTTTAATGAGGAATACATATTGTAGAATATTGCGTTATGGCAAATCCGTATCATTTCAATCCCGTCATTGGTAAAACAGGGATTCAGCACATTTCATTATCATGAGAAGTTCTACCTACGCAATCATTAGATTCATGCACAGCTGCAAATTGACTTATCTAATCAGAGATTCAAGTTACTTACAAATTGTGACATCTTCATTAACATAGAGATAAATATTTCAGAATAATTGTCAAACTTTAAGAAGTCAAGTTATTGAGCTTCTCTGTACAAAAGCATTGGACATTATTTGTGCTGACGATTTGGGAATGTTCCCTCTCGTCATCCTTCAACTAGCAATTATATTTTATTGTTTTATTGCAGCTACCCAAGCATGTATATTTCACAATACAGGATGGTTGAGCCATATTCATTTCCTCTGCACCATCCGTAATATTGTAGCGACTCATCAGTCCACATTCGATTCTACAGTACTCTCATGTACGATTGTACTAAAACATATGTAAACATTGATATATCAAAATTAACCAAACCGAGCCATGCTCATACCGAAAGACTGAACAATAAATTAATCTTAGACTGATCGCCAGAGCAACAGCATTTTATTTATTTTCTGTTCCTCCAGAACATTTTACTTTTCATCTAAGATTCACACTCCATAGTCTTTATGGACAACACCGCTGATAACTAGAGTTATCCATAACGTACTATTTATTACGTTATCAGCACGGCTGAGACAGTGGTCACAATTGACCCCGTAGGTCAAGCCTATTTTACACTGATTTATAAAAAGTAAAAGACAGGAAACTTTCCGTAAGACACTGGCCAGTGCACCTGAAGTTTTCCTGTATAATTCAATTTAGAAAACCAAGTTTTCGGTATTTCGTGCTAACTGTTTAATCCCTTTGGAAAAGTTGAGCACAGCCACAATAATTCTGTTTATCCCTTGGAAAAGAATATTGTGAAGAGTCTGTTTAATCCGTTGGGAAAAGACTAAAATATTCTATTTAATCCGTTTGGACAAGAATATTTATAGATTCTATATAATCCATTGTGGAAAAGAATCTCATATCCTATTTAATCTGTTTGGAAGAGGATAAAAGTACAGATCTATTTAATCCGGTCGGAAAAGATCTCATTCTACGGCAGCGAGCTAACGACACTACTTTACTTAATTAAACCCAAAGAACCGCCTAACAATAGGATCCGAAGGAGGTTAAGTAAGTTAACTCGAGGAAATAAGCTATCAATTATCCCCTAAAAACGAAATTCTGATAGTTGAAATATCCGAGGAGAAGAGTAGCTCAGAAAAGGATTAAGAGGATCAGCATTGAAAATTCGAAATTCAAGAAAAGAATAGAATTTAACTTCTGAACGCTACGTACTCCGAAGAGGGCGCACTACAAGCCACTTACAGTTTCGAGTGCATCAAATAATTTTATAAGCCCCTCGTGCCCTGGCATAATTTAATCCAAGAGCTATCACCTAAATCCCAGGTCACCTAGTAAATCCTGGTTATATCAAACCCCGAGAAAATCAACTTTGAAATGGAAAGGACAGAAGTGCTACCTCCGTCAGACTCCAAAAGTCCAGGATTCTTATCCGAAGGACTCAAAGACCTAGGACACACGTCCGAAAGGCAGAAAAGTCTAGGATTTTCATCCGAAAGACAGAACAGTCTAGGACTCACGTCCGAAAGACAGAAAAATCAAGGATCTACATCCGAAAGAAATGGTCTAGGATTTTCATCTGAAAGACAGAAAAGTCCAGGTTCCACAACCGAAGGACAGAACAGTCCAGGATCCTCATTCGAAGGACTAAATTATGAAGAATTCGAGCCTCCGTTCATCGTAAAGCCATACGACGGAGTAGAATTATACGATATCAAGCGGGTCGTCAGAAATGAAGAGGTCAGCTATAAAAAGACCGTACCCACACCCGAAGATCTCCTGTTGGGGGCAAATCAATACTTTGACCAACAGTACGAGAAACTGAGAATCCCTAGAAAAAGAACGGCAAATCAAGGAGTTACGAGACTCAATAGGCCCGTTGAAAATTGAGAAGTCCGCAGAGACAAAATCTCAAAATACTCCGAAATTATCCGAGCAAGGAAATTTTGAAGAATGGGAAGAAGAAATTACGAAAGCCGTAACAAACGGAAATAATGAAGAAATCATTAACGGGTCATGGAAAAGACCGAAATATCTCCCATTTCCGAAAGCCATCGATACAGCCATCACCAGAGCCTGGTTCGATGCAGATGCACATAATCAAGAATTGATTATCAATACGGTCGACACGGACCTACTACCGGATATCTTTCACTGCAAAGAATCCCATGAAATGGTAGAAACCTTCAGAACGAAGTATCAAACAGGACAGAAACAGTCGAAGCAAGACGTAAATTCGCACCTGTATAACTTGAAAATCACAGGAACGGGCAGTCAATATCTCCAAGAAATACAAGATATTCAGGCAATTCTGATTCAAGATTTTGACGGATTTTCAGACACGGAGCTGGTCAAGCTAGCCCTCCGTACAATCCGAAAGAGGAAGAAATTCTACAGAGATTTCCTCATCAAGTGGAGCATTCTCCCAAATTACGAAAGGACTTTTGAACGCTTAATTAAAGCTATGGAAAGATTTGACATCGAATTCCAAGTCCGAAAGGAAGGGACAATCCCCCTTCAGTCTCCGTCGGACAGGGCACAAGTACCCGAAGCCGAAATGGATAAGAATCAATTTGAAGATTCGAAAATCGTTAGGAATCAATCTGAAAATTCCGGAAACGAAAAGCCTCCAACATATGAAGAATTATTTCAAGGAGCCAAGTCTGTAGAATTCTCAAAATTCGAAGCAGCACAGGATAAGTCTGAGGACACAAGCTCAGCCCCGAAAAAGCCTGAAATTACAAATTCCGCCGCTCATAAGCCTGGCATCATAAGCCCAGCACTCGAAAAGCCTGACCCTGCTGCGTCAGCATCAGCCACGGGTAACATGAACAATTTCAAATTCGTTCTTGACCCCGACACGGGCAATGTAAAGACGGAACGCTCAATTTCACATTCTTCCAGCTCTGAAAACTTATCATCTCCCGAGAAACCGCCTCGGTCGAAGAAATTTAAGAAACAGGAGGGTGCATGCATCCCCCCTCAACTTACCCCAGACCTACACACGGTCGGAGGGAGTTCAGTCATTCACTACGAAACTGAAAATTTCAAAGAAACTATCCAGTCAACAGAGACGAAGGATACATTGTCATCATTTGACACAAAGACGGACGAAATTCATAAAGCCTTTATGGTCCGTATCAAGTTTGAAGACAAAACGGGAGAGAACCATGATACTCCCCAGTCATTATTAAAGTCCTCGAATATACAGAATTCGGACTCAAATCAAAGTCTTCAACGCGAGCCAGCGGTCACTGAACAACCGCAAGAATCTCCCTATCCATGGGAATTAGTCGAAATGCCAAGTCAATGTTGCCAAGACACATTTGACAAAGCCATGCAATGGCATATGGAAGAAATAGAATTCTTGAGAAAAGCTCAACAATTACAAAGCCATTCAACAATAGATCCATTGGTCGAATTTCCTTAGTACGAGAAGGAGTCACTCAGAAGGCCAAGCATTCGACTCAAATACGTTATCTTACGTCTCAACTCCGGATGAAGTACATTATACCATAGGAGATACACCGTCAGACAGTGACAAAGAGAGAGACAATGGAATGAATCATTCAGAATTCGAAGATAGAATTCAGTACCTAGAATCAATTCTAGAGCAGACACAGAGAAAACTCTCAATAATTAAAGAAAAACGAAACGCTGGATATCGAAGAATATCTTCAGCTAAAGCCCCAGGCACCTTAGGAGCGAGTATCATCCCTACAATTACCCCGTCACAAATACGGGAGGAACTCAAGAAAAATCGGTTCTCAAAAGAAGAAGAACGAGAAGAGTACATGTGTCATGTTTTGACTTGCCTCATATTTTCAAAAGGAAATGAGGAACTAAAACGTCAAGAAGAACCAGAGTTTCCAGAATGGTACGAGAAACCCAAAGCCTCAAGCAAGAGCACTGACATTGAGGACGCAATACAATCCTCATCACAGAAGAATACGCAATTACCCTGTAATTGGTGTCAAAAGCCAGTACATAGACGCAAACAATGCATGCTACAGAAAACTCAAGAAATGAGTCAAATTACTCGAAAGTACTGCACGTTAGGATTATCATACAATCCGGAAACGTTCTGCCTCGAAATAGCAAAGAACGAAGAAACAATCAAATTGCTCCAAGCAATTCCGAGGATCATCAATAAAGAACACGTTTGTTCTCAAGATGGATGGTGCATACACACTAAAAGGCAACAAGCCAAAAACAATGAATCCTCATCTATTAGTCATCACGACGAAAATAGAGAAACTGACCGTACACAGGAAGGTCAACGGAATAAAGTACTCATGGTACGTATCAATCATCAGAATTCTCAAGAAGCCCCCACCTCCAGCCTAAGCACATCAAAGCAACCTGGAGGCGAGCAGAGTCTTCAGTCAGTTGAGAAGTTCGATTCACAGACACAAGACCTTACTACAGGCAACTCCATCAACATGGACAACCCAGGAATAGAAATTGTTAATTCCCTGGCATCACAATTCCACTGGACGTGCGACTCGGGAGCCACAGTCCACATTTGCGGACGAATAGATTGGTTTTACGGCCCTCTTAAAACTCAAGAGAAGAACCGCACGGTTATCCTCGCAGACGGAAAAGAAGTGAAATCACCTGGAACCGGGACAGTAATACTTGAAGCCTTCAATGGGAACAAATGGAGGCAAATTGAAATACCGAATGTATGGTATTTACCGAATGGCTCCAATATATTCTTAGTCAATTACGCCTGCAGGAGCATGGGACTATCGTTTCACGGAAACGAGAATTATTGGGCATTTTACAACTCTCAAGACGAGAAGATGATGGAAGCAAAGACAGTTCGTCGAAATTCTACCGACACGGGTTACTATATCATGAACTTCCGACATGTACTACACACAGAAAGTCCTACAAGCCTCTACAGCGAGCAAGAATCAGACGAATCTACGGTTACCACCCCCCATCAAGGGAAGAAAACGGATAGAAGAAGAAGTAACACAGCGGAATCCAAGCGAGATCACTCCACCACAACTTCGGATAAGAAGACAAGTTCCAAATCTCACGCGCTAGACACAGCCGTCTCATCAAAGCGCTCCATACGAAATCATTATCACTCATTACCAGAGAAAGTGATATTCAAGGCCTACCACAGCAACGGGATTCAAAATCCAAACAATTATCAAGAGGCAATCCGAACCTCAGAACATTTACACTGGATCCGATCGATGGACCAGGAAATCGAAGCCCACATGCAAAGTGGCACATGGAAATTTTCTACAATGCCCAGCAACCAGAAAGTATTGAAGACAGCGTGGACATATACCCACACAGAAGAAAATGACCTTTACCTTTTTAAAGTGGTCATCATAACCGAAGATGGAAGCTTTATCAGGTTAGACGGTCTCATCACGACCGATGCATGCCAAATAACATCGAGACTTATTTTCGCCGACGCGGGTATTCGCGGGAAATACCTGGAAACTTTTCTACTCAGACCCTCAGCAGAGATGAATCAAACTGAAGGGAAGAAAATTTACTTGGAACCTCCAGAGGGATATAGCCATGGTCATCGACTGGTATATTCCGTGAACTCAAGCCTTAGTGGACTCGTACTCAGTAATAAATCGAGACACAAGACGCATCAGTTCTTACTGCTACTACATTACAAGCGAAGCCAATACGATGAAGACTTGTATATTCAGTCCTACACGGATCCCCACGGGAAGACACATCATACTTACCTGTTAATCAATGGACAGGAAGTTCTAGCATCTGCCACACACAGTCAAGACATTTACATACTTGCAGCAGACCTAGAGAGAATGTTTGAAGCGGAGAGAAATTTACTCCCGAATACCTGGATGGATATCGAAATCTCCAGAACAGCATCTTACGTAAGCCTTACACAAGCAAACAAGATCAAACGAGTTTATATTGACTACGGACGTCAACCCACGGAAGAAGCTACACTTCCATACGACAACGAAGAGATAGAAGATTCTTAGTTATTGTCAGAATACGACTACAAGAAGTGTCACAATCTAATCTGTAAACTTTTGCAAATTCGAGATGCTACTCGACCAGACATTGCTTTCGCAATCGAAAGAATTGAATCCGTCCATAACAATTATACAGTACAAGATTATGCCGCAGCCAAGAGGATTCTGCAATATTTATGGACCACTTTGTACGACAATATTCGTTACGCTACGATTCCCCTTGGGAGGGAGAGAGATGTACATAGAAAACGAAACGCTTCGCTCAAAGAAGTACAGGTGGAAGTACAAGCAAAATCGTGCTACACCGTGGATTCAACTTGAACATTACTGCTGACAGGAGGGGTAATTACGCTGAACAAAGCCGCAATCTACTGGCAATCACGCAAGGAAGTAGACAGGCACAAGACTCCAGAAGAAATTAAAGTCAGTACATTTTTTGACTTACACACCCCAGCGGTCAACATTCACTTACAATTATTTGAATTAACGGTACGGAAATGGCTCACACCCATAGTACACCTATCAGATTTAGATTTTGGATGGAAACTCATCTTTAAGCAAGACGACCAAGATCGATGGTCACGGCAGGACCAGAGAAAGCTATGGTACCTCCGAGAAATGGTAGAGATGGACCTCATCAAGCCATAACATGAAAAAGAAGAGCTTCTACAAACAGACCTCTTCGTCAAGGCTGTCACGCCGATTCGACTGGAAATTAACAAGCGGAACCTACGCATCTCAATCCAGAGAACTTCAGTCAGAGAAGTATTAAACAAGAAATACTTCCAGAGATTAAGTCAAGGTACTTTAAGAAGACCGTACAGAGTGGATCGAATCAGTTCTCCACCTACACAAGAAGCTATCAAGGCCAGGTGGTTCGAAAGAAGAATTCTCACACCTTAAGATAGAAAAGCAATTTAGAAGACGAATTTCCTTCCCAAGATCGCTGAAGGCAAGGATCCGGATACAGGTACTCAAATCCTTGAGCAACCGACAGTACACATGGTATGTCCCAGTGTACGAATTCCTACAAAGAGAGAAAAAGACAAGTCCGAATCAGAGACATTAGTCGAAACCGATAGTTCCAGCAAACGAAGTAAGCGTGGACCATCAAATAAAGAGGGGACCCAAGACTCCTCGAATCACGTTGGATTACAAGAGCACACAGTTGCAATCTCACCAGAGAAAAGAAGACCGTTTACAGGTCTCAGAATGAAGAAAG
Organism: Dicyrtomina minuta; assembly: GCA_949802685.1. Lineage (NCBI taxonomy): Eukaryota > Metazoa > Arthropoda > Collembola > Symphypleona > Dicyrtomidae > Dicyrtomina > Dicyrtomina minuta. Next base: position 171,367,198 of record OX461808.1, on the reverse strand, counting down.
GACTTCACACAATCCTTCTCATAGGATTAATGCTATTTCTCACCATGACAAATGGACACTCAATTAAAGAGCAACTCTCATCATACAATACAGAACAGAGAACTACTCCACATTGGAATCATCTGAACCCAGCCGCAACAAGTAAGCCTGGTATCACACATAAATGGCAGTCTCAACTACCTGACAGTGGTAGAGAAAGTTATAGGGGATATCAACCTGAAAAAGGACCTCCATTGCGCGCCATCACACTCACATCAGAAATTGAAAATTCATGGTTAATCTCAGAAGTAGACGGGACCATAAAGAAACGAAACCAAACAAAAGAATTTTGGAAATACAGACTTAACAGTCACAGAAGTGAGAAGCCAATTCAGCTTTCACTAGGCAGCAGCAACTCAGGCCTTCAAACCAATGAAGCCAAGGAAGAAACCCTCACAGCAGGAAGTAAGTACAGTAAATCATACAAATTTGATCATGGCATCCCCCGTCCGGGAAAGCAGATCCATCAGGAAACCTTACCAATCATTATTGAAGAGGAACCGAACTCAGAATTATTAATAGGAAAGTATCAAGATCCGGAATCATCACTGGTTTACCAAATGAATAGGACCGACACTGAATTTTCACTCAAAGAGAAAGCTCTTTTAAGAAAGATGCATGAATTTGTGAAAATTAACGAAGAAAACCAAGGCCACAGCGTGAGCCCTTGTCAACTGACTACATACTACACTCTAGTACAGTCTTGTACGGAAAGTGTTTCTGAGTTACGATTAAGCCCTATAAAAGGCAGTTATCCGTTCCACACACTTCTAGTTTGTTTCTACACAGAAGAGAAAGCTAATTCAAGAAGATGGAAATTTGGGTGTTCTACGACCCCAAGAAATTCGATTGGAACTGTAACCTTTACAGTCAGAAGAAACCACATGCAAGTTTCGCAACTTATTTTAAATGAAACTCAGCATGAGTTTTAGAATTTAAAAGTGTCTCTGCATCAATCTATCAAAATAAATGATGTAAAAGTTAAGATTGAATACTGCTATGCCGAAAGGATACTCCTAGGCAAAATATGGATCAATAGACAAGTTTATAAATCCACGCACACAGGTCCAAGACCGAAAGTGAGCAGAATATGGTCAAGAAAGAAAGCTTTAACCGCAAAAGCGAAATTTGTAGGTGAAGACACAGGTGACGTCATGAAAGCCACCGACAAGAGAACACAGAAAATAAGAATTAGCGAGAATAAAAAGAAACCCACAACAGAGTGGTTGCCAAGAATAACAAGAACAATTATAATTGAAAAGGAACAAATAGTTTTAACTTCTTCCGCAGCAGAAATTCACAAAGAACGAATCTCAATCAAAAATGGAAGTACATGGAGGACCGGGATCAATCCCGCACCCTCACCAGTGTTAAGGCTCGGCCTATCGCCTAAACACACAAATTTAGCTCCCCGATTTTCGGAAATATCGGGAGGAAGGATGGTCAATCAAGAAAGAAGGAACCCCTTCAGAAATGTAAGCATATGGAGACAAAGATACAGTTCGCACTCTCTAGAATTGATAAATACGCAAAGGGCAAGTGAGAAAATGAGGACTAAGTCCGTACCTTCACTAAAATTAATGAAGAATTTTAACTCTATTTGAGTTTGACAATCCCAAACAAGTTGGGACCGAAAATCATTAAGAATTAAGTCACAACCCTCGAAAAACTCGGGTAATTTCACTGTTATAGTCGCCACGCCGATCAGGTTGTCAAATAAATTAAGAAGAATCTATGCAGACTGGATAATCCAGAAGATTTGCCCATACCGCTCTTTAATAGAAAGTTCGAGGAACTATTCTCTGAATTTCTCCAATGAGGAAAATTTGCCGGGAAACCAAAAAGAAAACAGGACTCAATCTGAATGTATCAAGTCCCAGAGACGTAGGCATCAGAAACATAGCAAGTACCTGAACAATCAAGCTAATGTCGAAGCTTTGAACAAGTTGACAATTCTAAGAAGTGGAAGCCACCACAAGGAACAATGGAAATGTTCCACAATAGTAGAAAAGGCAGATGAATTAGAAAACGCCGTATCCAATGATAGCTTTCTTCATCATAAAGCCAGCCAAGAATACATTCCTTTCTCCAGAATCACGAAGAAAGTCGAAGAAATGCGGTACTCACACAAGAGAAATGTCCCAGCTACCGGCTCTCAGCTGATCGCCTGGCATCAAGTGGTTACGCCAAAAGCACTATATAGTTCATACAGTTTAGCTACCACAGCTACTGAAGGTCAAAGTCAGGTAGGAGAACACTCTGGACCGAAGACGAACAATAAGTCGATACTGAATTTTAATTGTTTCCAAGTTAATCCATTCATCAGCCACAAAGAAAGCCTTCTTTGGACAGGAGCAGAAAAGCCTTTCTATCAGAGAAAGCCAAGCGACGGAAACCTGAGTGTATCAAGTTATCTGATTTATCCAATTGTGTTGTCCCAAAACAACTGGATGTCAAATCCGAAGTCGCAGGGATGTCGAAGGGTCTTTCCAAATTCAAGAATTCCGGAAGTACTCAGACAGAAGAATCCCCTTTAATTGTTTCAACAGCAACTCAGCAACCAAAACCCGATTCAATCAAGAAGAGATAATATCTCTAATTATTATCACTTAACTAATGTTAGTATTAGAAGTTTTGATTTTCCATTTCCAATTCTATTTCGCGGAAACCAAGGTCTCTATGGAACCCCACTTACACATGGGAAAGCTGTACACAAATACTAGATCAATTTCGAGTATAATTATTAAGCTCACGCCTGCCAAAATTGGAGAATGCGTTACGAGCCATCTAAGGTACAATCAGACCGAAAAATTCAAGGGCATAGGCTAAGCCGAAATGCAGAAAAAGGGTCACCAGCAACAGAAGCAGACACCCTACCCAGTCTCCAGGAAATGGACATAACTGACACACAGCAGAGACCCGAGCATCATAGGAAGAATGCAATCTCTTATCAAAGTAAACAAATCGGTAAAAGCAATAAGTGCTTTCTTCGATATCTGAACTATCCAAGTCTATTTTTGTACGGGAAACGTTTTTGTTGGTTCGAGAAATCCAACATACTACGGTCTCTCTCAGCATGGAGATTGGAGACATATACATCTGTCTACCACAGACGTATACCGGAAAAGTTCATCACAAACAACCAACCTCTCACTCAGAATGCAATCCCATACTACCAGGAAAGCACCTTGAAGTTCGACGAGAATGACCTCAGAAGGTTAGGTCCCAGCGACCATGAACATTTGAAACCAATTCATTGGATGAAAATAGAAAACGGGAACCAGGACCTAGACCCGGAAAATGTTAAGTACTTGCAACGATTAAGGAAGAAGGCCACCCTGTTTAGCCTCATCCCCGCACAGTGTACACATACAACATTGCCACCGCATCAACTCAGAGCTAGGAAATCCCTTGAAACACTGGAAAACGGGACGGTCCGCAGCCATCATTATCATTATTATTTCATCCACACTCCAGTTGGACTTACAAGTTAACACGATGGAAGACTGTACACCGTCAGGAAGGCAGGTGCGACTCCCTCGCAGTTTTTGAAAGCCGAGTTTTTACTGGCACTATCCGAATTACAAGAAATTGAAATTCCTGGAAGACTCCGTAATATCATAGCATTGAATGATATGTACGAGACGTCGAATCATAAGCCTCGGAACGAGCAATACTCTCGAGAAAGCTATTTCGACCGCGAAATCCCTGAAACACACCGATTTTCAGAGGAGAACATCATGCTAGTCATGTTGACGTATGCATTGATTTACTGGTTTATATATGGACTACCAGTTCTTGACCTCAAATATCTTCTCTATAATCAGAAGTCATATTTGACCGACATATATCTCCAATCATTAAAGTTCGGACCGAACAATGATGGATGGATAAAACCTGGCAAATCGAGCGATGTACCTGCCGACCAGGACCCAGTACTTACGCTCATCAGCAGCTATTACCCAGATGACATCTCTACACGAGACACTGGACAGATAGACATATTTCCTACATGGACTGGACAGCCAACAAGTGGCTAGGAGTACAAGACACTCATCTTACTGGACAACATTCTTTACGGAGCTCACCTGGATCATCTCATTAGGCAGATTCGATTGTATAGGGAGTAGTAATTATTATTATGTTTTTTTTGTTGAAATTTATTATTGTTAATATTTCAAATTTTATTTCCAGTTCATTTCATTTCAGACTTTATTCATTTATTATCTTAATAGTCTATATTAGAGATTTATCAATTCTCGGATGATTCATTTTATTCTTTTACCTCAAATTGAAGGAGAGTGTTAAAATATAGATACATGTAACTATGTAATTAGGATTATCATATAATTATTATTATAATAGGAGCTTATCCGGTCTACGCGATAGAGTGGTGCGACATAAAAATTACCAAAACTGCACTGCCGCCAATACTTATCCAATCTGCACGCATATCTGTCTCATTCAGGAACCATATTGTTATAAAGGAGTAGTAAGAGGGTTGGGCAGAGCTGATCAACTCTTTGCATCTGGATCGCATGAGACTCCACGCTCATGTGTTCTGATGTCGAGAAATGTTAAGGCTCAGCTGCTGTCGCAGTTTACTGACAGGGATGTTGTCTCTGTTATTACATGGTGGACCAAGGGTCCGATAGTATTTGCCTCTGTGTACATGCCGGGGGATGTTGGAGATCCTCCAGGTGTACTAATGCGCAAGCTGGTTGAATATTGTGAAGTCAACAAACTGCCCCTGATTATTGGTGCTGATGCCAACGCACATAACCAGGTTTGGGGTAGCTCTGACACAAATCGCAGAGGTGTTGAATTGTTTGAGTACATCTTGGCTACTGACCTTTCGGTGGTAAACCAGGGATCTGCTCCAACGTTTGTAGTCTCCAATAGAAGTGAGGTAATTGACATTACTCTGGCTAATAGACTAGCTGAGCCTTGGGTGGATGAGTGGGCTGTGTCAGACGAGGAATCGGCGTCTGACCACAGGTACATTCGCTTTCGGATCTTGGCCGGTCTGCCAGAGGTTGTTCGCTGTAGGAGCATTAGGAAAGTAGAATGAGGCAAATATACTGAGTGTCTTCGTGAGAGATTGCACGCAGCGCCTATTGGTCAATTGTCTAGCGTCAACGCGGTGGATGCTGAGGCTTTGGCTATTGGGAATGCTATGATGGAATCTCTTGAGTTTGTGTGCCCTATGAGGGTTGTCAGGCGAAGGGCAAGAGTTGCGTCGTGGTGGACTAATGAGCTAACAGCTTTGCGTCATGGTGCTGCTTCTCTTTATAAAAGAGTTGGTCGGCATAGACGCGACCCAGTAATATGGGCTGAGTATAAGTCAGCCCGTAATACTTACATGTCGGCAGTTCGCTGTGCGAAAAGAAGGTCATGGACCGAGTTTTGCAGTGGGGTAAGCAAGTTTGGAGACGCGGTGAAGTGTCTGCGGAGTATAGAGGGAAGTGTGTGTAGAACGCCTGTGTCTGTCTTTGATGCGGTCACCAATGGTCTTACTGTATCGATGGACGAGACGCTGGATGTCCTGCTACGACATCACTTCCCTGGCTGTGGTAATGGGCAGTTGTATACCCCAGAGCATAGTCTGTGCTCACTTGGTGCGCATGGCTGTTCTGGAATTGTGACTGTAGATAAAGTGCAGACTGCTGCATGGAGTTTCCTGCCATATAAATCTGCGGGCTCGGACGGTATTCAACCGGTGTTAGTACAAAGGAGTCTACCTGTTATTGTGGAGCGGTTGGCAGCTCTGTATCAAGCTTGCTTGGAACTGGGTACTGTACCGCTGTGTTGGAGAGTGGCAAAGGTAGTTTTCCTACCAAAGCCAGGTAAGGGGGATTACAGCAAGGTTTCTGCATGGAGGCCAATACAGCTAGCACCTGTGTTGCTGAAGGTCCTTGAAAGATTGGTGGATGGGCACATTAGAACTCCTGAGTTGGAGGGTAGGCTTAGGGCTAACAATCAGTTTGCGTACTTGAGGGGCCTCTCAACAGACGCCGCCATTCATAGGGTTGTGGCGTTTGTGGAGAGAGCTCTTGAGTCCGGACAGATGGTTTTGGGTGCCTTTGCTGATATTGAGGGGGCATTTAACAACGTTTTGTTTGATGCAATCGTTGCGGCGCTGGACAGGTTTGGTGTGTGTTATTTGTTAAAGAGATGGATCGACTTTGGTCTTAGACATAGACGGGTTATGTCAGAGGTCAAAGGTAGTTCGAGACATCGTAACGTTGAGAGAGGTTGCCCACAGGGTGGGGTTATTTCACCACTTCTGTGGAACCTTGTTATGGATGGCCTTTTATTAAGGCTTCGGCTGAAAGCGTCATCCGCTTTGTCACAGGGATATGCGGACGATACTGGAGTGCTTCAAGGTGGCAAGGTGTTCCATACACTCGCACACCGGGTCACTAGTGGTCTTAATATCATTGGTGAATGGTGTGTGGAGGTTGGACTTCGCCTTAACGCCGAGAAGACTGAGTTGATTTTGTTCACGAGGAATACCAGGTTAAGCCCCCCTGCTCTAAGTTATAGGGGTGTGAATCTTGAAATCCGGCGTTTGGTAAGGTATTTGGGTGTTACATTGGACAAGCACCTCACGTGGATGCCACAATGCAAGTCAGTTGTCAGCAGAGCGGGGGTGACTATGGTCCGATGTAAGCGTATGATTGGAAGGAAATGGGGGCTATTACCAAAGGTAGCAAGGTGGGCCTACTCGTCACTTATTCGACCTGTGATTGAGTATGGGATTGTGGTATGGTCCGCGGCACTGAAGAAATGCTCGTATGTGATTTTGTTGAATAGGGTGCAGCACTAGGCATGTCTCATGATTACTGGTGCGCCTCGATCAACGCCAAGTGCGGCTATGGAATGTCTAATCGGGTTTATTCCTTTAGACATTTGTCTTAAAGGAGTGGCTGTCAGATCAATGCATAGGCTGAAAACTAGAGGATTGTGGACGATCAATCCGATGTTTGGGGGTCCCAGTAGTCATACTGTGATCTGCGAAAAATGGGGCCTGTGCGACCCAATTCTACGCATGCCAGTGGACTGGGCATATCGGCCGCTAGAGGACCGCAGGTTCAGGGTGGAAATTGGGTCACGGGTTGAATGAGTAAGGGATTTATCCCTTGAAGGTTATGGAATTGTATGCTACACAGACGGCTCACGGGATGGTGATAACGCTGGATGTGGAGTCGTTATTGAGGACCGATGTCCAAGGGGTACACGTACTCTGATGGCTATGTCCGTGTACCTAGGAGCTGATGCTTCCGTGTTCCAGTGTGAGATCTCTGGCATCTCTTTGGCAGCACACTGGCTGCTTGAGAATGAGCACAGAGATCTCCCGGTCAGGATATTCAGCGACAGTCAGAGCTCTTTGCGTGCTCTATCCAGGCCTCACACTGCCTCGAGTGTTGTGGGTGACTGCCACTCGTACCTTAACAGTCTCGCTGAGAGAGGATGTGAGGTTGAGCTGGTTTGGGTCCCTGCTCATTCGGGGTTTAGGGGTAATGAGGAGGCGGATAGACTTGCGAAGGCTTCGCATGATGGCAGTTGTGCTAGGCAGCTTGGTCCTAGGCCAATTTTACCGGTCCCAATCTCCGCTGTCCACTGCGCTATTGCGGGGTGGACCAGACGTGAGCACTCTAGACATTGGACTGGGTTGCGTAATTGTAGACAGGCGAAGCTCTGGATATCGGCACCGTTGTACGGTAATGCGTCAATGGTACGATACCCCAGGGACCAGCTGAGGTGGTTGGTTGGGTTAGTTACTGGGCATGGGGCGTGGGGCTATCATGGTTGGAAGATAGGAGTTTTAGACTCCCCACGGTGCCAGCACTGTGGGGAGGAGGATGACACTCCGATTCACTTCCTAACGTCATGTCCAGCCTTCTTATTAGTGAGGAACCTCTACTTAGGTGGCTGTGTTATCTCGTTGGAACTGTTGGGTCAAGCATCTGTGGGCCAGCTAGTGGCGTTCTCGCATGCCACGGGTAGGCTCATAAGCTGATCTAGTCTTTCACGTTCATAGGGGGAGTCTGCAATAGGCCATTATAAATAAGGCTTTGGCGGCGTCAGTCTCGCAAGAGACTGGACCCCTGATAATTAATAATAAATTAATAATAATATGTAATTAGGATGTATTATATCATAAAGACATATTTCCCTATATAGATAGGAGATGTTAAATGTAGATACTTGTGACTATACATATAGTACGTATTACATTTTAATTAGGCATACATATTGTAGGATATTGCGTTATGGCAAATCCGTATCATTTCAATCCCGTCGGTGGTAAAACAGGGATTCAGCACATTTCATTATCATGAGATGTTCTACTTACGCAATCATTAGATTCATGCACAGCTGCAAATTGACTTATCTAATCAGAGATTCAAGTTACTTACAAATTGTGACATCTCCATTAACATAGAGATGAATATTTCAAAATAATTGTCAAACTTTAAGAAGTCAAGTTATTGAGCTTCTCTATACAAAAGCATTGGACATTATTTGTGCTGACGATTTGGGAATGTTCCCTCTCGTCATCCTTCAACTAGCAATTATATTTTATTGTTTTATTGCAGCTACCCAAGCATGTATATTTCACAATACCGGATGGTTGAGCCATATTCATTTCCTCTGCACCATCCGTAATATTGTAGCGACTCATCAGTCCACATTCGATTCTATAGTACTCTCATGTACGATTGTACTAAAACATATGTAAACATTGATATATCAAAATTAACCAAACCGAGCCATGCTCATACCAAGAGACTGAACAATAAATTAATCTTAGACTGATCGCCAGAGCAACAGCATTTTATTTATTTTCTGTTCCTCCGGAACATTTTACTTTTCATCTGAGATTCACACTCCACAGTCTTTATGGACAACACCGCTGATAACTAGAGTTATCCATAACGTACTATTTATTACACACAGTTTACCAAAGTGCATAGGCATATTTTGTTATTTCTCCTTTAATGTCTACATACCGTTATACTTGGTGATATTTTGGGTATAAATATTCTAAGTGTTAACGAATTGATGTGTAATAATGAGTAAGAGACAAACGACAGAGTTTGAATTGCAAAAGGCGAATTTATAAGTTTATTGGTTCACTGATAGGAGTTCGTAAAGTACAAGATCTCTCTTGGGGGTGAAATCAGAAGTACTTAACAGTGTACTGTGGCCGCGAACTACATTGAGATTTTGGCAATTAGTGCACCTGTGCGCAATGTATAAATTTTGATTTGCCAGTTTATTTAAGGAAAAATGAAAGCTTGGTTGAATACTCAACAATGTGAAATTTGTATACTGTTATACAGGGGGCAGGCTGTTCGTAAGTGCATGCGCGGCGACGCACAGGTGCACTAATTGGCAAAATCTCAATGTGATCCGCAGCCACAGTACGCATGTTTTGTATTTTGTTTTTATGACATAGCTTATTTTCATTCTATCCTAGACTGAACTGAATATAGGGCATTTTGATTCTTCTAAGACGACATGTTGCTTAATTTCAATTTATCTATAGGAACCACTACATTAAACAACGTGTTATCATCTCCTCATTGTTAGATATATTGATTGATACCCATGGTAATCCCATTATGTTATAAAGTCAAAATAGTTTTATATGTCAATCTTTAACGGCTAGAAATACTTGTAAGTGTCAAGTGCTTTGTTATTGCTACGTAGCATCATAACGTGCCTAGGCCTAGTCTAGTACTACCCAGTAGTGCCAAGCTTGTAAATTACCTATTTCATATTTCTACTGTTCAAGTTTCAAGTAATTATACATAATTGGGGGTCTTCTACAAATGACGTCATATGCATAGGTGTTGAGAAATAAATCAATGAATGAGTGAATGAATCAGAGGTCAATTATAAGGTTAAATCAAGCGACGATATAAATCAATTTTAAAAAACAACTTTGTATAGGCAGTATATCGTTAGCATACTACCGGAACCGGACCGCTTCAATTTCATAGTACACACATGGCGGGTTGTACATGTATGCTGTGAGCTGTGATTAAAGTGCGTGCTTATTCTGCCCTATTTAAAATGATCACAAGCAGAATTTTTTAATTGCCATTAGGAAATTTTACCAGCATAAATTAATTCAATTCCATTAACCGGCTACGGAATAGTTGCTTAAGTCTAACGAATTTCGAAAGTCAGACTTTTAGTAAAAGAAAAGCACTTTACCCGCTAAAAGTGCCCCATTATTGCGTAGAATGTTTTAATAATTGCCAATTTTTAATAACTTTGAGCTAGAAAATATCTTGTAAACTGGGCTATTGAGTAACAGGCAAGATAAGATCGTAGCTTACATTGCAAAAATGAAGTTGAACTAAAAATTAAAATAAAATAGAATAAACACTTTGTGTGTAAAAGCTTTTCCATATATTACGCAATTCTATTTCATAATAATTACTAACAAGGGAATCATGACGCATGTAAATGCTCATTCTCTCGATTTTAAAAACAATATCCGCAATAAATTAGGCCGCACTTGGTTACTAAAGATCTAAAATAACTCGACAGCAGTTTGCGCAGCTCGCTTACAATCCCGCGTCAAAGTTTAAAATATCGCATTTTTGCTACTTTGCAATCCTGAAGGTTCTACAATTATTTTGGTCGGATTTAAAAAAAATTGTTGTTTTGAGATCTCTAAACTATTATCTAAGAATATATATGGAATTTTAAAAGTGTTAAATTTCTTCAAAAATTGGGGTATTTTGAGTACCTTTAAAAAAACTGGTTTCCAAAAACAAATCGATTTTTTCTTTAAAAATTATAAAACTTTATTTTTTGGTTGTAACACATTAGAGAGCATTAAATATACAATTTGTTGAAAATCAGATAAAAAATGTAAATGCTACAGGGTTGCGAAAAATCGATTATTTTAAACTTTGGCGCGTGATTATGAGCGAACGGTACAAAATGCAGACAAGTTGCTTTGGATCTGTAGTAAGTTCGTGAGCCCTTATTTATTGTAAAAGTGGTTTTTTAAATCAATAGAGGTCATGCATGCGGCGTGATTCCCTTGTAAGATTACGAAATTTTAAAGTATTTAAAGTAGGAAATAGAAAAAATATTACAAAACAGCAGAGTGTGCGACCTATTAAAATTTAAACAGTCTATTTCCTCACAATTCTTATATAATGTATTCCACTTACGTGTGGAATACATTTATAGTTTAGTTAACGGCGTTAACGCACACATGATACGTACCTTTTCAGCAAACCGTTCAAAGTTAAAAAACCTGAATTTTGTTAAGGAAATACGTTGCCAAACTCTACAACTAAGGTAAATGAATTAGTGTCCGCTTGTCTGTTCGCCTAGAAGCAAGTTTAATCTTCGTTCAAGAACTCTGTGTGTAGGTAAGTTAAAAATGGAATTAACTACAATAGCCAGAAAAAACAACTACATTAGGGCGAAACATGGGAAAAAGGAGCTTCCAGCGTCCCACGTAAAACCAAGGTTGATAGAAAACAGTACAACAAGCAAGATGCAGCCTAAACCAGAAAATACGACACTGCAAAAATTAGAAAAATATCTTACTCAACTCATAGTCAAAACATCTATTAAAATCTACAAAATTGGATCTTTCGTGAAATGCGTCCTGTTTGAGCTCACCTCATCTGACAGGCTTCAGGTTCGAATGTTCCCGCAAATGTGGAGGCGCATTCTTTGACATGTGGCAACTTGGCTTCTTCTAGCCATGTGTGCTTTCAAATGCATTAATTTCCTGGTTGTATTTCCTACCAAGGCTTTGGGGATGGAAATAGCAATTCATATCAAACATGCAATGTACTCATTGTTCATGGCCATATTCACTCTCACTCTGTATTTTAAACCTAACGAGTGTGTCTTTAGCATGAATCAGCATGATTTTTTATTCCGAGCTTCACCAGGTTAAAACATGCATTTTCATATTTACTTAATAAGAACATTTGGCAATAATTACTATTATAACTATATATAGTTTTGTTTTATTGTTTTAAACTTTAACTATAGGTCTTGGAATAGGAAATAGACATTGGGCCTCCCACCCGACAGTTATGCTAGCTGTCCTGTATTTTAGCCAAATGCAGGTTTTAGTTTGTATGGCCTGCATAGGGATGTTCCTATGGATGCCAAACTACTCTGCATGTCTCTACTCAGCCTTTCCTATGGATTGGAAACCAAATGTGGTTCTGTTTATTTTCTGCTTTTTTATGGAATTGGCCTGGGCTGTTGTGGGCCTAACGTCACTTTTACTTTTTTTTTGCTACTGGGCTGCAAATATTTTTACACTCAACACTGCCATATCGTATCTTAGGTGAGACGCCGTCATTAGTTTTTATAATATTATATAGTATGTGAAGAACCAAAATAACTCATATCCAATTTAAGCTAGAACCAAAATATGAGCTCTGTCATAAAATAAAATATAAAAAACATGCGTAAAATGTTAATAGAGAGCTTTTTACAAAGTGCAAAATAATATATTTACATGTTTTTGAAAAGTGCAAAATGTTTAATTTGCATAATTTTCAAAACATGCATAATGCTTTGTTTTGTTGTTTTCGAAAAAGTACAAATATTGTCTATAAACATGTTTTAAAACATGTCAATTGTTATAATAAGATATTTTTAAAAAGTTAAGAATCTTTTATTTACATATTTTTAAAAAGTATAAAATATATTGTTTTTACATATTTTAGAAAAGCGCAAAATGTTCTACTTAAATGCCTTTAAAGACATGTTTCAATATTTTTATGGATAGTACACATTGTTTTAGCTACACATGGAAATGGGTCATTTTAGTTCTTCACTGACGATATCCAAACAGGTTTTGAATGTTTACAAAAACGTGTTGTTTTATTTTAATTTAAGGAGGGCAAAATTATTGTCTGAACTTAATCTCCAAGCCTACTTGTACCTTCAAATATACTTGGTTTTATTCAACGATTTTAATCAAAGTTTTTTCACACCAGGGTTTAATACAATTGTAACAGCATACCCAATCTGCCTCTTGTATCTAACTTTGACATCCTACAACACTGTGAATATTTTTATTTTTGTTTGTTTCCCTGTTTCATCATTGTTCTGCATTTTCCTTATTGTTTGGTTCCTACCTCAAAGCTCAAAAGTAAATATTGGTTCACGACAACTATTAAAATGTATGAAAGGGCAGAGAATCCAGTTAATGGGCCAGCAGAGCCATTATAATAACCGCTTTAGTAGAGTTAACACTATTTCGACATTGACACTAACGAGAATCTGTAACATCAAGAGAGTGCAGTGGGAGTATATAAACCGAAAATTACTTATGAAGATCTGATTTACGAAGCAACACATTGCAAAATTCAGAAGGAAATTTTCAACGGAATCTGCCAATCAGCAAGACTATTCTTTAAATGTGCTTGAGATACTTTTGGTTTTGATTTTAGTAATGTTTTTTTTAAACTTCGTAGCAGTGCTGGGGCGTTAAATACTTATTTTATAAGTAAACTGCAGTTGTTAATCTGGTATGTCGTAGCACTTACCACTCGTTAATCTCTTATCTTATCTTCTATTTTTGATTTTCTTATCTGTTCTTTAATACAATTTGCATTGTCATATGCAGCATAACTACTGCTTAGAAAATCAAATTATGCTCAGCAAGCTTTGCTCCTGTCATTGCAGATATTTTTAATCATGCTTTGGAAACTGAAACATTTTCAACTAATTGGAAAGAAGCTATAGTAACTCCCATTCTTGAAAGCAACTTGAATAAGTATTTTTCGACGTCATATCGTCCTATTTTAATTTTTCTTGTCTTGTCTAAATTGCTGGAAGCAGTTATTTTCAGTAGAATAATTATATTTGTTCAAGGTAATAGCTTGTTGTCTAGATTTTAATTTGAGTTAAGAAAAGGCAAGTCAACAGTTCATAAAAAAATCGGTTAAAGTAGCTTAAGTTTCGTGCAGTCAAGTGTTTAAAATCATTTAAGATCTGTTCTCCCAACACGGACCCCCGTGTGACTAGCTTACACCGTACTAACACAGAGCCAAGTAAGCCTTGAAGGATATAGATCGCCACACATGTGGAGAGCCCTGCGTTTAGGATTAACTTTTTCACGAAAGAGATCCGAGGCTAGTGGGCATTGAACCCCCGCCGAGTCGACAATAATTAAGAGCCTCTGACGCAATGTCTCTCCTGGAACTACTGGACCATTAGGGTTCTCTTATGCCTTTATTTATTTATCGCAGCAAATATTCAAATCAATTGAAAATAAACGGTATACTGCGGTTCTTTTTGTGGACCTTAAGAAAGCATTAGACACAGTTAAACATTCAATACTGCTCAAAAAACTTTTAGACAAGTACAATTTGCCTGTGTATCTAATTATATTTCTGTGTGATTATTTAGGAGGTCGATATTTTAGAATAAAATAAGAACGTTTATCTCTAAGAAATATATGTTAAATGTCGGGGTTTCTTAAGAGAGTGTCCTTGGCCCCATCCTATCTATATTATTTTTTGACGACATTTGTGATGTACTAAATACTCCTGCTTTGTATGCAGACGATGTTGGGGAAGTTTGTGCTCAATCCTTGTCTGATTTAGTTAAGCAGGAACTTGAAACTGTTACTTGTAAAATCAACGATTGGTGTATTACAAATGAAATGAAAATGAATTTAACTAAAACTGTGTGTATGAATTTTAATAATCCAAGATCTAAGAAGCATTGTAGTTTTGATGGCATAATATGTGAAAATCGATGTATCAATATGGTTGTATTATTTAAGTATTTAGGTGTGTTTTTTACTGTAATTTAAATTTTGATTATCATGGTAACTATGTCCTTAAGAAAATAGCTTTTAAATGTTTAGATTAGTTAAACATAAAAAATATAATGACCCAAAACTGATAGGAATTGTAATCAAATCGCTAGTTTACTCTGAGCTAGATTATAAATTGCCTATCCAAGCGAATGTTTGTAAGTCTGTAATGGATAAGATTTAAAATACGATTGACTATTATCTAAAATGTCTAAGTCTCAAACGTTATTGTTTTAACGTTATATCTTGTAAGCAATTAGGTAATTCTAAGCAGAAAGCGTCTAGACCAATTGAAATGTCTAAGCTATATGAGATGTTTAGTTGACTAACAGTGTCTAAAAAAATTGTGTATGTTGTTGTATCTACTACTAGATCTTTACTTAGGCAGCATGATAAACTTGACTGCTTACAAGAAATAACTGATACTAGAAATATTGTCTTATTGAGAAGTCATAACTGTAGTCTTTGTATTTTAAGAACGTCCTCCTTCTACCATAAATCATATCAATATAGGGCAGTTTCTGCTTGGAATGCACTACCATTGTATATTCGTTAGCCTAATTGCCATGATGAATTTTAGTTTTAAGTTGGTGAATGGCTACTGTGTAGTCATAATAATATTTATGTTTGATAACTTGTATTCTCTATTCTGACTTCAGCTAGGGCAGTCGTGTTTTATTTATGCTCGCGAGCGACAACAAGTTTCGCCTCATTTTAATATTTTATGCCAAGTTTAGTAGAGATTGCTCTCTCTTAAAATTAATTTAATTAATTTTTTAAATTATTCCTATAATATTAGCGAAACTCTTGTAATATTATTTTAAAATATTTTAATTATTATTTTAATGATTCTCATTTTTGGTAAGCATCATTATTTTTTTTCTTTCGCTTTGAAATGGAAACTCGCAGATATTATATAGTTTGTAAAACATTTATTAGTTTAAAATTTTAAACTTCGAACTTCTCTTATGGCATCTCAAGATATTGCCGATTCGTCCATTGGTGATTGTGTTCTATGTCCACATTGTGATAAGACTTACAAACGTAAGGGATTAAAACGTCACATCACCAGTGCCCATCCCGGTGTTTGTCGTCAGGGATTAGTAGAAGATCTGAGCCCTCACTTTAATATGTTTGATGGTGTTGGTGAAGAAGATCGAGATTCAGAAGTAGTTACCCTAAATGCTGAATTTAATGATCTTATTACGAAAATTGATAACTTTCTGTCTACAAACGCCCCAGACCATGCGTTATTGGAAAGCTTTTGCAATAATTACTTGCAAATTTTGCGAAAGTGTGAAAAAGAACTTCCTGGTCCTAAAAATCCAGCAAAGCGGTTTTATGAACTACGAAAAAAAAGCAAGGTTTTAAAAAATTCTGATGCTGGCTACAATTTAAGTTCTAACCCACAGAGAACATCGAATCAAAAAAGAAAGGCACGAAAACAAGAGTATCAAGAACACATGGTGCAGTATCTTTTCTATAATCAAAAAAGAAAGGCTGTTAGAATAGTCCTAAATTCAAACGATAAGTGCTGTACAATACCAGTAGCTGATTTAAAACGCGATTTTACTACTTGATGGGGAACACCTAATAATTCCGTTGGGCCGGTGTATGGGGCTGTAAGTCAAGATCAGCAGTGCCAAATTGATGCTTAGTACTGCTCTCTGGTTTCACAGGAGAAAATTAAAGCTCAGATAAAAATAATGAACGTAGATTATGCTCCTGGACCTGATGGCATATTAGTTCGTTGGGTAAAATCAACTCTATAAAAATCCAAGGTTATTTTATCACAACTTCTATCGTACATGATAATGCATAACTATGTCCCATCATTCATGCAAGAAGCTAGTAATGTGCTGATCTACAAATCTGGAGATATTAAAAGTTCAAAAAACTGGCGTCTAATAACTGTAAGCTCTGTTTTACGACGCATCATGGAAAAAGTTCTGGACAGTGACTTAAGGGATGACTTCACCCTTAATGACAATCAACGCGGCTTCACAAACACTGCAGGCACATTAATTTACACCACCTTGGTTAGCGATTGTCTTAAGAAGGCCAGAAAAGACAAGACAGACTGCACGATTATCTTTGGGGACATCACTCAGGCGTTTGAAAGTGTTGGACATGCGCATGTATTCAACCAAATACAATCTAAACCAGCGCCATCTTTACTAAAACACCTTGTTTGCAGTTTAGCTAGTGGCAATTACACTCGTATTACTACTGTTGAAGGCAAATCAAATCCCATAAAATTTGAGCGGGGGGTAATGCAAGGAAGTCCAATTTCACCATTTCTATTTAATGTTGCAATTGACCCCATGATACATGATTTGAGTGAGAAAGAAGTTGCAGGTAAGTTTGAATTTTCTCTGCACCCCCTACATGAAAATGTGTCGAATGCTGAATTTGCAGATGATACAGGAATGTTTGGGAATTCAAGACATTCAGCTATTGAGCTTTACCAGCAGAGCACAGAATATTTAGCTGTTATTGGTCTTCACATGAATCCCATAAAAAGTGGTGCTATCAGTATTGTGAAAGGCAAAATGTGCCAGGATCCCCTTTAAGTAGGTGCTGACGAGTACATCCATTGTATCGGACCTGAAGATGTTATAAAATATTCAGGAGTGACCTTCACAGATTGTATAGTTGTGGACGAAAGCAAGGTCATAAAAAAATTCAGTGAAAAAGTTAAAAAGTTGACATCCACCCCAATGCTGAGACCAGATCAGAAACTAAAAGTTCTGAAATCTTATTTATGGCCCACCCTAATTTATCCATTCCAGAATGCCCCACTTGCAAAGTTGTCTACAAAATGTTTAGATTCCATTGATAAAATAATTCGTAGTTCTGTTAAGGAATTTATTGGTATTCCTACAAGTACCCCAACTAGCATGCTGTACTCTAGCTCAAAGGTGAAAGGATTAGACCTAATTCGTGCTAAATGGGAAGCTTGAATCCAAAACTTTAATGCTCTTGAAATTTTATCAAATTCTGGCCACGCTTTGATCCACGAGGTGAAGGATTTGGAAATTAAAAAATCATATTGTTTAGATTTTCTTGGTGTGCCATCTGAAGAAAGGCAACTTATGGCTGAGCACAAGGGGAAAAATAGTAAATTTATCCGTGATCACTTACAAAGCTTGGAATATGATACCTGGTGCAAGTTACCACAAAAAGGACAAGGTGTAATCCAATTTTAAGAATGTCCATATGCTAACAAATGGATTCATTCCAAAAATGGGCTTTCGTCATCCGAATGGATCACTGCTATTAAAATGGTGGGAAATGTACTACCAATTAATGCCATCCCTCGACACAACCAAGGATCCCTTTATTGCCGACATGGATGTAAGGATATTGAAACGATAGGACATATCCTTGGCCGTTGCCCTCGTCGAGAGCTAATTCGTAGTAACCGACATTATGCAGTACGCCGTTTAATTGCTGAAGCCATGCAAACATTAGGGTGGAAAGTTCTTCAGGAAGTTGAATGTAGTGGTGATGGCTCGCGGCGAGTTGACATAATTGCTTACAACTTAGGAACAAAGAAAGTAATCATACTTGATCCAACCGTTCGTATGGAACAGAATGACACAAATCAATCGGAGGCTGTACATCAAGAGAAAAAAAGAATTTATGACCCATGCATCCCCTATTTCAAACAGAAACTCGGGCTTACTGAAATTGAAGTGATAGGGCTCTACATTGGGTCTCGTGGAACGATTTCCAAATTTTTCCTCAACTTCATGAAATCGCATTGTCTACTTAGCACGCTGATTGAAGACATAGTGATCTCTGTTTTGAAGAAATCAGTTCAAATTTGTGTGCATCATTTATATTCTTCTGTGCCTACTGATTAATTTTTGAAATTTACTATGATGATAACATTAACAAGTAATATTTGTATCTAACAAAGCTATGCTACGTATACTGATTCCTTTGGGCTATCGTCGTTGGGCGACAGTGTCAAGTTTATTTTAATAAAATTGTCTTTCTCTCTCTATGATAATTATACCTAAGGTAATTTAATTACTTGTAGTTTAGACAAAGTGTATTATATTAAGTCCATTCCTGGAAATCAGCAATTTTGCTGTGAGAATTTGACAATAAAGCAATTACTTACTTACTTACTTACTTTACCAAGCTGTAGAGCCTAAGTATTACGTGCCTATTAAAAAGCTAACTTATTGATCGATATGTTTTCCTCATTTAAAAGTAATAAGGAGCGACGCCACTTTTGACGTAAAAAATAGAATAAAATTCAAAGTCGAGATCCTTTCCTTGGTGTTGAATTCTCCTACATTAACTCAAATATTTGAAATTGACCTTACTACCCGCGAGATTTCAAGGACATTCCGCTTATTCGTTCGAACAATTTGAATTCCAGAGGACAGCTTATTGTAAGAATTTAAAAAAATAAAAATTAAAGATAAACGCCGAGGTAGATGGAGCTAGTGATGGCTAATTTAAAATTCCCTGCGTTTCATTCCCTCTCGATCCAAAGTTCCCAATGAAAGGAAATTTTGGCGAAATTTAGAAGTTAAATTACCAGTTTTAAAAATTCCCTTAAATCCCCAAAACTCCTTAGGGAATTGTGGGAATTTTGGGAATTTTGGAAATTTTCATTTAATAATTTAAACATTTCCTGTTAAAAAATTGATGGAATATTAAAAACTCTTAAAGTTCCCAAAATTTTCTGTTTTAAAATTCCCGGAACATTGAAAATTCCCAAAGTTCCAAAACTATTATGTCCGAAAATTCGCAAAATATTGAAAATTTCTAACTTTCCTCGTTTAAAATTTCCTGAAACATTGAAAATTCCCAAAGTTCCAAAACTTTTATGTCCGAAAATTCGCAAAATATTGAAAATTTCTAACATTCCTCGTTTAAAATTTCCTGAAACATTGAAAATTCCCAAAGTTCCTTAAATTCCCTGTCTGAAAATTCCCGCAATATTAAAAATTCCCAGTACTTTATACACACGGAATTCTGCTAAAATTCCCTCTTTTTAATATTCCGGAAGTTTCCTCCCTCCCAAAGATTCCAAATTCCCAGGGAATTTTGAATGGGCCAACCCTAGATGGAGCCAAGCCCAAAGACGCCTACTGAATATTCAATTGCACCTAAAATAATAAAATTCAATATTGTTTTGTGGTCGCGGCTCAAAAGTTGGAAAATAGGCTGAGGACTCGTTGAGTCGGCAAATACAACAACTGCTCCAAATATATACGCTATGGAAGTTATAACCAGAAAAACAATAAGTATTAGTTTTTGCAACGATAATTGGGATTGGGTCTCTAAATCTTGGGCTTTGTTTTTAGCTTTAGTTGAAATATCATTCCGAACGATCGAAAGGACTTCCGCCCATTTCTTACAATTCATGACAAATAGTCTCATCAACAAAAATATAATCATGGTAATCATGTACATAAAGTAAATTGAAAATATTTAAATTTAAAAGTTCCGCCAGTTGATGTGTTGTGAATAAAAGTAAAAAATGTGATTGCCATATGTAAAACCGGGTAAAACGTAGACGCAAAAAATAGGAGAATAACAGTTTCAAATTAGAATTTTCATTATAGATGATAATTGTCCTATTTTATCAGTCCAGGGATGAAAATCAAACGGAATGATGCACAATTTTGAAAGAAATTTTAATGTAAGCCAATTGGCGTGGTTTTCACGTCTCGTCAATATTTTTGTTTCGTATTTATTATGTTAAAAAAAAATATTCTTGTTTTCTGACGAAACGTTTGATTTTTAAAGCACTGGTTTGGTTTTAATTACAAACGTTCTAGTGGCTCTGGAAATGTGAAACTGAGCAGAGCGAAATTGATGTGTTTGCACATACGAGAAGTGGAAAATTCTTTCTGACTAAGCAAAAATGTTTGACTGAAAATTCACAAAAGCAAGGAAATTATAATTATAATTAATGAGTTTTGTTCAGCATTTACTGATAGAATACCTAGAGCAGTCGTTAAGCTCAATTTCAAAGAATTGAGTCGAAGCGACCACAACAAATCACTTATACAAACCACATTGTTACGTATGAACCTAAGTAAGACTTTGATTTCACTAGAAAAGTTAACCGTTGTTAAGCTTAGGAAACTAGCTTTCAGATTTAACAATGGTTTACTCTGAAAGCGTGTTACTTATTTCTAACAATTGTTAACTTTTCTAGTGAAATCAAGGTCTAACAACTCTTTATCGCAATATTATTAGGTATCATTAACAGTGGCGTCGGAACCAAGGGGGCAGGGGGGCATAGTGCCCCCCCCCCTGGAAAACGGATGCCCCATGTTAAAGCATAGGCCTGCCCCCCCCCCTGGAAAACAGATGCCCCATGTTAAAGCATAGGCCTGCCCCCCCCCCCCATGGTAAAAATTGGCCCCAGTGTTTGCCCCCCCCCCCCCTCGCTAAAATAGGTTCCGACGCCCCTAATCACTAACTTGCTACATTATGAAATAATTATAAGTTTAATTGTTTACATAAACATTTAACTTTGACAATAAATGCGTGTATTAGGTTGCTTGTATCCGGCTGCAGGTTATTTGCTAATCAAAAAAAGACTATCGGCAGTAAACGGTTTATAGTCAATTTGCAGTTAACGCAAAATGATAACGCCGTACTCGCTGGAATAATGTATTAGCGAGACAGACCTTCTAATGCTAGCTGTCAACCACTTGTAAAACAGTAATTTTGTTATCATCATTACTTTTCTTTTTTTACTCCAAATCTTTTTGATTTATACACAGAAATTAATAAAAGTAAATATATTGTAATGTAAATGTAATGACCTTTCATTAGGTTCCTCAGCGACTTCGCTGATTATGAGAAGCAGACAGGTGTGGCTAGCTTACCCTGTACTAACACAGAGCCAAGTGAGCTTTAAAGGTAGTACAAGCACAATTAGAAGTACTGTACTGCCACCTATTGATTTAACTTAAGGTTTACCGCTCATTTGTCATTTTCCTGATAAAATGCAGAATGTCCCCACCCCAGGGGCGGACTGGCCATAAGCAATTTCGGGAAATTCCAGATGGGCCCCCAATTTCTTATACATTACGTAAATGGGAGCCTTGGGCCCCTCGGTTCAGCGTGGGCCCCCTGATCGCCAAACCTCGTCATTAAAGTACTTTTTTTGGTATTTGCAAAATGGAGTTATTGTCTGTACTTATTGAGACGAGACACGTCCATTTGAACTCGCGGCTTTTCACAGTTGTTGCTTCATGGGACCCTCTCAACATAATACGGTATTTGAGAGGTATCGCACACAATTTACTTGGAATAAAACGATTGAAGTCCACGGCCAGGGTAACTGAAGGCAATGCATTGATAGCATCTCTGCCGCCCATGACTCCACCACTGGTATCGTAAAACGGAAGCGGGCAACGCAGTTCGAAATGCTTTGCGGCAGAGAAACCACGGGGAAACTGACTCCACAAATAAAAACGCGCTCAAAAGTAGCAAAGTTAACTTATCAATTGGAATTGCACGAAATTGCTACTCAGGAATGTTAATACTGCAATTTTCATTTTTTTATTTTACATCTTCAATTTTTTTATACTGTTTTATATTTTATTACGATTCTAACATTCTTACGTTTTACCTCATTAACCAACGGCCCTTTTAAGAGCCACCACTGTCTCCAAAGAGCATAAAAAAAGTTACAACGAAAAACGACGGCTACAAATAACGCTCGACAACGAAACTCGAAACTACAAAAAAAGTTCTACGAAACAACACACTACGAAACTCGAAACAACGAACAGTGTCGTAACCCTTATTTCATTATGCAAAAATATTATGACTACAGACAATAGAAAATGTTACCAAACATAATTACTGCAACAATTTAAAAAAAATATATTACGCAAGTAAATCTGTAATGTGTAATTTCGCTTTATTGTCATACGCATTTAACAATTACATGCTGGTTTTCCAGATCAGACATTTTGGATAATCTCATGCATTACGTAATTAAAACAGATACCAAATAAATTAAGCATACGAATTTATACCAACCGTAGCCTGGCATTTTACACAAAAACAAATTATGTTTACTAGAAAAAATCAAATTGTCAATTGAAATTTGCTTTTCTGGCTTTAATCTGTGCAAAAACTGAAACTAATTCATCAACGTTTAAGGCTGAGACAATTTCATTTTCAATTGAAATTTGAGCTAAATCACTTAGCCTATCCTGCAACATGGAAGTCCGTAAAAACGTTTCGATAAGTCTAAGTTTTGAAAAACTTCGCTCCCCAGAAGCCACAGTAACCGGAAGGGTTAAGTAAATTCGTAAAAGACAACCAAGGTTAACGAACACATATTCAAAATTATTTGAATAAATATACTTAAGCATTTTAAATGGGTCAGAAATATCCTCTGATAGCATAGGCTTTATCATTTTGATTTCATCAAGTAACTCTACAGCAAGGATATCTTTTGAGTCTTTGTGCGTGAGAAATATTTCTAAATCTTTACACTGCTTTAGCAACTCAGATTCTTCAGTGCTTTTGTAGTGCAAACGACTAACAAATCCAGAAATCCAAAAATTTCAGAATAATTCATCATTAGCTCAAAGCGATCTTTTAGGGATTGAATAGCGCAATCGCACACGGTGTTGAAGAATTTAACCCGAAATTTCATCTCTGGGTCCTGAATTGGGTTGTCGCGTCCCTCATATGCAAACTGCTTGGTCTTCCGTCTTGGTCTGAGTGAGTGATGCAGTATCTTTAAATAAAGCTTCTGCGCCGACTTCGGTGCACAAAATTTCGGCTGAATCGCGGCATCCCTGGTAACCAGACTCACGAAAATCAATGAAAAATTCTAATATTTTCTTTCATTCAGTTGTAGCCGCTTCCAAGTTGGAATCAATATTTTGAAATAGTTTGCTTGCTAGGTTAACCCGAAACAGTATTTCGTACCAAACAATAAGTGAAACAAGAATGTCAAAATTTTGTAATTTTTTAGCGAGCCCTATTGCTTCAGCTTTGGATTTTGAATCTAATTTACTTGACATTTCGTAGAGAGCGTCATAAATTTCACCAACTTGAAATCTTACAGCTTTAACATTGTCAATTCTACATTCCTATCGCGTTGTACACATTGGTTTTATTGTGAAGCTTGTTGCGTGTTTTTTCAAAATGTCCCATCTTTGAGCAGACGCACTGGTAAATGCGTACAACTCTTGCAAAAATCCAAATAAGTTATTTGAAAAAACATTAGATGTCGCTGCGTCCCCTACCATCAGATTTAAACTATGACAAGCACAAGGGACGTAAAGTGCTCTTGGATTCAAATCCAAAATTCGGCGCTGAACGCCCTGATATTCACATTTCATATTAGCGCCGTTGTCATATTCTTGTCCACGAATATCTTCAATCTTCAATCCAAACTTTACTAACTCAGTAACAATCAGTTCTTTTAAACTTTCCCCAGTTGTACTTCGAGCGGGAAAAAATCCAATAAAATTCTCAGTAATCCTTATGTTATCTGAGTCTTGAATATTCACATATCGAACAAAAATCGTAGTTTGCTCAACTCGGTTCAAATCCCGCGTGCAATCCACAATAATCGAGTAATATTTTGCTGATTTGCATTGAAGAGCAATTATTTTCTTACATTCAGTTGCAAGCATTTGAATTATTTCATTTTGAATTTTGTTGCTAAGGTAGTGGTCTTTTATTGTGGACTTAAAGGCTTTTTGAACATGGTTTTCAAGAACCGAATCAAATTTCGCAATGAGTTCAACGAGTCCGAGAAAATTTCCATTTCCAGAAGAAAATAGTTTTTCATTGGTTCCTCTAAAAGCTAGATTTCTTTCCGCCAAAAATTTTGTTATCCCAATCAGCCTCTCAAGGACTTTTTTCCACCTTGTCACCTAAAGATAAGTATTTTATTAAGAATCAGAAAACATTCTATTTAGGTACACGTTTTTGAAAAGTGCAAATTATTTTTTTCGCGTACTTTTGAAATGTGCAAATAAATTTTTTTGCGTGTTTTATAAATGTGCAAAATATTTGCTTTACACATGTACAATTGCAACAGTTTGCAATTTACTTACAATAGAAAATAGAACATTGAGAACGGTCTGTGCCCCATCCCAAATGCGCTATATTTATTAAATACTTGAGTTGTAGATCAACCCTTTTCTTCATGCTCATTAATTTGTTCTATTTAATTTTTTTTAAAAAGCGGAAAACAAGATATTTTTATGATTTTCAAAAATTCAAAATGTTTAATTTGCGTCTGTTTAAAAAGTGCGGAAGTATTTCATCCGAATATTAAGTAAATGACACAGTTTGTTTCAGCCATTATATGCAATTTTCTTAATAATCTGCCAAATTCTGAAATGTTTATTCCACGGACTTATTACAACATTTTGAATTCCACGTTTTTCCGAATGTGCAAATTTTTCTATTTGCATGTTTTTTAAAAAGTGCAAAATATTCTATTTACATGTTTTGAAAAGTGCAAAACATTCTATTTGCTAGTTTTTTGATGTGTTGCATTTACATATTTTTTAAAATCTGCGAAATGTGCCATTTACATATATATTATATTCCCATGTTTTTTTTAAGATCATCACATTCTAATTGCACATTTTCTAAACTGCAAAACGTTGTAATTACGTTATTAAGAAAAGTGCGGAATATGTTATTTTCATGTTTCCAATTTCTGCGTTTACATGGAAAAGGATAAGTCTCATGGTGGCCGCGTATATACATTTCCATTCTCAAGAGGACATGAGACATAAGGAATCGTGCACAAATGACGTCATATGAATATTTTTATTTTCAACTTCCTAAAAACAAGCCAATCGGAATTTATAGACTTTTCACAAACAAGCAAATGAGAAATTGAACACTTTTCAAAAATATGCGAATTCAAACTTTAGCACTTTTCAAAAACAAGCAAAAAAGCATCTAAAAAAAGATGCGTTGTCAAACCTGATTTTGGTTGGTTTTTTCACACTCTTGTGCATTGAATCATTCACATATTTTTCCTACATATCTACATAATTTACCGAATTTTTCACGATATCGAAATATTTGACCAATTTCAACGTTTTATATACCATTCGAAAGGTAACGACGAGTACATTCTGAATAACGAACTCTGGTAGAATTTACTCACAAACTTTCACCATTTTTTTGAAAAAACCTTAACTTTTTTTGAAAATTCCGCCTAAATTTTTTTTTATGCGTCGCAAGCCTAAAACAAAATACCCGTTTTCTTCATTTTTAAAGGGCTTTAAAATAATATATCATGCATTAACATGGGTCAATTTTGAAAAAAAAAATCCTTTAGTTTTTTAATTACAATTAACAAATAATCATGATCTGAGCTGGCACTACAAGTTAAATAGGTTTGCCTATTCATTCCGGTTGTAATGGTATATCATTTATGTGTATTTGAATTGACTTACGGGTAGAAATTTTGGTTTTAAGATTTAGCGGGAAATTCAAAAAAAATTTACTTTTCAAAAACTGAAAATAGCCTCGAGGCATTTTCGCCTGAAACATTTTTTATTAAGATTTACAAGTCTCTATTGAAATTACCTTTGCATTATTGTTACCGTTCCAAAAATATATCCCTTTAGCTAAAATTTGGCGGCAAATTCAAAATGCTTAATTTTTCTGCTAAGGCTACCTTAAACAAGGGCTTTAGCCCTTGGTTTTGGTGCATATTTCAACTTTTTGTATATAGGGGACAAACTTGACAGCCATTTAGTGGAAAGTCCTAATATTAAGTGCATTGTTTTTGAACAAGTTCTTCTTAACCATGAATACGTTTTGACGGCATTAAGTACATCAATTGAATAAACTTAAGCTTTATTCGAATTTATAAAAATATATTTTTTCATTTCACCATTTAACATCAACCGAAAACCAGTTAAGAGATATTGTAAATACTGCACTATTACTATAACAGTATCTAAGTATCTACGAAACTTTTTATATAAATCTAGATGGATTTCACTAGTACTAGCAAATGAAAACCCACTCAATGATAATAATCAAATTTTAAATATTTAAAAATCAAACCAAAAAATTTATTAGCCGTGTAAAAGCTCCTCTAACACGCTTAGAAAAAATGTGGCGAATTAGCAGCAGGTCTGCTATTTTCTAGCAGCTTCTCTGTTAAAACAGCCGGTGCAGCGGTCGCTGCTGAATCTGTAGCACAGAAATCGGATAACAGTTAGCAGAGTGAAACAGCTGAGTTAAGTGCAGCTGCTGCTTCCGTGCGTATCAGAACTGCTGCTGCCGTACATAACCGAACTGCTGCTACCGCGAATAACTGAACTGCTGCTCCATGCTAACTGAACTGCCGGTACATGCTAACTGAACTGCTGCTGCTGAGAAGCTGGGCACAAATGACTCCACCCAACTCTACTAAATTTTTAGACCCATCTGCCTTGTCACTGTGTTAAGCATTGCGTAAATGGCTATCTTTAACATAGGGTGTCTTATTTTGGTTGGAATATGTTTCAAAGGAAAGGAATTTTGTGAATTTTAAGAGCGTCCGAATAAATTAAAAGCAATTATTAACACTTTTTTATTTAAAAAATGTATGAACTTGCAATACGCCTTTTTGTCCGCTGGTTATTGAAATGTAAATCACTATAGAGTGACTCCAGCTGTAAAGGTTTGGCATGGAATTCACAAATGCCGTGGGTTTGGGAGTTTTGCACTTTTAAAACTCCCAAAACTCCTAGAGTCAAAACTCCCGGCGTCGAAGAGTGTTCCCAAAACTCCCGGCCGTCCAAACTCGCGAAACTCGTAAAGCTCCCTCCCTCCCAAAGCTCCCAAACTCCCTGGGAGTTTTGAATGGGCCATCCCTACATATAATTATTTAATATATTTCTTTTTGAATTTTAACTTCTGTTGGCCTCGGCGATATATTAGCAAATGAGTATGGCTATAACCACGAGCAAGAAAAACTGCAAGCAAATGACAATAAATGAAAAAGTGTCAATTATTGACGAACTTGAAAGTGAAAAAAAAACAGCCAGTGGTTGCGAAATAAAATTCCTTGCAAACATCAACTGAATCAACTGTACAGACAATTTGATCAAAAAGAGGTCAGATTTTGAATAATTACCTACAATTGGCACCCAAATTCAAGCGTGCGCAAACTAGTGGATTTACGAATGAGATTTGCAAAAAGAAAAATATTGCTGCTGCTTGACAATTTTAAGCTTTACATGGTGAAATGCAAGCTCACAAATATTAAACTACGCTTTTTTTCGCCAAATGTGACATGACATCTGTTTTACAGCCCCTAGATTTAAGTATAATAAATAAAACAAAGTAAAACTATCGAAAGACTCTGATTCGGAAGCTTATTGCACATCTTGACGATAATAATGACAAATAATTACATATTGTGTGAAATTTTGCCAAATTAAAAATATTGAAAAAATCATGTCACCATACAACGGCCAAAGACCGTTGTTACTTTACTTCGGACCTTTGATACACCGGTCAAAACTAACCACCCCCTTGAAAGACCGTTGTAACAAAGTTTTACTGTACCTAGTAGATAAAAAAAATATTTCTGTGCAAACTTGCCTCAGCATTGTAGACTCTGATTTCCAATTGGTCAATTGTTGACTCCTTGGCTATTCCATTACGCAACGTTATCCAAGAAACAATGTTAAGTTTGTGAGTTCTAGACGCTTCGTGCTTAGCAAGGTGATCTGAAAGCTGCTTCCAGTTTGAAAATCCATCACTAGACGAAAGCTGACCCTTAGAATTTCCAAAAATTCTACACGCAAAGCAATAGACAGCATCTTTATTTTGAGAATAAATAAGCCACGTTCTTTGTCTTGCTTCACCGTTTGGATATTTGCCAACGTAATGATGCGAAGCAAATTTGCGCTTATCAGAATTAATTGGAAAGTTGTCAGTTTCTTTTTGATGTGGTCCAATACTAACTAATTCTTTTCGTAGTTCATAAGTTATAACATCTGGCCACAAGCCAGCATCTTCAAAAATTTGAATTGCTCTGAAATAGCAATATAAGAATACAATTTAGCGATCTTATTGGGTATTAACGTAGTTTAAGAATTAAAATTTTAGATTACAATAATAATTTTTTAACAAAAACTAAGTACAATCAAACATTTAATATTCACATTTGTTTTGAATTTACCTGCTGACTTCTACTTCAGGTGCAATTTTTGTTGTATCGTCAGTTGCATTATCTATAATAACATAGGATAACAAGGTTATTAAAATAGTCGTTTATAATATTAATAATAAATTAAAATAAGGTGATATTTGCGATACACAGAAGCAAACACATACGTTTTAGGTACTTATTTGCTAGTACACATGCATAATAGGGCAAACAAGCCTGAATTATTTTGCAGAGTATAGGATTAGTTAATTTTATTAGATAATGCAAACAAGTGCATAAGGTTACAAAATGTTTTTGCTGTTTATTATTTTCATTGTGGCAAATAATGTACCTTTTAAAGCTGAAGAAATGTTAGGTAGTTCGGAAGCTGGCTCAACGTAGGTCACAGTTGTTGGCGAAACTTTCCTTCGTACTCTATCATCAACTTCTTCATAAGGGTTTGCGTTACTCGTACTGCAATTAAAAATAAAATCTGTACACACGTTTTTGTAGATTGATAACTTGAACATTATAAACTAATATTAATTCAGCATGAGACCATGTTAGTTGAATAATGCTTTCAAAATCAAAACCTTACCTTGGTTGTTGTTGTAATTTTGCTGAATTTGGCACTGGCGTGTTATTACCACTTGAAGTGGCTTGCATTTTTTTAATGTAAGCATAAACACCATTATTTTTATTGTTGTTGGCATCGCTGTCCTTGCTGAACTTTGTGATGCTGCTTGCTGTAGAATTACATTTTTTAATAGTGCTAGATTTAAAATCAAATCGTCGCAATGGATTTAATTTGGTTTTACGATTTGGGGATGACATTTATTAAATAAATACCCAATTTGTTAGGTATAATAATAAGGAATTAACTGTATTTACCACAAATTTCGTAAAACTATGACAAAATACTTATTGCGATGCAAACCTGCTGCTTTTGCTGGCTAGTACCTGGTACGAGTTAACTGCATTAAGAAGGTACCACAAATAACGCTTTTGGTTATATACGGTAGACAGATCGTCAAAGTATGACACGTGGTGATAGAGTAAGCAATTTATGCGATGGTTAGTAAAGTGGCGATGGAGGTGGGTGAGTAAAAGAAGGAAAGAATTTGTAAGACACCGTTTACGTCAGCTATCCCAGACTCTACCTACGTAAACATGAAATCACAGATGGTTTGAATTTTCCACCTTACCATCGTGTACTTTTTGTGTATTCCAGGTCTATGGCAAAGACAAAAATATATTATAATACTATTTTCAGTATATCTATCTATAATTAATTTATGGATAAATTCGTGTCGGCAAATATCTGTGCGGAAATCAACGTATTTCATAAATTCAAAATATGAAGATTTTAGAAATTTAGGCAGCGGGGGCTGCCTGCGCTGCCCTCAAAGCACGGCCCTGGGCTGAGTACAGCATAATTCTAAACGATGGGTCATAAATGTAAACAGCGAGGACAGTTAATACATTCATGACACAGAGGTATGGGAAGTAAATTGACATGAGCTTCATCTTGCCCATTTTCCAGTGTGGTCTTTTCTTTGAGGCTTTATTTCTTGTATCTACATAAATACACATGCAAAAATTGATGTTGCAAAAAAAGTTAAAAAAAATAAACCTTAAAATTGCAATATAAATAATGTTGTTTAGGTATTTTCTTACGATAAGTTAAAAATCTAGCCTCAAATATTTGGTTAAAAATTCCAACGGTCAGTCCAGTATAGCGAATATTAGCTGAGTAATTACAGTAGGCGTATGTTACAGAACTTAGGCATAAAATAGTCTGTATAGGAAACTGAAGCAGGACAAAATGTTGTTCAGGATACAAAAGAGATTGAAAAAGTTGCCCGTTTTGATAAAGAAACACGACAAGAGTAAAAATGAAGAATCCGCGCCACATCAACTTTCTCCAGACTGATGTTTGTCTCCCTATTTTTCCAGTACTTAAATCCACGTCGATGCAATACATGTTGGGTTTCGACAAGTAGTTGAACAACTTGAGTGTCGTCCCAAATTCTTCTTTAGACAACATGTCAACAATGTTGTGGTTTGCTTTATAGTTACTTTGGATCTCAAAAAACAAGGTTTTTCACTTTTTTTTTTTATTTTCAACCGTCAAACTCCTTCAAGGTTCAAATGTAGATTGAGAATTGTAAAGGTTAAAATTCACAGACACAAAAACAGGGCAACATATACAATTATTATCACGTGTAAATGCATCTTTTGTAATTTAAATATTTAGTTTTAATTACTTTCAATTTGGAAATTGAATTTAAATTTTAAATGCATTAACTAATAGTTTACGTAATTTAGCAACGAAATAACTAGCTAAGTAAATGCTCTCGTTAAAATTCCTAGAGTCGTTCTTTAAATATCAAACCTCATTTAAAATTGTGCAAGTTCTACTTTTCTTATACAAAATAAAAACAATAGCAGTAATTCTAATTACAAGTTGCACCAAAACAAGTTATTAGTTATTAGGTCGAAACTTTAAATATTTTTAAGATAGCAACACACTAGATTTTAATTATATTTGATGTTGACAATTTTAACACGAGCCTATGTACGTACTTGATTTGAAAATTTGACTAATTGTGAATTAAACAGATAAGTTTTAAAGGGATTGTCCAACAAACAAAATATTAATATACCGTCTGTAAAGAACCAATATGACCTATATCTAATTTAGGCAATGTAATCAAAATGAGCTATGTCATACAAACAAAATTAGAAAACGTTAATTTAGGGTATTTAAAAAACGTAAAATGGTCTATGTACATATTTTTAACAATTTAAAATGTCCTAATTGCATGTGTTTAAAAAGGTCCGAATTGTACTAGTTCCATGTTTTTGAAAATGTGCAAAATGTTTTCATTTCATGTTTTTAAAAACTGTAAAATGTTTTATTTACACGCTTTTAAATAACGTGAAATGTTCTATTTACATATTTTCAACAATTTAAAATGTCCTATTTGCATGTGTTTAAAAAGTCCGAATTGTACTAGTTTCACGTTTTTGAAACGGTTCAAATTGTACTAATTCCACGTTTTTGAAAATGTGCAAAATTTTTTCATTTCATGTTTTTAAAAACTGTAAAATGTTTTATTTACATGCTTTTAAATAACGTAAAATGTTCTATTTACATATTTTCAACAATTTAAAATGTCCTAATTGCATGTGTTTAAAAAGGTAAGAATTGTACTAGTTCTACTCTTTTGAAAAGGTGCAAATTGTACTAATACCACGTTTTTGAAAATGTGCAAAATTTTTTTATTTTATGTTTTTAAAAATTGTAAAATGTTTTATTTACATGCTTTTAAAAAACGTAAAATGTTCTATTTACACGTTTTTTGAAAAGTGTAAAATGTTCTATGTATTGACATGTTTTTTAAAATTGTAAAATTTTGTATTTACATATTTTTAAAAAGTGCGAACTATTCTATTTAAATTCTCTGAAGGCATATTTGAATATTTTTGTACATAGTGGATCTTGCTTTTAGATCAAAATGGAAATGGGTCTGTTTGGTTCTTCACAAACGATATTTCATTGCTATAGTTGCAATAGTTTTATTACCTGAAAGTCAATGTCAAACGACTCTATACCAGATGCCCATGACAGTTATCACTAATTAGCACATGTTGATATTAAACTGTCGCAATTAATTAGAGCAATTAAATTGTTTTCTTGAGTACACGACTAATAACGTGTAATTATTAAAGTACTAGTAAGAATAATGACGCTTATATTTGGAGTTGTCTCGATGTTACTGTTTAGCTAAATAGTTAAACTTTTAACTATTTTATTATTAAAGCAAACTGTGTCACAGTTAGTTTTGCTTCGATATAATTTTTTGTCATACTTTATTTAGGTCAATTATTTATTTTGATTAATTTTAATGAAAATTGACTAATCAAACTAATTTCAAAAATTCCTATCCATAGTGATATTCCGTATTTTTATAAATTGTCACTTTAGATTTCTTAAATGCGTTTAAATGAAGTAGATACAGTTAAAAGGGGTAAACCTAAAACATGAACTGATATTAACTGAAGTAATTAAATTAGTAACCTGGACATCCTAGTTGTTTGTAATTGTTAAATGGTCTATAGAATATTTTATCCATATGTTACAATTATAATTATTTACACACTATGCTATAATACATAAATAAGGAAATATTTCAATAACGTTAGCCTCAGCATGTAATTATTTATTACTGACGCGTTCTATAGGCAAATCACTTAATTGTACTGACGGCTTACTGAAGTTAATTACTTACTTTTACGAAAAATTTCTATAATAAGGAAGTAATTAGAAGTAGTTAGTGCTATATAAATTTATTAGTAAATCAATATATGTCATAAAAGATGGGATGAATTTAATGCTAAGTTGCAATGTCAAGAACATGCATTGCTCATATTTCATATTGTCTGTGAAGAACCAAAATGACACATAATTATCTAATTAGATCTAGAATTAAAATGAGCTATGTCATTGAAACAACATTAGAAAAATGCCAAAAATGTTAATTATAAGTTTTGGAAAATATTGAATGGTTTTATTTCCCTGTTTTAGAAAAGGTGCAAAATGTTTTAATTCCATCGTTTTGAAAAAGTGCAAAATGTTTTAATTCCATGTTTTTGAAAAGGTGCAAAATGTTCTTATTCAATGTTTTTGGAGATGTGCAAAATGTTCTTATTCTCTGTTTTTGAAAAGGTGCAAAATATTCTAATTCCATGTTTTTGAAAAGCTGCAAAATGTTCTCATTCCATGTTTTTGAAAAGCTGCAAAATGTTCTTATATTATGTTTTTGAAAAGCTGCAAAATGTTCTTATTCCATGTTTTTGAAAAGCTGCAAAATATTCTAATTCCATGTTTTTGAAAAACTGCAAAATGTTCTTATTCCATGTTTTTGAAAAGCTGCAAAATATTCTAATTCCATGTTTTTGAAAAACTGCAAAATGTTCTTATTCCATGTTTTTGAAAAGCTGCAAAATATTCTAATTCCATGTTTTTGAAAAGCTGCAAAATGTTCTTATTCCATGTTTTTGAAAAGCTGCAAAATATTCTAATTCCATGTTTTTGAAAAGCTGCAAAATCTTCTTATATTATGTTTTTGAAAAGGTGCAAAATGTTCTTATTCCATGTTTTTGAAAAGCTGCAAAATATTCTAATTCCATGTTTTTGAAAAACTGCAAAATGTTCTTATTCCATGTTTTTGAAAAGCTGCAAAATATTCTAATTCCATGTTTTTGAAAAGCTGCAAAATGTTCTTATTCCATGTTTTTGAAAAGCTGCAAAATATTCTAATTCCATGTTTTTGAAAAGCTGCAAAATATTCTTATTCCATGTTTTTGAAAAGCTGCAAAATGTTCTTATTCCATGTTTTTGAAAAGCTGCAAAATATTCTAATTCCATGTTTTTGAAAAGCTGCAAAATCTTCTTATATTATGTTTTTGAAAAGGTGCAAAATGTTCTTATTCCATGTTTTTGAAAAGCTGCAAAATATTCTAATTCCATGTTTTTGAAAAACTGCAAAATGTTTTTATTCCATGTTTTTGAAAAGCTGCAAAATATTCTAATTCCATGTTTTTGAAAAGCTGCAAAATGTTCTTATTCCATGTTTTTGAAAAGCTGCAAAATATTCTAATTCCATGTTTTTGAAAAGCTGCAAAATATTCTTATTCCATGTTTTTTAAAAGCTGCAAAATGTTCTTATTTCATGTTTTTGAAAAGCTGCAAAATGTTCTCATTCCATGTTTTTGAAAAGGTGCAAAAATGTGTAATTCCATGTGCTTTAAAAATGTAAAATAATGTATTTAAATGCTCCTAAGATATATATTTGAATATTTGTGTAGTTAGCTGATACTGGTTTAAGCCACAAGTAAATATTATGGTCATTTTTCACAGACGATTTGTATTCCCATACTTAATGGAACACCAACTTATTAAAATCAATATTAGCAATATCCTACTGTTAACTTAAATTAAATTCATACAGCTTAGCAGGGGGAAAATTTAGTCTAAAAATGTAGGTGTGCAATACTGAATTGAGACCTATTGTACTTTTATAACTGATGGAAATGACATACACAACTTTCGTAACCTTCTTGAAAAAAAGTATAACTTTAGTAGCAATGCCCTATGTAGGTTATAAAAAATTAGGTCTAATGGCAAATTTTTTGACCCAACCCATTTTGTGGCTTTTACACTGTGCTAACGCCAACGTTTTGAGCTCTTAACAATTATTTTAAGAATTGTCGGAAGATTTTGTGAGCACGTGGAATTCATAAATAGTAAAGCAAGCTTTTAATATAATCAATAAACTTGATTCTATGGTTATTACAGACAAAAATTTTTAGAACTGGGATTTGCAAAACACGAAATTCCAAACACCCCACAAGTTGGGAAAAGTTTTAGCAGAAAAAAGGTGTCAGTATATTTTTGATAATTAACCGTTTGTAAGTATGTATCTAAAATTACATTGGGTGGGTGATTTATTACAGTGTAAAAAAATATGTTGGATGCTCTACTAAACTAAATAAGTTTTCTTCACACTTAAGCTTTTAGAAATATAAATTGTTGTCTCTTAACTTTTAGGCAGTATAAATATAGAATGGCTGTCTCTAAATTGATCTGTGCAACATACAATAATTATACTCTAAACGCTATTCGAAAGAAACCCTATCGTTCTGCTACGAATGACGTAAGTTGTAAACAGGCACATCGTTTGTGAATAACTAAAATGACCCATATCCAATTTAGGCTAGAATCAAAATGATCTATGTCATATTAAAAAATGCGAAATATACGTAAAATGCTAATTCTTTAGGAGTTTTAAAAAAGTTTCATATAAACTATTTACATGTTTTGAAAAGGTGTGAAATGTTCTAATTGCATGTTTTTGAAAAGTGTCAAAAGTTTTAATTGCATGTTTTTGAAAAGTGTCAAAAGTTTTAATTGCGTGTTTTTGAAAAGTGTGAATTGTTCTATTTACATGTTTTTAAAAAGTGTAAATTGCTCTATTTACATCATTTCAAAAAAGTCAAATGTTCTAATTACATGTTTTTGAAAATATTTAATTGTTCTATTTACATGTGTTTGAAAATTGTGAAACGTTCTCATTATTACCATGTTTATTGAAACCGTAGAATGTTCTTATTTAATGTTTTTAAAAAGCGTAAATGTTGTATTTACATAGTCTTGACAAGTGCAAAATGTTCTATTTACACGTTGTTTAATAGTAGAAAATGTTCTATTTACATGTTTTTAAAAATTGTAAATGTTCTATTTACGTGTTTTTGAAAGTATGAAATGTTCTATTTACATTTATTTTTTAATTGAAAATATTCGAATCTAATGATTTTTAGAAATGTTAAATACTTTTGTGTAGATGCATAGTGGATATTTATTTTAGCTACTAATGGATATGAGTCATTTTGGCTTTTTGCACACGATATATTTGTCAGTGAAGAACAAATGTGACCCATAATTATCTATTTTTCACTAGATGCAAACTAAGCCACATCCAAAAAGTTCTATAAACAAAATGACCCAAATCCATTTATTTTTACGCTCATGCCTAAAATACGACCAAAACAATTCCTGTCTAAACCTGCACCTAGTGCAATTTGTATTTACATTAAATTAGTCGTACTTGTAGTGGAAATTCATGGATTTGACTCATTTTGTTCTTAGAACGTTTTGGATATGGATTAGTTTGCTTTTAGTGGAAATTGGATATGGGTCATTTTGGTTCTTCACCGACGATATAATATGTTTACGTTGTACAATGTATTATACCTATGTACAGCTTGCGGTTCCAATTTCTTACGTGCATTAAAAGTTAGGCTAAAGTTTTGCGGTACTTTAAACTGGTCCTAGGTTCCTGGTGGAATTATTTAATAATTGACGCAACCTGCTATTCAAATATGTTTCATTACAAAGGTAGGTGAAAGCCAATTTCTTCTTTATGGAATATTATGCAGTAATTCAATTGTTTACATACAGATTTAATTATGCCACTAAATGCATTGATTAGATTTTATATGTATCCGCGTCGTATCCATCCTATCTGGCTGGAGGTTTATTGGCAGTAAATAAAAGACAATCGGCTGGTTGATAGCGATTAGGATATTGGCAGTAAGCTGTTTTTAGTCCATTTGCAGTAAACACAACATGACAATTTTTTTTAGCAGATTTATTTTGCCTTAATAAATAGTATTAAACTAAAAATACTTAAATTGCCCAATTACTAAGATGGGAATGGTTTCACATGATACCCATCGATTTCAATGAGTTATGTCTAAAAAAATCAGGCTACTTTTAAATAGCAGGGATCCAAAGTAAATCGACTGCATTTTACGATGTTTGGTCACAATAGCCCGCCAAAGTTTAAAAAAATTCAAATTTTAATATTTTGCCGCCCTAGTACTTTTACAGTTTTTGTACGATTTTTATGAAATTTTGTATTTTCTGATCCTTAGGGATTTTTCTAAAAAGCAATTACAGGATTTTTTTTAATTCAAAATTTTTCATGATTTCGAAAATTTTTAGAAAAAACAATGTTTTTGAGGCCTCATTTTATAATTAGAGCAATTTTCTTGAAAAAATGAAAAATTTTGAATTTTAACAAATCTTAAAATTTTATTTTACAAAATATTCTAATCGTTAGAAAACATCAAATTTCGTCCAAATTGGATGAGAACTGTAGAAGCTACAGGGCTAATAGATTACAGTTGAGTAATAATATTGTAAAATTCTCAGAGAAGTTTGAAAAATAGAAAAATTTAAATAATTATTACATCGCGTTAATTTTAATAGATTAATAAATACTTTTAAATTGTATGCAGGCAAATTTTAACTTGCGATGTTTTCTTGAATGTTGCCGCTGCTGGTACTGGTACTAGTAATTACTGGTATTGGTGCCTGTTGCCGTCGAGTGGTGGACTGCACGATTTTTATTATTGATTTTAGTGTATATACTCGCAAGACAGATATGTAACGTGGATAAAATTTCAGAGATCAAAATACAATTAATTATCCATTCCATTCCACGAAATCCTTTCCATCACAATCACAGGACTAAGCGTGTTCGTAAATTAAACAGGGTATTTTAAAATCTGGATAGCTGACAAAAATATTTTTAATTTACTAGTTTTATACACGACAAAAATGTAGTTTACGTAGTAATGATGTAATTTAAAAATTATAAAAATCACTTTGTGTTTGTTGGAATTGGAAATTAGTTAACATCTAAATTGCATAATATGCTTTAGATTGAATACCAAATGTGCGACGTGGTTTGCTAAATTGAGGAAAAAAAAATATATTAAAAGTTAGTAATCTTGCATAGTATTCGTAATAATTAACTCAAATTAACTCAACACTTTCATTATGTAATAAACACTGCTTCATGTCTTATGACACTGGTCATTTGTCAGAAATAGAAACATGATTTAGTTCACACTAGATATAACGTTATCAATGCACATGGAAATTACAGGTATTTAAATATGCTCATGCGATTATAGTTATTTGCGTATTGTCGTATATAGTCCGTGTATCAACATCAACGTAATGGCCCGTACATATCTAGTTTGAGTTAATTAAATTTATATCTTGAGAGCATTTAAATTGAACATTTTGCAATTTTAAAAAATATTTAAATACAACATTTTACAGGCATAAAGGCAATGGGCAGTCCAAAAAAGACAATAGGCAGTAAACTGGCAGTTAATAACGAAATCACGTATTGACAGTAGAGGCAAATATTGTGATTAATTTTATAATGTAACTCTTTTTTTTTCCCGACTATTGGCAGTAGTATAAACATTCTATGTGTACATTAGGTGAAACAAACTATATCGCGACGGAGGTCTGCATGTGCTACGCAATAACAACTAGCTTGAGGATGTGTAAAACCTCATGGATATCTAACACTAATGACTCAAGGATGTCAGAAAATACAAAAATGTCTAACAACCAACCCAATGATGTCTACAAACCCAAATATGTCTGACAACTCAAGGATGGCAAAATATGAGAAACATGCGTAAAATGTTAATTAAGCATTTGTGATAAGTGCAAAATGTTCTAATTCCATGTTTTTTAAAAGTCGAAAATGTTCTATTTACATGTTTTCGAAAAGGTGCAAAATGTTCTTTTTACATGTTTTTGAGAGCTGTCAAATGTTCTATGTACAAATTTTGGAAAAGTATAAAATGTTCCAATTAAATGTTTTGAAAGATTCAATATATTCTATTTTCATGCTTTTTTGATCATAATATTATGGTTCTAATTTGTTTTTTGTGGATAGTGAATTTGGTATTTAGCTAAAAATTGATTTGAGTCACTTTAATTCTTTAAATGTGTACAGTGAATGAATCTGGCATTAAAATGGTGTTTAAATATATATAATTATATATTAATTGTGTTTGTTGGTCTCTGATTTCAATTTGCCTGCAATTTTCCTGTTGTCTTGCTTGTTGATTTCTATGAAATGTAAGACAATAAAAATAAACGACAAAAACAACAACAACAACAACAACAGGAACAAGTCCGGCAATTACGTTGACCTAATTACCATTTGTTATTAACTTTTGTATTATATATCTAGATTCCTTTCTTTAGACTGCTGTTCTTTCCTTAAGTGTACAGGATACCCCCTGTGGATGCGGTCAAAAGCTGAAAATCAACAACAAATTTTTCTACTTAAATTAATCGCCATTTAAATTTGTAAAGTTTATTATGTCATCGTTATTAAATGCAATTTAATCCATCAGCAACACGATTGAGTGATAAATAAGATTATTATGTAACTAATGAACTAATATTAGCGATGCGAGTTTATACATAAAATCCACCATTTAGATTGTTAATGGTAAAACATTAAGATTTCTTTGGTTCTTCTCTTTCACTTGTGTCAGTTGTACCAACTCCAACTAAACAATTTGGCATATTATGATAAATGATTGTTAAAATTTCTGAAAATTACTTTGTTGCTAAATTTTTATATCTGATTTGACAGCAAATTGTCCATTTTGATCATTGAGTTTTCTTTTAATAATTTACAATATTATTCTTTGTGTTCATAACTGATAAATAAAATATGTTCACAAAATATGTTAATAATACGTAAGTTTACACCATTTTATCGCTCAAAATTATGTCATAAGCAAATAATCAAAATAACCAGCATTTAATTTTTAGCCATGTAGAATTTTAATAATTCATGTAAAAAAAAATATTATAAAATAGGGTATGAGTACCATGTCGATTACAAGTAGTAATAATGCAAAATACATCGTCTGTGAAGAACCAAATTGACCCATTTCTAATTTGAGCTACACTCAAAATGAGCAAAGTCATAAAAACAAAATTCAAAACACTTGTAGAATTAGGAGTTTTTTAAAGGTGTACAATGTTCTAATTAAATGTTTTTTGAACGTGCAAAATGTTCTTATTCCATGTTTTTGAATCGTACAAAATTTTCTAATAACATGTTTTTAAAAAGCGTAAAATGTCGTAACTACATGTTTTTCAAAAGTACATAGTTCTCTATTTCAATTTTTTGTAAAGCGTAATATTTTCCAACTACATTATTTTAAAAATTGTATAATTCCCTATTAAAATTTTTTTGAAAAGCGTAAAATGTTCTAATTACATGTTTTTGCAACGTGCAAAATTCTCTATTTAAATGTTTTTGAAAAGGTGCCAAATGTTCTAGTTAGATTCTGTCAGGACATATTAAAAAAATTTTGTAAATAGTTGATTTTGTTTTATGTAAAAGTAGATATGGGTAACTTTGGTTTTTCACAGACGATGTGATACTTACTTGCCTTGTAATAGTGCAAAAATATTGGGTACTACTAAACTATGAACTTTTATATGAACCATGAACCCTATGAACCATGAACCCTATGAACCATGAACTATATGAGCCAACAAACCTATGAACCATAAAGCCTATGTACCATGAACCCTTGAAACCATGATTTAAGTAAACTATTGACCCTAAGAATTTTTTAAACTTTGAAGTATGCGCCTTTGTATTTTGTAAAGGTTTTTGTGTTTTTGACCACTGCTTTAACACAAAATAAGACAACATAAATTGTCATAGCGGTTCATATTAATATCTCACAATTGGTATAGCGGGCGACAATACACTGCAGCTATTAATTTAAATATATAGATTTAAAATGGGATTTTAAAACTTCAGTTTTATCAAACAATGCTCAATAAGTCAAGTGTTAATAGAAAGCTGTCTCTCCACTTGACTTGATTCTTTATATGCTGAGCGTGTATCAAAATGGTGCGTGTCTGTCATATGTTTGTTTGGCTGTCAATCAGTGTATGGCGATCGGTATATGTTGCTTTTCAACCAATTAAATTTAAACCTCTTTTAGTCGTCCAAAAATGTTAAGGAGAAGTGCTGTATAGCAATTGGTTATTTATTATCATGATTATGGTTTGTCCGTAAATACCAGCTGAATGCACTAGGGACCAGGTTCTAGGTCTCGGGATGAATATAAATATACATACGATAGATGTTCAGGGATCGTCCATGAATGACGTCCTTCAATTATAATTTTAATTACCCCCGTTTCTAGCTTTATTATTTTTTAATTACGATCGGACTGATCGTTTTTCCACAGTTAGTGGTTGAAAAGAGCAACTCTGAAATTTTTCCTTTAAATTGTAATGGATGATCCGTTAATGCCGTCTTTCAAAAA
This sequence comes from Dicyrtomina minuta, assembly GCA_949802685.1. Taxonomy (NCBI): domain Eukaryota; kingdom Metazoa; phylum Arthropoda; class Collembola; order Symphypleona; family Dicyrtomidae; genus Dicyrtomina; species Dicyrtomina minuta. The sequence continues at coordinate 171,325,436 of OX461808.1, read as the reverse complement.
TATCATAATTTTAAGTACCCCTTTCCCTTTTAATTAGTTGCCTATTTTTAGAAGCTGAGCACTTAATGACGTCCTTCAGTTTAATAGTTATTCAGGAATCTTCCAAAACGATGTCCTTCAAATGTCATAGTTTTTTGAGCCCCCAGTCCCAACATTAATTTTTTTCTATCCTATTTTGACTACATGTCACGGACTTACGTACATATATGTGTTATAGATATTCAGGGATCTTCCATAATGACGTCCTTCAAATAAAGTAGTTTTCAGTTCCCCAGTCCCAACAATAAATGTTTTTCCAACCTATATTAACTACATGTCATGGACTTACCCATATATATTATAGTTATTTAGGAATCGTCGACAATGACGTCCTTCAAATCAGTTTTTATTACCTCCAGCCCATAATTTAAATTTTTGGTATCCTATTTTAACTACAGGTCACGGAATTACCTAATTTTCAGCTCTATGCAACTACTGTGGAGGCAACTGAAAGTGAAGTCTGGCAAAAATAAAGCTGCCATTTGATTGCATGCAAAATTTATCCTTGCTAGACTTCACTTTCGGTTGCCGCTACTATAGATACATGCTACGCACAAGCTAAGCATCTACTTCAGGCCCGCCCCCGGTCAACAAATCCGGCGCGGAACGCCGGATTTTTTTCCTTTTGTATGCCAAACGTAAGCATCTATTCAAATGGTGCAAGTATGTCTGCCTGTCTGTCCGTCCTGTTTTCGCACGCTACAGATCGCAATTTGAAACGATTAAATTTTAGCAGCTTGTAATCGCCCACAAATGCAAGGGAGAAGGAGTGTATAGTTTTTAGTTAATAACGTTATTATAGTTTGTGTGCAATTAGCAGTTGTATGCACCAACAATCAAAATCTTGGCATCGGCATAAAAAATATACCTAGCTGAGAGCTGGTTAAGTTTTGCCTATACAAATACACGTGGACATTTTTCACAAATATAAATTAGGAGCATCTATACTTTCATCGATGTAAGTTAACAGGGCAGCCTTGTATAGTGATCGTAAGTTTGAGACCCCGGTAAAGCATTATAAAATCTCTATACTCAGGTCTGGGCCCCAGGCTTCGAGTACCAGGGCAGCTTTTTGGCATCTAATTTCTCCCTATTTTACAGATTTATATTTGTTACCAAATATCACGAACATAGGTTACACATTAGGACGGCTCGCCCACAAACGATGTATTTCAGACATCATAGTTTTAAGTAGGGTTAGTGTGTCTAATTGTGGCCGGTGTCCTAAATGTGGCCGGCAGATTAAATTTGTATTAGTTAAAAACTTATAAAACCTATAGTTACATAATCAGTAGATGAAAAGCCAAACTTTACATACAAAATTGCAATCTTATTATGCGTCGAATCGTATCAGAAATACTGCCGGTGGCCACAATTAAGATACCGGCCACAATCAGGCACCCTCACCCTATACCTATTTCCAATTATAAAATTTTGAATAACCTATTTCGACAACATGTCATGGACAAACGTACATGAGCTACATATAGTTAAGAATTGCCTATAAATGACGTCCTTAAAATATAATAGTTTAAAGTACCCCCTTTAAATGGTTGAAAGAATTTCCAACATATTTTAGCTTTATGTCTTGCACATACGTACGTGGGTTTTGGTTTGTTACGAATAGTTCATAAGTGGTATAATCGATTATTTTTAAATCATTGTATTGACTCCCTCCGTTTTGTTAGTGTAACCATTTCATAAACTAATGTTGTCAACATGCAATGTTACCAATCTATAGCCACACCACCTAATTAGACTCATATAGTCAATAATAGACGATCCGGAATGTGGTATGTGTTTATATACAACATCTAAATGTTCCTATAATGGTATTGCGTAGAACAAAGTTCAAATCTTTTACAACCTATGGTAATTACATGCAATAAACATACTAATAAGGGTTTAAGATGGGGACAGGTCATTCATAAATATCGTCATTTCGAGTATCCCTTTTTAATAGGCGTAACCATTTCATTAACGGGTATCGTTAGCATAGAATTTTACTAGTCTGCAGTACTCATTTTAGTACTTCTTGCAGTCGTACTGCCTCTACTCTGGCAATCACTTCTAGCAGCAGCCGTTTATAACTTATGAAAGAATACCCTGAAGGCTTGCCGTCTATCAATTTTCACAGAAACCCCCGAAGGCTCGCCGTCCATAACTTAAATAAGAAACCCCCGGGGACTTGCCGTACATCACTTAATGAAAAACCCCTGAAGGCTCGCCGTCCATCACTTATCAAAGAATACCCTGAGAACTCGCCGTCTATCACTTTTCACAGTTTATCAAGAAAATGCCTAGAGGTTCGCAACCCATAAGAGGCTTACCGCCCATTACTTATCTAAAAACACCTAAAGGCTTGCCGTCCATAACCTATCAAAGAATCAGAGATGGAGGCAAGTGTTACATTTAAAGTAGTTTCTCTGCGGCTTGTCAATGTGTTTCGACATACATCTTATTCCTATTCAAGACTGTTCAACCTTCCCTCCTACAAGCCATCTCTCTTGTTCACTTTCTCAAAATTGTGAGCGGGGAGGCGGATTAAGGGTGACTGACTCCCTCTAGGGCGGGCGTGAAAAACTCGCACTATCGGAACCAAGCAGGAACCGATACCTCCGCCTAGCGGAAAAAGACTTAGCATGCTGACGAGCAGGATAAAAGTACAGTCCCAAGGAGTACAGAGTGTAAGAAATCTTATAGCGATATGCTAGCTGAACTAGAAAATAATTACACGAGCCGCTAGACTTAATCATGTGTATATGTCATTTTTATTTCTACCTAGTGGCTCAGACAGTAATGTTGTATGAAAACACAGTATGGCATATCCGTTGGGTGCATATCCGGCTGTATAAATACACACATATCTATCTATCTATCAATCTATCTATCTATCTAACTATCAATCTATCTATCTAACTATCTATCTATCTATCTATCTATCTATCTATCAAAGAATCCCCCGGAAGCTGGCGTACATCAATTTTAAAGAAACCACTAGGGGTTCACCGTCAGTTCATGCTCGGCATCTAAAAACATTAGCAAATTTAATTTTGAATAGCTTTAACAAAAATACTAATAGTGTTCATTGTTCGTAAGGATCAGAGTTCATTCACAGAGAACATGGGGTTAATGGTTCATAGAGTTCATGATTCATAGGGTTCATGTTTCATAGGGTTCATGGTTCATAGGGATCATGGTTCAGAGGGTTTATGGTTCAGATGGTTCATAGGGTTCATGGTTCATAGGGTTCATGGTAAAGAGGGTTCATGGTTCATAGGGTTCATGCTTCATAGGGTTCATGTTTCATAGGGTTCATGGTTCATAGGGTTCATGGTTCATAGGGTTCATGGTTCATAGGGTTCATGGTTCATAGGGCTCATGGTTCATAGGGTTCATGGTTCATAGGGCTCATGGTTCATAAGGTTCATGGTTCATAGGGTTCATGGTTCATGTTCATAGGGTTCATGGTTCATAGGGTTCATGGTTCATAGGGTTCATGGTTCATAGGGTTCATGGTTCATAAGGTTCATGGTTCATAGGGTTCATGGTTCATATGGTTCATGGTTCAGAGGGTTCATGGTTAATAGGGTTCATGGTTCATAGGGTTCATGGTTCATATGAAAGTTCATGGTTCATAAGGTTCATGGTTCATAGGGTTCATGGTTCATATGGTTCATGGTTCAGAGGGTTCATGGTTCATAGGGTTCATGGTTCATAGGGTTCATGGTTCATACGGTTCATGGTTCAGAGGGTTCATGGTTCATAGGGTTCATGGTTCATAGGGTTCATGGTTCATAGGGTTCATGGTTCATATGGTTCATGGTTCAGAGGGTTCATGGTTCATAGGGTTCATGGTTCATAGGGTTCATGGTTCATATGAAAGTTCATGGTTTAGTAGTACCCAAAAATATTGTCGTAACATATGTTTTTAAAAATTGCAAAATGTTTAATTCCGTAATTTTTGTGATTTAAAAAATTTTTAAATGATCTATTAACACACGCTTTTGAAAATTATCTATTGTTACATTTACATTTCATTAAAAAGAGCAAAAACGTTTTATTTACAAATGATTGTGAAAATTGCAAAATATGTTTTAAAAAGGTTTAAATTTATATTTCAATAAACCAAATTTCATAATAAAACATGCTTGCTAAACGAAAGGAGGGATGCAGTGTGGTAAGCATAGGACCTTTAGTTAGGTATCGCTGACACAGCTCGCCTCATCTACGTACGTTGGCAATGAGTACGTACATCACATATTTTAACTTGGTGAAGATAAAGAGTTAGAAAACAAATGCACACTTGCACTTAGGTAACGCTCTCACAGCAAAGCACATAGATAGGTTTTTTGCAATTGTAACCCACGTACGACGTGCATATGCAATAGTGAACATCTTTACCATATATGACATATAGCCTGCGTGATGAATACAGAGGAATTTTTTTCATTTATAGCTGAAAGCTAATTCAATTAACTACAAAGATATGTCAAATGCCGTAACTGTAGTAAAGACAATTAAATAAAACGATTTGCACATTATATTAAAGTATATTGCACTTTTCAAAAACATGCAAATAAAATATTTTACAATTTTTTAAAAAAACTGTAAATGGACCATTTCGCATTTTAAAAATTCTGTCGATAAATATAACATTTCGTAGTTTTAAAAACATGTATATAGCATTGTTGGAATTTTATAAAACATGTAAATAGAACATTAGTTTTTATTTTAAAAAACATGTAAATATAACATTTCGCAGTTTTTAAAAACATGTAAATACATAATTTTGCATTTTATAAAACATGTAAATAGAACACTTTGCATTTTGAAAAACATGTAAATAGAACATTTTGCAGTATTCAAAATCTTGTAAATAAAAAATTTTCCTGTTTTTATAAACATGTCAATAAAATAATTCACAGTTTTCAAAAACAAGGTAATAAAACACGATTACAGTCCCATTTATATTTGACACACAGCGTAAAAAGCAAAGTAGGCTGGGACACATTTCGATCAGATGTAATAGTGAATTGTTTATAAAAAATGACAACTACATAGCACATGGCCCTGCTTTTTGTTCAGTCTTATTATATATGCGTATTTAAATAAAGTAGGTCAGATGAGGGGGTCTGGTATAACTACAATGTGATCGAGACACGTTTTTAAATTAAAGAACGGCAGTAGCTAATGAAATTTTAGGAATAATCTTAAAATAATGTATCACGAAAAGTATTTTCAATGTGAGGACTATGTAAATCCTGTGTCATCAGTAAAAGCAGCACGTTCATGGCTATCCTTAGCAAAAGATGTCATTGCAGTATCTATAGTGACCCACTTATACTAAAAACAACATCAATTGCGGACGACCCCTTACACTATTGTAAGTAACAACATAAAGATGTAGGTAGGACCGCCAGCAGGAGTAGCAAGTTAGTTGACACTATTTATGGACGATCCTTTATTTGCTTTGTTAGCTCGCAAGACGGAAGTGAATATGTTTAGAGCTCAGAATTATCTTTCAACTCTTCAATTCGATGTAAATCCAAAGCACATTATCAATAACTGTGACCTGTGGGGCACGGCCAACGAGAGGACAGACAGACAGACAAAAACATTTAAATAGATGCTCATCATCTAAAAACTGCAAATTAAATATTTTGCATTTCAGTACTTACCCTTTATAAATAGTGGATCATATATTTTTTGACTTTAAAGAAACAATCGAATAAAATATTTTGCAATTTAGGAAATACAAGCATATTAAGTATCCTGCACTTTTTGAAAACACATTTTAGAATCTTAAATTCCTGCAGTGCAGAGATCTGGCGCGGAAAGTTCAAGTTTCTAAAATATTTTTCTTATAATTATTCTCTTTTTAACTTTATCTAGAAAATCAGCGTCGGATTTCCTATTGTGAATGTAGCTAGTTTATTTAAATACAAAGCCTAAAAGTGTCAAAGAGAATACGTAGTTTAGTACTTAGTTAAGGAAAATTCCTAGCCGGAAAGCGTGACGTGGCATCCGTTAGGTTGCAGCTACTGGAATGTCGAAACCACAAACGCTAAAAATACGGCAAAGAATGACAGTGGTCTAAATAAAAGACTTCTACGATTGATTAATTCAGTAAACAACTATATACTAAGTTAACGCGTATGTTCTTCAGTGTGTGTTCTATTTTAGACAATCTTCTGACTTTGCTGCACAACTTGTTACTGTTGAAGTTTTGGCTTGACTAAAATTTATTTTTTAAAACCACCAAAGCCTTTTTATGTTCAAACAATGGACCGCTACAATGATGGTTTATAGGAATTCAAATTAGCTTAGCGTAATTACAGCAAACTGTAATATAAATGCAAATACGTGGAAAAAGTTAAACGTTTAAACAGTTTTCAACTGTAAAACTTTCTTTTAAAGTTGAAGCTGCAAACCATTTTGAAAATAAAAAAGTTATCTACACATTAGGACTACATTGACAGGTGCAGAAGCGGGAAGAGATATAACTGTAGGAGGAGATTTCATTATAAGCATTGTTCACGAAGCTGCCAAGTCCACCACAGTAAAATAAGCTTGTTATTTGTAATAAGTCAATGTTAGAGCTACAATAACTGATTTTATGTGTTGTATAGTTGTATTTTTTGATTATTAAAGAACGCAGTTATTGAGCAAAGTGATGAAAACAAAATAAAACATGCAACTGACGATTTCGTTAAAGATCTAAATAGTCGACAGGGATTTTTAATGAAGATGCTGAGAGCCCGTTTTAAATTGAGGAATTTGTCAAAACTTCAAAAAGTTCTGATTGTGATTCTAAGCACAGCTGTTTTTACCTGCGTTGGAGTGTTCGTCAGTCTCAGTAAACTATGACAGTTTGTATTTTTCTATTTAAAATGACTTACGAGAAGTTAGAATACTGAAAATATTTAGGTAAACCTAATTGTTTTGAAATGATTAGTACATCGCTATTAAAATGATCCGTTTCTACAATTTAAGAGTATTCAGATCCTGTGGCTACTAATTGCTTGGTTTCTGATCGGTGTCAAAATGGAGGAACTTGTGTTGACACAATAGATCGCTTCTATTGTTCTTGTCTAATAGGATTCGTAGGAATTCGCTGTGAGGTCGTTCTAGGTAGGAAATATTTAAATTGGCCAAACTAAGTTAATATTATACTAAAAAAATATTCTTACAAGACATTAACGTTAATCATGAAATTAGACATTCAATCTGATGTAGAGGAGAATTTTTCAAACAAGTCACTGGAAGTTTCAAACAACTCTAGTACCACAAATACACGTAAGTACTTCAAGAAAATTTGAAATAATTACCCAACGGTTAAGCTGACAACTATAACCTAACCTAAGACAAACTTAATCCTAACGAGATGTTTATATATTTTAACAGGAATTAGAAAGTTGTATTTGGTATATAAAAGTGGAGAGGTAAAAGTTATACAATGATTAGTTACCATATGCATTGCAAAAGTTATAAAAAATAATTCCATACAACAATATCATTTTTACAAGTCTTTGTCTTTAGCTAGTATCGCTTGTACCTAATTCTACAAAATGTTATGCAAACTAGATAGAAAAACAAACTTTAACTCTTAATATAGCGGTTTTCCTCCTGTCGAAATTCCGCTTTACTTAAAATTGCTTAGGAAATTTTCGCATGTTCTAGTTTATAAATTATGCATTAAAACAAATTTTTTGTTGCAGACTGCAATTTTTCCAGAAATTTTTGTGACACAATTAACAAATCGGACCTTTTGCAATACCAAAATCAAAGTGTTTCTGCATTTCAAATAAATTCTTCAGATTCCGCTGTTCCCACGTGTTCCAAAGAGTCCTGCTTAAATGGCGGAACTTGCATTGAGAAAGGGGAAGAAATTAGTTGTGAGTGTACGGCTGGATTTATAGGGGAACGTTGTAAAGGTTCGTAGAATTCGCATTTCTAATTGGCATCCTATCATTGCACTTTTTATGTTAAAGAAATTAGGCTTTAAAATTTTCCACCTGTAGCAATTACACGGGTGCTAATTAATTAAAGAAAAACTCAAAACCGTTATAACGATGTTTTACTGTACCTTTAGGAAGGCATGATTTCCATGGTAAATAAATTTTGATTTGTAAACAAACTATTTATTTTTTAGATATTGAGTGTGCGCTTTCAGGAACGTACAATTCTGCTGTAGCAAAAACTCCTTCGTGTAAATGCAGACCCGGCTACGTTAAGGATGCCCGAGATCCAGCAAAATGTCAATCTTCTCACAGTGACAATGCTACTTTTCTTTTTGGAGACGATGCTGGTATTCAGCAAATTTCCACAAGTCAATGTAATGTAAGTAACATGTCGTCTGTTAGGAACTAAAATAATGCATATTCATTTTTAGCTAAAATATATATTAATTATCTACAACAATATTTTAATATGTCCAGATAGCATTCAAATAGAACATACAGTCTACTCTCTACATAGTGTACCTCCTCATAGTGGATACCTCTACATAGTGTACTAAGCTTGTATCCCTGGCTAAACTCCTATGCTTTCCATGTTATAATACCTCTACATAGTGTACCTCTACATAGTGGAAACCTCCTCATAGTGTACTAATTTTGGAGGCCCAAAATAACATTTAAGTGTAAATATCGTCGCTTCATAGTGCACTTTCAGAAATTCAAAAATTTTCAGCGCTCATTTTAAAAATTTACTATTTTCTTGTCTTTATCTAACTGATTTTGCAAACTACCCAATCAAAATTACGAAACTTATTATTTGATTAATTTGTTTAGAACTAATATTACTTTGAACTGTAGGATTTTTATTTTTTTCATCTATAATACTATTTTTTTTTAAATCTATAACTCTCTACATAGTAAACTCTCTTCATAGTGTACTTATCTTGCTGGTCCGCTGAAGTACACTATGTAGAGAGTGGACTGTATACCACTTTTCAAAAACACGTAGTTACATTTTACACTTTTCAAAAACATGCAATTAGAACATTTTGCACCTTTTCAAAAACATAAAAATACAACATTTTTCGTTTTTTAAAACCACTAATTTAAAATTTTACGCATGTTTTTCCTTTTGTTGTATGACAGCATATTTTGATTTTAGCCTATGGCACACGTAGAAACTAAATTATTTAAATTATTAAGCTTTGTGATGGAGTTGCCATTCATCATTTCCAATTTTCTGCGTTTCCAACATACCTCCTTTATTTGTGGTGTTTTTTTTTTCGCAGACAACACAGATACTATTTTACACATATCCTGGATATGCCTTAGACTTTCACTACTCAAATAAAACGATGTTCTGGTGTGGGCCTCGTAACACAATAAACAGCGCACCAATCTCCGCTGGAGCTTTAGAAACACTGATCTTCACTGACACTGGCGCTAATATTCTTTCGATAGCAATTGACTGGGTCTACCACCATCTGTATTACACTGATTACAACAAAAACCGAATATCCGTTGCAAACTTAGACGGCAGCATAAAGAAAGTTCTTGTTAACGACGGACTTGAAGCTCCAACTATCATTGTTGTGAATCCATCAAATGGGTAAATTAATAACTGATTTCCAAATGGATCAAAAATAGCATTATTTGGAACTATTATTAAACACGTGGCTATTTAAAATGCAGCTTAATTAAATTCAGAAACAGGTGGATGTACTGGGTGGATTATATTTTAAAGAAAATTGAACGCGCTGGGATGGATGGAAGTCGAAGACAAACTATTGCCACTGCAACTGACAATCCATGGGGGCTGGCAATCGACAACACCGAAAATCGACTGTACTGGACAACGGTGTCGCCTCATCCCTGCTCAATACATTCAATGAACACTGACGGATCGGATCAAAAATTGGTGCTACGAGCAGCTGCACCCACTTTCAGTCGCAGTGAATTTTGGTCAATTGCAATCTTCGAGGACTACATGTACTGGCGGGATAGGTCAACGAATAAAATGTATAGAGCAAACAAATGCGATGGAGCACAGCTGACGGAGTTGATTACTACCGTAAGTTGAAATAAAATGCAGTGAGGCTATAGTCAAATTTATAAATGACCTGGCATTTGTAAAATTTAAAAACTTTAATTTTTCTTTTTTAAATGTATTCTTCTGTGTATCTTTTTTCAATTTTAGACCGGAAATCACAGAGAAGTTAAAGTTTACCACTTTTCCAAGCAGCCTGCTGTTGCTAACGCATGTGCCAAACGGACTTTGCAATGCTCACACCTCTGCTTGCCTATCCCAGGAATTGGAAATGCGACGATTTCTAGCATCTGTGCCTGTCCGGAAGGTCGCACCTTGGCTTCTAATGGACACAACTGCACCTAAAATTACGTACATGATGTCTTGATTATGATGCTGTGGAAAATTTGGCATAAAAATTACCATTTTGTTCAAATTCTAAAGTTTGACTTTGTCACCTTGCATAAGCAAAAACTTTCTTAGAGAAGTAGTAATACATAGCAGTAGCTTTAGCATCTTTATTGAATTCCAGTGTTAGCTTTATTTTTATTGAATCCAAGCACTTGCATTTAAAATTTAAAATTTGAAAAATTTTTACGTAAACTTTGTAACAGAACCGATATTCAAATCATAAAAATAAATTTTATCAATAATTGATTACTACTTTTATTTTGATCTTAAAAACTCTATCATTTTGGTTTATTTATGAAGCACAGATGAATATTGTTGAAAAATAAAATTTAAAATAATTTACTCTGATTCTTTAATTCTCAAACTGTGCTTGTCCATTATCTTGTTTGAATATAGATACATGTCCTTTCAGACTTTCAGCCGCATAAGTCATAGCGAAACTACAAACACTTCAAGATACTACTAAGGTTTTTAGGCAGAACGTGAGAACGTACGCTTCTTTGTTGTAGTATAAAAATATTCCAAATCATATTTATGAAAATTTTTAAAACAAACAGTTTTAGAAAAATACAAAACAATAAAGATTCAAATTATTTTGATGGCAAGCTTTTAAAAGCAGATGTTTTTTTAATGTTTCTGATGTGCAAAATAGTTGTTTAAGTAATTATTTTTTAAAAATGTCTAATGTTCCATCTTCATGTTGTTAAGGCGTGAAAAATGTTTTTTGTTTCAATGAGCATTGAAAATTTTAGCCATTTTTAAAACTTATACATAGAACATTCTGCGTTTTCAAAAAAATTGTAGATAAAACTGTTTTCCCTCATCAAAACATTGAAATAATTATAGCATTTTACACTTTTCAAAATATAAAAAATAGAATAGAACGTTGAACGCTCCTTAAAAACTCGTAATGAACATTTTACAATGTTTCTAATTTTTTTTATGACATAGCATATAATTATTTGTTTCTAGCTTCATCTTACTTTGTAATTATTGAAATATTCTTTTGGTTGATGAGTCATAAATAAAGTAATATGTAATGTAATTATATAAGCATAATTATATTATTCAATTTTTTTAATTTTTTTAGCTTAAAATTAAATCTCCAGTAAGTCAGCGCGAATTCAAAGTGGCTTAAATACATTTTCAGCTGGAATTAAAATATATTTTTAGGCTACACTATAAGCCATGCCATAAGCTATGGTAACATATGTAATAGTGACTCCAATTTTTGCGTGCCATGCTATGTTTTTACAATATTATTAAGAACGGGAAATATTGTATTTGCATTTTTGCATGCTTTAAAAATGTGCAAAATGTTCTCATTACTTGTTTTGAAAGGTGCTAAGTGCTTTATTCACATGGCTTGGAAAGAGGTATCACAATTGATTTGGTTCGGTTGGCAGTCGTCGTCTCAGATCTCGTACCCTCTTTGATCGTACCCTAGCGGACGTACCATATATATTTGTACCCTGGCCACATTCGTACTCGACCAATTGGTACCCACAAAAACTTTTTAATTGATAGATGGAAGTAAGGTTGATGGTGGTTTAGAATGGATAAAAAATCAATTTCCGTAGACTTGATGAATGAAATTATTGTTACTGCTGTGTGTAGCTCATGGATTCCTTACGAATTTAAGAATGTTAATGAACGTGTAATTATTTTTATTAGGGTATAAAATGTGAAGGTTCGACTGTGGCAAGGGTACGAACACAAGGGGTACATTTTACAGGCATAAAGGCAATGGGCAGTCCAAATAAGACAATAAGCAGTAAGCCAGTTAATTAGGAAATTGCGTATTGACAGAAGAGACAAATAATTATTGTATTAAACTTTATAAAGTTACTGTTTTTTTCCCCGACTATTGGCAGTAGTAGTTATAATGTCATCAGGGGCAAATCATTATTTCGGTTTAAATTGGATCACTGTCAAATTAAGATTTTCATGTAATGATGACTGCCCACATTGTAGATGAAACGCTTGAGTGGTTTTGAGGTATAGTCGACGAACGGCTGGAGTGGGCTTTGGATGCAGTGGGATTTTGCTTCAAGCAAAATGGGATAAATGGGATTTGTGTAAAGTGGCTGTGTCGCCCGACACAGCTCTCCATACCATTCGCTCCCTCCTTTCTTTGCCGTTTCTTCGCACCAACTTTCAAACATGAAACAGACTACTAACATCCACGAGTGAAGTGTTAGTGTTCATTCGACTTTATCAATTGGAACTTCATCACTCTTCGATTTTAAACGCCTGAAGAAGGAATAGTCCGAAACGTCGCGTTATTTTAGTAGTTTAAAATTCTACTTTTCAAAAAAGTTCAAAAACAAAAATTCAAGTTAGCCAAATTGGTGAGTCTCTCTTCCTTATATATATTCTCATTTGTGTAAAGTGGGCCATGGCTAAAGTGGGCTGCGGCTGAAGTGGGCTTTGGCTGGTCCACACCACAGGAATCCTCGCAAGCTTTAAAGCCAAAGCCCACTACAGCCGCAGCCTACTTTAGCCATGGTCCACTTTACCCAAATCCAAACTCGCTATAAAGCCATATCCCACTGCATCCAAAGCCCACTCCAGCCGTTCGTCGACTATGCCACAAAACCACTCAAGCGTTTCACCTACAATGTGCGCAGTCATCATTACATGAAAATCTTAATTTCACAGTGATCAAATTTAAACCAACACAATGATTTGCCCCTGATTACATTACGTTTGAAGCCGTGAGAACGTAGAATGGGGTACAAGTAGAGCTTACAAATATACAACAATTTTCACAATCTTTTAAGTGCACTCTCAGTAAGCATTTAATTAGACGTTTCAAAATACGGTAACATATAATGGTATGTTGACGCACCTATTAATAATTGTTATATCGATAACTTGGGTGTGGGCTATTAATCTATTCTTTAATTTATCCACGGGATAAACTTAACCTAGTTTTAAATATAAAAGAAAACAACAATAATTGACATACAGTTTAAAACATGATCAAAATAGAAATAATATTTCTAGTTACAAAATCAAAAAACATTGGCGTAGACTCTCGCTCCAGCGCTCGAAAATGCCCTTGCATGATCCCACTATCTCTTATAGACCTGATCAGTCCCTGCATATACCGTTTGTCGTCTCTACTAAGCCCACGTATTGAGCAGAACAAGGACATCTGCTTCCTCAGCTGCTTCATATTTTCTGGGATCTTGAAAGCGTTGTCAAAAAGGGACACATACACAATTACTCCCGTGAGCAATGCCGCAATTCCAAAAAAGCCAACTATCAAATCCACCGTAGTGTACTTGATCGCACCTACAGCCCCGAGTATTACTACAACAATGAGCATATTTTTAAGCGCAAAGACAACGTAGGCATTACTTTGGTTGAAGTATATGATAGAGATTTGTATTTTTCGCCATTCTTTAAAAGTTGCGAAAAAACGTCGCCTGTGTCTAGCCTTATCGTTAATAGTGGTTGCACCTGGCGCCAATACTGATCGCTGTTGTCGCTCAAGCTCAATATTTGAAATAGCTGAATGAAGTTGAGTATCAATTTTCATGAAAAAGAGAATTTGCATAACAGGAGTGAACACTGCATTGGAGACCCAAAAGAATAAAACTGAAAATTCTACAAATAAAAGACACAAAAAGGAATAGAAATTTTGAGATCCTTCTGGAAGGGCTGAGTAAAGCATAATTCTAAACGTCGGGTCATAAATGTAGACAGCTAGGACGGAAAATACATTCATGACACAAAGGTGTGGAAAGCAAATGGCCATGAGCTCCATCTTGTCCATTTTCCAGTGTGGTCTTTTCTTTGGGACTTCATTGCTCATATCTTAATACACATGCAAAAATTGGTATTCAAGGCATTGAAAAATAAAGATTTAAAAAATAAACTTAAAATCTGCAATAATGACGTTGTTATTTAGAAATTTTTTAAAGTAAAATCTTACCATTAAATATTTGGTTGAAAATTTGGACAGTCAGTCCAGGATAGCGAATCATGGCAGAGTAATTACAGTACGCGTAGGTTACAGAACTTAGGCAGAGAATAGTCTGTATAGGAAATTGTAGCAGAACAAAATGTTGTTGCGGGTACAGAAGAGATTGGCAAAGCCGTCCATTTTGATAAATAAACACGAAAATAGTTAAAATAAAGTACAAGCGCCATATCAACTTTCTCCAGACTGAAGTTTGCCGCTCTATTTTTCCAGTACTTAAATCTACGTTAATACAATAAATATTCAGTTTTGACAAGTAGTAGAACAATTTAAATGTCGCCCCAAATTCTACTTTAGACAACATGTTAAAATATTTGGTGTGCTATAGTTTGAGTGCAAATACCAAATGTTTTACATCTGGTTTAATATGTAACTGTTCTATTTCTGTGAGGTTCAAATGTCGATTGAATTTTAAAGCCAACAAATTCACAGACGGGAATAAAGCAACCCTATGAATAGTACGTAGTTCGGTAGTTTTTCTTTTGTGGATGAAATATTGTGCTTTAATTACTTGCAATTAGAAAACTAAAATTAGTTTTTAATTGAACTAACATCCATAGAATAATAGTTCAGTTATTTAAGCAACCGTTCAATTAGGCCAGTTAATGCATTCATTAAAATTTTCAGAGTCGTTCTTTTAATAACAAAGAGTATTACAAGTTATAAAACCTAAACAAGTTATAATTACAAGTTGCACAAATTATACAAGTATTAAAATTTATCGGTTAGTGGATCAAAACTGAAATTATTTAACAAAATAGCTTTTAATTGTAGGTACTTAATTTAAGCAATTTAACACAAGCAAGCATATGTTCCCTGGTTACGAAAACTTCACTATGTAATTGAAAATTAAGTGAGCACGTTTTGTGAAGATGGGCGAACAAAGATATTAATTATGATGCATTGCTAGTTGCGAATAAATTTGTTTCCTGAAGGTTAACGTTGCCAATTGGTAATAGCTCGTATTAAACTTGGCAGTTTTCGCAAATTAGCACTTGTATGTCCAAATAGTGCCATTAATATTATTGCAATTAAAATATTTGCACCTGTGCATGCATATCTGTACTAAAAACAAATTTTGTTTTTACTCATGAGAATGTCGCTTATTTTTAGTCATTATATTATTAGGAAGCTACAGTTGAATTGTTTGCATTACGTTTAAATTTAGCTGTGTTTGTGTTAATTTGGTATAGTTAAAATTTTGGTAATTTTGGTAGTGTTTTCTATGCGTAAACTATTAATATCGATTTAATTTAAAAATACAGGACTAAAACAGGAAAATAAAATTGCTTGCATTTGCTTACTACATACAATAATGCTTTATTCCTTGCTTTACAGTTTTAAATTCAATACTAATAAATATTTACTAATTTTTTAAAATTTTATACATATGGGTATTTTAGTCCCCATGTTATTATTGTTGCTCACCAAAAAATCGCCCTCTCATTAAATATTGTCTATTTGGCCGCTACTAAATAGACTTCTACGGAAGCAACTTTATTTCTAAAACGTCGTGTGGCGTTATAACAGCATGTACTAATATAATTTTTTTTTGCACTTTTAAAAAGCATGTTAATGAATAAAAAAAATTAAAAAAATTGGGCTTCGCATCTGAATTAATAGTTTTTCTTAAGTTTTTTTTGAGCGGATCTCATTTTTAATCCAGCTTGAAATAAGTACGTATTTTCAATTTTTTGCATAAGATAATTACTATTATACTGCCTTCGCCAAGAGACGTTTATCATAAGTGTAATTCAATAATTTGATATTATGTAATTATTATATGAATACAAATATAAAATTTTACCTGTATCGCATTTGAGCATCTTGTCGAGTTGGGACATGCAAACTAAAAACGATAAAAATATAAGAATGTTTATTATTACATTAAAATTACAAATAGCAACTTATTGTAATGAGCATAAGAATGATATCTGGAGCGGTTTACATATGACGTTAGAGCAAAATTATTCCAATTTGTAGCTACCCATCTACTGATATCAAAACCACTATGCTTTAAATTTGTAGTTTGTATTGAACAAAAATGTACATTTATTAAGATTTAAGAAATTTTTTACATTTTTTTTCATAATACGGTAATTATTTTAATTACTTTTTTACTTAAATATGGTACAAATATTTTGCTAAGCTACTTATTTGAAATGATAAATTTCAGTAGGTAGGTGGTTATCATAATTTTATTATATAATTAATATTTCTTTGTACATTTTTGTATTACCAGTATACCTTAAACTATCCATAATAAAAACAAATCAGATAATTACTAGTTATTAAATTTACTGTCTGTAAAGTAGTGTGAAGAACCAAAATGACCCACATGCAATTTAGACTACAATCAAAATGAGCTATATCATCAAACCAAAATGTAAAACATGCTTGAAATTCTAATAAGGAGATTTTAAAAAGTGTACAATGTTCTATTTACATGTTTTTGAAACGTACAATATATTATATTTACGTGTGTTTTAATACTGTAAAATTTTCTACCTACACGTTTTTTAAAATTGAAAAAATGTTACATTTGCATGTTTTTAAAATGTGTAAAATGTTCAATTTGCATATTTTCTAAAAGTGTAAAAAGTTCGATTTGTATGGTTTTAAAAGGTTCAAAATGTTCTTTTTGCAATCTTCCAAGATAATTTTTAATAATTATTTTCAAAGATATTGGATGTTGGTTTCACATAAAAATTGATATTGGTCATTTTTGTCCTTACTTATGACATAAATGTCCTGCATCCTTCACAATATAAGTCAGATCTGAATACAATTTAAAAATCATTACATTTAAACTATTACCTACTAAAAAATGTGTATTTTGTTGTGTTTTGTTTAAATTATTTAAAATATTTTTTGTTTTCTTAAACATACATATTGCGACTTTTTTACAACGAAAACCTAAAATTAAAACAAGCAAGGGATTTTAAATATTTAAAAATAATAAAGTAAAAACTTACAGAGCATGTGTTTATTATCCTAAGTACCTACCTACTTTATTTTACATACCTTTATTTTAGCAACATATTTTTAACAATACTTCTGCGCCGTACTAATTATGTTTTTTACATCATTTTAATAACGTTTTAACATTTAAGGTCGTGAATATTAATAGCAAATAACAATATTTCTAACATTAATTTCATCCGCTCCAACACTTTGCAAGATGTCTTACGGAACTTAAATTTGTTGTGTTAAAAAATATCGTCTGTTAAAAACCAAAATTACCCATATCCAGTTTTAGCTAAAAAAAATATCAACTATCCACGAAAATATCTCCACATGTCTTGACACCATTTAAAAAGAACATTTTTCACTTTACCAAAATATAATTATAAATCGAAGAAATATTATTTTTAAAAAACGAAAATAAAACAATTTGCACGTTTTAAAAATCATAGAATTAGAACATTTTGCACCTTTTCAAAAACGTAGAATTATAAAATTTTGCACCTTTTCAAAAACGTAGAATTATAACATTTTGTATCTTTTCCAAAACAGAAAAATTTCCTATTCTAAAAATATGTAAATACAACAATTTTCATTTTTTAAACACATAGAATTACAAAGTGTTGCACATTTTCAAAAACATGTAAATAAGACATTTTAAATTGTTAAAAAACACAAAAATAAAATATTTTATGCTTTTAAAAACCTCCTTATCATCATTTTACGCATGTTTTTCATTTTGCTTGTATGACATAGCTCATTTTAATTCTAGCTTCAATTGCATATGGTTCATGTTGGTTTTTTGCAGACGATATGCGTGTTTTGCATAATTATTTTACAGTTGCTGTGACTGATGTGAATATTCCCTTAATGTTGTTTTTCAGCATATAGAAACTTGATTGAAAAATTACCGCAGGGTAGAAAGGTTTATAGGTTAAGGATATTTAAAGTTCCTAGAAAAATTGGTAATCAAAATCGATAAAAATGTAGCTTAAAAATTCTAAATGTTTTGTTTTTTACAGTTAGGTTTAAATTCAACCAACAAAATTTCACACTGTCGCGTTTTAGTTTTAATTAGGCTACTAAAATTAAATAAGCTTTCAGTTTTACAAATTTTAGCATGTGCCGATTTAACCAATGTTTTTCATACCTTTTAAAACCTTTCTTCCCTTACGGCAGAATCTCGATCGTCAACCTTCCTATGGACAAATTCCGCATTCGGAAACATTGCCCGAAAACTTTGATGATAAACTAATCCTCCTAAATCCAGCTTTGTCACACTCTGCACTGGCTCAGTATCAGCAAAACACTGTGATGCGAAACAAATGCTAGGAAAAGGGATATAGATACTATTAATGACCTGTAGAGTTTTTAAATTAGGAAAAGTTTTCCTAAGATGCACACCTGCAGGTGAAATTTCAATAGAACGATACCAAATATCATGATTCCAACAAAATCTCACTGTGTGAACTTTTTCCATGATTGTTTGAAATCTAAAATATTGAAGACATTTAACTTGAGCCCAAAGAAGCGTTTCTAATGAAGGGGTCACCCCTTCTATAATTTTTTTCACAATTGCAAAAGCCCTTATTGCCTCATTTGGCTTCTCGAGGGTGGGTAGAACATTAATAAAAGACAAAGTAACAGGGGTCAGTTGTCTATTATGTTGATTGCCAAGGATTTCTAGTGAGTCTAATGTATCACTACTTAAATTAATGTGTAACCGCTTTAAAAGATAAAGCCAATTATCTGGCTGTATAACTAATTGCAAATATGCACTATTCCTAATATCTACCTCAGTTAATTTTGGAGAAAATTTTAAAATTTCTAACAAAATATTTGGCGGAATTTTACCTTTTATTTTTAGGAATTTCAATTTTAAACTTAGAGTGATGAAATTTTGACTAGTCAGACTGTAAGAAAGTCCGTATATTGTACATACATTATTAAAATCTCTAGTCCAGCGGGGGAAACCAAATTCAACGTCATTTTTTAGAACAAGGTGCTCTAAATTGGGTGCTATGAAAACAAGAATTCTTTTTAGGTCTAAGAAATAAATGACATTTTTTGGATGAGGTTGATCCGAGATAAGGACAAGTTTCTTCATAAAAGGTCCCACTTTGTGCAGGAATTTGGCAGCGTGGAGATAAATTTCATAGGCATCATGAAATACAAATGTTGTACAAGGAAATTCAATGATTCGAGATGAATGACTTAAGAGCGCCGTTAGTTCCCAGATTGAACGAGATACAACTATTTCTGGCCATCGGTATAAATGATAAGTGTGACGAGGTATTATTGTATACCTTTTTTCAGGATCTGGTAGTTTTAAAACAATTTTAGTGGTTTTCTGAAGTTGTTTTGATGCAGAATAACACCATTTGTGGGATACAGAGCGAACAGAAAAGAGCGTGTTTTGATCCATGGAGGCAAATATTAATTCAGTAATCTGTAAAAAAAGAGCAGTTTGATTTAATACATATTGCAAGTAAAAAATAAAAAAGCAAAGGAAAAAGCTTAAAACACGTTAGTTTTTCTTTTCCAAAATTAAAAACACTGTTTTTGTAATAACATGTATTCCATATCTACAAACTTTTACATATTTGTTTTAACTAATTATTTTAATTTTTTGACTTGTGAAGTACTAATATTCTAACCAAAACGTTGACACGCTTTATTAACAAAATCCTAATAAAATTCTTAGTTATTCTATTTACTACTAACTGTAACGAATTTGTTTGTTAACTTCAAATTGTTGGAGCGTACGTGGCTGTTAATATTTGAAAATACCAGAAAAACCAGTTGCTGAAAAATGATGGCAAATACAGTTAGCATGAATTTATTGAAATGTTGCCAAGATTTTGTTAAGGGGTGCAGACTCCTTGTTTAAAAAAATATTCACCAAACAATTCAAACAACCTTTGTTAACTTAAATATTAAAATTAATGCGAATTACTAAAGATATTACTGTTTGCATTAATACTTATATCAAAATTAATTACGCCCACCTCTTTATCTTACAAAATAGTGTTTCAAAAACAATTTTTATAATTGTTAGGTAAAACGAACAAACTTTGTAGCTATTTAAAGTTTTATTTTACATACACTTTGGAACATTAAACGTCAATATCGTCTGTAAAAAACCAAAATGACCCATATCCTATTTTAGGTAAATACAATACCCAGTATCTACAGCATATTCCAATATGTCTATGGAAGAATCTAAGTAGAACATTTTCCACTTTTGTAAAAATATACATATAAATTTTGCACTTTTCCAAACTATGTTAATAGAACATTTTACACTTTTTATAAAATATGGAAATAGAACATTTTACATTTTTTTTAAATATTTAAATCAAACATTTTACAGTTTTCAAAAATATGTAAATGTAGCATTTCACACTTTTCAAAAATATGTAAATGTAACATTTTACAGTTTTCGAAAATATGTAAATGTAACATTTTACAGTTTTCAAAAATATATAAATGTAACATTTTACAGTTTTCAAAAATATGTAAATGTAACATTTTACAGTTTTCAAAAATATGTAAAAAGAACATTTTACACTTAACAAAAATATTTAAATAGAAAATTTTACTTTTCAGAAAATATGTGAATAGAACATTTTTACTTTGAAAAAATATGTAAATGAAACACTTTACACTGTGAAAATAGAATATTTTACACTTTTAAAAAATATGTAAATAGAACATTTCACACTTTTCAGAAACTCATGTTACGCATGTTTTTAATTTTGTTTACTTGACATACACCTCAATTTGATTCTGGCTTTATTTAGATGTGGGTCACTTTGATTCTTCACAGACGATATGCGGATTAAGTTGAGGTCATTCAAGACTATACCAATGATGCCCAATAAACTAACAATACATTTTATTACAATTTCAGCAGATAAAGTCCTGTCGTCCACTCGTTAGTTTGAATGTTCGTATGCTAGACTATGTAAAAGAAATAATGTCGAAGTTTGCAACCGCCTATTAGAAAGGTGCTTGTTTTTGACTTTTCAGTCCGCGATCGGTTCCTTCGTTTCTATGCTGATCGACGGTAAAGTAATGCTGTAGCTTACGTACTAACACTAACACGCTGACGTTTCTTCTACTAACATCTTAGGAGCTGTCCGTCAATGACGTAATTATAGATACAGAAGGGAAGGGATAGAAAACGACCAATATAAACTTTGTATGACACTACACTGTGGAAATGCTAAAGAAGGGGAGTGTAGGCTTAAAAATTTAGGTCTTTCCTAAATGCCATTAAAAGACGACCCCTACAGACAACATTAATTAATTATATTGTTAGCTGCGTAGTCGTAAACTTTGCACGTATATATTCTATTTATATTGCAACTTGCATAAAGAACAGCTTAACTACGGATAACCATGGAAACGCGCAAATATTCATTTTTTTAATTTGCTGACGTAAAACTTACGAGGAATACTTTTTAACGTGAACAGCGCTTTTTCCACCAAACATTTTTTTCTGTAAAGGGCACCCTCTTCAACTAAAAATGGCTTAGCAACATGCTGCGCATGCGTACTTTCGTTTACTAAAAAAATTAAATTAAAATTTAAAAGTGGTCGAAATTAAAAAACGAATTTTTCTTATGGCATTTACAATTTTTTAAAACCATGGATCATGGGGGGAATGGGTATCGAATTTTAAAATTTTTTCTTAAAAAAAAAAGAATTAGGTTTTTAATATACGATTTCATATCCTACATGCTTAAACATACTTGATCTAACTTTAAATGCAAATGGTGCTATCTACTGTATATTTGCGTCACTTTTAATGTTACAATTAGCCTAATTTGTTTTAAAATTTTATTAAACAATACTTCGAATAGCAGAACACCACGCTTTAAAAATACCTCAATAAAGCTCCAGTAAACTTATGGCAACAGTATTTTGTATTAACTGCAACCGATGTATCTGTTGATTTTAAAATTTTGGAACACAGAGTAGCAGCTTAAAATAATAAATATTCTGCCTCATTCCCAGTAGCTAACACATTTACGGCAAAACCTGTTAAAGATACTTATGACCTTGCAGAGCAACTATAATTATCAGTCTGTATTGCATATGGTCCATAAATGATGTCACACAAAAATTTAAGTATTATTTATTCACCCACCTATCACTTTAGCATTGTGTAAACTGCAAACCTATACATAGCAAGCCTTTAATACCCGACTTGACCTACCGGCCCTAACATTGTATCTTCCTAGGTTCTCCAAGGCGCTTCCCTTGTTCATTTTTACTAAATAGATCCGCACCAGCATGCCTTTACAGCATAATTATTTCATTTTTATTGTTATGTAGTTTAAAAAGTTCCACTTTTACTTACACAAGGAATGCCAAATGCTTTTCGTGATGATCCCCAGTTTTCCATTTTTAAGCTCAAATCCTCCATGTTGTCAGCAATTCCTATCGTACAGGTAGTTAGTAAAAATCAACTATTATAAATGAATCGAAAGGAAAAAATTTTATGCTTTACTTTTACAACATAAAACGAGGACATCGTTAGCTCCTATTGGCAATTTAAATTTTTTTATTTCATTACATAGTTTTAATTATACATATATCAATTACTAAATTAAACTTAATAATTCTTACCCATAAGGAAAATCCAAGGTTCAAGATATTAAACCACGTGGCTGCCGAAGTAAATGACCAAAGTCAGAATTAAATTATCTTAATCCTCACGTTTAGACAGCTAAGTCTTTGTTACTCTCAGAACGACTCAATTCTTGAGGGTCATTCACGTTCTCTGCCGTAGAGCAACCTATTAAAAATATAACATAAAAAATAATTTTTAAATTTTAATAAATTATATTTTTTTTTTCAAGACACTTTTAGAATGAAATATTTTATTTTGAAATTTTGACTAATAATTTTTTAAAAACTAAATACATTTAATTTATAAATTTAGTCCTAAATTGTTTTAAAAATTTTAAAATGTTCTAGCTGCAAAGTTAATAAAAAGTGCAAAATGTTTCAAATAAAACATATTATAACAGCAAGGAGATCTAACTATACACAATAATTAAAAGCACGTGAATAGTACATTTTACATTTTTTAAATCAAGCAGTAAGAACAATTTGCACTTTTCAAAATCATATGGTCAGAACAATTTGGACTAAACATAGCCATGGTATTATGAATTAGTCAGCTAAAATGGTCATAAATCAAAAGTAAATAGAAAATGAAAGGACACGGATTTCATTTTATGGAAAAAGGAAAGAAAGCAGATTAAATTTCAGTAAAGAGTCAAACGGATTCAATTGTTTAACTGCAAAATATCAAAAAGTTCGATTTAAAATTTTAAATTCAAAAGGTAATTCTAATTAAACAATAATAATATTTAATAAAATAAAATAACTTTCTAACTTAATTATACTTTTATTCTTTATTTCTTAAAACTTTAAAAATAAATATTTAATGTCAAAATCTGTTTGGAAATGCAATATCGACGTACATTCTGTGCCTAGATAGGTTGAAGTATTGTGAAATTTACAAAAATTTGAACTAAGCGCCGACTATAAAAATTATTGTCAGAAATGTCGACCAATACTAAATTTTGTTAACTTAAAGCAAGTAATTATTACATCAAAATCACTACAACAATAAGTAGAAGTATAAATTAAAAAATTGGCACTTAAGTCTCAAAAGGTTCAATTAAAAATTCCGAATTTAAAAGTAATTCAAATTTTAAACAGTAAAATTGTATAAAATAATTTGTAACTAGATTTTACCAAATTAGATTTTTTATTTCTTAGGAATCTCAGAATGAATTATTTTGAAAAAAAAGTCAATTGAATTATATAGATATATGTAGAAATAATGTATTTAATTTACTTCCCTACTGTACTATACTGTGCTGTAAGCTTACAGTCAAATTTATAGGACAATTTTTCTTCAAATGTAAATATTTAGTGAGCAGTTGGCGTTCAAACAGCTGACAAATAACTCAACTTAAATAATTACAAGTTCGTGTTCCACTTGCAAGTAATGATGACTTGCCGCTGTTGATCTCACGGTTGAACTGATTATAAATGGTGTGTCCAGAAATTACAATAGAATATGTAAGTTATTATTACAAGTTGTTTTTCTTACGATTAGTGCTTCATTCGTACGTACCCTGTCACCGCAGAGTTCACTGGGTACGAAGCATCTAAAAATAGTAACCAGCCTTAAGCGTTTTGTTTCACTGGGTTTTGGTCGGTCGGTCAGTTTCAAAAATAGCATTGAACCCCTTTCCTATGAAAAATTATTAATTGAGTGAGCAGTATATTAAATATGCCAAAATAATGTCCAAAATAATGTCCAAAAATATGTACACAGATTAGACAGATATAATTACAGGACACAGTAAAACTTATAGTTTCCAAAAAAATTCAGAAAAGTGAAAAAGGAGGGGTAGGTTCTTATTGAATTTCGCATATGATTTTTTAAGTTTTTTATTTTGACCAATTTTGAAAATTTGGTTTTGGCGCCAGAACGCAATTTTTCACCGATATGATTATATACGTTATAATGACTCAAACCACGTAGTCCACGTTCTAATAGCGTTTTCTGCATTTCGGATTTTACAGTTGGGAAATGCCCCATGTTAGTATGTTTTCTCGGGATTTGGAAAAATTTGATGCAAAAAGTTTCCCTAGCCTTTGTTAAGCAATGTTATGATGGTCATTCGAATGAAATTTAGGTTTACTTCCCAAAATATATTTTTGAAATTTATAAAATTCGTCGTCTTCAAAAACTAAAAAATTCCCTATTGACTTTTTCCATTTTTCAAAAAAATCTTGAAATAACAGACAGAAGTCTTTCAAAACTATCCAAAAACAGATTACTTAAACTATTTTGAGAATAAATTAAATTTAAACGCACTTGATTTGAATCCACAGTAAAGTTGCATTTTCTAATTTTTATTTTTATTTGTTTTTCATTTATATTTACAAAGACAAACATATTTAATTACTATTAAGTATTAGGAATACAGGTATGATGTATCATTTGTAAAAAGCGGTATTAAATTTTTAACAATAAATATTTAAATATTAAATTTCAT
Source organism: Dicyrtomina minuta (assembly GCA_949802685.1). Classification (NCBI taxonomy): domain Eukaryota; kingdom Metazoa; phylum Arthropoda; class Collembola; order Symphypleona; family Dicyrtomidae; genus Dicyrtomina; species Dicyrtomina minuta. The sequence goes on along the minus strand of OX461808.1, from coordinate 171,299,951 downwards.
GTTACAACTAGTCACGATTGGCGTTGTATTTACAAGGTTATTGAATTCAACTAGTCATTTATTAAAATAGTGTATTGCTTTTTTTACACTTATTTAATAAGCGGTCGAAATTTCAACTGTAAGGTTTGGAGAGAAAATTAAAAAAAAAAGTACTTTTAATAGAGATGTTCTATGACATAAAAAACAATAAATTTATTTTTGACTTCTTTCTTTTGACGGCTGCCAAGTTTTACTTTATGTGCGATTATTTATATTTGAATTCATACTATATATTATTATATTTCTCAAACTAAACGAAATATTTGGCATTCCATTCTAGAATTTTAAATTTCTGTTCCGCTCCGTGCCAAATAAAACTTTAATTAGTATTAGTATCGTACAGTTTCATAAATCGATTGTCTTATTATTTGGCCATTGTAGGAAAAATGTTTGACACGGAAGTATACAACTAATTAAAAATGTTTGGCTTTGCGACTATAAGTGAAGATTGAATGAAAATAAAAATTGAAAAATCCAACTTCACTGTAGAATCAAATTAAAAGGGGTATTAATTTAATTTATAATCACAAATTCTACGTTAAGCTGTTTGAAAATAAATTTTGAAGGCTTTTGTTATTTCAAGATTTTTCTGAAAAATAGAAATAGCTCATAGGGTTCACTATTTTTTAGCATGGAAAATCCTATAAGGATTTTTAAAATTTTTTAATTCGGTCAATTTTCAAGAATTTCGAAACTGTATTCTGGGAATTAAACCAAAAATGCGCTCGAATGACCTTCATTAGTAGTACTTGACAAAGACTAGGGAACATAATTCGATAAACTTTGTCTTGACCCAAATTCAAAAGAAACATACGAATTGGCTTTCTTGTCAGTCAGGCCTAATTAAACACCATACTAGTCTTCGTTGTAGAAATGATATATTTAATTAATTTACCCACTTTACTGTGCTGACAGTGTAAGTTATTGTAGAAAATTCGAATTTATATTTAAATATCTTGTAAATACTAAACCGTTTCCGTCCCAAATGCTGATAAAGTGCTAATAAATAATGTAATCAGATCAGGGGCAAATCATTATTTTGGTTTGAATTGGATCACTGTCAAATTAAGATTTTCATGTAACGCTGACTGCGCACACAGTGAGCGAAACGCCTGAGTGGTCTTGTGGCATAGTCGACGAACGGCTGGAGTGGGCTTTGGATGCAGTGGGATTTGGCTTCAAGCAAGATGGGATTTGGGTAAAGTGGACCATGGCTAAAGTGGGTTGCGGCTGAAGTGGGCTTTGGCTGGTCCACACCACACAAAACCTCTCAAGCGTTTCACCTACAATGTGCGCAGTCAATAATTACATGAAAATCCTAATTTGACAGTGATCCAATTTAAACTAACACAATGATTTGCCCCTGATTACATTAGCTATTGAAAAATTGTAAAAACAAGCACAAGCTCTACACATAATGACTTGCCCCTTCTAATTCCACAGTTGAACTGAAAATAATGTGTCTAACCATAAGAACTACAGTAGAATGTGTACATTTAGTGGCGGACCCAGAGAAGGGGAGGGGGCTAGGGGGCTTTAGCCCCCCCCCCCCCTAGAAGGAAATTCTTTAAAATTGTAGAGATAGGAGCGGCCATTTTCCAATATGGCGGCTTAACATTCTGAGCCCCCCCTAGACAAAAATTCTGTATCCGCCGCTGTGTAAATTGTTATTCCAGGTTCGTGTCTTTTGTCCTTTGTGCGTACTGCGTACTCTGTGATAGTCAAGATAGTCGAGTTCGCTGGGTACGTCCTTCTTAAAATAGTGACAAACCTTAAGCGCTGTTTTGAGCTTAAAATTAATTATATAATTATCACTATATACCATATTGAACTTACGTGTATACTGTAATTATGAGTAGAGATTAGGTACGTTGTATAATTATAATTATCTATACATACCGACCAGCTCACCCCACGGCTTTATTTTTAAAAAGAGTCATTATTTATTACTAATTATAAAAGTATTCAAGGTCGTTTGTAAACCAACATGACTAATATCCATTTTAAACTAGAATCAAAATGTGCTATGTCATCTCATGAGTAAAAAATGTAAATCATGCGTAAAATGTTGCTTGAATTTTTTTGAAAAGTATAAAATTTTCTATTTACATATTTTTCAAAGGTGTAAAATGTTCGTATTTCATGTTTTTAAAAAGTGTTAAATATTCAATTTAAGTGTTTTAAAAAATTGTAAAATTTTACTATTTACCTAATTTTAAAAAGTACAAAATATTCAATTTACATGTTTTTCAAAGTTGTCAATAGTTCTAATTCCCTGTTTTTAAAAAATGTAAAATATTCAATTTAAGTATTTTTGAAAATTGGAAAATTTTTGAATTACCTAATTTGACAAAGTAGGTACAAAATATTCTATTTACATGTTTTAAAAAATTTTAAAATGTTCTAATTCCATGTTTTTAAAAGTGTAAAATGTTGTATTTACATGTTTTTGAAAAAGCCAAAATATTCTATATAAATGCTCTCAAGACCTGTGTCAATATTTTTGTAGACAGTTGATATTGTTTTGAGCTGCAAATGGATATGGGTTAGTTTGGTTCTTCACAGACGATATTTTAAAATAAAAGTATGCATTTACATTATTATAATTATTACAAACAAGATATCGTCGACGAAGAGGCAAATATGATCATCTCCATTTCGGACTAAAAGCAATTATGATCATCTCCCTTTTTCACAAAATACAACTAGTCTGATATGGTAATGATTAGTTAAGGGTTTAGTAATTCAAAACTAAGTAAATTAGGAGTCACCTATAAATAACGTCATCAAAATATCCCCATTTTACGTCCCTATGACCCCCCTGTGCCCCTGTCATCAAATTACCCGTTACGTAAATGGTTATGTTTAGCATGCAACACCATCAATATCCAAAAAGGTTGCTTGGCTAAACTAATGACGTAATTTTCGGGTGACCCCTTGAATTTTTTAAGCTTTCAATAATCATATATTGATAAACTATTTCAGGCTTTCATGAATGATGCACTAATTTAATAATTTATTTAAATTAATTTATCAATAAATCATTATTAAAACTTCAAAAAACTTAAACCTTAACTTATCACTACCATATCAGATTAGTTGTATTTTATGAAAAAAGGAGATGATTAATATTGCTTTTAGTGCTGAATGGAGATGATCATAAATGCGTTTAGTCCGAAATGGACAGGATCATATCTGCCTCTTCGTCGACGATATACATACCGTATAACCTGTTTTACACCAGAGGATTTACTACTAAAAATCGCACCTCCCAGACCCGTGTACTAAAATAGGCCCGTGTATTATTACAGATCCGTGTAGTAAATGTAATTTAAAGTTAACGTTAATAAGGATTCAAGGTGATTTGGTGCATATGCAAAAACAATATGAACCTACTTTACAGATATAAAAATTTATTGTAACACAGAATCAATTATTTTTGGCTAAATGAATCTAATAAAACCTACGTACCTACTATTTGAAACTGATTAAAATTAAACTTTATATTTTACCCAGGACTTATTTAATTGAAGGTAATACAACAGCGTTTTCAAAAAATAAAATGAAAATAACCTTCGCTGTGTTATGGCCTTAGTCAATATCAACTTTATAAAAATTCAATCAAAATATTGAATCAAACTCGATTTACCCGATAAGGATTTTTAAATTACTGTAAATTAGAGATTTAATTACTTGTTACTTGTGGCTCATATATTATAATGTAAAGTGGAAAACTATATAAACAAGTAAATAGTCCATAGATAAGCCTATAATACCATGCAAAATCATAGATTTGTATACAATTACAGACCCGTGTACAATTTCAGACCCGTGTGCAATTAAAAACCCGTGTACTTTTCAAACTCTGACCTGCCAGACCCGTGTAGTAATGCAGGCCCGTGTACAATTTAAGACCCGTGGTTAAATACAGAAAATACGGTAATTTGATTTTTTTTTAAATAAGAAAAGTCCATAGGGGGGACAATTAGTTCACTTTTTCTTAACATAGGAAATGCCATAAGAAATTTTTCAATTTTTAAATTCGGTGGTTTTCAAAAATTTCAAAACTACTTTAATTTTGGGAAGAAAACAAAAAAGGCACTCAAATGATCTTCATATCAGGTCTTAGGAAGGGCTAGAGAAACTACTTTGACCAACTTTGTCGGGTCCACCTAAACATGAGACCGAATGGGACCAAATAGGACGGGACCAAACATGCGAAAAAGGCTTATTTTCATAGTTCAGTCCCATTTGTCTTATTATGCATACAAGTCATGTTAAAAGACAAATGGGACCGGATGGGACCAGGCTTATTTATTAGCGTATACATACCAGTCCTCAAATGGGACCGAGCTTTCGTATGTACACGTTCACAGCTGCCAAACAGGACCAAATAGGACTACGCATGATTATAACATTCAGAGAGCGTTTCATAAATTACATACAAAATACTGCAAGAAACCGCGGAGTTTAAAAACTTAAATTATAAAATAATATTAAATACATATTTCAAAATTAACAAAGTTAATCATTAGTGGCTTAATCAGTATTGACTGGAAATTGTGTCAGTGCTATAGAACTTTATACTAATGAACACAAATAGCGCAGCTTGCTACTTTTCGCGGGCAGCGGATCACGTGTAAGTCTTTTAAAAAAATTCAACACTCAACATTTTTCAGTTAATAGCTACTTACCAACGTACTAACTTGGAACTTTTTGTAACTAGATACATCTACCTACTGACTTACTGACCTATACTCATGCATTGCGAATTATGTTTAAGTTATACCTTTGAATGCGTAGTTAGTAAGTTATTATTAGTTGATTGTTGGGACATGGTAATAGTGATAGTATTTATCAAGTACCTACTACCTCCATTCTCTACCTGTCAGTCTGTCACCTACCTGTATTTGTAATTTCCATTTCATTTTTGTTCTATCAGCTAAATATCAAGAATATAATTTATATGCTGAACCTGTACAATAATACTTTTGACTTTGTCGGTTGTTTGTTCTTCCTTGTACTACTATCTGTATGCCATTTTTGTATCCAACGTCAATTTTAAATAAATTTTTAATGTCTAACTGTTTTAGATCGTTAAAAAAATATTCTACAATTTTGAAACCACCGATGTGAGGAACTGTCGCTTCGTCTGCCGTCGATGTGCATCGTTTGGAGCCAAAGCGTTGCAGAAGCGTGTAACCATAAAATTCAGCAAAGAGCCCTCAAGCATGGAATGGAATGGTATATCAAATGAATGAAAATATATTTTCCGACAAAAATCAGAATAAAAGTAAAACATTAGAATATCTTACACATCTCATGAATAATTCTAATTCGATCTCACTGTCTGACTTCCCGTGCAACTCCTTCAGTTTCTATTTGAGGCACTTGACTGATGTTGGTCTCCAGAGCTTTCTTAGCGCACATAGGAGTTTCATCAAAAAATTGGAATTTTGCCCGTTAAATGTTAAAAATGATGAAGCAGATTCAGTTAGTACCGCGGAGTGCGTCATTGCAAATGGTTTGAGAAAACTATTATTGGAGCAGACACCGAATGTGAAGCGATTAGAATTGCATATTTGTGTGTCAACTGAACGTGGAATTGCTGTAACTGCAATACCAACTGAAAATCATAAGTCCAATCTCGATGGCAGTGCTCAAGAAGATGACAACGATACGAAGAAAGTTCTGTCCAAGCCGATACCGGAGCCGGTTCTGGTACGTGGTAATACAAAATTGAGAGTTCTTAACGTCTGGAATCACTTACCGCAAGAAATATTTGAAAGGCTGGCTGAAATCGTTCTGAATATGGAAGAAATGACCCTGGAAAATAATGATTTACACTATCTTATGCGGCCGTTGCCGTTGAATTAACGCTTAAGCTTTAATACCAGGATTCATCTTCTGAAAAATTTGAGCTTTCAACGTGACGAAAGCAATCTGAACTTGCTCGAATTGATTGCGAAGAACCCTCAAGATATTCAGTTAGGAGAGATTACATTCCATTTCAGTTTTGCACTGGATTCTGAACCAGGAATTTGGCTAAGGGTTGTTCGAGTCATTAATAAAATCCTCGATAGAACAGCAGACTCGTTGAGAGACATCACATGGAAAAGATCCAAGTTTCTCCCTGGAATTCACTTCCCGGTCATGAAGGGCGTACGAGAAATTCGGTCGATTCATTATTCAGTACCTCAACAGAAACATCAATCTTCAGCTGACTTGGCTCAGGATCAGAACCAGCAGGAATTTGACATTTATTATTTCCCCAGTGATCTTTGCATCTAAAAAAGTTTTCCAAATCTGGAAATCGTTCGTATTCGTGTAATAAATAGATACTGCTACCATTTATTATTGCCAACTGTAAGCAAAAAGTCTGTAATAAAATCCAGCATTACTCGTTTGTTCAACAATAATACTGTTCCTGCTCCCAGTGTCAAGTAACTATATTTATATCGAAAGTATGAGTCAGGAAGTGTCTGAAACAGGGTTTCTTTGATAAGTGCCGGCCAGGTCGGGAAGTGCCGGCCAACTTTAGTAAGTGCCGGCCAGTTTGACTTTAGAAAGTGGCGGCCAAATCGACTTTAGTAAGTGCCGGCCAACAAAAAATTCTAGAAATGGATTGAAACTAAATATCAACTACTAAATACTAATATTGATACTACTAAATATAATATCAATTAAGTGCAAGTTTGTTTTTAATCTAAGATTGCACACCCAAAGAATAAGATTATGGAATATTGTTCATCAATATTTGCACTGCGCTGCCACTGCCAGTAAAGCGCGTTCATTTTCATGCAGCAATAACGTATACTTGTAAGAAAGCATCAATAAATAATTAAATATTTATATAGCATTATCAATGGGGGAGTGAAGCTTAAGCAGTTATTGGCAAAATTAAACCATAATTAGGTAATTCTTCGAAATAACAGGTGGATGAAATTATGAAATCTTATTTTGTATTCGGAGTTTTACTCTGTATGGCATCGCTTCCGACCCCGATTTTACAGTTTGTGCTTTGGCTCTACGACCGGGGATTCCCACCTACTGTTACTATTGGCATACGTATGTGAATGTGATGACGCTGCGGTAAACGGACATTTGCTACCCGGACATTAGCTACCCGGACATTTGCTACCCAAACCCCAACCTAGGAAATTTGCTACCCATGACCTAGGACATTTTCTACCCAAGGCCAAATCTAGGACATTTGCTACCCATGGCTAATGTAGAAATAAATTGCATAGAAAATATTTATGAGTACACCACATGGCATCGTTAAAATAGTGTATTAATGGCATTATTGCTAATAATAGAAGCTAGTATAATTGTAGATGGTCGTTCAAAAATTATGTTTAAGTTATATAGATATTTTCTTTACAGTTAATTTTATAATTAATATACCCTGCATATTAGGAATGATTTCCGTATAAATGTTAGAACCAGATAACAACAAGCCATTGCAGACTCGCTGAATGATATTTGAAAATAATATACATATATAATATGTTTACAATTAATTTTTCTAATTTATATATTCTGTATATAGAATTCAGCGTAGAATGCATAGAAAAATTCAGCGAACTGTAATTTTTTTTACATAGGTACAAAATGTATTTACGTGTAAGAATTGTGTTTTTTTAACATAATTATGGTAAAATGACAGTTTCTAGTTTTAAGGTTTACTAAGTATATTTACTTCTTAGGTTGCGTACTTACATTTAGACTCATATGGAGTTTTATTTATTTTATTAGGATAAGGATTACGTTATAATTTTATTGTTACCGGTTTTTGTCTTTTAGTAATATTGTATCGTTTTTGCAATGGCTTGTTGTTGTCTGGCTCTAACATTTATACAGCAATCAGTTTCTATATGCAGGATATATTAATTAGACCAATTAATTGCAAAGATATTATATACATTATTTTTAAGTATCATTTTTGAAATACTATCTACAATTATACCATTTTTTATTATTAACAATAATAACATTATTAAACTATTTCAATAATGCAATGTGGTGTACTCATAAATATTGTCTATGCAATTTATTTCTGCATTAGCCATGGGTAGCAAATGTCCTAGGTTGGGGTTTGGGTAGCAAATGTCCGGGTAGCAAATGTCCGGGTAGCAAATATCCGGGTAGCAAATGTCCTACAACCGACGCTGCGGTATGCACTGTGGAAGCTTCTTATAAATTCCGGGGGTTCCTAATAACTTCCAGGATCTTTTTAGCTAACTATCTTGATTGTGATTGGGAAGGTTTTTCCGGAAAAATAGTTATAGAAGTTACCTACGTGCGAGTATCCAGTAATAAATAAATGCAATGGTTAATGATGTAATGTAAGAAAATTAGGAATTAATCAAGGGTGCACGTATTATCAACATTCATTTGAGTAGGAACATACCGTACAAAATTTACTGGATCATCGGCTTGCCTACTTACAAAATTAAAGATAGTACTTACCTATCTACAAATTGCGAACATAAATTTTGATAATATTGCGTGTATCAAAATACTAAATACATTTTAAAATATAAAAAAAATCTATACTTACAAATAATTTATTTCTGTTGTACGTGGCCCCAAAGGATCTAATTCCTAAACGGATTGTCACAATCACAATGTATGATAATTGAGCATACAAGTCTTTTCTTTAAATAGTTAAATACAAAACTACAACTTCTATTGAATTTACAATTCAATGAATATTTCGAACTTGAAAGAATTATAAAGTTGAGCGAGCTGGGGCCAAATCAATTACCTAAATCAGTTAATTAATACTATTATTAATAGAATATTAAACAAAAATATATTCAGTCATACAAATACAAAAATATAAGTCTACGTGAGCGACCAGTTACATTTCATTTAGTCTCAACATAATTGACTAATGCTGACTGCTGCTTCGGTCAGAAATTTTGTTGCAGCCATTCGAGAGCGGAGCATTTTAGCTGCTAAACATTTTTCTCTTGGTCTTTCAATTTCAGTATTAAACTGTGGGAAATTTGGCAAAGGATCCAGGGAGCCAACTTTGTAACATATTATCCACAGTGACACGGTCACATTTTACATCTGTGACTTCCGATAGAAATCCAACGATACTTGCACTGGAAAAAGCAAAACAAAAAATAAACAGTTTGAAGCTTACGAAATGTTCACGATTCTAAATTATAAACAGAAAGACAAACTTTTATAACTATATAGTTACAAAAAACCAGTAATTGTGTTAATTGTAAGTAAGCTTTCTCAGCATCCATTATAATTAAATTATAAATAAATAGACTTTAATTTTTCTACAAGTTGCCACTTACCGATTTCGTATGCTTGAACTCTATAGCCGTTATAATCCTAATCAGCGAAAAGTGGAAGCAATATCACTGGAACTCCCTGATACGTTGCTTTAGTTAAACTATTTAAACGGGCATGAGATAATATGATGTCTTTCAGATTTTTGTGCCTTAAATATTTTTAGAAAATCCAGTTTAGAGTAATGTCGCTGTTGACAATTTGGTGTAGCATATTAGGCATGTACCTAATTACTTCAGTTAAAAATTAGATTTCCACAAACAAATTGTAATTTGTAACGGATTTGAAAAATGCATTTACCCATATTGTCATATTGAAGAAGCCACTTTGCAACTTTGAGGTTCTTTTGAGCATCTGTAGGCAGTTGGACGTCCCATCTTTAAATGAATTGCAGGTCAAGGAACTTGCTCATCATGTCTTTTAAAATACTCGGGATTTTTGGACAGGTCCATTGTTGAGCCGAAAGCGAAAGCGATGAGAACAGCACCATTCTTGGCGTTGCCCGAATTGTCTTTGAATTCCTTTTTGTAATGAAATTTGCAAACAGATGTTTAAGTAAATTAGTGCATAATACATTGTTTTTAAAGTAGAAACATTTTCATTAAGGAGGTAGTATCTGCATTGATAATAAACCCATACGATGCCAAACACAAATCACATCAGAATAATATCGACTGTAAAAAACAAAAATGACCCATTTCCAATTTAAGGTAAAACCAAAAAGAGCTTTGTCCTAAAAACAAATTGAGATATATGCGTAAAATCAAGTAAAATTTTAGTTTTTGAAAAGCGTAAAATTAGCTAATCAAATGCATGGAAGACATATTTTTGTAGATAATGGATATTGTTTTAAGCTAAAAATGGATATGGGTCATTTTGGTTCTTCACAGACGATAATTATATAACTAAATGCTTGGATTTTCGTTTATGAAAATTTTGAAAGATTAGCGATTTTGATTGTACTACTTGAACAATGAGACTGATTTTATGCTATATTGGTCATACTTCTATTACTACTGCAAAATATACAGAATAGGCATGTGTAATGTACAATAACCTGTTTATGACAATGCAAATTCCAGCAGCCGATCAGCCGATCCCCTTCCAACTGCAAATGCTTCAAACTACGATGCGGCCTGTCCGATATTAAACGCACCCATAGGAACATTAAAGAAGACCAATATATACGATTTCAATGGGAACGAATTCTAACATGAATAAATAATTGTGACATTATTATTGTCAACAAAAACATGAAAGACAAAACCTAAGATTAGTTTTAAAAAGAAACATATTATTCCAGCTACTACTAAACATAGTTTCAAAAACTGTTGATGTTGTTGCACTCAGGACACTTTAAAGAGAAAATATTTCTCCTCCAATTAGACTCACAAGGAAAGCAACATCTGAAAACTCCAGAACTTTATGAACTACGTACTTAATGTTGATTAATAGTTGATTATTATTAATAAACCTGCCGAGAATAAGGAGATCCGTACCTTTACAACAGAGATGGGCAAAAACTCCCCCTCATGCCTCACCTCATGAGGGATGCCCCCTAAGGAAGATACACTCACGCTCACACTCACACTCACGCCATCCAAAACCCACCCTCGCACTCTCCCTCACGAGTTCCAGTTTCAAATTGTAGGCACTCACACTCTCCCTTATCAGCCCTCATGAGGCATAACTCATCGAATATTCTGGAATTACTCGCAATTATCGTTTGATATCTGAAGAAATACGTATTTGCTTTTTAATTGGGTTTCACAATTGTCTCATAGTCCGTAGGATGACAAAGATTAATATAAAATAAAGAAGTTACAACTATTAGATTGTTGTTTTACGAAACAAGCATGCTTGTTTAGAAAGGCTAAAATTGTAGAGAAGTTTTATAAATAAACCTGAATGTGCCTTTTGGAGTTATGGAACGGTGATCCAGTTAATTTTGGAGAGTTTGAACATACTCTGCAAGACATACTTATAGTGTCGCGTTGATGCTTTGTCCCGCTTGCATGGCCAATATACTCAAAATATTTTTGCAACCAAACAGGGATTCGAAAATTAGGCTTTTTAGAAAAGCATATAGCCTGAGTTGAATCCTCACTTTCACAGTTTGAGGTTATTTCAGTGTCATTTAATTATATGAATGCTATCAGCATTGTCTGTGTTGAAGGAGTCACTAACATTTTTTGATCCGCCTGGTTCTTCACGCACACCCGATTCGATTTGTTCATTAGATTCACATGCATTAGAACATGTTTCGGCCAGATTATAGTCATTATTTATTTTTGCTCTGGCTTCAATGTGGTCATTACGATTATGATTATTTGACTCTTAACTTATCTTTTCTAATTGAGGAGGTTCGACGTTAGCATTAGAATTTTTTGAGCTTGAATTCCCGGAAACTGGGTATTTAATAAAGCCAACTATGCTCGGCTGCACTGTAGCTGGTTTTGCTGACTTCGAGACAGACATGTCAGTAGTAAGATCCACGAATAAATAACGCAGAATCTAGCCCTTAGCCACAATTAGTGGCGTTTTTTACATACGACAAAAAAATAATAATTGCTGCGGCTGAACCATGGCACTTCCAGCCGCATCTTTTCCGTCATCTTAGTTGAGCCCCAGGCATTACATACTTTCGTTGCATCCACTCCACAGCACGGAGACGGAGCATTAGTGTGTAAAGAGACCAAATCCAAGTAAAGTCCGCCAAATGCTGCTCATTGTCCCTTATGTTCTTATCATGAACCGCTAATTATCTAGGCTCGTTAACAGCAAATTTTACGATTAAATATAACTATCTGCACGACATATGAACTGTATGCTATTTTATAAAAATGTTAGGATTATTTTCAAGTTCCAATTTTTTTATTTTTCTAAAATTCATATTATGCGCCTTTAACTATACCGAATTCCAAAATTTGCAAATTTTTTTGAAGTGCACACAATGATCTAATTACTGACTATGCATAGGCATAATTATCAGCGTTACTTAAAGCTGCTAAAGAAGAAAATAGCCTAACTGCTAATTTTTATATTCTTCATACTGCTAATTTTACACTAATTTACACTAACTTTTAAAATAACAATATACAGCAGTAAAAGTAAACGCGATTACTTTACTTATACGCTAAAAATGTTTTAAATTTGCAGAAAATAAGAAATAGACAATTAGCAGCTTGGTGATGGCACCTGAGCAGTAGTGTGCGAAACTTCGCGGACTCTCCTTGAATATAACTAAAGTGCTTGCTTCACGTTAAATCACGAGAATAAATGCGAGTTTGGTCCGGGCTACTTAATGTAGTATAAATAAATGTATCAGCGCCTGTAAAGTACCAATCATAAATATATTTCCTAGCACATTAATTATTAGGTTATTAAGACCCGCAGATGTGTCGTCCTTAAACAACCAAAATAACGCATCCTTATTTTAGAATTTTAGCCTCTCAACTTATGAACGGGTGATGTACGACGTCGACATGCGGTTGAGATGCTCAACGTGTGAAATAATTCACTTCACTCAGAACTCAAGCAGCAGCACTGTATGCACCGGCACCGGCAACGGTAGATGCCCGGACTTTTCCAATGTGTTCTTAATTACACTGTCTAACAAAATAAAATATAGAAAAACTTAAGCCTAATCTTATTTTTATTTTTGGGATAATATTACTATACTCCCTATACACACAGTATAGAAGTATGTATATCGTCTGTGAAGAACCAAAACGACCCATATTCATTTGTAGCTGAAAACAATATCAAATATCTACAAAATTATTGAAGTATGTCTCGAAACAATTTACATAAAGTATTTTGCACTTTTCAAAAAATATGTAAATAGAACATTTTGCACTTTTTAAAATCGTGAAATACAAAATTTCACACTTTCAGAAAGCATGTAGATATAAATTTTTTAATTTCAAAAAACATGTAAATAGAACATTTTACATTTTTAACAACATGCAGATAAACATTTTACTCTTTCCAAGAGCATATTAATAGAACGTTTTACATCCTTCAAAAACATTTTGCACCTTTTCAAAAACATGGAAATCAAACATTTTTGCACCTTTTCAAAAACATGGAAATCAAACATTTTTGCACCTTTTCAAAAACATGAAATTAGAACATTTTACGGGTTTTCAAACCTTGTAATTAACATTTTACGTGAGTTTATTATTTGGCTTCTATGACATAGCTGATTTTGATTGTAGTTTAAATTGGATATGAGTCATTTTGGTTGTCTTTGTAAAGTACATGCTTTGCAATCCACACTCTATATAGAAACAACTGAAAACTGGTCCGCCGACTCCACTGTACTAAATACTGTACACTGCGGGCTGTGAATATTTGTGCTGGTGTGGGTGTGCGTGAAAAATATGGGAAACTCTTAGCTATTATTTTGTATGGATGACTGGTCATTGTTTTCCTTTCCTTCAACGCGGCTCACTAAAATTTCCATTGCTCCATCTCAATTGACCGTAAACATTTTACTTTTTCAAAAACATGCATATAAAACATTTTGCGCCTTTTTAAAAACATAAAAAACATTTTTGCACCTTCTCACAACATGGAATTCCTTGCTCTCTCCATCCATCCAATTTCCATTCAACAAACAAGGTGATGGGCAGACAAACAGGTAGTTGAAGCTCTCTCTCTCTCTCTTATCCGCTTGAACACAGATAATAGGTAAGGCGGCAGATTGCCATGTAGTTAGAATTCAATGAGTACCAAGTGCGAGTCAGAAGAAATAAGGGGAATTGAAACAGCTCAAATACATTTTAGTTTCCGAGCCTTTTTCAGACTAGAGCAATTCAATAAAGTATTACAATATACGATACGCATGCTTTCACAGGGATACAGATATCTACAGTGGGAAAAGCAAACGTGTAAAACTTCATAACTTTTTGATTTGGATGATCGTGAGCATTATTGTAGAGGTGTACTGTAGTCTGTAGGGCTGGAAGACAAAGCGATGGAGATGGCCTGTAGTAAGGTTGTAGGAGTTTCATCATCCCATCGCTCAGACTCGGACTCGAAAACTCATTATACACTGTCATATCATCAATTTTCCGTATTCGGATTCGTTCATGCTCATTATCTCTTTCACACACGCACGCCGAAACTTAACGAGTCTTTAAATGTACGTTTGTGGGTAAAACACTGCTCTATTGGATTTCTGTACTTTTTGACATCAACTTAACAGTACAGGTGTAATAATGATGATGATGATCTTGAGCTCGAGATTTCCAGAGCCACATATTTATCCATCAGCATTTCCAGACCCCGTAATAATTTTTGTGTCTCAGTACATCTCAAAATGCACTGATTAGTTTCTGATGAGCTCAACTACCAAAAAAATATCAGACCAAGGCACACACATAATATTTTCGTCTTTTCACATCATTCACCTCTAATCTCCCGTGTTAGTCTGACTTGCCTTTACTGTCCCGTATATTTTATTTGAGCATTGAGTTATAAATAGTAAAGTAATTTTTTTAACAGTTAGCTGTATTTATTATAGTAAAAATAATTTTTTTATCAGTGAAAATGAATTTCACTCTAAAATCTATGCCTCTGTGTCCCCTTTGTAGCTCGAGCATTTGTGCTCCCTCCCCAGTACAGTTTTCTCATTATTTAAAATTAAAGACCGCATGGGAAACAACTGAGCGTGCCGATCAAGTGTATTTCTTAGATACTGCCCGAAAGCAAGAGTATGACCATTTCTGCTTTCCACAAGCTTATATAGGGAAGATAAAAAAATTGAGCACTAATGAGCCTCGATCAGCCAACGTTCCAGTTTTTGCATCGTCAATGCAGTGCAGACCACTGGATTCATGTCCCCTGTCTCTTGGACCATGTCGAACGAGTTCTGTTCGATCACGGAAACCAATTTAAAATCTTTGACCCAAAGATTGCATGCCCTGTTTTATTATGTCCCGGTTACTTCTACATGCATGAACATGTAGAGTTTGTTAAAAGAGACGATTTCAATTCATCTGCAAAATTGGTTCAATCAGTCGAAGTTTCAGAGATTGGACGCATGCAAAATGCCAATAATGCGGCAGCCGCTAAAATATTGGTATTAAAAAAAGAAAACTTGGAGTTGAAAGCACAGGTTGATATTTTGGCTAAATTTATCAAAGCAAATTTAGCACAAAATGCAATTGAACCTGTAGCTTCGACTTCTGCTGCTGCAGCTTTGCCTTCACAGCTCACAGCAGAAATGATAAATAATCGTAAGTCACTCATGAGTAGTATAGTTTGATTAAGATTAAGCTTATCCTGGTTTTGCTCAAACAAAAGGAAGCTAAACAATAACAACATCACTGTATTGAAATTACATAGCAAAGAGATATTCTACCTACTTAAATATTGCTTTACATATTTTTAGTGCACTCTGTGCACAAAATAAAAATATCTAAAGCAATATTTTAGTGGTTAGGATATTTTATGGATTATTAAAATCAAATGAAAATCAATGCTTCTTATAATAACAAAAATGCACAGTTTAAATTTGAATTAGCACAAACCGATTTAGCTAAATCTAAAATGCGAAATGAAAACAAATGACATATAGTCAATACTAAAGTATTGTTTTTACATATTTTGATAGTACTTAGTAAACACTGAGACTATACAAAATATCAAAAAGGAATATTTTAATAGTGACTTTATATCATTTTAAGAAATGTGAGTCCTAACAAAATTGATTAGACTTTAAAAAAATGCAATTATTCAAACCACAATTGTATACATGTAAGTAACCTACGAAACTTTGTTCACACGCAGTATCCGCGGCTTTGGAGCATAATCTAAGTTATGCTCGTGGGGTTTGCCACTTACCTATTTGTGCCACTTCAACATCGTGTAATAACAAATATTTTAACCTAATTTATTTAAAGCTCTATTTTCAATATGTCAAAATCTTGATTATGATTGATTGTCATAATAGCATCTGTGGCTTCTAAGCCAACATCGGCTGCAAAGCGTAAACGACGCAAGCCCAAAGTATGTAGCGAGGACGAGCCTAAAAAGGTTGGTCGCCCCAAGCGTAAAGTTAACAGCTCTGAGCAAAAAAGGGAAGAAGAACGTGGGAAAGCTAAATCAGCTCGACGAGCGAGCAAACCCACACGCAATCCTCTCATTAGAGGTAACGTATTCTATATTTTCTAGCGCACAGATGTGGAAAGTATTAAAGTGTACTTTGAACGTAATTATCGCGTCGTATCTAGCATAATTTATACGGTATTTGATTTTAAATTTGAAGGCACTTCTGATGATGATGATGATGGTGGTGGTAGTAAAGAAGTTATCTACGTTCCACCACCTCGCGTCATTAACCGAGAGAATGCAGCTGCTACAATTACAAAGCTTGCGTTGAGCAAGACTTTGGAAGTACAGTTAAATGCACATGGTAAGTAATTTGAGTTTTAAAATGCATAAATGATTAATGACAATGAATTCGAGACACTATTCGAAAACTACTTACTACAATAATTTAAAATTTAGCTGTGAGCAACTACCTTGAGAGCGAGGTAGTCGCCATCCCAACCATCAAAGAACCGCCTTATGTTTTTGAGATTATTGTGGTGCCGGATGATGATAATAATGATGATGATGATGATGCCGAGATCGTTGTAGACTATGATGCTCTGAAACCGCCGACTTCTCAAGCCGTGACGTACTTGACACCTAAAGTTGCTAGTCCAGCAACTGTGCCTTCTGCTGCTGATGCCGAGATGGTTGCGGCCAGCGCTGATGTTTCTACACCGTCGGCTCCGACAGCCGTGACGGACATGGGACCTATAGTTGCTAGCCCAGCAACTGTGCCTGCTGCTGCTGCTGCTGCTGCTGCAACCGATGATGTTACAAGCCTGTCTGCCGGAAATATTGATTTCGCTAACGATCTCATAATTACAAGGCCTGTCTCACCACTTGATTTGAGCTGCAGGAAATCGGAGCGCACTAATGACGTTTATGTAGATTGCCTTCCTCAAATGGTCAAATGCCCAGGTATTAATAATGATTGTATGCCTCTTTCACCAGTACAGACCGCAGTCGCTGACGACGTTTTAATTCCAGCTGTGCTAACAGGTATTATGCCGGAGAAAGAAATGCTGCCTTCTGCTGATTTGAATGAAGTAAGTATGTTTTAGTGCTGAGAATTTGTACAGTATGAAAAAATATTAATATTAGTTTACAGCAAAACAAAATGCAATATATATTTTATAATATTTTAGAAAATGCCGGAAACGGAAACAGAAAACTAAAATCAAGTACATTTTCAAGATTTATTGATACAAAATTCAAATTATGCCATTTTAAAGACTAATTTATTTTATGAATTTATATTTTTTCATTTTAATTCATTTAAATGATATATATTATTTTAAAATTGATATTTCAAAGACTGATCAAACCAATACTCATTATTTTCATGATTTCAAAATTTTTGTTTTAAATTATTTCTGCCAAAATTGTACAAATGTATTTAAAAGTATTATTTATCAAAAAACCTTCTTATCTGCGCCTACCTAGGCGAGTTACAGCTTAAGATGTGTTTATTAGGACGGCTAAGAATAAAACAATGTACTTATCTACATCTACTTAGATGAGCTATAGCTTAAGTATTATTGTGTAGGACATGATAAGTGAATAAAATAAATAAAATAAATAAATAAAAATGTTTTGATTTTTTACTGACAAAAATACAACAAATGTTGAGTATCTACATAATCACTGTGGATGCGGGTGGATAATTATTATATTTGCAAGCAAACTTTCAAATAAATTGCTATGGGTTTTAATAGTGTAGCAGTTTGTTTGAAAATCTTTGCATTTAAATAAAATAATTATTAGGTGGGCTTGTCAGTAAAAAATTAAAAATTCTAAATTCTACTTGTAATTATGCAGCAACAAATAAACTTAGTGTACAGAGCTTTTAAATGTTGAGCCATAATTAAATATTTGCAATGCCACTAACGCTGATGCTTAGTGAAAAAATCAGATTTCTCGCGAACATAATCAATAAATGCCAACAGACTGTCCATGGCCTTTTCATCAAAAATGACGAAAGGTCCTGACCAATTTGGATTTTCGTTTTGAGCTTTCGCAGTAATATGATTTTGTATAACAAGTTCATACCCAGTTGTCAGCGGATTGAAAATCAAATGTAGCTTGGCTTCCCCCAGTGTCATATGTGAGCTGGTCCAAAAGTCGAATTTCTTCAAATCCTCCATTGTGGCAATGGCAGACCCAGGTTTCTTGTCGTCAAAGAAAGGGATCAAAGAACTTTTTTCTCGTCCATCTAAATGGTGTGTATTTATCTGGCCAAATATGTCCTTAATGAAGTTCTCGACTTCTTCAGCTTTTGAGAGCGTGAAACTCACAGTTTGATATCCACTTTTTGGATTCTGCCGGCCAAAGTAAAGAGCAATTGTACGCAGACTTTCGCTGTGAAATTTCCGTCCATAAATTTGCTTTGTATAAATTGTATTCCCGGCTTGGCCAATCTAATAAAAAATTAATCATAATTCTATTAATATGTTTAAACTTTATTGCGCTGAAATAGGTCCTAACTCAAACAAACATTTTTAATATTAACACAACAACTATTGCAAATGTTATATTAACTAAGCACAAACTAAAAGTAATTAAAACTAATTTACCTTCTTTGATTCTGAAGTATTCTCAAAGAAACTCCAATCCTTTGGAAGTTCAATTTTCTGCAGAGGTTTGTTGTTCCGCGGATCATAACTTTCCAGCCTAGGTCTCTTTCATTTTACGCTTGCGTCTGTTGATAATAAAATAAAAATATGAACAAATTAAATATTGTCAGCAATTAAATTTCACTTAGCTATACTTTCGCAATTAACTAGAGCACACAATAGTTCAACACGGCTACTCTACCTGCTCTGAAATTGTTGCCGTCCTGGCTCGAGCTGCTTTTGTTTGAATTCATGTTGATACTTTGAGAAGCAAAGCTAGAGAAATGCAAACTGAGAAGGTATATTTTGAATGAGCCTTGGTTGCTCTGTGTCACAGATTTATATCTAGAAGTTTAAGACCGAGGGAGTAGTGGATGCGGATCTGGGAGGATGCTTGAGCATACGCTATCTGGATTGGAGAAAATTCGAGATGAAAGGGTGGAGCTTGTAGCAAGCACTCAACACATAATGCCTTTGTGATGTAACCTTGCGTGCTTACTCTGTATGGATAAAAATGCGACGCACAATAGTTAAGCTGTGGAATCATACACGTACTCCAAACTTGTAATAGAATATTATCTATCTCTGGTAATGCATTATATAGCTGCACTTGTGTTATTAAACTACGCCTCGCATAGTGAGCAATTAATACTGCTAACGTTTTTTTGCGCACGTCTTAAACTGTTTAATTATTAAAATTCAAAAAACAAGTCGCGCAGCACTTTATGGTGAAGTCATGAATAAATTTGAACATTGAAAGTTTTGCTTCTTTACAAATAGAACACAGCTCCACTCGGTTCTCTCCTGCTAGAATTCGAGTATTTTCAACGCGGTCTTGTACCGGAATTCGCAGCCAATTATAACTGTAAGACGTAGATTTGTCAAATATTTTCATCCAGAGCTCAGTTCTCTTTGACCTATGTTGAAATCTTGGATAAAATTCTTTATCAATGTCAACTATAAGTTTTTGCAAGTCTTGTTGTAATTTTAGTCTAAAATTAAATTTAATTTCAATAGGTTTGCATGCTGCACATGTTTCAATCTTATAAGATTGTCCTGGATCGTCAAACTTCCAAAATCGTTTTAAGCAGTAGTTGCATATTACTAAAATTCGCACATGTTTTCCAACTTTGAGCTTGTTCGTTTCGAAAGGCTTATTGTTTTCTGGTAGTTTTTCATCGGCGCACAGCCGACGCTGATTTGGATCAAGTGGCATATCTAAAAAGGATCTCGTCTTTGCTGATTGTTCATACTGTTTATCCAAGTTCCCTTACTTGCTGAAGGACTCCAATTTGGCATGTCACTAATAAATAAGTCCAAATGTTGCGCAAAAGAAACCAAAAAATGTATTCACTCTGTACTTTGTATTCGATTTTGGTACATGCAAAAGCAGCGACAATTGTTTAGTAGTGGTAATTGAAACGTATAGATTGATTTCTGATCGGTGACGTAGTTTACTTCTGATAAGCACGATGTTATGTTATGAAAAGAAGACAGAGAATGAACAAAATTCTGAACCGATTGGCATTTAACAGTACTAGCTAATAAATAAACAGCGCACAATGATTGAATATAGTCACTTCGACACCGTCTAGTAGAGTTAGTTTTATTTGGTTTTAAAAATGGGTATTTAAACGTAGTGCAGCAGTTCTTATGCCTAGTAATACGACTACCTAATTCTTCCAATAATTGCACAATATGGTAATTAGCAGTGTAAAAGTATAATTCTGGAATTTTTATTGTTTCACTGTTTGAGTCGCCATCAATACTTATTCCGTTTATTATAACAAAGCATGTTCGTCCGTGCAAGTAAAAATGGTTAAAATTACAATAACTGCAACAGCACTTTTTTGCTTTTTCGTTTTTAATTAAATTGCATACCCATACTCTTGCCATTGGGATAAAACAGGTTTTTGATATGAAATGACTTTACATATTTACTATTCAGTTTAAAACAACTATTTTTCTGGTAAAACATAGCATCCTTAATTAAATCAGTAACGTTTAAATCTTTAGTCACCTTAGCCTGCAATATTTGTTCATGTAAGTTATCCAAATATTTTTCGTTTACCTCTGGATGTAGTCGTTCGCACTCGCGAGAACAATATGCGTCTTGCGAAGGAAATTTCTGTCCCAATAATGCACGATATACTACTTCTGGGCTCAATACACAGAAACACACTGTATTTGTACAATAATATCGCACACACTTAACTTGATTCCAACTGTTTTGACGTATAAGTTTAGTTTTGCGGAACACACAATGCTCAGACATGTTATTCGCTCTCCATGCAAGAGAACTACTAACACTTGAAACCGTGGAAAGACTCAGACTACTCTTCCAGCTCTCCTTCTTACTGGAACTGGAGCAATTATGTTCCATGCGTACTTCAGAATTTCAAACCGTTGTGGATTTTAACCAATAGGCTTCAGAGTTTCAGTCATGGGTAGTACCGTTCCCCAGACAATATTACACTCTACTCGTTCAAAGTCACTTTTGAAGAAAGTAAAGGTAACTGCGAGCCTGAGCAACACGTTAACATTAAAAAGAGAAAAAAAGAAAAGACGCGAGGGACAAAGTTCAGTATTAAAATATATTACTATCTGCTGCGAGCGCAACAAAAAACTAGTTTCATCCCACAAATTGAAGCTCACTCCAGGAATACGATTTCATTGGCCCTACCTCCGTAATAAGACATACGACTTTGATTTTCACATTGAGCCTTACTACTTCAATTCTGGTGCATGGTTAGGGGATCTATTTCGTAAAGTTGGGCGTTCAATGAAAGCCCATGAGAAATGCAAGTGCTTCTCGTACCCTTTGTCTCGTCCTTTTATTGTAAATTCAGAAGTTGAGTGCAGGCAGGATTACGTGAGAGCTCTTGTTGCTACCTGGTTACTGGCTGCAGGTCTTCGTTGTCAAAGTGTTTCTACATTCATCGAGTCTGAGACATGGCTTGATCATTCACTTGCTGACCAAAAGTGCGATAAAATAGACTTAAATATTCAGTACTTATTTTCTTTGCCTTTACAAGAACTGTCGAAACCTTGTTATTGCAAATACTCTAGATTCTTTGACAATACAGATTGTGCTGGATTTTAAGAAAATTTTGCGATTCACATCGATAGCCTATCTTTGGAAATGCCAAACTGGCATCCAAGCTCATGTACTCTACCGTGCAACCATTATTGTCACCAGACATTTTTGTGCTATTATTAATACAAGAATGGCAGACGCAATAGAGCTAAGTGCAAATCAAAAACAAACAATTCACATGGTTGAATCTTAGTTGAGAAAAACCGATGACGAACTGCTGAATTCACCGCTACAATTAATTATAATTGGCCCTGGCGGATCAGGGAAAAGTGAGTGTTTAAAAAGAATAAAACAATTGCTTGAAAATGAAGAACAGCAAGATTCGAATTTTAAACATATTGTTGCTGCGTTTACGGGAATGGCGGCACATTTAATAAAAGCCCAGACTATACACTCAGCATTTTGTATTCCTGCATATATTAATTTGGACGAGTTAAAAAAATCTGACATTGAGAAACAAATAACTCTATCATTTCAAGAACAATATTCAAAGGTGAAATTTATTGTATTTGACGAATTTTCTCTGATTGGGCTACGTTTGCTAAACTATATTGACAAATTATTAAAACTAGTTAATACAAAATACGTAAACTCAAGTTTTGGAGGAAGATCAAATATTTTTTTTTGGTGACATACTTCAAGTATTGCCGTGCGCAGATTATCCGCTATTTTATAATTTAAACGACTTGCAACAAAAAAATTCTAAACTTGTTTGCGTTGCAAAATTTTATCGAAGAATTACAAATGTGATTGTTCTCGATACAGTGTATAGGCAATTTAGAGATTCCACAGACCAGCTTGATTTTCGTGAGTTTTTATCTCGACTGCGCTACCGTAATTGCACAGTGCGTGACTACCGTTATATTCAAACACGAATGAAACACAAACTTCCTAAAGAAGAACAAGATGCAAGAGAACGTATGCTTTCGGTGTTTCCCACAAATAACTTGGTCATCAACCACAACAGGTTTACTTCTGGTTTCTTGTGTATTGTGCACTTAGCAATATTTGAAATATTTTTGTATAATTATGATTAATATGTATAAATATTTTTTGATTACTGTTATAAGAACCCTGTTACATCGAACGTTCTTGGAAAATGAAATTGTATCGCTTAAAAATGGACTGGTTGTACTCGAGCTTGCTATTGGCTGTCCAATTATCCTTCGCAAAAATATAAATGTTGCCGGCGGACTGTGCAATGGAAGTTTGGGTAATGTTGTTGGTTTTGTTTACAAAACAGGTGAACGCCTTAAAAATGCTGTTGACAAAATTACTGTAAAATTTTTAGTAAGCTCGATTATTAATCTAGAGAGGTGTAACGAAAAAGAGTATAGCGTTATAACAAAAACATTTTTGAATGTAAATAAATTTCCTATCCAGCTTGCGTATGCAATAACATGCCACAAGGCGCAGGGGACAAATTTAAATCAAATAAATTTTTATTTAGGCAAACGCGAAATGTGCAAAGGACTGGATTATGTAAGTTTTTCACGAGTAACTAGATTCACAGATATTATGATATTGGATGATTGTATTAATGAAAATAGAATTGTGTATTCTAATGATCGTCGCGAATCATTTCCTCAGCAAATTGAGGAACAGCGGCTTAATAATTTACATGCTGAAAATAATTTGTTGTTATTAAAAATAATTTTAATATTATTAAATGTACAATTTGTAATTTACATCAAATTTTGTTTTTATTTCAACCACTTGCAATCATATACATATTATCCTATTATAAAAAATAATGCCCAAACGGTACTAAATAGTTTAAGTTAGTTGCATCTGGATAGACTCTAGAAACATCTTAAGAATGGAGGCCGATTTTATTAACTTTTAACAAATAAAGTCTATGATTTATTGATCGAATCATATCCACATCTATAGTTACAAGTTCATTTGATTCAATTACTTTTCGATAAGTTTCGTAAGATTGATTTCTTAAACTAGAAAACAGTATTTCTTTGCATTTGAACTGTTCAGAAGTATCATAAAATTTTAAACTGTACTGTTTACTTTTTAATAAAATAGCTTTCTGTATATTATCAGATTCAATTTTCCAAAGACCGCTAACTCCTTTTTGATAGTTAATTAATTCAGGATATCTTAAAAATATTTCATGGTCTGATTTTAGCTTTAAAAAGTCAAACAAAATTTTAAACTTTGCAAAATTGTCAACCAAGTTATTTAAAGGATTCCCTAAAAGGCAGTATGCACTGTCGGCGTCAGAATAAAGATTTGATACTCTATTGTCAAAAGCTGGTTTGAGTTCATCATGATATTTTTTGTAAAATATATATTTAGCCTCCTCAAGTATTGACATACCTACCATTGGAGAATTATTCATTACAACCTTTTTAGGTTTCATTGAAAACATACTTAAATCAGAATGAATTGGCTTAAAGTCAATACATAGCAAAGATGCAATTAATTGTTTTGCTTCGGCTTTGGAATTGCAAAACTTTATATCTTTTCTATTCAGATGTGACCGTAAAAATTTTCCAAATACTAAGTTATTCATTATTTTCAAAAAATCATTTTCTGAAGGAATGTCAGTTTGTTGTCGCATTTCAACATTACTCTCGATAAAAGGCCTGATGTAATCTTCCTCGTAGAAACTTATTCCTTCATGTATATTTTCTAAAATCATTCCTTTAAGTAAATAGTATCGTAAAATGCGATAGTGCACAACATAGTGCTTTTTTGGGTGACAAGTTAAAAGAAGTTTTTCTTGCGTAATAAATGATTTTGAAATTTCAGGAAGGTTGTGAAGTATTTGTTGCTGCTTTGTTGATAATTCATTAGGTTTAACGCAGAGCTTTTCTGGGGCTAAAGGCATGTCCATAAATTTATCGTGAATTGAAGCGGGATAAATAAGGTCAACGTTTAATATATAACCAATATTATTTTTCCCTATATCGTCGCTCGCCCAATTTATGGATTCTAATACTTTCTTGTCAACCCAACTATAATTGGATTTTAGGAACTTAGATTTCATTGCGTGGGCGTACAAGCTGTAATTGTCGAACCCAATTATGTGAGTTCGCTCTTTATTAGGATCATAGTCCTTTCCATTTTTTTCGTTATTTGATTTAACAATTTTTTGTGTTGCAAAGCACATTTCTTTGCGTATACCATTTTTAATCATATCAATCATCTTAATGTCTTTAACATATTCAATTTCAACGTTTGTCTTATGCAAAAACGCATTCCAGGCATATCCGCTAACACTACAGCAATACGTTGGGTCTAAATTAAACCGTCTTAAACCGTTATTTCTAAAGTTTTACTATACTATACCTAGTAAAACTATATCAAGAATGTTGTATAGACGATTATAAGATTTAAAATTTGTTATTTCAAATTTAGAGCATATTGTATTAACAAGTTGCCAATCGGAATCTGATATTTCTGTATTTTTTAAATCATTTTTAAAGTACTTCCGTCCAGGCATTGGTATATTATCATCTAAAACTGATGGGGAGTTTACAAATGCGTAGGTAAATGGGATCTTACTTAGCAGTAAAGCTAGATTGTCGTCCGTGCAGTCTATATGTTTAGGCACCAAAGTATAAAATGATTGTTTGAAAATTGAAAAAAAGATGCTGTTTTCTTTTTGTAGACTTTAAGCTAAAGAATCTAAACTGGCACGTAAAAATTGAAATGAACCAATAAAACGCAATTTAACTCTTGAAAACGGTAGTTTGCGTGTAAAACTAAAATTTGATCTGCTCGCATCTCTATATTCCTTTGTATAAAATGGGATGTATAAATCCTGTATGCAATAACGTGCACATCTTTAGTACTAAACATTTAAGAATCAAACCCCTGGATCAAGAGATGATTATCGAACCCAGAAATATTATGCGCCACGCAAACCAGTTCATTCTTGTACTTTATTTTTAAATTACAAATCGAACAAATACTTAATACATATGTTCCCAATATGTGATTATGATAGAAGCATTTTATCACTCTTGGCGCTGTTTCAGTATCGTCGTTGAAACATTCGTCTTCACTGTCACTAGAGTTTATGTTAACGTCGTCTTCTTTGATGTGAGAATTATTAGAATTAACATTCGTGAACTTTCGACCACACATTTCGCATTCCAATGCTTCTAAATGTTTTTTTAATTGTTCTGGGCTTGGTACAGTAAAGTTATTTGTATTTCGTATCTCACATAAAATTCTCTGTGCCCATTTAAACAGATTACGATAAAAATGGTGAATTACATCTGGTCCGTCATAAAATTGAATGGTAACTACTTTTATTCCATTACTTTCGTGCTTTAAAATCATAAACGCGTAACTTACAGCGCAAAACTCAAATTTATAGCTTGTCTTACTGCCACATTTAGATTCCGGGAGTGGCGAATTAAATGTTTCTATATCAAAATAACACACAAAGGGTATTGGTAATGTCA
Source organism: Dicyrtomina minuta (assembly GCA_949802685.1). Classification (NCBI taxonomy): domain Eukaryota; kingdom Metazoa; phylum Arthropoda; class Collembola; order Symphypleona; family Dicyrtomidae; genus Dicyrtomina; species Dicyrtomina minuta. The sequence continues at coordinate 171,273,354 of OX461808.1, read as the reverse complement.
TTTCTTCACTTGTAAACATTAAACTTTTATGCTTTGGAAACTCAAACGTTTGATTTTTACTTAAATTAGCACACGTGCTACTATGATTGTCTAGTTGTAATTTTGAATTAAAATAGCGGAAACATTGCTGGCAGAAAAAAACTTTGCTGGGCTTTACACAACCTAAAAATTTATTAAGTTCTTTGATTAATACAAAATGAAATTGTTTTTTGCCCTTAATAATTTCGTGAATTAAAAACAAATTCACAACAGTGTCAAAACTGGTATTGCTTGGACGAAGCAATACAATATCTTTGCCTGTATGAGTAAAGACGTTAATACGCAATTTGTTTTGTAATTTAAATTTGGGAATATCGGAATAAACGTTGACACCGTTTGAACCGAGGTCAGATATGTCAAACTTAGAAAAATGTTTCTGCCACGTAGTAGGATTATCAAAGCGTTTCAACTTTTGACCGCGTTTCTTTCGTTTTTGATTTTCCATCATTTCTTGGTCAAAATACACTGATGCAGCTACACAATACAATAGGCAATTATCGTCTTTATTTTGAATGTTTAAAAACGATTTTTTGTTGAACGGCATTTTTAAATAACCACCACGAGCACGAGCATTAGGAAATAATTGTAACTCTCCAATTTTAATAATAAATGAGTCCAGATATTTATTAACCCACCCAGACGAGTTTTCCGTGAACGTATTCTTTGTTTCGACTATTTCAGAAGCTGCAGAAAGCAAAATATTTTCAATTCCGTCTAAATCGAATAAATTTTTGTTTTCAGATTTAAAATAATACAAATCACTACTTACTAAACTATCGGCCGAATTAGATTCACTATTTAATGTTGGCTCAGATGTTTCAGTACTACTACTACTACCTTCTGTAGTATGTGCGCCAGAGTTTTCAGCGACAGGATTCGTAATTAAACGTTCCATGTAGACACCAATAATAACTTGAACACGAAGACTGCCTTGAATTTCATAAATTTGACTTAAAAGAAGTTTTAATGGTCGGTCTAATTGCTGAAATGCTGTCTCGATATCACGTAATTCACTTTTTGCTGGCTGATAAATTTATTGTTTCATCGTACCCAAATGGCTTTTAGAAAATTCTTTGAATGTCGAATAATCAATAACACTTCCGTATCCTACATGGCTTCTTCTTTGACCTAATTGTTGACACACGTGTCTTGCTCTAACGTTGCAATAACGAACACAGTCTTGGCACAGATGATATTCTTCAACGTGGGCATCATACATAACATATGTACGCGCCTGGAATGGACATTCTCTCATAGTACAGTGCAAATACTAAAACAAATCAATAAATAAATAAATTGTAAAATTAGTGAATCAAAATATGTCACCACGTATTTTTTATCTACTAAATTATATAATCATATATTTACGTTTTATAATTATTTAAATTTATCGTACCGAATTCCACGTGCCAGTAAGTCTTAAAGAAGGATATTCAGTCGTCTCTTCGTATGTATCGTCAGCTTCCATTGTAATAATGTGATGTTTTGAATGCACAAGTTAGAGTTTATTGAGTTTCTTTCTACTCGCTTCTAGGTTTAAACCAGAACTGAAACAGTTGACTTCCCGCTTTGTACAGTTTAATGCAGAGCAGCACAAACAGAATTACGAAAGAGGTGTATGCAACTGGGGGAGACAAACATAATACCAAGTTTATTACTTGCGTCTTTAAATGAAAAATACTATGTTTTTTATACCTGCCACATCCCCGACTGTTTTAGAAGTAGAGTTGTGACCAGCCAGAGTTGCGTTTGTATTCTGCGCAGTCCAATATTTATTCTGCTGAAGCAAGAACTGAGATAGTAGCTCTAATGTGTGGGAAAAAGAAACCTTTTCTCCTGAGATAAAAACAGATTGTTGCTCTTGAAGGTTTTCTTTTCGAGCTTTAGTTTTTTTCACCAGATGCTCTATAATTTTATCAAGCCGTACATTCAGGTCTTGAAATTCTGATGTTTTTGTTACATGATGTTGATCTGGTAATATCCCAACCAAGTTTTTGTACATCGTATCCACCGCTGTCAGATTGACAAACGATGCTCGCAGCAAGAAAACTCATTACATAAAATATAATGATAGCCATGGTGCACACAAAAGTCTTGATGATAGTTGCGTGAGTCAGTACTTGATACAAGTATGTATCTAGTTTGTTTAATACGTTCAATATCTCCGTGTTTCTTTTAATTTTTTAGAGGTTCTTTTACGTACTAATTTTCTCTTTGGCTTCGCACGAAATGATTTTTTATACCTTTTTTTAGGTACTAAGTTAGTATCGTTAAAGTTTTCGAGTGTGTGCCAGTGAGATAAATTATCGCGGGATTCGAGTTTCTCTGACTTGTTTAAAGCTGGCGATTCTGTCCTGGCAGTTGTTACTGCATGCTTTTGATTATTGTCCGATGTTTCTTTTTCTATCGTTGATGCTTGAACATTACCTCCAGTCTGGTGCTCTTGGCCAGATTTTATTTGTTCATCCGCAGTTTGTAAAGTTATCAAATCACTACTGGCACAATTTGGATTAACACTAGGTGTATTTATAGTATTTGCGATTGGATGCTTAGCTTTGTTTTCTAGTTTAAATATAGCAAAGAGTTTCTCATACAACTCCGGAGTTATGACTCTTATCGTCGTCGCCATATTGAATTAGCATAATTAATATTTCTGCAGCGGCAATATTTAAAAACACCGTAGCTAAGCACTTTTTAATAAACACATAGTTTTTTATTAAAGCCTTGTGAACGTTTTGTCTTTTTGCGTTAACTATAGCTTTTATTTTAGTTTTAGTATAAGTATTTACATTAACTTCAAAGACGTCGAGATTGCATAACACTTCGCAGACTGCTAATAACTGAGACTCGCTAGCTGATTTTATTGAACTGCAGAATTTGCTTTTTGATTGAAACACTAAACTGAATAAAAATTCACTTTCTAAATTCAGCAAGGCCATGTATATGACATGCTTGTATAGACTTCACAGCGCTAAGACGGAAATAAATCATTGCGAACCCAGTATGCTAATTTCTTGTCTCGCGGATGAAGCGAAATAAACAAGTAACCATAATCATTAGCCTTACATGCTTTATTATACGCTGCAACTAAAAATTGAGATGATCCCGGCACAATTTGCATAGCGATATTTTTTATTGTGCGTCTGTCTCTAGGCTGGTCAAATACAATTAAATATTGAGTGTTTATATTTATATCCGTTAGTCCTGGTCTAAACGCATTCTGTTATACCAGTATTATACTTATACACCTATGATGCGAGTGTTTAATGAAAAATTTTTCTATGAGATCCAGATTTTCTCCTTTTTTTATGATGTCCATCTGGTCGTCAATTATGCATAAACTATTAGGCACAGCTAGTGTTTCGATATCTTTTAAATTACTGCTAAACGTAATTTCTTCATCTTCAGCTTCTAATTCATGAAAAATTGCTCGATGATCGCTGTATATGCACAACACTTTTTTTATACTGTCACTGAACATAGTAAGTCTATTTTTTATTATTTTAGCCAGTAGAAATGTCTTCCCACATCCTGTAGGTCCTACGACTTCCATTGTAAACGGTGTATGTAACTTAAAGTCCAAAAACTCAGCCATCGCAAATTACTCGTAGAACTAGTACCAATGATAATCGAAGAGATGAACACAACGCACTGAATAATTGTGACAAGAAGTAGACAATTTATATGATAAATTTTTTATTACTACTTTAATTTTAGCAATAGTCAGGACATAGGCATTTACAAGAATTGCTCATCGTACAATTGTTTTTGAATGAATGAATGAATAAATGAATGAATGTGGCAGTATTGTATTTTCGACCCATTAGGTATAATACACTGCAGTTTCTATGAGAGGTATGATTCATTGAGCCACTCATGAGATGGTTCAGTTTGAATCTGCCTCTGTTAAATTCAAGGATATCAGGATATAAGCTTTCTTACCGCTGTACTGATTGCGAGAGTATATTTATAGCTGGACTACTCCAGTCATTGATACCAATTTTTCCCCGTTAGGGAGGAGCAGCTGACAGAGTAGACCAAGTAGCGACAGCTGTCTCACGGCCGCCGCACCTTGGATACGCTCCACCGCCGACCCCACTAGTGGCCGCTCATTTCAACAGAGAGACGGTGGTGATGCTTGTAGTAGTCAGTAGGAAGAAGAGCCTGTACCATTCTTGGACTTATGTGAAATCACACAGAGAAGGGCAGATAGATACCTATCATTAAGCCATCTGCATCTCCGTCTCAGGTAGAAAACTACCACGGATATATGCAGACAGCACCCAAACTCTTTAAGCCCTCACAGCACCCCACTCAGCTCCCCACTGATCTACCAAGCCCGGTCACCCATCCAACTCTCCATTCAGAGTGCCACCAGCTCCCCGACCCAGTAGTAAGCCATGCCGTAGCTTGTCAGACCACTGAGCCTGGTATACAATTGTTTTTAGTGCTATACAAAGAATGAGGATGAAAATACGGTATACGGCTGACAAATGTTTTGACTTTTCGATCATTAGTGCGCGAAAATGGCGTAAATCCTTTAAGTATGTTTTCAAAGGTTATACCTATTACATAGCAATATAAAAAGTAGATGCAGTACTGTCTACATACGTAAGAATTTGCGCTTTGCAAAACTGAACAATTTTCTTTCACAATATTCTTTACAGGTTTTACAACATAACGATACTTTGAAATATGGTTTCTGTAACTGTCAAAATAAATACAATCTGTGCTGGACAGTATAATAAAAGCAATCCAATGAATTCCGCTAGATTCATTAACATCAGTAATAACTACTAACGCTATAGGAAAAGTGTCAAAACGTATGGTCCCTTGCACCATATCTGCTGCACAGACGAAGTAAGGGATTTTAATGTTACCATTGCTAAATAAAATTTCTAAAGCTTGTTCGATACTGCTTGTATTTATATTAGCGATCAAATATAATACGCTTGTTTTTATCCAACTCTAAAATTGACTGGTATTGAGCGTTAATAATGCAATTCGTCACATTCTCCAGAGAAGTTCTGAATCGAATTGGAATTTTTATTTGTCCTTTTCGGTTTACAGAAAGAGCATTACCGCTGTTTGGTAGCAATTCCACTGCAGTCAGTACGTTTCCTACGTAAGAACAGAACATATTTAAATTTAAGCGAATTAAAGACTAGATTCAATTTTTTAGATTCTACAATTTGTACATGACTTTAATTAAATATATTACTGGTCCTACCGTTTGTATAGTTAAAACGGTTGATCCCGTTTCCTAAAAGTTCATTTGCAGCCGTTTTTCGCAGCGTTCGCAGCCCCAAAAGGAAATTATCGCTCCCGGCGCCGTTAGCAGTTTTGAAACTAAATGGTAGTATTCGGTGTTCCACGTTTTCTCCGTTCCACGTAAACGACAGCTCTGATAGATTATTGTAAGCAAAATTGAACGGCGATTTAGATAACTTTCCGCAAAAAGCTGCACTGTTGACAAAGCCTATAACAAGGATTTTTAGAATTTTTCCAAGCAGTATACCGTCTGTAGTTACAGACGTAAGACCCTTGGCTATTGTGAATGTCTTCAATTCAACTTCATTTGTTGGATACAGGAAGTTTTTGTTGGCCGCTAGTAAACTTCTATGCTTGCCAATTATATCTTGGCTGACAACTACTTTTTGAATGTAAAACGTTGCTTCATCAATTATAAATTTATACGGTGCTCTATTTACGCCTTCAACAGTATCTGTTACAGAGTCAAGACAAAACTCTGGTTGCTGACGTTTTAACACTATTCTGAATTCTGTACCACTTGGAAAGTAGCGTTGTTGATTAAATATATTTGCGACTAGTTTATTAGTCATGCAAAATTATTGTGACAGCTTTGTTGCATCGCGTCTTGCTTTAAATCCTGAACAGGGATGCTAAGCTAAAAACAAAAGATTCGGATTGGGATTCAGCTTTCATGTTTTTTGAAATTCGGATTCGGATTCGGATTCAGCTTAAGTCGAAATAAAAAATAAGGATTCGGATTTAGCTTAGCTGAAAAAAGCCACAAAAATTTGGCTTTGGATTTGGCTTTTAGCTTAAAAGCCAAAAACGATTATAATAGGACTTGAATTTGAGTATCCTGAAATAAACTAAGGAAAATCAGGGTGGAACGGTATACGGACAGATTACCCCTGGAAATTTTCCCTCCGGACCTTTTCCCCCCTGGACCTTTTCCGCCCAGACCTTTTCCCCCCGGAAACTTTCCCCCCAAACAGTAACCCCAGACATTTTCCCCCCAAACCCTTAAATAAGATATTGATGTATATTATTACGCGGTCATGTAAAGGCACATCTTCTGAGATAATACTGCAGGCGTTCTAGCGGACGTAGTTTTTAACTTTTATGTCCTAATTAGGTAAATACTTATTAATATTCCATAATGTAATAATATCCAAGCAGGAAGTTTTTTATTTATCGTGCAATGGTGCAATAGTGATAAGTACCGTTATTTAATGATTTGTAGTTGAGTTTTTTAATATCAAGTTATTTTTTCAAATAATAGTGTAATAAGTTTAGGTACTATGTACTTAAAAAGATATTTAAAGAGTAAAAACAGTTTTACTTTCGTTTTCTTACCCACCTATTAAGGAAGGATTTTATATAATGCCAGCATACATAGCTAATCTACATATTTTTAGACATATCGGGAAAATATTATAATTCATGTTTCTGGAGCAGGTTTTATACTAACTAATATGTTTGAAGATTTTATTATGATTACAACTAGTTACTTCTTTTGATTCAATTTTCTATACTAAAATTGATATTTTCCATGTATTTTTACACAAACCACGCTTAGAGCTCAATACAGTATAATTTCGATTTGTATTTGTGACATATTAAATTACTAACTAATATTTCCCAATTCAAAATTTATAGAATGAGCATTTCAGTATCTTTAATAAAGGTTTGGGGGGAAAATGTCCGGGGTTACTGTTGGAGGGGGGGGGAAGGTCCGGGAGAAAAAGGTCCGGGGAGAAAAGGTCTAGGGAAGAAAAGGTCCGGGGGAATATGTCCTACAACCGGGTAGAACAACTGTGACTTTAAAAAACCTACAAAAACGGTTTTTACTACTTATAGGCTGAATAAAGCTGAAAAAACAAAAATATAGTTTTAAAGCACATATTATGCTGATAGTAAAAACATAATATTATTTTTTAATCAAACATGCTACAATCTAGTACTACCCAAATAACTGAGACTCACATATTAGTAATCAAATAAAAAACAAAAGTAATTTTTTATTTTAAGGAAAACAACAAGTAGTATGTGCTACAAATCCGGTTCTAAACTTGCTGCCAGCAACTTTAAGCTAACACTCTTTACATCTTAACTTACCAGTGAGTCTACAAGTTTCAAAATATTTGAAAAATGAACTAATTTTTGACCTTCTAATTGTAGCAAAACTAAAAAATGAAATGAAATTGTTTTATTACAAATTACAGTCAGAATGTAACTCACGTAATAAAAAATATTAAATTTCGTAGTTCCCACAAATTCTTCCCTATCACAAACGCAAGCAATAAGCTATAAAAACATACATTTGCTTTATTTTTAAATAGGTGCCAGACAACAAAAAGCCAAATTTGAAAGCCATATAATTTCAGCTTAGCGATTTAGCTTTTTCGAAATTTAGAGATTCAGATTCGGATTCAGCTTAGTGATTTTTTTAAATTCAGCTTTGGATTCGGATTAAGCTTTTCAAAAAATTTAGCTTAATTTAGCTTTCGGATTCGGATTTAGCTTAAGCTTAGCATCCCTGATCCTGAATCCGTTACTTTAAGTTCCTCTTGTTGTTTATTGGGTATCCAGAATCCGTCAAGCAATTAATTCTTTTTTTCTATTGTACTCGTGGAAAGCAGACGCTGCATTGACCCGCTATGTATCCGTAAAAGTTAGAAGAGTCGTACACTAGCTGACCATTAATATAGCATTCCAAGTTTGCCCACATTGTTTGAAAAAACAAATTGGAAGGAGCCACGACATCTGCTTCAACAGTATTGGTACCATCTTGCTTGACAACACAACAAGTTAAGTCTACAAAGGAATTGCCTTAATCTAAATATCCAGTCTGATCGATAACTGAATGAAATTCTAAGGGATTGTGGCTTTCCTTGATTGACACTGTTGGATAGCACGGTATATAATCTGAGCTCACTAGCGTCGATACGTCAGTAGGTGGTAAATTAAACAAATCTAATTCACTGCGTAAAAATTGTTGTGATTCAGCATAAATAGTTGGACATTCTTCAAATACTGAGTTGACATCCATGATATGGTCTTATCGTCTTTTGAAACAATTTCTGCGCTTAGCCCCGCCTCCACGTTGTCCCTTTTTTCTTCCCTTCCGTCGTCCACCCCCTACTTGCTTACGCTTCAGTGTCGTTCAACGTCGTCGTCGTCGTCCCCCTTTTTGAATAGTGCGAGATGTTTTTGATAGTCCGCGACCTTTCTGAACTTGTCGTTTTCTTGCTGCTGCTGCTGCTGGGCTTCTAGTTGCTGATTTAGGAGGAATTAAATACGAGCTGCCTTCACTTCCCAATCCTGCACTACCACTAGGAAGAAAATTTGCGTCACTTCCGCCACCTCCGCCGACTTGATTATGAATGTCGGAATCTTCGAGTGTGCAACTTGTATCGTTGCATTCTACTTGTCGCATTCTGAGTTTTATAGTATTGGCTTGAAATAAAGCTTTAATAGGGTTTCACTTTCACCAAAATCTAGCTGTATTCCGTATTCGTCGACAAGTGTCACGCCCACATGCTGTATGTCTTGACAGTTGAGACCCAAGTAGATAACTGGCGAAAATTCTTGACATGCTTCTTTTAAATAGTTTTAACTTAAATCTATGCTACGCAATAAAGGCAAAGAGTGCTGGCCGTATATTTGATTTTGAACTATCGTTGCAAGTATAAAAATGCGTTTTCCTGGCTTTAAATTTGCAGGCAAGATTTTGTTTGCATCCTTATTCTTAAATTCTTTAATTTCCTCTTCCTCAACGATTTCCCAGCCAACCTTAATTCTTTTATCGCGCAGAAACGTTGTATTTTCTGGTATTCCAAAGTACGTTTCTACTAATTTAGGTAATACAATGCTCACATTGTCAGGTAAATTAGGTACATATAGCTCCCCATTATTGATTTCAAAATTAATATCATAATCTTTAAATTTTTGCGTGCTAAAAGTTTCGTTTAACGTTTTTAATACTTCCAAGAAATCTAATGCTTTAGGCTCAGGCATCCAATAAAACAAAGAAGCTGTAATGGCAAATCTCAGCCACAATTTTTCAGTTGTATTAATTTTTGCGAATTCAAGTTTGTCAAAAGCGACGTCAGATGTGTACGTTCCAACCTTAAACTTATCTTGATTAAATCCTAAACATCGCAATAATTTGTCCGGAAGAATAACAAATTCCTCTGTTGCTTGCTTAAAACTAGTAAATGTAATTTTGCATTTTTTGTCATTTGAAAACTCGAATTGCAAAGGATAGCCAGCCCGTTTAATTTTTTCATTAAGCTTTGCAAAATAATCTGTGTACGCGGTTGTTGATTCCTTCATAATATATAGCATTGATTCGTTAAGCTGATCAAGGTTAATTCGATTTTCCTGATATTGCGGTTCTACAACGTATACTCCAAGGTCCATTCCAACCAAAAACGTATCAAAATATTCTTGACTTATTAATTGTTCAGCAGCATATGCGCCAACAGTGAACTGGCGCCGTCTGAATCCATATATTTTAGCTAAATTAGGCGAAATAAGTACAAACGATGCACCTCGAGACGTGCAGAGAAAAGTAGAAAACGTTTTGCTGTCTTGAGTACTAGCAAATGAGGCTACAATTAGAGCATTTTTTGCTCGCATTACTTGATTAAAATCGGTATTAAAATCTATTAAATTTCTTTTTGTTTTTACGAACGGAATTGACGTAACTTTTGGCATTTTAATTCTAGGAAACAACGGACCTATAGGTATTGCACCCACACCAACTGAACGCTTGTATACTAGAGCTCGATTTTGCTGAATTAAGATTGGTAACCTATAAAATAAATGCTTTTTAGGGGTATATCTAAAGTCATTTAGTCCAACGTTGTAGTGACCGCGAGGAAACTTTAATGGATACGATAATCCGCAAACAAAATTTGCACTGGTATTTTGAGGAAATTCTGATTTGCTTAATTCGCTGCTCAGAGTCATGTACACACTTTGCGGGGATTGCAAAGGGTTTGTGCAGTTTGCAATATTCATCTTGATTCAACTAAATTTAATTCTTGCGAATAAAACTGGCCAGTAATGGGCTCATGATTTAGATCTTCTAGTAGAAAAGTCCACGGCCAGGTATGTTGCACTTTAGCGACACGGAACCTTTCTCGAGTGAAATTTTCAGCATAGCCTAGAGCACAAACAAATGTATACTAAGCACGACATTCATAAATCAGGCAATAAATAGCAATTTAAATATATCTTTACCCTTTTCAAATTCTATCTTGGATCTGCTTATTCTCACAATATCGCCAACTTTAAAACAAGCAGGTTTTCTGTGTAACTTTTTTTCAGCGATATGCTTTTTAAACATATCGTGCCATATTTCGTATTCGTCTACCTTTTTAACTGCATTTGGTGCTCTACGAATTATTCTGTGGTAGCTATTGTTATAATTTGATGTAAACTGTTGTAGTTTGTCATCTATTTTTTTAGTATTCTTTTCTGTCATATAACGAGCCAATTTTGTAAAGAGCGTGCGAATAAATCTTTCTGCAAACGCAGCTTTAATATAGCTATATACGTGATACAAAACAATGTTATTTTCCTTAAGAAACGCACGGAATTTTGAATTTACATATTCCTTTCCTCTGTCACAAAATAACGTTAATGGTGTTGCTTTTGCTTCTTTAAAAATAGATTTAAATGCAGCTATCATGTTTGACAAAGATTTACTTTTTAATAGTCTAGTGTATGCCTTCTTACTAAAATTGTCAATGACTATTAATACAAACATATTGCAATTATTAAACTCAGCTATAGACGGTATGTCTTTTAAATCGCTCGAAAATGATTCATTATTAAGGTGTACAGCTATTGGACGGCGTTTAAATTTTTATTGTACATCTTTATGCAGTGAGTAAGCATTGAGTTTTTGCAGTTGTTTTTCGACTTCCCGTTTATCTTTCCACTTTACTCGATTTTTTATGAAACCACTAACTCCTGCGTATGAGCCACTTAGCCGTTGAATTAGATATGTACGCTTTATTTCGCCCATATTTTACCTTTTTAATTTGCGCTAATTTTAAGTATGATACCTTCAATTGCTACAACGGTACTAACCACGCCGAGATATTTGGCTCTGACCAATCGTCGTTGACTCGGAAAAAACGTTTTTAGATGGTTCTAGAAACGTTTTTTTCGGCACATACATTAACACATTATAATACTTATAGATTGTCTACGCCACCTGAATCACTATAGTTATACTAGTTGATATTTTAAAAAAATGTATTGTGCATATTAGGCAAATCTAACTACTAATGTACTGCAAGGAATCGTAAAATACGTTGCAATATTTACCTGTTAAAATTGCCCAAATAATAGAAATCACAAGGTCGCAGCTACACGTTTTTATTAAATTTTATGTAAACATGGAATTGGAAAAGATTCATTACCTTGCCGGTCGATGGCGCGACCGGCTCGGTCGCGCCATCGACAGTGGCTCATATTATTTTTTACTAAAAAGCTAAAAAACTGCAATTACTGGTGGCTAGGGGCAAGATTCTGAGTTATTTATTCGTGGATCTTACTACTCATGTCTGTCTTTTTCCGTTTGGAATTTGTGTGGTCCGTAGTTGCACTTTTATGGATTACCATGTCAGGGCTAACATCACGTACCTTAAGGTTTTGCTTTCTTTTACTATTGGTTTCCATAATTTTTTAAAATTGAATCACTGTTAAAATATTTAGAAATCAGTTTTATAAGAAGCAATGTTTGCTAACCTCTTCACTCATCGCACATACTAAAAGATCCCACTACATAATATGTATTGTGGTTGTAATGTGTATACTTGAGTATGTTAAAATGGGATAATCCAAAATCCAAAGTCTGTTAATAGTGTTAAGTTAATATACTGCTTCCCGGATTTTACAATTTAAAAGTCTGAAAATATAGATGGAGTTTACGGTGTCAAAATGGCAAGCGATGTTCTAGTGTAAATAAAGTAATCAAAAAGTCAGACAGCATGTGGGAAGTACAACAAAATTTAAATGCGAGTCTCATCTGCAACAAGATGAGGGATGAGTGCAATTTTCATGCACTCACGCTCACCCTCATGAGGGGGATGGGAATTTAGCAACACTCGCCCTCACCAAATGAGGGCACACAATTTAAATCTGCACTTGCACTCAACCCTCACGCTCACAGCAATGAGGGTGAGGGTGAGCGTGAGGGTTGCGCTCATCCCTCATGAGGCATGCCCATCTATGCTTTACAAGTTAAACAATAATATATTCTGCTGAAGTTTTTAAACTCCGCGGTTTCTTGCAGTATTTTGTATGTAATTTATGAAACGCTCTCTGAATGTTATACGCATGCGTAGTCCTATTTGGTCCTCTTTGGCAGCTGTGAACGTGTACATACGAAAGCTCGGTCCTATTTGAGGACTGGTATGTATACGCTAATAAATAAGCCTGGTCCCATCTGGTCCCATTTGTCATTTAACATGACTTGTATGCATAATAAGACAAATGGGACTGAACTATGAAAATAAGCCTTTTTCGCATGTTTGGTGCTGTCCTATTTGGTCCCATTCGGTCCCATGTTTAGGTGGACCCAACTTTGTCCAAATCCCGAGGAAACATGCTAAGTGGTTTGCTTGTAAGTTTTGATAATTTACGCATAAATCAATGTTAAAGTATACAAAATTAAAAACTGCTATTTTTACAGCATGATTAATTATTTTTGATTGTGATGTACAGTATGTCTCACAGTTTTAAGCTCACCTGCGATTATGGGGTTTTCTACCTTCCCTGCAAAAATTGTTCAGCGAAATATTTGTAATTAGATGACTACCCACTATTTATAAGGTTTCAACTTTGATTGCTCCCAGTGGTGGAGTGGTTCTCATGCAAATATTTAAAAACCGAAAATCGAGTGTCTTAAAATGTTAAACTCACTTCTTGGTTTTCCAATTCCAAAAACAATATCTCCTGGCTGAGCCCATGCAAAAATTTAAAAATTGGTATGCGTACTCCTACATTTGTAACGTATAATGAGAACCATTAATTTTGATTGTCAAGGTCACTATAGCACTGGTAGCGTTGGAGAAGACGGGTCAACCTCATGTCAACTTTTTTCCTCATTTGATAGCATGTGAAAATCACGACTTGCACCACTAAATTCCAATGTATAGTTTATGCACAAATCTCAACTGATTAAAATTTTATGAAGTAGAAGATTACCACAATTAAATTTTCTACAAAACAGTGTATAAGTCGATACTTAGGTCCGTTTGGGTCATAAGACGCTTTTAAATGAACATTACAAGGCGTTGATGGAATGGGCTTAGCGGTATGCAACTATTCATATGATATTGCTTTTCGAATTTAAAAAACCGTCAGGTGGGTTTACAATTTTGAGCCACCCGATTTTCGGTTTTTAAATATTTGCATGAAACCACTTGACCCCTGGGGGTCATTTAAAGCTGAATTTTTAAACAATTAAAGTTTTGCAATCTCTAGAACAATATCTATGAAGTGGCACCTAGGTTTTAGAAATTTAAAAAATTTTATGTTTATGAATTAATTTTGGCAAAATTCCTATTTTATAAGATCCAAAAAAAATACGATATTTTTTCATTGATTTTCTCTTATTTTCTAAAAAACCTATAGGTGCCACTTTATGGATATTGTTATAGATATTGCAAAACTTTATTTGTTTTAAAAATCGGACAAGAATTGTAGGAGCTACCGGTCGGCAATCATTAAAAAAATATAAAAAATAAATGTTTTGAAAATTTTGGTTTTTTGAAATTTTACGCGCGACAGGTTTTAGAACAATTGACGTTTTTTTGCATTTGGAGGTGAAAGCCCTGTTAATTTTGAGCATACAAACATTCACATTAGGCCAATACGTTGAAAACTGCCATCCTTAGAGCACAATCAAAAATACTTGTTTCGCCATTCAATCCATGGTAAATATTGGGACATAAAAATGTGAGGCGCACAAACTGTGTGTTCGATTTTTCCCAAAATTTGCACTGCAGCCCATCAGTTTATAAGTACTTGCCACAAAAAGTTTGAAGAATAAAAGTACACTTTCTGTATTTTGCCCCAACATACCCAGCTGCCGAGATTCATTTAAGTATTCACTATGTGAACTGTAATTATTACAAAAATCCCAAGTCAAGAATTATAAAAAATATTTATTTTACGTATGAGTTGCCAATGTCACACAGTGACTGAATATGCTTCTAAATCGCTATAAATGATTTGCTAGATTCTTTAAACTTTTTTTTATTGAATTTAGCTGCTCTTTTTTTAGATGTACAATTCTTGAGTTAAATTACATTTAAAAAATATAAAATATTAAATACCCTTGCTAATTTCATGAAAAATAAAATTATTAAACAGCTACAGTTTTGTGAAGTATACAAAGTTGCAGATTTTACCGACAAACTAGTTAACGCGATTTTCTAAATTGTTTGTAGTCACTTCTAGGGGCCGCACACAAAAAGCGTCACAAAAAAATTACCATATTCTAGAAACCGCTGCACATTGTTTGTTTGAATATTCATTTTTAACGATTAACAGTAGTTTTTCATTGAGATAGGAATGATTGCAAACATTATCAATTTTATTCCGCTCCGAATTTATATATGACAAAAAACTACAACTAACGAAAAAAAATAAATTAAAGCTGCGCAGGTTCGGCGCCAAAAATTTTTAAATGTTGATTTTTAGCATTTCCTAAATTAGGAAACTTAATTTTTTCGATTCAAAGGCTTAATGCGGGTATTTATTAAAATTTTAAAAGGTTATTACTCTTTGTTACCCAAATTAAAAAAATCGCTTCTTTTGAAAAATTATTTAAAATTATTCGCAAAAAAAAATCATGCAAGTGTCACATTTTCAAAATTATAAAGTTGAAATTTAATATTGCTTTTTCAAATTTTAATAAAAAACGGTCATTCAGAACATAGCTCATAGAAAAAAAGTTTCTACACTCAAGCAATGCTAAAATTAAAATTTCAAAAAGTGAACTACTCCCAACCCAACTAGGGCACAAATTGTAGCTGACCCATTTCCAGTAAAGTTTATATTATTAACCTGAATTTTTTAAAATAACCTGGCAAGTCATTTCGGTTGATATCGTTTTTAGCCACTGTTTGTGTTACTAAGGCCGGATAATGCAGCCAGCAAAGGCAGCCTCTGTTGCTTGAATTTTGAAAAACACATTTAATCGGAATATTTTGCACTTTTTAAAAATATGTAAATGGAAAATTTTGCAGTTTTAAAAAAGGTGTAAAAACAACATTTTGACTTTTCAAAAACATGCCAAATGAACATTTTCGTACATTTGAAAACATGGAAACAAAGCATTTTTAACACTCTTTTTAAAAATGATTAAAGTTGATAAAATATTTTGCACTTTTATAGATAGAGTAAAACCAACAATTTGCACTTTTCTTAAACATGTGAAAAGAACCTTTTGCAGTTTTGAAGAAGATGTAGAAAGAATACTTTGACTTTTCAAAAACATGCCAAATGAACATTTTCGTACATTTGAAAACATGAAAACAAAGCATTTTTAACACTTTTTTTAAAAATGATTAAAGTTGATGAAATATTTCGCATTTTTATAGATAAAGTAAAACCAACAATTTGCACTTTTCTAAAACATGTAAAAAGAACCTTTTGCAGTTTTAAAAAAGATGTAGAAAGAATACTTTTACTTTTTAAAAACATGCAAAATGAACATTTTTGTACATTTCAAAAACATAGAGATAAAACATTTAACACTTTTCTAAGAACATATAAATAGAACCTTTTATAACTTTTTTGAATCTAGTAAAACCAACAACTTGCACTTTTCTAAAACCTATAAATACAATATTTTGTTTTACTTAAGAAAATCATTAACAAAATTAAAAAATTGTAATTTGTGTATATTGAATCAAATTGTTACCTAAAAGCACAATTAAAACGATTCAAAAACGTCTAAAATTAAAAAAAAATTAGTGCGTTTCAAAAACATAGTAATACAAAAGAAAATGGAAATAAAACATTCAACACTTTTCAAAAAAAAGTAAACACAAAATTTTGCAATTTTTAAAATCAAGTAAATTTTAAACTTTTTTAAAATCTGTAATTATTACAAAATTTTTATTTACTAATGGAAATCATCACTAAAATCCAAACAGTAGTGTTTGTAGGCAATAATATTGCTGCCTAAATGTAATTTCTTCGTCCAGCCCTGTATGCAAATATGTATACGAATAATATAAAATGTACGTACTTTAAACTGTGCTGACTTCGTAATTTGTTAAACAGTTTTACTTTAATTTAAAATATTTGATGAACATCTGATGAACTGTTAATAAATAAACAAGCAAACAATAGTGTTAGAATAATAGGAACAAAACCAATACAAATTCCTATATGTACTTTTCGTTAGAATGAATAATGACCTACCTTGGTCGATTTTACTGTTGAACTTATAATAGTTTGCTCCAGCAGATTATTGTAGAATGGAAAAACAAAATTAGTACTGTGGACTGTGGGCTCGTGTGGTTCGCGCGTACCCTGGCCCCTAGCATTATTTTTGGGTTCGCTGGGTACGAGGTTCTCAAAGTGGGTACGTGATTACCCAACCATAAGAGACATGATTACACTGTGTCGGTCGGTCGGCGTCAGTGATCGGTTTGAGCCTCAGAATAGCATTAGGTTGTTTTCCAAGAAATATTAATTCTACCGTATTAAGAACCAAAATGACGCATAAACATTTTAGCTAAACACTAAATGTACTATATACAGACAAAATTAGAATAACATGTTTATTGGAGCATAATATGTAAAAAGTTGTGCATTTTAAAATAAAAATTACATGGAATATTTGGCACTTTTGCAAAATACCTATACAGAACATTATTACTTTCTTAAAAATATGTGAACAGAACATTTTGACTATTTTAAAAATGTGTAAATATAAAATATTTTGCACTTTAAAAAAATAAAAAGTAAATAGAACATTTTGAAATTTTTATTAATATGTAAACAGAGCATATTTCCTTTTTAAAAATATGTGCACAAAACATTTTTACCATCTCGAAAATATTTCAAAAGAATATTTTGCACTTTAAAAAAAACTAAGTAAATAGAACATTTTGAATTTTTTAAAAATATGTAATTACGAAATTTCACACTTTTAATTTATACTTAATTTCAAAATTTTGACATTTTTATAATTACACATGTAAATAGAATATTTAACAATTCTAAAAAATATGTATGATATTTTTACAGCTTTTACAAACATTTTGTTTATATGTTACATGTAATATTTATAATTCTATATACATAAAACATGTTGCACTTACAAAACCTATGTAAGTAGAATATTTTGCAATTAGAAAACTCAAGTATTAGGAACGTTTTACACTTCTGAACAATAATTATTCAAGTAGGATATTGCCACCTTTTAAAATACATGCAAGTAGAACAGTTTACTTACTTACGGAACTAGTAATTTAGCATTGTAAGCTTGTGTCTTATTTACTAGTTTTCTGTTGTGACAAAGCTCATTTTGTTTCTAGCACAAGAACTGAAAATAATACATTTTGATTCTTCACACAGACGATTTATTACGAGTTAATCATAATAAGGGTATCAAAATATTGTCCAAGAGAAAATTTGGCATTGGAGACTTTAAATCGTCGGTGAAGAACTAAAATAACCCATATCCAATTCAAGCTAAAAAAAAATTAAAAACACGCGCAAAATGTTATTTACGAGTTTTTAAAAAGTATAAAATGTTAATAAGGAGTTTTTAAAAAGTGTGAAATGTTCTATTTGTATGTTTTTGAAAAGTGTAAAATGTTCTATTTACATGTTTTTGAAAAGTGTAAAATGCTCTATTTACATGAGTTTGAAAAGTGTAAGATGCTTTATTTACATGTTTTTAAAAAGTGTAAAATGTTCTATTGACATGTTTTTAAAAAGTGCAAAATGTTCTACTTAAATGATCCTAAGGGCAAATTTCAATATTAGTGTAGATAGTGGATATTGTTTTTAGCTACAAGTCGAAATGGGTTATTTTGGTTCTTAACAGACGATATAAAATATCTACTCAGAAATAGCATTAAAGATAATACATAAAAGAGGGAATATTGTACGAGTAGACGAGCATTCTAAATACCCAATGACCTTACCAATTATCAAGCTCCATGCTATATTTAGCTTCCTACAGGGTTCGTTGTATGTACTTTGTACTTTTACAGTGGTCTTATACGTAAGGATTTTGTGTATACAAACTACAAAGTAGAGATAGAGTACCCTATTTATTGATCTAACCGTTTTAATTTTGTAAAATAAAGTTAAATATAAAATTTAAAATTAATTTCACAGATATTAATATTATATATTATAAATAACGTAAATAATACATTTATTGTGATGATTATCAAAAATGGATGTACTGCTCCATAGGTTCTGTAATTATGTGGTTCTGTATATAGCATTCTGCGTTAAAGAAAATTAATTGTGTGATATTTGCTATAAGAAAAACCGTAAATCCTTAAATAAGCGTATATTTCCCCTTCGAAGGAAAAACACAGAGTATTTTATAAAATCTAGATGACGTTCTCACAGTCCCCACGACTCCAATACGCTCTGCCATGCCAACCCATCAGCGAGCAACTCCATCGAATGTCATCGAGTGGCGACGCTTGCAGTATATTTTAGGAGAGAAGTGCTTCGAGGAGAAAATCTTGAGTTTATACATTTAAATGTACGAGAGTCAGGCAAAGTAGGTACCTACTATTAGGCAGCACTGAAACTCCGTCCCAGGTAGATAACTACCACGGATTTTTTTAGCCTGCACCTAACTCCCTTAAACTCTCACTCCCACCCCAGCTCAACTCCCCACCGACAAACCAAGCTCTATCACCAACACCGACTCCAATCCAGAGTGCCACCGACTCACCCGACCCAGCAGCTTAGTAGTTAAACCACTGGGCCGCCGAGCCGGGTTAATTTTTAAATTATATACATATTTTAGTTTGCTGCTTAAATACTAATTAATGTCAATACTAAAAAATTACACTTTGTGAATAATACAATTAAAATTGTATGCTTTATGTAAAATTAAAGTATAAATTGTTTAGTTAGGTAATGTGTAGAAAGAACATTTTACACTTTCAGAAACATGTACATGCAGCATTTTTCACATTTAAAAACATGTTACTACAGAATTTTGCACTTTTTAAAATATGTAAATACATTATTTTACACATTCAAAAACATGTAAATACAAAATAAAACACTTTTAAAAACATGTAAATATATCATTTTTGACATTTAAAAACATGTATATATATCATTTTTAACATTTAAAAACGTGTAAATAAGCATTTTAAACATTAAAAACATGCAAATTAAGCATTTAACACTTTCAAAAACATGCAAATGCAGCATTTTACACTTTTAAAAACATGTAAATATATCATTTTACACATTCAAAAACATGTAAAAAAAGCGTTTTACACATTTATAAACACGTTAATACAGCATTTTACACTTCCAAAAACATTAAAATACAGCAGTTTACACTTTCAAAAACACGTAAATACAACGTTTTGCATTTTCGAAAGCCCATTTGAATACTAAATTTTTGTTTTCAAAACGCAAAGCTTGATTTTAAAAGCCACATTGATACACGATTTTCAAGTAATGTATCTAATAATTATATTATTTAATGGATGAATCATAAATTTATTCATTTATATAACAGTCATTGTAAGCAAACTATTGATACAGTTAAAAACGCTAAGGTCAAACACAATATCTTCAAAGTTTGTAAATAGGTAAATAACAAATATAATACACAAAATTAAAATCAATATTCCTAAATACAATATTAACATAGTTTTAAGACAACAGTTAATATAAATCGTAACAATTTGGCATTCTAAAGCTCTAATATTAGTTAGGTAAATATTAAGTAATTAGTCTAAATGAATTTATGTTTGCTTAAGGATCGTCTACGAATGACGTCATAAATAAATATTTAATTTTAAGACTGTTATAAGCTTGATCATATTTTTCAAATGAATTACTTTACCATGGCA
Organism: Dicyrtomina minuta; assembly: GCA_949802685.1. Lineage (NCBI taxonomy): Eukaryota > Metazoa > Arthropoda > Collembola > Symphypleona > Dicyrtomidae > Dicyrtomina > Dicyrtomina minuta. The sequence continues at coordinate 171,252,952 of OX461808.1, read as the reverse complement.
TATCATGTTATGAGTTGCCACGAAAACCCAATTGACTTTACCAAAAACACGTCATTTCTAGACATTTTCTTACGGTTTTCTTTTTCATATATGTATGTAATTATTTTGGCTTACCAATCCTCCAAGAACAGGCATGCTGTGTTAAAGATAGCCCTTCGACCGGCTGGGCGAAACTTTAAAGTAATGACATAGGATCAGATAGGTCTAAAAGAGTGAGTTTTTGTAAGACAATATTCGTAGAGCATCCTTTAAAAAAATAAGATGTAAAAAGGCAGCAATTTGTTGCCAAACAAAAATGTGATTTTAATGTATATGATGTATATAATGTATATGTACAAACAATCAGAAAATTTTTAAAATCAAAATATCTGGGATGACTGAAATAGCCATGATTATCGTTCGTGAGAAACCCTAATGACCCATATCAATTTTCAGTTGAAAACAATATCTACTATCTACAAAAATATTCAAATATGTCTTGAACGCATTTAAATAGAACATTTGGCACTATTTTTTAAATATTTAAATATAAAAGCTCACACTTTTCAATACCATAGATTTAGACATTTTTGTGCCTTTTTAAATACATGGAATTTGAACCTTTCTTACCTTTTCAAAAACATGGGATTCGAAAATTTTTCCCGTTTTTGAAAACATGGAATTTGAAAATTTTGTCCTCTTTCAAAAACATGGAATAAGAACATTTCGCACATTTCCAAAACCCTAGAATTGGAACATTTTGCACTTGTTAAAAATATAGAATTAGAAATTGTTGCACCTTTTCGACGAAAACCTAGAATTAGAACGGTTTTCACTTTTTAAAAAGCATTTAAATAGGACAATTTGCATTGTTAAGGAGCAATAAAATAGAGCATTTTACATTTATAAAAAACTTCTAACAATAAGTAATTACTTTTTTACGCATTTTCAGCATTTTGTTTTTTTGACACAACACATTTTAATTGTGACCTAAATTAGATATGGGTCGTTTTTGCTCTTTACATACGATATCCGTCTTTAACTATAATTATGTAAATCATTAAAAAATACGAGAGTTATACTTACCCAACGAAACGATATAATTACACTTTCCATCTCTACATTGCCACTGCAGTCGCATTCAATTCAAAAAATAATTGAAAACTATTATTTTCTATATTATTCTCATACACATAATTATTTATTCATAATTTAGAATAAACTGTCGTGAATTGTCGACCAAATTAAACTTGCGTTACACCTTTTTATAGCTCCTAAAAATGTAAAACATTAAATTTCTCTAAAATTGAATTTTTTAAAACTTTAATTTACAAAAGAATTTAAAAACATTATGTATAACATAGTTTTTAATATAGTGTGAAATTGACGACATAGGTATTGGTGCAACAATGAATAGTGCTTGTTTGGTTGACGTCATTTATGGACCATCCCTTGAAACGCCAATATTTTGTTATACTTTTTATATTTTACTCTTATTAAAAAACTATGCAAGGTAGGAAAAAAATGTGGAAAAATATTAAAGCAGAATACTCTAACTATCTACTAATTATATAAAAAAATTAAATAAATAACCCCCCCCCCATCCGCCCATAAATGACCTCACGGGTTGGGTCAATGGGACTTTTTGGATATTATAGGAATCCCATGTTAAAGACATCTATTTACACAATGGTAAGAGCAGATGACAGCGTCCAAGGGTCTAAAAGTAAAAATATTCGGATGACGTCATTTATGGACGACCCCTTGCTAATTTTAGGCTTGTTAGTATTTAAATAGCGCAATGCATATTTATAGTTTTTGAAAAATACATATCAGAAAACTGAAAAAGTGGCAAGAGGCGACATTGGGTAAGTTAAAATTTCTATTTAATTTTCCATATGATTTTTTAGTTTTTTTTATTTCGACTAATTTTGAAAACTTCAAATTTAGTTTTTGGCGCCAGACCGCAATTTGCACCGATATGATTATATTCGTTGTAATGACCCCACCACGTAGTACATGTTCTGATAGCGTTTGCTTCATTACGGATTTGACACTTGGGAAATGTCCCATGTTAGTCATTTTTACTGTAAAAAATTGTATTTCAGGAGTTTTATAAAAAATTACAGTATTTTGTACCTATCAATCTTACAAATATACAAAAATGAAATAAAAAAAATTTCACATGTATAAATGAACCAATTAAAGCCTAACTTTTGAAAATAAAAGTTAATTTTCTACATACCGTTGTGTAAGTGCAACTGAGCGTTTAGATTGTATTGCGAATTGATAAAAGCAAATGTCAAGCGTTGATTCTAATTTGCCTTGTAATTAGTTTTTAATAATTAATATTGTACCTTGTCATTTTTTATGATGAATAATGATGTTCTTAAGTTGAATGTAAACAAACTTTTCAATAACAATACTGAAATTAGAGTAGAACACATTAAATATTGCCATCCCTCAATTAGTGATTTACTAACTGACTTGTTTAACGCGATAATTACTCATAGATACATACCTGAGCAGCTCATGAAAGTACACATAGTACCCATAGTGAAGAAAAAAGGTCTAAATGCAAAGTCGAGAGGCAGCTACTGTCCCATCGCGTTGGCCACACTGTTCTCCAAAATCTTTGAAAAATTAATACTGCTAAATTATGGGCATATGCTCAGTACATCCAGCAATCAGTTTGGTTTTAAAAAGAAAGTTGGCTGTGAAGTGTGTATCTACTCACTGAGGCAGATAATCTCGTATTATGAACGAAAAAATACCCCGGTGTACGTCTGCTACCTTGATGCAACTAAAGCATTTGATACCATTAGTCACAATGTCCTCATTAACAAACCCTGTGCTCGAAATCTGCCGGCAATTATAATTAATCTGCTGGACTATTGGTTCTCAAATCAATATTTCTTGATCCAAAATGGACAAACAATCAGTGAACCATTTCCTGTCAGAAGCGGGGTAAGGCAAGGAGGAATATTATCACCTTCACTGTTTGCCGTATACATGGATGAGCTATCTCTAAAACTTACTGATAGTAAAATTGGTTGCAATATTAACGGTAAAGTCATCAATCACCTAATATACGCTGATGATATCTGTATTCTCACTACCTCCATTGCAGCTCTAACTGAGCTACTAAAAATATGCACTGAATATGCTAAAGGACACGAGCTCCAATTTAACCCATCAAAAACGGAATTACAAGCCTTTTCACCAAAGTGGATGAATGCTTTGAAGGTAAAAGTTAACGTATCCTTGCAAAACCAAAATATATCTGCCTGCCGGTCAGTTAAATATCTGGGATATACTATTGCTCATGTTAAGAAGCAGAGCGCCGATGTACTCTGTGATAATAAAGAAATCCGAAAACGGATCCGTGAAATATACACTTGGGCCAACATGATCAAAGCCAAGTTCAAAAACTGCAGCTTGTCGGTGAGGCGATATCTCCACATTACGTATCTCTCGTCCATATATTGCTCTAGCGTTTGGCTACTTAAGAAATCAGAACATGCTCAAATACGAGTTGCATACAATGATTCTTGCAGGATAGTCTGTAACTATTCTAGGAAGAACAGTGCTAGTGAAATGTTTGTGTCCAACCGTATAAATAACTTTGGTGCTGTACGTCGCAAATCTGCATATTCATTGTTGAATCGTAACAGACTATCTAAAAATGAAATAATTCAGCACATTGTTAATACAGGATGTCACAGTGAATCTAAACTTGCAGAAATCTGGAAAGAACTCCTTCATGTCACTAAGAGCTCACCTGAACAACAGCAAACGATTACTTAATTGAATTTATTTAAAAAAGCTGACAAAATTATTAATTGGACCACTTGCTCATGTATATAACATAACTAACTGGCTCACTGGCCACCATTGATTGACTGTATAAGTACAAATGTTACAAATGTTTTTCTCTTTATATAACGACAGTTGTCGTATCTTTAGGTTATTTCTTACCTTAATTCTTATTTAATATATTCTTTATACCCTAGATGTAAGAGTAGATTGCATATTCTGTAACTATGTGGACCTAGAGTCTTCAAGATCAATAAAATAATAATAATAATTAGTTCTATTAGATTATACGTTTTCATGTCAATACCTAATTACCTTGTAACTGCGATGATTTACAATGTTTAACAGTAATTATACATGGTAACCTATTGTATTGAGCGTAATAATAATATCTAGAGCGGTTAATATATGATGTTAGAGTTCCAAATTGTAGGCATCTATTCAATCGTATTAAAATCATTCTACTTTATAGTTTTAGTTTATATCCAAAGCAAATTTGCATTTATTAAGGATTTAAACATTTTTCCACATTCATTTTTATAACAACGTAATCAAGATAAGTTTATTCGTTTAAATCTGCTACATATATTCAGCTAAGCTATTTTAATCAAATAATGTCATATAGTAGAAAATTATAATTCACAATATTTTTTGTACAGTTCCATCTAACTTGTATAAATTTTATTACTATAAAATTACTAGTTATTACATTTAACATTTAACGACTGCTAATAACTAAAATAACCCATTTCATTTGCTTGTTTTTGAAAAATGCAAACTGTTCAATTTACATATTTTTTAAAAATTGTAATTTTTTTGATTTTCATGTTTTTTAAAAGTGTTAAATCTTTAGTTTACATGAAATTATATTTAAAAAGTGTAAAAGGTTCTTTTACATATTTGCAAAAATAGTGAAATGTTCTATTTACCCAATTTTTAAAAGTGCCAAATGTTCTATTTACATAAATTTGAACTAAATTTTTTATTTACATATTCTGCAAAAGTGAAAAATGTTCTACATTTAACATATAACATTTTTCTGAAAAATTGTAAATGTTCTATCTACAATCTTCTTAGGCACATTTAAATATTCCGTTACATAGTAGATATTAGTTTTAGCTAAAAATAGATGTTTTATTTTAGTTCTTCACATACAATACAATATTTGATGAAAAAATTCGCAAAACTTAAGTTCTGCAATGTTATAAAATTAAAGTAGGCAATAATACTTAAGTTACTGTAGTAATTTACTAATCAGAAAAATATCTGACCAAAAAAACGAAACACCTTGTTTTTGTAGCTATAATTATCTTTCGGAATTTGGATCAGATGTTTATTAAATTCGAAACGCATGATATATACACTATATTGTCCGTCACAAACTTGTTATTTTTTATTATTAAAATCTTGTTAAAAGTATTTCTCTAATCAAAAAATTAATATACTTTTTAAATAAACTGAAAACTTAAATATAGGTTCTTTTAAATATTTACAAATTTTAATGAAAAAACTGATAAGCCTTGCATTGCATTTCTAAAGTACTTTCCTTAAATAATTTTATACATGTAGTTCCTCAGCATAAAAAGATGTCAATTTAAAATCTACACGAATACGTTTAAAAAAAAGTTTAAAAACCTTCTGAAAATTTTGCAAATCCAAAATGTTAAAAAATTCAGCTTACAAATTCAAAACTTTTCGAAAAACTTTGGAGCTTCAATTCAGGTTATTAAATTTCTGTCTTTTTTTTTATTGAATTCGTTTTAACTACTAAAATAAATTATCTTTTTGTTTTAAATTTAGCATAACAAATTTAAATTGTCCTAATTTATTAAAACCTTCGATTCAATATCGCAAATGCTTCCTCATTATTTTCCCTATGGGCAACTGCGGCGTTCAAAAACATTGCCTAGAAACTTTTATGATAAACAAATACACCTTAATACAGCTCTGTCACACTTAGCACTGGCTCAGCACAAAACTTTACTAAAAGTTATGCAAGGAAAAAATAATAACCACTATTAGTTACAAAGATGCAAAATTACCATAATTTTGCTAATGCGTCCGACTGCGTAATTTTACTATTCGTATTAAACAAAATACCATGAGACAACTATAAAATCAAATGCAACAGGCTTACACATTACAACTACTCAATTCTATATATTCACTGCATTAATATTACATAGTTGTTCCATAAAAAGCGATGGAGAAAGAAATAAATAAATAAAAGAAGACAAAGAGGGAAAGAGAATAGCAGATAGAGAGGGAGTGCTTACACCGTAGGAAATAATGCTACTCGACCTCTCCAAATACTCTTTTCTCAAACAGAATTTTGCGCGTAATGTGATACTGCTTGGAGCAAGGTTTAGCTGCAACACCCACGCTACCTTACGTTACATGGTTTGCACACATACAAAGTCTCAAGTCACCTGGTATTTGCAGTGACGAAAAAGTCACAAGAAGCAACTTAAATTATAAGGATAACTATACTTTAGGCCCGCCGATTTCGGTGGAATTGCGCCTCATCTGGACACTGGCCCCGATGACCCACTGTCACACCGTACTCTAACGTGTCTTGGGTTGGTCGTCGTGTGCACACTCACAAAATTGACGCGGATTACTCTCGAATTAAATTCGCACCACATTACGACACCATTACCTCATTCCCGACCAACCCTTTACACGTTAGAGTACAGTGACAGTGGGTAACTGGGGCCAGTGTCCAGATGAGGCGCAATTCCGCCGAAATCAGCGGGCCTGAAGTCTAGTTAAGGATAAGGGAGTCACTTTGTTTTTTGCTTAGACCTTGATTTCACTAGAAAAGTTAACAATTGTTAGCCTTAAGAAACAAGCTTTCAGAGTTAATTATTGTTAAATCTAAAAGCGAGTTTCTTAAGGCTAACAATGGTTAACTTTTCTAGTGAAATCAAGGTCTAAGGCTTTATTGTGTTGGTGTGTAGCGGGAGAGAATTGTGTTTGGATCTAACCTGAGTTTATTGGCACGCACGTACTACTTATTCAACAAAATAATAATTGCTAATTAAGACAATACGGGAGCCAGTTAGTTTGTCGCTGTCAGCTTTAGTTTGTTCCTCTGTGGGCTTTATTGGGTGCTACGGCAAACAACTAATACGTAGCCAACATAAAAATAAACTACAAAATGCAATAATCGTAAGCATGAATAAAATGCACATAAAAAAAAATCATAGTAAAAATTGCAATCACTAAAAAGGATAATATTATGTTGTTTCTGTTAAGTTTAAACGTAACCCAAACCTCAACTAGTTGTTTGTATCTGTTGCAATTATCCGCTAAACTATAAAGCTGAACTATTGCGGGTTAAGTTGCCATAGAAAAGACCTACTTCGAGAATCAACGTAATGACATTGAAACCCCCACTCCCACTCACATTGCCACTTATGCGAACTGAAATTTCCGTGTAATTGTAGCTGTTGACATAGTGTGACTTTGAGGTTGTGTGTTGCATTCATCTCTGTTGTTGATAATAATTTTGTTTAATTTTGTACTACAGGGCAAACATTATTGTATGCCAGTGATTTATTCGTCAAATAAATTCTTTCTTTTATTAGATTATTAGCAACACATTGACATTATAATACTATTTGTTTAGTCAACTTCGGACTTTTGAATATAGTAATCAACATTTGTGTGTGAAACTGTGTGTGGAGAAGTGGAGTGTAGAGGTTGCTATGGCTTCAACATTGCAGACATTAAGAGTAAACATATAAAAGAACTTAGACTCACACACACTCACTTGTGCAAGCCGAGCTAAATTGTGTGAAATGGAATGGTTGCTATAGATCAGTGTGACTGTGGAATTGTGATGTTGCATGGCTCAAGTTGTTTATTCTCAAAACTTCTGACTTTGAATATTTTGTTATCGGAGTCAGAATACCATGTAATTTTGTGTATTGTTTTAGCTAATAATGTTGCCACAATGGAACTGCTTATATAACGCCTCTTGACAAGTCAATTCTGTCGATATTTTTAATAGTACTTGGATCTTGTCGATCTCTGTAATAGTATTTAGATTAAAGTTATGTAGAAATGATATAATTAATTTATTTACTTATTTTACTGTGCTAAGAGTGTAGTTTGTTGTAGAAAATTTGAATTTAAATTCGAATATCTGATATAAACTAGGCAGTTTTTGTCCCAAATGCTGATAAAGTGTTAGGTATTAGCTATGGAAAAATTTTAAAAACAAGCACAAGCTCTACATATAATTATTGATGACTTGTTCTTTTCAATCCCACAGTTAAACTGAAAATAGTGTATCTAACAACGAAAATTACTGTAGAATATGTAAATTAATTGGCAAATCCAAAGAGGGGGGCTAAAAGGCTTTAGCTCTCCCCCCAAAAGAAATTTTTATTATTGTAGAGACAGGACCAGCCATTTTCAAATATAGCAGATTAAAATTGTCAGCCCCCCCTACAGATAAAAGGTCTGTATCCGCCGCTGTATACATTGTTATTCTAGGTTCGTTTCTTTTGTCATTCGTGCGTACTGCGTACCCTGTGATAGTCGAGTTTGCTGAGTACGTCCTTCTTGAAAAAGTACCAAACCTGAAACGCTGTTTTGAGCTTTAAATTATATATCACTATATAGCAGCCGTTAAACTTACGTTTATACTGTAAAAGTCGGAATTAGGTACCTTGTTTATTATCCGTAAACACCGACCTGCTGACCTGACGGCTTTATTTTTTTTAAATAGTTATTATTTATTACTAATTATAAAAGTATTTATTGTCGTATGTAAAAAGTCTTTATGACTAATTTCTAAATAATACTAGAATCAGAATAAGCTATGTCATGAGTAAAAAATGAGAATCATGCGTGAAAAATTAATGTTGAGTTTCAAAAAAGTGTAAAATTTCCAACTTATCAAATTGCAGTCAAAAACAATTAAATTTATTGTTATAAAATACCGCTATATAATTGTATATTATATTGTAATGCTTTTTTAATATCCAGCGCTTATCTAAATGTGAACAATAAATTAAACCGTTGTGACTGATTAAAATTTGGTAATTAATTGCTTTATGCAGGCTACTCAAGGATTTACAGTAATTAACTTGTACATTCAAATACATACATAAAGTCAAAAGGTACATCTGAAAAAAGACTTTAGATTTGTGCATGCAATGTTGTGAATAAAGCTATGTACTTCTGTATGTATGTATGAAAATTTATTATCCACACTATTTAAATACAGCTTTGTCTCAGTCACAGTGCTCACGTACTCGTAGGAGTACATATGCCTCTGCTTACAGATGACCGTGCTCCCTTATCTTGTAGCCACTTCTTACTTCTCTGTCTATCCTACACTATACATCCTATTTCCATGCTTCTCAGCAAATTAAAAGAGCCAGCAGAAAACAATCTCGTGAAGACAAGTGGATAACAGTATCTTGTATGCAAAATATATTACTACATATGCTTTTTCCAATATGGCTGCTCAACATTGTTAGCTCCTCAGACAAAATTTCTGTATCTGCGGCTGTGTAAGTTGTTATTCCAGGTTCGTTTCTTTTGTCCTTCGTGCGTACTGCGTATCCTGTGACAGTTTAGTTAACTACGTACGTCCTCCTAAATATAGTGACAAGCCTTAGGCGCTGTTTTTAGCTTTGAATAATATATCACTATGTAGCAGCCGTTGCACTTAAGCGTTTTCTGTAAAAGACGAGATAAAATACCTTGTGTATTATGTATAAAGACTAACCAGCAGACCGTAAGGCTTTTTTTAAATAATTATTATTTATTACTAATTATAAAAGTATTTATTGTCTTTTGTTAAAAGTCACCATGACTCATTTTTATTTTAAACTAGAATTATTCTAAGCTATGTCATGAGTGGAAAACAAAAATCATGCGTAAAACGTTGATATCAAGTTTTAAAAAGGTGTACAATTTTCTATTTATTAGTTTGCGGACAGAAACAATTAAATTTATTTGTATAAGATACTGCTTTTTAATTATATATTATCTTGCGATGCTTGTTTGATATCTAGCGCTTATATAAATGCAAAGAATGAACTAAAGCCTTGTGCCGAATTAGGATTTGGTAATTTATTAATTTCTGCAGCCTAGGGGGCAAGGTAGTCTCATGTGCCAATGGACGGCAACGAGATAGGGGTTTTCAAGGATCGAGTCCACATGCTTGCATGTTGTACAGTGAGATATCCTAATACCTTGTTCTCACAGGGAGGCACCCTATTGTGTAGTCTCGTGCTGTGGATGGGGGTGGAGGGGGGGGTGGCGATGGAGGGGCGTGTGGCCGGTGGAGGGAGGTTGGGGAGTGGAAGCAGCTGTGGGTGATCGATCAACAAACGTAATCTGCTGATTTTCCCCATCGCTGAGTGCTCACGTAGCTTTGCTACCTGCTCCTACTTTCTCTCCTTCGTCCACTGATCTCATGCGTTCTCACTCGCCACCTAACCTGACGCTTTTCATCCACCATTGCACGACCAAGACCCTCGTCAATATGGGCTGGCTCTCTATATAGGAATGGTAAGCAGGAGTAACTATCATTCTCGCAGATGTCGTTGGCGCTTCATCTGCGTGAGTGGAACTACACAGACTGAACGCCAAAAGAGGGTACATGGAGAAGTCCAATTTAATCCACTGCTGTAAAGTGGTCGACATGTAACACGTCACTATCCATAGTTAAGCTTAGCATTTAAGCATAGTATTTAAAAATTACTGACAGCAGTCTCACATAAGCACATCTAGGAAGCTAACCATCGCGAGGACTCTTTCTTCTAATAGTGTGTCTCTAGAGCAGTCTGGGCTACAGTAAAAATTCGTGGTGTGCGATAGGCAGCTTGCCTGAAAGTACAATACCACTATACATACATACATACATACATTAATTTCTGCAGCCTACTAAAGTATTAACAGTAATTACTTTTTACATTCAAATACATACATGAGGTCAAAAGGTACATCTAGTAAAAGACTTTGGATTTGTGCATGCAATGTTGTAAATCAAGCTATGTACCGTAAAGCTTCTAATGAAAGCCCCTGGCGTCTATTAAAAACAGACCTTCGTACCCCTGGCTTGTATTGGAGACCTGGCGTCTATTTAAGACCTGGCTTCAATACAACATTTATGTTTTGAATAAAAAAAAATACAAAGCGACGAATAATGCGCTTCGCAAAGTTTTATTATTTCTAAGAATTTAATCGTTTTTATTATGCCAAATTATTGCTAATTTTATCGATTGTCTATAGAATTAAGTGCAATTCTTGATAAAAAGGTATATTTTTATTTAGCAGGTTAGCTCACGACATCAGACACATGACAATTTTAATGGAAGTATTTTTCCTACTTATTGAAGTTGGTCACTGTAATCCCTTTGAATGTCTTCTGCTGCTATTTCGCCATAATTTTTTTTGCATACTTCCTAATCTCCAGCTTTTTAGCTGCTGAGTATGATTTGCGTTTACCATCCATTATTTCTACAAAACTTAATTTGAACAACTATTCACCTAGTTACCATACAAACTTAACTGTTTAAGTGGATCGCACACTTTAAGTTTGCAGGCAAAAGCTGATTTTTAAATTTTGGAGGTATATCTTATGTAAGAATATCGCAAAGATATCTAGCTCATGACGTTCTTTACCCCTGGCGTCTATTAAAGACCCGGCGTCTATTGTAATTAATCGCCGCCACCCTTGGCGTCTATTAGAAACCCGGCGTCTATTGGAGACCCGGCATCTATTAAAAGCTTTACGGTACTTCTGTATGTATGTATAAAATCATATTATATACCTCTTTTAGATACAGCTCTGTCTCGGTCAGAGTGCTCACGTACTCGTAGAAGTACATGCCTCTGCTCACAGATGACCGTGCTTCCTCATTATGTAGCCACTTTTTATTTGTGTGTCTATCCTACACAATACTCTCTATTTTTCCGGTTTTTAGCACACTAATAGAGCAAGCAGAAACTATTTTCGTAAACGCAAGTGGCTAAAAGTATCTTGTATGCAAACTATGTTACTACATATGCTTTTTCTAATATGGCGGCTCAAAAATGTTTGCCAACTCCTCTCTCCCTAAAGAAAAAATTTTTGTATCTGTTGCTGTGTAAATTGTTATTTAAAGTATGTGTCTTTTGTCTTTTGTGCGTACTGCGTATCCTGTAATAGTCAAGTTCACTAATTACGTCCTTCTAAAAATAGTGACAAACCTTAGGCGCTGTTTTGAGCTCTAAATTTTATATCACTATATAGCAGCCGTTGCACTTACGTGTTTACTGTAAAAGTAGAGATAAAATGCTTTGTGTATTATTTATAAACACTGACCAGCTGACTGTACAGCGTTTTTTTCAAAATAGCTATTATTATTTACTTATTATAAAAGTATTTAATGTCTTTTGTGAGAAGTCATCATAATTCATTTCTATTTTAAACTAGAATCAGAATAAGCTATGTCATAAGTAAAAAATAAAAATCATGCGTAAAACGTTGATGTAAGGTTTAAAAAAGTGTGAACTTTCCTATTTATTGGTTTGCGGTCAGAAACAATTAAAGTTATTTTTGTAAAATCCCGCTATTTAAAAATAAAATATTATATTGTAATGCATCCTAAATATACAGCGCTTATTTTAATATGAAGAATGAATAAAGCCTGGTGCCTGACTAAGCTTTAGTAGTTTATTGCGTCCTGCAGCCTACTTAAGGGTTAACAGTTATTAACGTTTACATTTAAATACATCCGTATAGTCTAAAGGTACATCAAGAAAAACACTTTAGATTTGTGCATGCAGTGTTGTGAATAGAGCTATGTACCCCTTTATATATGTATGAAAACATATGATCTACCCCATTCAGATACAGCTATGTCTCGGTCAGTTTGCTTACGTACTCGTAGAAGTACATGCCTCTGCTCACAGATGACGGTGCTCCCTTATCATGTGGTTACGTTTTACTTCTCTGTTTATCCTACTCTATACTCTCTATTTCCGCGCTTCTTAGCACATCAAAAGGGCCAGCAGAAAATATTCTTTTAAAAACAAGTAGATAAAAGTATCTTGTTTGCAAAATATGTTAGTACATATGCTTTTCTAATATGGCGGCTCAACATTGTTAGCCCCTCAGACAAAATTTCTGTATCTGCCGCTGTGTAAATTGTTATTTCAGGTTCGTGTCATTTGTCCTTTGTAAGTACTGCGTACCCTGTGATAGTAGATATCACTAGGTACGTCCTTGTAAAAATAGTGACAAACCTTAGGCGTTGTTTTGAGCTTTAAATTATATATTAATATATAGCAGCCGTTGCACTTACGTGTATACTGTAAAAGTAGAAGTAAAATACCTTGTGTATTATCTATAAACACTGACTAGCTGACCGTACGGCTTTTTTTTAAAATAGTTATTATTAATTACTAATTATAAAAGTATTTAATGTCTTCTGTAAAACGTCACTATGACTCGTTCTTATTTTAAACTAGAATCAGAATAAGCTATGTCATGAGTAAAAAATGAAAATTTTGCTTAAAATGTTAATGTAAAGTTTTAAAGAACTGTAAGATTTTCTATTTATTAGTTTGCGGAAAGAAACAATCAGATTTATTTTTATAAAATACCGCTTCATATTAAAATACTATATTGGGATGCTTCTTTAATATCTAGCGCATATTTTAATGTAAAGAATGAATTATAGCTTAGTGCCTGATTAAGATTTAGTGATTTATTGCTTCCTGCAGCCTTGTTTAAGGATTTACAGTGATTAACTTTTATATTTAAATACATACATAAGGTCAAAAGGTACATCTAGAAAAAGACTTTGGATTTGTTTATGCAATGTTGTTAATAAAGCTATATTATATTCGATGTACATGTTTTTAAAAATTGTAAAATTTTCAAATTCGATGTTTTGTATAAGTTCAAAATGTGCAATTTACATATCTTTAAAAAAGGCAAAATATTTTATGTAAATGCCTTTAAAACCTGTTTCAAAATTTATGTAATCAGTGGGTATTGATTTTATCCACAAAAAGATTTTATATGTTAGTTAACGTATACCGTAAATCCTTAAATAATCGGTCAGGCGCCTATTAAAATAGATTTAATTCTATTAACTTCTGTGTACAACCTAGAGCTTATTATAGCCCTGGATATATTTATTTTTCTTTTACAGTTTGCAGTCAGACACAATTAATTTATTTTTATGAAATACCGCATTTTAATTAAATATTAAATTGTAATGCTTTTTTAATATCAAGCGCTTATCTAAATGTGAAATATGAATTAAAGCCTGGTGCCTGATTAAGATTTGGTAATTTATTGCGTTCTGCAGCCTACTCAAGGATTTACAGTAATTAACTTTTACGTTAAAATACATATATGAGGTCAAAAGGTACATCTAAAAAAAGACTTTGGATTTGTGCATGCAATGTTGTGAATGAAGCTAGGTACTTATGTATGAAGATATATACCGTCGGTGAAGATTCATTGTCCTAAGTCCAATTCACGGCTAAAATCATTATGTCGCAAGTGCATACGATTCTTAAAGTCATTTTGTCCCAAGTCCAATGAATTGGTAGATGCTGTCGAGGTCGCATCCGCGATGATTTTTGCATTAGGTAGGGATAGGTTGTTGCTGACATTGCTGTACCCATGACGTACACTTAGGAACCGCCCACAAAAGACGTTATGTTACTGGCTTTGTTGTACCTATGACGTCCACTTAGGGGTCGTCCAAAAAAGACATAATGTTACATATTATGGTTTACTTCTGACGTAAACTTAGGGGTCGTCCACAAAAGGCGTAGTAAAAATTCCGTTTCAATAACATATTACACTTTGCAAAAACATGCAAATAGAACATTTTACATTTTTTTCAACACATGTAAATAAAACATTTTGTAATTTCAAAATACATGTAGATAGAACATTTGAAACTTTTCAAAATTACGTAAATAGAACATTTTAAGCTTTGCAATAAAATGTAAGTATAACTAAAACCCGGAAAGACCCGTAAGAATTAGGGATGTGTATGCATGCATGTATGTATGAATGCATTTATGTATGCATGCATTTGTGTACGTAAAACTTGCACATGCGCTCGAAAAACCCAGAAATAACACCACCCCACACCTCCCGCCCCCGCAGCCCTAAAATATTAAATTATCGCAACATACTACAAAAGTATTGTATAAAATTTTAAATATTAAAAATTAAATTATTGCAACACACTACAGCTTGAAATTTTATACAATATTCATTTTATTTCAAGTTGTGTGATGCAATAATTTAATTTTTAATATTTAAAATTTTATACAATACTTTTGTAGTATGTTGCGATAATTTAATATTTTAGGGGTGCGGGGGCAGGAGGTGTAGGGTGGTGTTATTTCTGGGTTTTTCGAGCGCATGTGCAAGTTTTACGTACATAAATGCATGCATACATACATGCATACATACATACATGCATGCATACACATCCCTAATTCTTACGGGTCTTCCCGGGTTTTAGTTATTTCTTCGTTTCCCAGTAAAAAGTGACTGCTGATAAATTAATTAAGAAATTATGATTAATTAACTGAAACCAGAGTTCGCATTTAAAAAATTAAAACCATATTTATTAGTCCATTTTAGTAATTTGCTTCCTATAAAACGAACATTTCCGTAAAATCTAATTAATCAGATGCATTTTGAGTTTCATTGGTTTCAACTTGTGAAGTGGGAAGGGGGGTGGAGGCTTTTTCAGAAAGTCGTGGACGTTTATGAACTTTATTACGAAATTGCGCTTCTAACTCAAATTGTAGACGTTTCAAATCTCTTGCTCCTTCATGAAAAGCAAGTCCACGTTCTCCCGCTTGCCCACAAAAGCGACAGAATGCATCATTCATGGGAATGGGCACGATGACACAGTTTTCACAGTATCTCCACTCTTTTCCTAAGGGTGCTCTAGTATCAGGCTTAAGGAGCTGTTTGCACAATACCTGACGGCATTCAGTCCAACCTGACTTAACTTAAATCCCACATGAAACACAAAAACGATCCATATTTCCCTTAATTTGAACTGGATAGAAATTCTTCCCGCCACCTTGCTTTTTGTACGCCATCAGATATTCTGCCCAAAAACAAATTAGATTTAATAAATATTGCTATATAACATCTAGCACTGTTCATCAACATACGAATGCATGGTAGAAATATTGTTGGCAATTATTTATTTAAAAGAAGATAGTTACTACCTATTTAGTCATTATCGACTAGAAGTATAGTCAGCTGCCAGCAACTGAGTTTGTATTTTATTGAGCCGTCTTGGTGTTTGAAACTGCGCAGAGCTATTTTAAATGTTCAACAGACAAAGACAGCCCTTACAACACAAACCCAATTACTGGCAACTGGCTTCACTTATAGTTATTGTATACGCCTACTAATATTCATATTCACAGTCAGTTTGTAATACTAAGTGCGCTGCGCCCTTCCCTCACAGACTCCCGCTAACGTCACTTATAAATATGTAGTTATTGCAAAAAAAAATTGGTGGGTGTGGCTTATCAGCGTGACTGTTACATTATATCCTTGCCCCTTTTAATCATAAGTCTGTAACATGAAACTGACCTACCTCATAAACTCAGATGATATAAGAACTGCCAGCTGACTGCGAATCTTCTGATCAGTTATCCAAAATGAACAGAACAGAAATATGAATATAGTTGATAAAAGTTCAATCACCTCGCTTCGCTTTCTTTTTCGCAATCGTAAGACTCAAAGTTTCCAAATAGCTAGTGTTGTATCCCTGTACACATGTACTGTATTTTGAATAATGTTGTAGCGTCACGACAGAACGGAAAACTCTACATAGTTAAATATTGTAAAATAAAAATTATTCAGCGAGAATAAAATTAAAATACATTCTTGTAATCCAAAATTTCATAAATCATGACTTAATCCTGCGACACATAACATAATTACGATTTTGGGGGTAAAATGTCCGCTGGTACTTATCAGGGGGGAAAAGTCCAGAGGGAAAATGACCGAGAGAGAGAAAAATGTCCAGAGAGACTTTGTCCTACAACCAGAACATGCCTACTACGTATTTCACAAACTAATAATACACTATGAACACGATACGGTTAATAGTAAATACGTTTTTTATACATTCCAATCTGAAACAATACTAATTGCTGCTGAATAGGACATGTTCTAAAATATATAAAATTAATTTGCGAAAATCACCTGAGTATTTCTGGCAAGCGGAAAGAGAGAGACGTTTGCATCTCCTTTTCATTTCTAGTGTAGAATCTGTGTAAAACTAACATTAGCCTCAGAACAGACTCTCAGAATGTGATTTACAATTTCCATCATCTAAATGTATATTGTATATACAGGTTGACGAAGATGATCCTATCCGTATGTATGTATGTAAGGTAGGGTGAGAGTGCCAAATGGTGGCCATGCCTTTATTGTGGCCACCCGCTATATTTGACGAGCATGTAACAACATAAAATTAACAAAATGGGTCCTAACATTATATTGAAACGCATTAATTAAGGATGGCCACAATTTAAAGACTCACTCGGCCATAATTACGGCACTTCAGAGAATTTTAAAAAATCCTGACTTTTTTAACATACCTTATTTAGTCAGTGGACAAGCTTTAGTTTTAATTCCCAAATTAGGCCAACTACGATTTCAAAGTTACATCCACATATGAACGACGATGGTGTTGTCACTCGATTTTCATAAAAAGTTAACGCGGTCAATCAGTTCCCTGATTGGTCCGCTGGTTTGAACTTATGACTTATTGGGAATTATTTCTAAATCCTGGGCATTTAAAAGTAAATCTTTTTGCCGCTAAAGATTTAGTTTTAGATTAAAACTGAAGCGTGTCCACAGACTGTTATTGTTATTATCTTTAAAGCATTATGATTTGCATTCACGATTATTTTTACACTTACTAATTGAGATTTAGCCAACAATTCTAATTATATGGTTTTGCACTGCGATCTCTAGTTCACAAGTTACTATTGTTGAAATTTTAACTTTAATGAACCCGGTTATACTTAGGCACTCTCACCCTAGTCATAGTCTGTGTGTAGAAAGTCAGTATATTTCTTATTGTCGGTAATTAAAACTTTGTTGGTTCTGTTTAACGAGGATAAATAAGCTAACTGAATGATAATAAATGTTCTCAGAATATGAATTAACAACTCAGTCATGAGCAATACTGAATGACTAGGGAGCACATAATATCGTAACGTGTCGTAGACTGGGAAGAAGAAAGATGGGATGACGTTTTTAAGCTCTCATGTTTAATAATTATGTTCTGACGGTCTCTCCGTCTCTACCGTAGGGGTTAGTTTTTACTGTGCTAATGTATGTACATATATAAATAAATACATATACGGGAATTAGACGACTACCTTACAGTTAATTTGTTAACAAATAAGTAGCTTACATACCTTTTCCGTTAGCACACGTACAAGTTGTTTGCTATTCGTAATGGTGGAATGGAAGTAAGTGGCGATGTAATAATGTGATTTAGACTCCAGGTACTTCCAACTCTTGTGTTTGTTAGACGTATTGTCTCTATGTTATTTAACACAAATCTTGAAAGCACTTTAATTTGTAAACTTTAGTTGTAAGTTGTCTGATGAGGAGACAAGAGAGATGAGGTTCGAGTCTTAAAATGGTTGGCGTATGAAACCTTAAAATGGCGTTTTAACTTTTTGAAATGGCTGGTAGAGAAAAGGAATGATGATTTGGGCTGACCAAGAACCATAGCCAAGAACAATAAGAATCTCAACGCACTCACCGGCACCAGACCACCTTCAGCTAAAGCTGAATGCCGCATGGCAAGAGATCGTCCACAATGATGTCATCGGTAGAGTCAGTGGGACTGGTCGGATGCTTATGACATGCCTTATTAAAGATAGCCATTTGTGCAATACTAAAGCGGACGAAAGGGGGCTCTAACAATTGTGATTTTTTGATAACATCATTTATGGACGACCCTCCATGGCTATTTGGATTGTATGGATATTGGATTGGATAGAAATTAAACCGTAGCACGCAAACTTTCCCGCCTGGATGTTGACGAGAGATAAAGCTGTGGGTATCCGGCATGGTATAGGTTTTGGTTGTGATGAAATGCCAATCCACTCAGCAAGTCAATGCAGCTGCTGCTGTCGCATGTTGGCTGCTATGTATGGCAATGACTATTTGGATGGTATTGGGGAAGATACACATATTACGTAAGCTACTAGGGTGGGTGGCAGCTTTTCAGAGTAATGTTAAAAATAGCCATTTACGCAATGGTTAAGGTGCTTACAATAGCGGTGGGTGGGTCCTAAAATTCCAGAATGATTGCTTACGTAATATGTGTTTCTTCCCTTGGCGGGGTAACCGAAAGTGATATCTGGTAAAGCTTAGCTGCCGTTTGTTTGCATGCCACATTCGGTACTACAGTAGGGTACCGAGACTGCTGAGTCAAAAGAAGAACCAGTAGGGATGTTACACACATCCCTAATAACATTTTAAATTTTTTCAAAACATGTAAATAGAACATTTTACACTTTTTAAAAACATGTAAATAGAACATTTTGACTTTTCAAAAAGTGTTTTTAAAAGGTGCAATATGTTCCAAAAATGAAATTTTTATTATGTCTTTTGTGGATGATACTTAAGTGTACGCCATAATTAATCGCCATAGGTGTCGCACAATGCAGTCGAGTTACTTTATTAGATCTGTAGTAACTAAGTGCGACCTAATTTATTGTGGGAATGTATTTTTTTTTAAATCGAGACTGTACTTTCTTTTTTTTCTTTAATTATTTAGAACGTAGCAATGTCCTAGTTTTCTAGTCCAGTCCAAACCCAGTGTCCTAGGTTTGGTACTGGGTAGCACATCTCTGGGTTGCAAATGTCCAAGTAGAAAATGTCTAGGTAGCAAATATTCAGGTGGACAAATTCCGGGTAGCAGATGTTTTGGTAGCAAATGTCCTACAACCATTTACAGATAAAATTAAATATAAGATAAGCACAAGATACTCAAAAAATTATTAAAATACTGCATTCACATGGAATGCACTACGACTAGAAACAGAAAAAACTTGTAACTCAACTGCTATATTTATGATAATAAAATGTTAAAATGTAATTTCTTTAATCTTTGCCATTTACGAAAATAAACTTTTAAAACTATGCAAGCATGTAACTTTATTACATTTACACTTATTTCTAACTACTATAATACAATTTTGTAAATTAAGTTAAAATTTTAAAAATAACTAATATTAGCATTTCATTATAACAAAAATAATTATTCATGAACCATAAAACAGTATTAACAGGGCGGCTGGTGTCATAAACGTCATTACATGTGTCAACTTTGAGAGCCAAGTCCTAAAAAGCAAACCATCTAGCATTTATCAAATCGAGTAGACTCAGTGACAGGAATTTCAGCGTAATATGGACCTTTGACACTAAAAATAAAAAATAAAATTCACAGAATCCAACAAACTCTGAAATATCAATGAAAATAAACTGTAAGTTCTTATTTGTACAAACAACACACACAGGGTCGGATAATGGGGCAAGCGCAGGCAACCAGCGCGCTGCCTAAATTTTCAAAAAACATAATTATAACTGCAACATTTTGCACTGTTTAAAAATATGTTAATAAAACATTTTGACTCTTCAAAACATATGTAAATACAAATTGTTGCACATTTCAAAACCACGTAAATAAAATATTTACCACTTTTAAAAAGGCATGTAAAATATAACATTTTGCTCTTTTTAGAATCAAGTAAATAGAACAATTTAACCTTTTCTAAAACAAGTAAATGCAATTTTTTGGTTGAACCAAAAAAAAACTTTAATAAAATAAAAATAGTGGTTTTTGTATGGGGACCAACTGCTGTCTGAAAGTAAAAGAAATTCATTCGTCCGGCCCTGAACACACAACACAAATAATAATATAGGTGAACGTTTATGACACATAGTTAAGTACATTACATTTTGGATTCTAGAAAATACAACTTACGGTGACGAACATATAGACCCAACCTCTGCTGTAGCCCATGAGCTACACAAACGAGGAGTTAAAATTGCGTTTGGATAATTATAGCAATAATAGGCTGGGATGTACGTATTGATGGAAATACTAAAGTAAACATATGCAAGGAGATGGGAGCATATGATGGACGCTGAATGTAGAAAATTAAAACAATTATAGGTTTTAAAAAAAAATCCATTGTATTATAAAGAGGTGTCTAAATTTTAAAAAAAATTGCGTGTCACAAGTACAAGACGTTTTTGCTTCCACAAACTTACCTTTTACTTTATCACAGTATATCTGAAAATAATTCATAGGAGACATATTTTGAGTGATATAATTATTATCAGCCGCCCAAGATGTTTTTGAACAAAACGGCTGATAGAACGGATTATAAAAGTATACATCATAATCAGCATTTGAAGTTGATGAAACAGCAGAAGTGTGAAAAATAGTTACACACGTAGCCTGGCCAGATGCTATGCCATAACCATACTCAGACAAATAAATAAATGAAGGTCCTGGATCTAATGCTGAAACAAAATAAAAACACAATTAGCAAGGAAATTAGTGTGGGTAATTCCAATATTGTTTAAAACAAATCTGTCTCTTTCCAGAACCAGAACCAGATATAAAATCACAAATTAGTAAAACGTAAAACTGTCTATCTATTTTAATAAAATAATAAGTTGTTACCTTTAATACTAAAAATCTTTTTCCCAATACCAGCCAACGTTAATCCAATGCAGGCGCAAATCTGAGCTCCCAAACTGTGTCCAACCAAATTAACTAAAGAAGCTTTTGTGTATTGTTGGTCAATTAAAGTTGCAATTAAATTAGCAGCTATTTCACAAACTTTTTTTGAATTGTGCACAGCCTTAAAGAAGCTACAGGCAATCGTCGCCGCTGATTGTAATAATCCAGATTGGCAGGTGCAGTCCCCGCTAACACAGTCGTAGTCCAATACTACGATGTTCGCTTGCTTTCCGCTCATGAGGTAAGCTAAAACAAAATGAGGGGGAGTACTATAATTATAAATCTAAGAAGTAATTACGTGGGTACAATAATTATAGTTCCAATTAAATACAAAAAAAAATCATACTATGTAATAATTATTATTAGTTATGTACCATCTGTTATCTGCGGAACTCCTCCGCAACACTTTGACAAAATCCACCCATCACAATATACAAGGGAACGTCCTTGATCCAGTAGGAAGGTATTGTTGCAGCAAGATTTTGCGGGTCAATTAACTTATAGGCATTAACATCTCTGTGTATCAAAACAAAATTCAGAATAATTCAGTGCTACAAAGAAAAGTAAATTATCTTTGATTCAGTTATATTAAATGTTTCCAGCTGCTAAATGAAATATTTTTAATTTTTTTTTGTGGTATTTTTTTAAGTTTTTTAATTTAGAATAATGTAATTAAATAAATATACCCAGCAGTGTTGTATGAAAGAAATCGAATACATCCAGGAAAGTCAGCTGGCACACTTGGGGCACAGTATTTAGCAATTCCTAATAATTATATAATTATTCAAAAAAGATTAAAAAATTAATTACAGTTACTACGCATGCATCATGAGTCACGAGTATTTAACCTTACACAAGAGACAAAATTATTTATCGTGTAGAACAAGTTGAACCTAAATAAAATTCCAAGAAATTTGGAACTGTAGAAAACCAAGAATAGTAAGCTTCTGAATCAGTAGCAAGATCCAAACCAGAAATAGTTTGCACAGCAGTTGTAGTAGTGTTGTCCTGAATTACAAAAAACAAAATTAAAAAATAATCAAATCAAAATGAAATTTATAGAGGTAACAATTTTGAGATTAAATTCAATATTCAATAATTAGAATAACGTTGGAATATATTTAAGTCTTGCTTGTCCTGTAACTTACGCTAGTTGTAGGACAACCTTTAAATATTAAAAACAGTAGGGGCAGTAAAACATTTGCAATGTTGGTATGTTTCATTTTTGTTTTAAATACTTTTAAAGTGTAAAACAAAAAATTATACTAAAAAATCGTTGTGTCAAAGTCTCGAAGTGCGTTCATGTAGAAGTAAAATATGAAACTAAATAATTTTTATGGTCAGGTAGAATATGTCAAAGCTATTTAAACGTTTTAAACAGACAAAAAATTGTGAAATTAATAAAATTAAATAAAGTTGAACTTTGAGAAGCAGGAAAAACATAGTTTATTATTTTATTCAAAAAGTTCAAAGCAAGTGACCATGAACTAAAGTAGTGTCATCGAAAAATCGTATTTAAATAATATGGGACACAATTATTACTTTTTTATTTCCTTATACTACCTGCAATAAATATGATTTTAACCTATTCATTTAATTCAATTTTATTTTCAAAGAAGAATCTTGGCTTGAAATTAATACAATTATGATTTTGATTATTTGTCGTGTATTTTGTATTGTTCACAAAACTGTGGAATCAATGCAACAGATGCCTAAAGTAGTGTACTTCTCTTACATGTACTACACTGCGGCTGCGAAGATAGTATGTGTACACTACTGGCAAGTATTTCGTTTGAATTATCTGAGTTCGAACAATGGGAAACACATGGCGACAATTGGCAATGATTTGATGATACGAGAATGGGTTATAGATAGGGACGGATCGTCTACTATTGACTTCCTTTGAATATCATAGTTTTAAATAATCTCTTTTGCAAACTTTAAATTTTTTTCCAACCTGTTATAACTAAATGTCAGGCACACACGTTTATGGGTTATACATAGTTAAACATCGTCCATAAATGACGTCCTTGAAATATCACAATTAAAAGTTCCTTATACACACTTTTAAATTTTTTTCCAACATATTTTAGCTATAATTATGCCATGCGCATATATGGCATACAGCATATGGTACATGGGTTATAGATAGTGAGGGATCGTCCATAAGCAACTTCCTTGAAATATCATAGTTTTAGGTACCCCCTTAACAATTTTAAAATTTTGTCTACCCTTTCTTAGCTACATGGCATACACACACGTACATGGGTTTTTAGATGATAATGGAGGGTTCATAAATAGCATCATTTAAATGTGATCTAGATATGTCTATATTTTTGTTGCTAAATCATCACTTGGTACTTTATTTAGGAGCTCGTGCGAATAATTGACCCACATAATGTTTGATAATAATACGGGTGAAAAAATGAACTAGAAGTTATGACACACTGCACGGCTAGTTTTAAGTTTTTGCATTCAGATTGAGCCGCTGTTTCCTTATTAAAACAGTTGACCTAATTAATTTTATTGACTTAGTTTTTAAATACAGAGCAATATTGAACAACACACAGTGCCATATAACATTGTAGGAAATGACAGTTATGAAACCTAAAATTTAGCTTTTACAGCAAATGACATCTGAGTATAGGTACATATAATTATTATAAAAATTTAATAGCTTTAACAAATGCTCGTACCTAAAATGTTTCTTTAACTACATATGCTTATGCCTGCGCACTGAAAGGCACGAGTAGTAATTATTTAAGTAAATAAAATTCAACAAACCTAAATTTTCCAATTTTATGTAACCGAGGGACAAGCAAAGCCAATTAAAAAAGTAGCTGTCATATTTAGATTTAATTTGTGTGCAGTATTATTATTTTTAGTTTTCATTAGCTTGTCACTCTATCGTATTTAGGTTTTTAATACAAGTGTAACTTACAGTTATCTTCCGTTTGTAAAAAATACTTCCTGGTTAAATACATTAGTAAGCGAATCTAAACAGCACTTTTTTTCCTTGTTTGAGTCTATCCAAAGAATTCTGCCCAGGCTGCTTGTATTCTACTTTTAGTAATAAACCGAAGCTCTTTACCAAGTTCCTAATAATTTCTATAAATAATAAAATGACGCATGTACTCACAATGCAAATTCTGTCAAAATTACGTGTAATTCCACTTGAATTTGACCCTAAAACTCAAAAAATAAAAAAACTTAAATCCGAATGGAAACTTTGTGTTTCCTACATGTTTGTGGTTATCACTTTGTTACTTTTTACATATGTTGCTAAACAATTTTTTGTAATGATATTTACGTTGAGCGCCAATTTTAACTTTAACCATTTTTCTGTTCATTTTCTTGTTCTGGTCGGAAGTGCAGTTGGGAATTTTACAAACATTATTTTAATTGTGTACAGTCAGAACATTTGCTTAGTGTGGAATGAAGTAAACTTGGGAAGTAAAAATAAAAGTAGCTCAGATTTTGTAAGTAGAGCAGAAAGGCGCAAAATTCAATTTGGCTTTAAATCAAAACAGGAGCTTCTTTTGAAAGTTTTGCCATTAGTCATATTCAGCGCCGTCATACTTGCAATACCAATTATTGTGAGCGATCCAACTCGTCCACAGCTGTTTTTTCACATGCTAAAAGACGACTACAAGAATACATGGACTTACTGTGTCTTCATGCTTCTTGAGTTTTACCATATATTACATATAAATGCAAGCTTTTACGTTTTTCTACATTTTCATTTAACATTTTTGGAACAAACTTGTTGTCACTTACAACGTGGAATTCAGATAAGGTTTAAAACACATTTATTTAATTTGTTTTAATAGTTAAAAAATATTTTAAGCTTTAAATTGTATTTTTAATTTTTTTAACAGAAACAAGGGGCAAACTGGGCTAATAGGCGACTTTGCATTTCTCGAGTTGCGTCGGTTTCGTCATCAGCAGATTTTAATTCACATATTTAACCGAAGCAGTTTTAAATTTATTTTTGGTTTTAAAGTTATGTGTGTTACACTTGCAATTGTTTGCCTATTTTTTTCTATTAGATTCTTTAGTCAGGCTCCGCTCATTGCTGGTTTTAATGCTCTTGTTGGATTTAACTGTGGAGTCATGTATTTTGTAATTTATGAAAAAGCATTTCAAATCCCGGATTTGATGGAGCAGTACCGGAGACAAATGCTTCTTTCTGTCAAAACAATTAAAGGAAACGGGAGTAGAAATCAAACCGCAAGAGCTGTGGCGTTGAAATGGAGAACCCAAGTGCTTGAAATTGCAAGGGTTCTTCAGTCAATTCGCAGTACGGGGATCGAGGTCGGTGGGTTTAGTGTAATGGATAAAATGTCTATGTTGCTCTATTTTGATTTTGTTTTGAGTAATTTGGCGTCTATGCTACTCACATATAAGTAATGTTACATGATGATACACTATTTCTACACTTATCGTTAGAAGCAGTGACATTTAAACATGTCAAGTGAACCAGTCTATTTGTTTCAATGACCGGGGCTCCATATTCAGTAAAACTTACAATTTTTGGGCTCGTCACGACTCACCTTTAATTATACTCACACTCGTCAAAGTGTGTAGTGTGGTGGGAATGAAACTACATAGTGCAGTCTTTGTTATTTCTTTAGCTAAATATTAAGTTATATAAATTGTAGTTTAGTAGTCATTTCATTTTATGTAAAGTATAGTGTAACTTGTGAAATGTCTTAATTTAGTTTGTAAGCGCAAATCAATCTAATTCAATTTTTTTTAAATTGAAATTTTAAATGTGCAAAGTTTTGTATATTCCTGTTTTGAAAAATGTGAAAAATAATCTAATTCCATGTTTTTTAAAAGGTGCGAAATATTCTATATTCATGTTTTCAAAAATGTGCAAAATAATCTAATTCAATGTTTTTTAAAAGGTGTGAAATATTCTATATTCATGTTTTGAAAAATGTGCAAAATAATCTAATTCCATGTTTTTTAAAAGGTGCGAAATATTCTATATTCATGTTTTCAAGAATGTGCAAAATAATCTAATTCCATGTTTTTCAAAAGGTGCGAAATATTCTATATTCATGTTTTCAAAAATGTGCAAAATAATCTAATTCCATGTTTTTCAAAAGGTGCGAAATATTAGATATTCATGTTTTCAAAAATGTGCAAAATAATCTAATTCCATGTTTTTTAAAAGGTGCGAAATATTCTATATTCATGTTTTCAAAAATGTGCGAAATGATCTAATTTCATGTTTTTTAAAAGGTGCGAAATATTCTATATTCATGTTTTCAAAAATGTGCAAAATAATCTAATTCCATGTTTTTTAAAAGGTGCGAAATATTATATATTCATGTTTTCAAAAATATGCGAAATGATCTAATTTCATGTTTTTTAAAAGGTGCGAAATATTATATATTCATGTTTTCAAAAATTTGCGAAATGATTTAATTTCATGTTTTTTAGAAGGTCTAAAATATTTACTATTTATGCTTTCAAAAAAGGAAAAAATGGTCTAATTCCATGTTTTTTAAAAGGTGCAAAATATTATATACAAGTTAAGTGATAAAAAATCCAAAAAACGGTTAAAAAAAGTCCCTTTTAACCGGAAAATCCCTTTTAGCGGTTCCCTCATAACCGGATAATTTTAACATTGAAGCATATGCTGCTGGAATACCAAACACGTCAAACCTGTCCTGCTATTAGCCGGTTTTCCCTTTTAACAGAATCCCTTTTAAGTGAATTTCACTGTATTCATGTTTTCAAAAATGTGCTAAATGATCTAATTTCATCTTGTTGAAAAGATGAAAATAATTCTAATTATATGTTTTTGAAAAGTGTTAAATATTGTATGCATACCTATTTTTGAAAAGTTCAAAATATTTTAATTAACTGCTCTTAAGACATAATTATTATTCGAATATTTTCAAACGTAGTTGATATTATTTATAATTTATGCTAAGGGTTGATATAGGTTATTTTGGTTCTTTTCAGGTATTAAACTGCATTTCAAATACATTCAATTATTTAGGTTTTTATCGCCTATTTTAGTAATGGCATAATTATGTTTTAATTACAATACCTTGAACAATAGTTACATATAATAAAAGCTTTACGCCTAATCTTTTAGCAAATAAAATTATACTCTATCAACCAGGTCAAAACATTTAGTCACTTTGCACTCGTTAAAACTAATTTATGCACATTTTTAATTGCATAAAATACTAACACTAACAGTAGTCCCAATTTAGCCCATACTTTGGTCTGCATTGAACAGGACAGTGATTTTTTAATGTTGTGTAATTAATATATGCATATGACCCAATAAAATCATGGTCATTTGGCCGTTGCGTTGGGAACGGCAAACTGTCTTGAAACAACCAGCACAAGTAGCTGTCATGCGTTAGTATTTGATTCTTATATTTTGAATAAATTACGTTTGCAAGAATTGCCTGGACATCAAATTTCAAAGTTTGAACCATAGAATACTGTAAAATAAAAAAAAAATAAAAACAAAACAAACAAAAAATTTATTAAAAAACAAAGTTAGTGACAATGATTCAAATTTGAGTTTTATAGTTTGTTGTTATTAGATTATTTAAAAATTTTTTTTTTTAAATTACATTGAAAATTTGCGCTTGTATTTGTTGACCAATGGTGTGGCAGAGCTTGTAATTATCCCCGCCCCACATCCCACCCATGATTTGTGCCAAGTGCAATTCGTGATCTCGCATTCCATGAAACGCAAAATTTGAGTGTTCCCACTTCTCTACTGCGTCCCGCTCTCGCCAGGATAGACGACTGTCCAAATCACGCACTGCAAACTTTGCAACTGTTGCGTCGCCAAGTGGCAGAAATCTCCAGGAGAGAGGATTCACGTGACGAATATCTCCTTTTAAACGAAAATGAACTACCATTTATATCCTATCTATCCTACCCACCTGCTTTTATATCAATCAAGTATAATTAATACAACAATTATTAGGTTAATGCGTTATTACCAAGTACTGGTAGTCGCGCAGCATCACAATAATAAATATCTTGATTCGAGCAAACAACGTCACACAATCCATTCTCCAGGGGAACATCTGAATAAAGCCTCATTACCCAGCCGGGATACAATGCTTGCATTAATTTAAAATTCTGTTTAATGTCCTCGTAAAAATTCAAAATGACTTGTTTGTAATTTTCACTACTTTTTGGCCTAAAAAATGAAAAGCTGATGACTTTTTGAAAATTGCCTAAAAATGTTGCTTCGGCGCTGCAGGTTGACTCTGCTAACATGATTTTCTTATCAACTTGACTAACTTTGGATTTTCTAGAATGCACATAATATAATGTAATTATAATAATTTATGCCACATACAAAGCTCGGATTATTTTGTACGCTCATTTATTTTCAACACGTTTATGACCCAATCGCTCCAAGGGCGGATCCAAGGGGGGGGGCTAAGGTGCTTTAGCCCCCTCCATGAGGAGCTTTTTTAACATGGTGGAGATAGGAGCGGCCATTTTCCAAGATGGCCGCTTAACATTATTAGCCCCCCCTATGACCCAATCCTGGATCCGCGCCTGAATCGCTCTAGTGGTGTGGTAACGTAACATAATATTTTATGTAACTATAAGAAAATGAAAATAGAATGAGGAATAAAGTTAATACAAACCCTTGTGCCCAGGAGCAATTACAAATTCTTCGAGGACTATTCATTAGTCTGTTGGAAATTTCTAAATTACACATATTAAACACAAAATTGAAATACTCCAAAAATTGGTGTAACGTAATATGTATGTGATTACCACGAATTTTATAAAATTTAAACATATGTTTCAAACCTGTAGTAGATATCATCAAGTTTTGGAATTTCGCAGATCCACATGGAAGCAAAATTTCCTGCGAATGTGTGTTCCACTTTTGTTCTTGCCATGATTATAGTACGTTTTTGTAATAATTATGATTCTTAGACTTTTTGAATGTTTTATGTTTGAGTGCCGCCGTCTTTGCTGGTTTGCTTTCAAAAAATTCTGAAAATGCAGGTGGTACTTGTGAATTTTGTGAAATCCCAATTGGAGCCTTAGGTTCAATTCCACCCGTTTTCTTACTAAAAGGTGTCT
This sequence comes from Dicyrtomina minuta, assembly GCA_949802685.1. Classification (NCBI taxonomy): domain Eukaryota; kingdom Metazoa; phylum Arthropoda; class Collembola; order Symphypleona; family Dicyrtomidae; genus Dicyrtomina; species Dicyrtomina minuta. The sequence goes on along the minus strand of OX461808.1, from coordinate 171,223,259 downwards.
TACTAACAACCAATTGTAATAATAAAAATGAACTTTGAGAATCAGTGCATAATTGTGTTTTTAAATATGGTTGGAACAATAAATAATTATTGAATTCATTTTCTTTATAATCATTGCAGTATTACCAACTGCAACTGCTACATATTCGACACGGTGCTTGCGGTTTGAAATAAATACATAGAATTTTATTTGTTGTGCTCATTGCATTGTGAATTTATGCAATTCGCCACATGTGCTCTCCTGTTTTGTGTAAAACGAACTACCCACAGCAGTTATAGCAGTATTTACACAAACAAGTCAAATCAATTCAACAGCTGCTAAAATTAGTTTAGTCCCCTATGCATCTGAATAGTACACTGCAGTTGCATGTTTGTTTAATGCCAGGCAACTATTTATTTTGTAATTGAGTTCTCAAACATATGACAACACAATACAATTTACTGTGTTATTTTTGCACCAGCAGATACTGGCTAAATCATGATTGCTTGAAAGCAACCACGTCATTTAATTACTTAGCAGTGGCGTAGCCAGGCCTAGGCCAGGTCGGCTAGGCCGCGGGTTACCCAAAGTTTTGAGTAAGGCCAAGGCCTTCCTAAGATCTTCGCAGGAAAAAATTCATTCAAAGTTTTTTAATATTTTAAAATAAAAAAATAATCTAAGCGATATTTTTGTATAGCTGAAAACAATTTGTAAGCGTAAACTGAACGTAGAAGGTCACGAGGTGCAAACTGGCTAATTAGGAATAATTCATTTATCAATAATTTAAAAAAAAATACTAAATTCGTATCAGATGACAATGACCGCAAAAATAAAACCTATAAGAAAAGGTCACAAGCAGGCGAGGTGAAACAATCCTTTTTTAAAAAGACCCTGTAAACAAAATGAAGTAGCACAAGTCATTTTTCAGAAAAAGGAGATTGATATCTACTACTGAAATTAAAATATTCGGTTATAAGTTATGATGATAATTAAATTAAATAAATGCCATATTTAAAAGCGATTTTTTTGCAATTTCAAAAATCTTTATTTTCTAAACAATATAATTGTTTTAGGGGCTCTTTAGGTTTGAACAAACTTGTAAAAGTACAAAATGTTTTAATTCCATGTTTTTGAAAAGGTGCAAAGTTTTTTAATTTGATGTTTTTAAAAAGGTTTAAAATGGTGTATTTTCATGTTTTCGAAAAGGTGCAAAATGGTCTATTTTCATGTATTTGCAAAAGTGCAAAATGGTCTATTTTCATGTTTTTGAAAAGGTGCAAAATGGTGTATTTTCATGTTTTTGGAAAAGTGCAAAATGGTCTGTTTTCATGTTTTTAAAAAAGTGCAAAATGGTGTATTTTCATGTTTTTGGAAAAGTGCAAAATGGTCTATTTTCATGTTTTTGAAAAGGTGCAAAATAGTCTATTTTCATGTATTCGAAAAGATGCAAATTTTTCTAATTCCACCAATTGCATGTATTTAGATAGTGTAGAATGTTTCATTAAAATTTTTTAAGACATATTCTCATATTTTTGATTTTTGTAGATAGTAGATATTGCATCTAGGTAAAAGTTAATATAGGTTATTTTGGTTTTTCACAGACGATAATTATATTTTGGTAGTTTACGTATTCCGTAATTAAATATTTAAGTCGCATTGATTACTCCGTTTATGGCAGCAGTGAATAGTCAATGCTCCATTCCTGGTTGTCCCTGACAACCTTTTCAAATTTTACCGGTGTTGTACTCTTTTTGGATCTGCTAGCCCGGTCATTTGCCAAATACCCCCCTGACAAATAGTTCCCAGTTTGTCGATTTTGAAAAACTACAGTGTTCCCACCATTCAATGGGACAACTTCCCATTGTTGTTCCAACTTTGTAGAAGAAAGTTCCTTGTCCCCTTTGACACGCTTTCCTGTTTCCTGTCGTTGTTGACCTGCATTAGTTCAAATAGCTGTAAGTATATACAGAAGCTTTAAAGCTGGGCACTGCAATTGCGGCGGCAAGTTTAAGCAGATTTCTTGTAGATTTGACACCTCATTTGAAAGGTGATTTCTCACTGCTTTTAGATTTTGAATTGCAGTGTTTGTTTGCTGAAGCAAAGATCGACACTCATCAGCTGTCGTGACAATATTAGTCACTGTACTACTACTTTGAAAATTCTGTTTTGAAATTGGATTGATGAGCCTCGTTGACTCGTCTGCTAGACTTTGAATTGTTTGAAGCGTGTCGGATGAAACAAGATCGCAGTTGTTTGGATCAGGAAATTCTAATTCTAAAGTTGCTACAGTTGTATGAGGGCGTGTTGACGTAGGTCGTCGCATATAAATAAGCGGCTTTTTGTCAATTGTAGTACATTGCCCCTCAATTTCCGAAATTTTTCTAGTAATTAATTCAAGAGACTCTTTGTCCTGATAAGCAATTTTGATATCCCCTTTTGTGTTATCAATACTGTCCAAAAGTTGTGTGTTGTGGAATTTGAGATCACTTTCCTTATTTTGGAGCGAAAAATTGAATTTTTGATTAGTTGCATTTAATTCCGCGCTGTGATTTAGTTTCAAGTTTTCAAAGTAGAGCTCACCATCTGTTTGAATTTGGGCCAGAGCGCTGAGTAGTCCAAAAATGTCATTTGCAGTTTTGACGATTTTGAAATGAAATACACAACAAGGGTTTAGCATAGGCGTAGGATTTTGAATAGAAATTGTGCTAAAAGGTTCGCTATGGTAGGTTCTTGAATTGTGCTTAGAACAGACTGAAATCTATTTTGAAATCCGTCAAGCTTTGAATGAGACACTTCACAATAAAAAGGATCATTTGACATATTCTGCTGGTTCTGGGAACCGAATTCAGCTCCTATAGAAGATAGACTATGAATTTAAACTGAGAATAGAATTGCTGTAAAATTCCGCAAAAGAAATGCACACAAAATTTTGTGTTAGTGAGCCATTTTCAAGCTAGTATGCTAATTATTTTAATTTCTATTTTTAAAACACAATTTTTAAAATGCTGCGCTATATCAAATGTTGTATCAAATTTTATTATGAAAACAAATAATTGTCTAATAGTTTGTATGTTATGAATAGTAAAGTAATTACAATGCAAACTTTGTGTGATAAAAGACTGTCGAGTTTGGAAATAGTCAAGTGTAATATTGTGAATACCGTAGAATGGGAAACTTATCCTTGTTGCAATGATGTAATGTTTATTATTATTTAACGATACTAGAAAGATGCATATGTATTTTAATCTTCACTTGTAAGATAAGAGCTCTCGCCCAACGTCTTTCAACTTGACTAATGACTGACCTTCACAATACAAAGTCATTAAATAAAAAAGATAAAAACTTGGATGCTGTAGACAAAAAAAATCTAATGTATCACTCAGCATTTGGAAAGTAGTATTCTTTTGTTAAAGATGAGCGTGTTTGTTTAATTCTGTCTTTTTCTGCCTTGCATCTCTATGTATTTTGTACTACGTAGAAAATGGCAAGTTGAAAAACCTGTCTATAAAAATATTTGCACTTGCCACTAATTACTATCATCTTCAACATGTAATTAGTATAAGTCGTAATGAAAGATATTGTAAACAATTAATCGAAACAGAATATTGTTCTGCACAATAGCCCAAGCCGACTAGATAATTATTTAAAATTAAAGCCTACTGTAATTGTTGATGCTTTTTTATGTCGCCCCGCATTTGCATTTGTAGCCGCATAGCGAATAGATAGAGCAGGTCCAAGCGCTCAAACACTCACACTGTATGGTCATTTAATGAACTGTACAGCATATTGAACAATTGTTGAATAATTTGTAATTAATGCTATTTAACTCAAGACGTTACCAGCGACCAGCTAAAAAAAATTATTATACAAATTGAAAATGAATTTAAAAAAAAGGAAACTTAATACATAGTACAGTAGGTAAGCCAAGAAAATCAATTAGGTACGTCGACATATTGTCGGTGAAGAACCAAATTGACCCATATCCATTTGTAGCTAAAAGCAAAGTCCACTATCTACCAAAATATTGAAACATGTCTTGTAAGCATTTATTAGAACATTTTTCATTTGTTTTTAAACATGTAAATAGAACATTTTACGCTTTTCAAAAACATGTAAATAGGACATTTTACACTTTTCAAAAAACTGTAAATAGAAGATTTTAAATTTGTTTTAAACATGTAAATATAGGACATTTATCGTTTTTTTTAAACATGTAAATAGAACATTTTACGTTTTTCAAAAACATGTAAATAGGACATTTTACATTTTTCAAAAAACTGTAAATAGAAGATTTTAAATTTGTTTTAAACATGTAAATATAGGACATTTATCGTTTTTTTTAACATGTAAATAGAACATTTTAAGCCTTTTCAAAAACTCCTAATTAACATTTTACGCATGTTTTTCATTTTGGTTTTATGACATATAGCTCATTTTGATTGTCGCTTAAATTGGATATGGGTCATTTTGGTTCTTCACCGACGATACACACTTTGATCATTGTGTTACTGTAGCACTAGCAGCGCCAGACAAGTCCCGTAAATCTCATGTTAGCATTTTCCGCCCGCTTACGAATATGTAAGTCTTAAATTCCAAATTGTTGTTAGTCGGCAGTGTTTCTTGTTTATGTAGGAACGACAGCAGAAAATAAAAGATGCCTAATTATTCTTTATATATATTTGGAAAGCATTAGAAAGTTGAGCCAAGCCTATAATGCAGTACAAGCTCTATACATATCTTACAGCCTTCAAATCAACCAACGTAACTAAGGAACCGAAAATAGAAGTGAAACCAAATAAAGTTCCAAGGTCCAAAAAGCCAAAGGTTGGCCTTTGATAGGAAAGTAAAACTTCATTTGCTTATTCGTAGCCATCCCCTTGTCTTTACAGCTTGAATGTTGAACTCGTGTTCATTTGAGTAGAGACTTTCACAGGTTTTTATTTATGATTTTAAAGCGCCAGAGTGATACATGCGTTTAGTAGGTTGTGATAAACCTAACGCAGTACATAATTTGCACAAATATTTGTAAAATTGTGTAAAACATCCAAAATTTCTTAACTTAATTACTGTGTTAAAAAGTCAATCTCAAGATATCTAGATTACCCATTACTTTTAAAAACTAACTATGAAACTCTTGGTAATTACGTTTTTTTTTCTTGTTTTTGTTGATTTTAATAAATATTTTACATAGTTAAAGTGTTGTATTCATTTTGTACAAAAGTCAAAGACGATTTTGAGGTTTAATAAAAAAAAGTGTGTCCTAAAATGCATGAATTTTATATTTGTTTACAGCTGGTGATTGGAGTGCTGGTGTTGTCGCAAGCTATTGTCATTTTGTGTGAAAATGTAAGAAACTGAAAATTCATAGGTGTATAATTACTTGTTTATATTTTATTTTGGCTGATTTTGGTAATTATAAATATCATTTTAAAATATTGCATCAATTGCTTGACTGATTTTTATTTTATTTTAAGAACAAGACCCTTACTCAAGAATTGCAGACGCCTGCTCAAGACAGAAAAAAGTTTATGAAGAAACTGCTCAAAAAATGGCTCCCACCATTACCACGGCCCCCACCTATTGGACAACCATTAATGCTTCTACCACCACAACCACAACCTCAAATGGAATTCAATCAACCACCCCCATATTACCCCCCTCAGCAATACAATCCATCACCCCCGTATTATCCTCCGGAGCAATACAATTCACCACCCCCATATTACCCCCCAGATCAATACAATCCACCGCCACCATATAACCCCCCTGTGCAATACAATCCACCACCGCCGTACAACCCCCCTGTGCAATACAATCCACCACCCCCATACTACCCTCCACAACAATACGAAGCACCCCAATACTACCCCCTAACTAGCTACGGTCCCCCGTACAACCGCCGCAAGTAACTTTAAGGCAGATCTCAAACAAATATTTCAAGTGGGTATGATGCGCTATTAAGCTCTGGATTTAATGGGGGTTATTAAACATCATTTTTTTACAACGGCGAACAGTTATCGTTAATTAAAATCTAGACATGCGCGTGTACTTAAAAAAAATTTGCTTGTCCTGTTGCAGTTAATTTCAATTTAATTTAGGCTTAGCCACTACAATACAGTTGAGCAATGAATATCCTGTATCTTTTAAATAAATATTAATTAGTACGAGAAAACTAAACACTGGACGTAATTACTGTAGAGCGAGAAAAGTGCTGCAGGACAGAAGGTATTTAACGTGGCCCATTAGCTCAGTTGGTTAGAGCGCCCTTGCTAATAACGCGGATGTCGCGGGTTCGATCCCCTCATGAGCCAATTATTTTTTATAATGTTTCCGTAGTTTTTGTTTTGTATTTTTACACGTTTTCTTCAGCTTATGGTAGCAGAACTAGAATTTCATGCAAGCAATTCGTATGTATTTTGTTTTTAATGAAATTACATTATTTTTCATTTATTTTGTCGATTTTGAGTTTTTGTCGATTATTCATATGAAATATAACTTTTAGAAAAATAAGCCATGTGCAATAAGCTTTATACGGCAGATAGATGTGTCAATTGTTAAGGACGAGATTTGAATAATTTCAAAGTGTTCTATTTACTAACTGTATTTGAAAAGCATTATGTGTTCAATTTTCATATTTTAATAATGCAATGCATTCAATTTATGTGATTTTAAAATTTATAAATTGCTGTTTTTGTTTTCGAAAAGTACTAATTATATAATTACTCTTGGTATATATTTCTGACAACTGCAAATCGATCGATTTTATTTTGATTTTTAAAGGAAGAAATTGTTCTATTTACATGTTTTCATTCATAATCTTTTCATTAAAATTCATTGATGATAGTGCATTTTGCTTTTAGCACAAATATGTAATTATCTGTCATGTTGATTTTTTAATAACGACATAACGTTGAGTAGAAAAAGTAGGGCGAATAAACATAAACATGCTATCTATTATTGTTATCTTAAAAATTAAAAACAGTACAATTTATTTTTATCATGACTAGCACATCATTCTAAAATAGTTATGGACCATATGATTCAAAATAGTATGCACAGTTAAACAAATAATTACCTATTCATGTAACTAGATAAATTACTTAAAACTGAAACTTGAAGTAATAATTACTGACTTAACTGACTGACTGCAGACCAAGGCAGACCAGGCTAGAGCAGGTCACAGGCAGGGTTGTGTTTCAGGATGACATATTCCCAACGGGGCCCATTAGCTCAGTTGGTTAGAGCGCCGTGCTAATAACGCGGATGTCGCGGGTTCGATCCCCTCATGAGCCAATTATTTTTTGCATTTTTTTATGAATATTCTTAAGCTTAATTTTCAATTTATGGAAACAAGTACTTTTTTGTGTCTTTTTAAAATAAGTTTTATAATTTTTAATTTATTTAGTAGGTTGCCAGTTCGTCTTAAGGTAACTTCTTTTACAAATTGGTTTCTTAACACTTATAAAACGGGGTCGACGAATTAAAGTTGATTGAGATATAAAAGGAGCCCTTAGTGCTGTAAATTAGAATAAAAAAATATAAAATGCCAGTTTGTTCAAAATGTTGTAAAATTTTAAATTGTGCTTGCAACGTAAAATACGTAATAAAATTACATTCCTGCAAAAGGCTATAACTTATTTGGTAACAAATAATACTGACTTAAAATGCGTTGACGTTAATGAACTTACTTTGTAGTACAGTTTGCGCCGAATATGACCCGGCCATTAGGGTTGCATAGCTCAGGAGTGACCATTGCAATTTGACTATTAAGGCATTTTTCAGCTAAGTAGCTGGTTCTAATGGAGAGAGCGTAGTATACGGGTGATACGAGGTGAGAGCATATGACGCATTCTATAATATTCATTCAGGAAATCAATTAAAAGTCATAGCATAAAAAATTACTGCTTTTAATTTGAAATTTTGAGCTATTAAACTTACGCTTTCCCTGACTACAATACATGTCAAAATAGTTGATAGGGGCAATAGCTGGGATTTGAGTTAAAGGACTAACACAAAATTCATTCACACAGTCAGGCTGATTGCTTCCACCATTAACATAGAAATCAGCATCTCCAGCTCTGTTAAGAATGCCTAATAAATAGGCAGCACTGGTGTGAATAATATCCACGTATTTAGCATTGCCCTTTGTTAGACCGTAGTCATAGGTTCCAGTGAAAAGTGCTTGGGTTGCTGGGTCCAATCCTGAAAGAAATATTTTATAAATTAATACAAAAATGTATAAAAAAAAATAAATAAAATAAATCAAAAAAAATTCCAACCAATGAAAAGTGGTAATTATATTATTAGTGGACTCGACTACAACGGGCATGCGCATACTTTCTCAGGGCCGTATAATACGGCCAGCGCAGGCAGCACCCGCTGCTTAAGTTTTTAAAAAACTTGTAAATCAAACATTTTGCAGTTTTCAAAAATATGTAAAAAGAATATTTTGACTTTTCAGAAACTTGCAAATAAAGTTTTTTGTACATTTCAAAAGCATGAAAATAAATTTTTTTGTACATTTCAAAAACTTCCAAATAAAAATTTTTGTAAATTTCAAAAACATGCAAATTAAAGTTTTTCTCACATTTGAAAAACATGCAAATAATACATTTTCCCCTTTTCTCAAAACATGTAAATAGAACATTGAGTCTTGAGCACTTTTTTTATTCAAGTAAAAGCAACATTTTGCACTTTTCTAAAACATGTAAATACAACATTTTGCTTTACCAAAGAAAACCATCAATAAAATCAAAACAGTAATTTTCGTATGGAAACAAATTGCTGTCTAAAAGCAATTACTTTGTTTGGCCCTGTACTTTCTTTTAGTTCCTTGTACGTTGCACTACTTTACACTGTTACCTGTTACCTGTCAAGCGACTAATTTGTCCATGGAGCCCAAGACCAACACAAGCCCCAATCTGGACCCCTAAGCTAAATCCAATGTAATGAATTTGGTCAAATGTTGTAAGACGGTTATCAGTGAGAAACTTAATGAAATTCACAATAGCAATACAAACAAGTGGTGACTCTACGACGGCATAGTGAAAGCTTAAAGCAATCGTCCCTGTGTTTTCTGTTGCATTTAGGCTTGAATCTGAACAGGTGCAGTAGCCACTCATACAGTCGTAATCCACAACTATCACGTTTACGCCATTCCCATACTGGAAGTAAGCTGTAAAAAATGTAAACAATGGGTTCCAATTTATTTTTATCAACTGTTGCTTACATTAATTTTTGAATTTGAATTTTAAAGCATTTTTATGGCATGGCAGATGACAGTTTACTTACCATCTTTAATTTGCTGAGTCATGCCACATTTAAATTTTTGGCAAAATCCACTTACAAGAATTTTGACGCTATTACTTGAATTAAAATAGAAAGGCACAGTGGTTGGATTTTGAATGTCTATTACGTTGTAGTTATCTGGTAAACTGAAATGTTAAGATATTTATTTTGACGACAACAGGATACACATTCTACTAAACCGAGATTCTAGAATTTGCGTAATAAATCCCTAATTATATTATACAAGTAGCTAATACAGTAAATTACCCAGAACTGTTGTAGGCAAGAAATCGAATACAACTTGGATCAGAAGAATTCAATAACGGAGCTACCTGAGAAATACCTATTGTGAAAATACAGTAATTAAGTATAAGTATCATTACTAAATATACCTGTGAGAAAACTTGATGTCATGACAGTATTTACTTTATTAAAAAATCATTTAATTAAATTGCATGAAAAGTTTAGAATTAATTGAATTTACGTACCTGATGTAAAAGCAGTGAGGCTAGTAAGATTTGAAAACCAGGATATATAGGCTTCTAAACCAGAGCGTGAAGTACTATTCTGAAAGTTCAATTTAGGTATAATACAATATTTGAATTATTCAGCAACATATTTTATAACTGAGAGTAGGCTTAACAGTATTTTAGTTACAAATTCCTAGTTTCTTAAATATTAAAAACAGTTTAAACTCAAAACTAAAATATGCACATTTATTTTTTTTAAATAGGTCTGCTCGCTTTGAAATTTTATGTCTCACCTCAATAGCAGAACCTGAAGCAGAAATGCAGCATATTAAAATACACAAACTGTAATATATTTTCATTTTGAGACTTGAATAAATTTTAAAAAAAAAGTGAAGTCAGCCTAATGTAAAATGGGCAATAAAGGGACAGTCACAAGTCTCACAAGCACACATTTACGCAGCTGACAAAGGCTACGTGTAAGTTATTGAATCAGAGAAGTGTAAAGTAAATGTGAGCGATTTGGATTTGAATGTGCTAGTTACACGGAAACTATAAAAATAGAAAAGCATACGAAATTGAAATTTGACGAATGGGATTACGTGCAGTATTTATTTAATTCGAATTAACTACAGTTAATCAGTATAAGTTCAAGGTTACAGATGCTCTAGAAACTAAGCGGAAATTACCAACAAATAATTAAATTTAAACTCTGATTAAACACACAACACAGTTAAATGTAGAAGTAACGGCTCCCGTTACGCAGCAAGTTAATAGCAGGTTGCAGGAAAAGTATTGCAATGTAATGTCTGGAATTCTGGAATTAGTTTGTAGTTATATGAAACAGTGGAACTTTGGAACTATTAAGTAGCTCTTTGTCTCTAACTGTGTAATGGAAATGATATTGTCCTGCCAATGTAATTAATGTTGACGTATGGCTTATACAATTTGTAATTGGATTTTACGAGCTTACTTATATAGAAAACATGTGACTAGTTGATTAACATCATGACCAACGCAATGACATGCTTTAAAATGAATGTAGAAACTACTAATTGAATTATCTATGGGTATGAAAACATCTGCTACAGAAGAAAAAAGAAGACAAGCTTGTAAATCATCATAAATTAATTTATTAGGTATATTGTATGCCTAGATCTATTGAATTTTACTGCTACAACAGTCGAGCATGTGTGCTAAATGATTGTCTTACTTTCGTTTTACCGCAAGAGAAGAGTCGAGAAGTTCAATTTAAATTTATCTATATTAAAATAATATTTAATTGTACAAATAACGTAGTAGTGCAATAACCTAATAAAGTACAAAATTTCAAAAAGTGCAAAATGTTCTATTTACATGATTTAAATAGTGCAAAATATTTTATTTAAATGATTTCAAAAAGTGCAAATTAAATTATTGGAGTTACATGATTTCAAATAGTGCAAAATGTTCCATTTGCATGATTTAAAGTGGTGCAAAATATTGTGTTAACATAACTTTAAATAGTGCAAAATGTTCTATTTACATGATTAAAATAGTGCAAAATATTCTATTTTGATGATTTCAAAAAGTGCAAATTGTTGTATTCACATAACTTCAAATAGTTTAATTCTTTAACTTTTAAAGGTTGTAAAATACTGTATTTACATGTTAATAAAAGTAAAATAAAATATAGTTTTTAAATGTTTATAAAAACTGAAAAATGTCCCACTAGCATGTTTTTGAAAAGTGCAAAACATTTTTAGAATGTGTAAATTGTTTCGTTTTCAAGATTTCAGAATCCTTTGATAAATTAGTTTTTTGTATGTACAGTAAAGTAAAGCTTCTAATAGTTAATAGTTTTCCTGTCCCGCGTACAATGTAAACCAAAGCTTCTGACCTCCGCGTTTAATTCAACAGTTATTAGATAATAATTAGCAAAGGTTCCACTCCAGCCCATAAACTGGTCGACACTGCACCGGGCAACTAATCTTTAATGGATAATAATTCACGTTTGCTAATGAGCCCACAAAATCATAGTTATTTTCTCGTTTTGTTGGAAAGGGAACGCTGTCCATGTATCTTGTGCACGTGTAGCTGTCGTGAAACATAATGTGGTTACGATATTTTAAGTAAATGACTCGGCCCAGAACTTGTTGATTGTAGTATAGTGAATCCTTATTGCGCAAAAGCTGCAAAATGTCAAATACAAAAATTTAATTATTAATTATTATATAATATGCATATCTTTATGTTTACAAAGCTAATGGCGCTTTTAGCAAAACAAAACCATATTTATAATAAATAAAATGCATAGATAGATGAATAAAGTGCAGTGCAAACACCAGGAAAATATATTTCGTCTGTAAAGAACAAAAATGACCTGTATCCAATTTAAGCTAGAATCAAAATGAGATATGTCATAAAAACAAAATAAGAAACATGCGTAAAATGTTAATTACGAATTTTTGAAAAGTGTAAAATTATTGTTTTTGAAAAAAAGAAATTGTTCTATTTACATTTATTTTGAAAAGTGCAAAAAGTTACATTCATTTTGATAAGTACAAAAAGTTCTATTTACATGATTTTTGAAAAAGTTCAAATTGTTCTATTTGCATGCTGTCTGAAAATTGCATAACTTTCTATTTACACAATTTTGAAAAGTGTAAAATGTCCTATTCACATACTTTTTGGAAAGTGCAAAATATTTTATTAGTACATACTTTTTAAAACTTGCAAAAAGTTTTATTTACATGTTTTTTAAAAGTGCTTAGTATTCTATTTAAATGCTTTTAAGACATGTTTTAGTATTTTTGTAGATAGTGGATATTGTATTCAGCTACTAACAAATATGAGTCATTTTTGTTCTTCACACACGATATGTATTTAATTACATTCAAAATTTTGTCTCGAATGGCTTGACCAATAGTAAGGCATATTTTATAATTATCCCCACCCCACAGTCCAGTCATAATGAGTAAAGTGTGCTTCACGTGATCTCGCATCCCATGAAATGCAAAGTTTGAACGTTCCCACTCCTCCACCGCAGTCCTTTCCCGCTTAGATAGTCGACTATCCAAGTCACGCACAGCAAATTTCTCAACAGTCCCATCACCCACGAGTAAATATCTCCATGCAGTTGGGTTCACGTTCAAAACGCTACCTACAATTTTAAAATAAAAAAAGAAGCAGGGCAATATTCTTTTTTGGGTATGTACGTCCATGTAAAATGATAGGCAAGTTTAAAATCTGCCTCTCTTGCCCAAGTCGAACCATGTAATTTATGCACGCTCCCCTACTGTAAGGTTCTGTGAGTCTCTATGCAGTGACAAAAATAAAATATGTTAAAACTTGTAGCCCTTACCTATAGTAGGGAGATGACGTGCATCACAGTAAAAAACTAATTCACTTGAACAAACGACATGGCACATGTCCCCCTTGAGAGGAAGATCCGAATAGATTCGCATTATCCAGCTGGGATACAAAGTTTTCATCAATTCAAGATTTTCGTAAATGCCTTCAAAAAAACTCCGCATCTCCTTAGTTGAATTCATTTTCATCCTGGGTTTAAAAAGTGAGTAACTAATCACTTTCTGAAACTTTCCTAAAAGTGTTGCTTCCGCACTACAAGTGGACTCCACCATCAAAGATGCTTCTGGTATTTGACTTTTCCCTTGGGATCTGTGGATTAGGTTTGGCAATGTTGAATTATGTATTATGTACGAGTGAAGAATGTATATAAAGAAGAATAGTTCATATTACTCCATATACAATGTAATCAAGAATTAAAGTCACTTATACAAAAATATTTACTATTGAGTTGAGTATTATACTTAAAACTGTTACTGTTAATTAGTGATTGAAAAGTGCAAAATGTTCTAATTACTTGCTATTGAAAATTGTAACATATCGTCGATGTAGAATGAAGTTTGATCATCTCCATTTTTCATAAAACATGGCAAATGAGATATGTTAATGATTAGTTAATGGTTTAGTAATTTAAAACTAAGTACATTAAGGGTCACCCATAAATGACGTCATCAAAATATCCCCATTTTAAGTCCATATGACCCTCCTGTCATCAGAGTACCCTTTGGGTAAATGGCTATCTTTAGCATGCGATACCATGAATATCCAAGAAGGCTGCTTGGCCATACCCATGACGTCATTTATGGGCGACCCCTTAGTTTTTTAAACTTTTAATAACGATTTATTGATAACATAATTTGATCAAATTATTAAATGAGTACACCATTCATGAGACCAGGGATTATTTCATGTATAAATCATTATTGAAACTTTAAAAAAATTAAAGGGTCGCCCAGAAATGACGTCATGGGTATGGCCAAGCAGCCTACTTGGATACTTATTGTATCGCATATGCTAAAGATAGCCATTTGCCCAACGGGTACTCTGATGACAGGAGGGTCATAGGGACTTAAAATGGGGATATTTTGATGACGTCATTTATAGGTGACCCTTAATGTACTTAGTTTTAAATTACTAAACCATTAACTAATCATTAACATATCTCATTTGGCGTATTTCATGAAAAATGGAGATGATCAAAACCAATTTGTAATCAGAATGGAGATGATCATAATTCATTTTAGCACCAAAGGGAGATGATTAAACCTCATTCTTTATCGACGATATGTTCTATTTACTTACTTTTTCCAAGTGCAAAATAAAATATTTGCATTAATTCAATACTTACCTATTATTGAGCTTAGCGCACTTACAAATACTTCTGGGACTTTCCTTGAGGCGTGCCAACATTTCTTAAGAATACGACATTATTATTTTATTTAAAATTGTAAAAAATGAAATCTTTAATCTTTAAATCAATATACATTACAATTTAATTTAAACACAGGAAACAGTACACTACAAACATTCTTCATTCACCTGCTCTTGAAACCACGTCTAGAGGATTAACTGTATTATTATTACAGTACGGTAGGTCACTTAGTCCTTGCCCTTTGATTGATTTTATTCCATCTAAATTAGTTCTTTTTAGGGCCGGACGGTTACGGTTATGCTCAAGAAGAATCCGTTTACGAGCCGTTTTTGGTTTGAGTTTCCATATGCTAAATGGTGTAGTCGGTTCAATCAACTCGTCAGATTCACTTTGACTCATACCATCCCAAATTATAAGAATCCAAATTACAACTGTTACCAGAGTACATATCCAAATGAATATGTTTACGAGGGATTTACAGAATCGAAGCAACCTCATATTTAACACGGTGACATGCAAAACATGCAGAAAATGTAATAATATTCAAAGTGCCAAGCAGTATTAGCTTATATTTCTGCAATATTTAATACGTCTATTTTACTACTGAAATTTTCTTCGCAACGTTGCATTATGTAATATCAGTAATCGTCTGTATAATTTTTATTTTACAACTTTTATGGGACTTTTTCACTACACAGCACAGCAGTAATTATTTAAATTTACATTTTTTGAAAAAAAGAAATGAAAGTATTTTTTTCTAATTTCATTACTAACGATAAGTTAGCTGGTAATAACTCTAAAGTTAACTGTCTACGATTCTGTAGTAACATAAATTGCCTTAACGTTAAGCGTTGCTTATTCTATTGTTTAAACACATAATTGAAAATGCGACACAATTAATAAATATAGTTGTTTACAAAACATGAAAGAATAGAATTGTTCCTTTCATTAAACATAATTACATTTCACTACGAACTGTTTTTATTTTCTGTAATTTTTTAAGGGTTTAACAAATACATAAAATAAAGAATTACCGATTTTGATTTTCATAATTATCATGGATTGTTGATATATTTTGCAACAATAGGTCACATCTTAAACAATTTTAGTGCTGCTGAATAACTTCAATAACGAAAGTAAATTTGAAAACGTGACAAATTTAATGTTTTAAGAGAATTAACAAAATATTAATAATTAGGATTATTTATATTTATGATACAAAATACAGAATTTACTGACATGATGGAACCGACACGCTAGGTGGGACACCCAGATTTCAAAATCATCCCCACTCTACTACTACCACCAGTCATCCCCCTCGTCGTCCCTCTGAACCTCCGCAGTCTGTACGGAATCATTTTTCTCATCAACATCGTCATCGTCACTCTCACCTTCTGTCTCGATTACAGCATTTGGAATTTTTTTTCGGAAACTTTTAAGTAAATTCTGACTAGGACAAAATTTCAAAGAAACCTTCTCCACGTTTGAAAGTGGTACTGGTACAAGAACGTAGTTGTCGTCATCTCCAAATATATTTTGAGCCGAAAGATACTCCTCCATTTCGAACCCAGACTCGAATGATATTTTAATAGATCTTAAATTCGGAAACGTATCTGCCAGACTCCCTCCTTGAGGAAAAACATTGACGGGGAGTCCAGTGTCACAATAAATAAAATCAACATGTTTCACTCCAGGCATTTGTGGGATATAAAAGTCATCGAAAAATTGATCCTAACGAAGTTTTTCACAAGTTTTTGAACAGCCCTTGAGGATTGTAGTTAATGCTTCATCAACTTGTAAGGCTAGATTTGTGTCCATGAATATTAACACGGGTATTCCTGTTTCCTGTACAAATAAATACTTTGAACTGCCCACTTATCTTGATGACTTCTGGCAACAGTTTTGAGAGATTCGATGCAATCTCCTCTTCCATCAATTTCAATTTTCTTAAGGAGATGAGGCCGATTGTGAGGCTTGACCAGATTGTGGATGAACATGGAGCCAATATATATTTCAACTAAGTTAGGAGAGCACTCAAGGAGCTTATTTTCGTTTCGTCAGAATCAGTTCACACAAAAACTACAGGCAATCAGCCTAGTTTTTAGATGCTGAGCAAGCATCTAATGGTATGGTCATGTCCGTCTGTCCGTCTGTCTGTCTGTTGGCCGCACGCTACAGGTCAAACCGTTTACACTATTGTCTTACAACTTTTTTAAAACAATCACAAAAGCGAGCCGGCAGGTCTGTATTGTTTTTTCACTGTAATCGAACTGACCATTTCTTCGCAATTAACAGTTAACTGGACCAAGATCACAAATTTTTGAAGTAAAATCATGCAAAAACGGATAAAGGGGCAGGACATAAATGACGCCACACTTTACCCAAATTTTTGACCCACCCACCTACCTTGTTAATCTCGTTAGCCCTGCTTAAATGGCTATATCTTTAATACAGTGTGTCATTTTTTTCCAAGTGACCCACCCTAAACGTGGGTGGCGCCTTTTGTGTCCGACCCCAATGCGTACAACTTAGATTAGAGTTGCACCAGGCAAACACACCAGTCAACAGTACCAGTTACACTCACCAGCCTAATGCACAAACCCAATGTACCAGCCAAATGCACCAGCCAAATGTACAAGTTAAATGCACCAGCCAAATGCATCAGCCAAATGCACCAACCAAATTCACAAGCCAAATGCACCAGCTAAATGCACCAGGGCTTATCAAGCTTCGCCATTTAAAATACACATGGAAACGTTTTACGAATTTCCATCACAAGTACGCGTACTACTTGCATATGTACGTTCACAGGGGAACCTAGTATAGTACCATTGGGTCTGCGAATGTAATAAATGGGTTATAGATGGTGACGGATCGCCCATAAATGACGTCCTTCACATTTTACAGTTTGGAGTACCCCCAATGTCAACCTTTTCTTCAACCTTTTTTAACTACATGTCATGGACTTACCTATATATGTTTTAGGTATTCAGGGATCGTCTATAATGACGTCCTTAAAAAAACATAGTTTTTAGTACTCCCAGTTCCAACACTAAAATTATTCCAAACCTATTTTAACTGCATATCATGGACTTGTCAATATATGTTTTAGATATTCAGTGATCGTCCTTAATGACGTCCTTCAATTATCATAGTTTTTAGTACTCCCAGTTTTAACTTTAAAAATTTTTCCAACCTATTTTAACTACATGTCACGGACTTACCTATATGATAATATTAATAATTTATTCATTGGGTCTATTAACCAAAAGTTCATACAGCCAGACTCAAGCAGTCACTGTGGGTGAGGAAAAAGAATGCTACCGCGTTAGATCGTCTCAGTCTTTGTACTCTTTCCCCTATCCCCGTCCCCTCCTTTGCAGTAAAATAGTGCCATTCTCTAGGTTCCCTACAGTAATTAGTGGTCACTAAGAAGGAGAATGGGCTTCAATCAACAATCCAGTGACGTTTACCGTACAGCACTGAGCCGTAAACGATTAGCAGTGGCCGAGGATCGGAGCTGGGTCTGAGGCTGTAAATTTGTTAGTCTTTGGTCCTTACCGCTCTCCCAAGCACGCTTGCTTTACTTACCTATATGTGTTATAAATATTAAGGGATTGTAAATAATGACGTCATTTAAATGTAGTTTTTGGAAACCCTGTTTTTATTTTTTACAACCTTTTTTTTTAACTGATTGCCACGTACATTCGTATATGGCTTAATAATGGTAGGGGAGCCTCTATAAATGACGGCATTTGTGAATAGTGCAATTTATAAAAGTTTTGCAGCTAAATTAAACTACATGCTACGCACATTCGTATATGGCTTATTGATAGTAGGGAAGCTTCTATAAATCTTATGTCATCTTTTAGCGTAACACAAATTATTTTTCGCTTTTGTTGGAGCTCAGAATCTACTTCGGGCCCGCCCCCGGTTGACAAATCCAGCGCGAAGCGCCGGATTTTTTATAATATTGAGATTACGATTTATTTAATATTTTTACTTTATTTAACATGAATAGTCAAATATCAGGATTTTCAGTAGCTCCACATTCTGACACGTCTGGTCAGAATGGCCATAAATTCGTAACTAATCGGTTATCGGTTATCATTATTCTAGCTTGCCAGGCTTTTTCTACTATTTTCACAGAATTATTAATAAATTAGAAATTATTATATTTCATAGTAAAAACTCAATTATTAGTTAAAACCATAGCATCGAAACCATCATCATAATTTTTAACATACTCCCCACTGTTTTAGATGCAATGGGTTAAATTTTAGTTATATTGACACTTCCTATGTAAGTCTTCATATCTTAGGTCACATGTCACACAAAGAATCTCTTGGTTAAAACAATAATATCTTCGGAGTTATGACTTCAGTTAAGTCTTTTGTCTCCATTTCTTCATCAGTAAAATCAGGTTGCCATAAGAATCCCTGGGTCGTACAACATTCTTGTAAATGGCAAAACCAAACATGGAATAACAGTCATCTTGTTCGAAATTATTTTTAAAATTTTCATTTTCTGGTTCCAACAATTCCAGAAACTATCTTTCCTTTCGTAAAACGGCCATAACTATAACCGTCTAGTATTCCAAACTTCACCAAGTTTAAATATGATTTCAGAATGAGACGCAATAATACGATGAAATGAAAATTCATTTAATTTGTAGGTCGTCAGCGTGTCACCATAGGTCAAACGTTGCGTAACAGGAATAATATAAATGCCTTCATGATGGATATAACTGATGCTCCCCACAGTACACAAATCCTCAATAGTCTTATCTTCAATGAAAATTTTAATAATGTCATTAGTAGTTGAATGAACATTCGAGTTGTTACATTTCTCAGCAGCTGTTGCTTGTAGCGCCATCTGGTGGCAGCTGCTAATTTCTTTAGTTGCTTCATTTATGCCAGTGCTGGCCATCACATTATAAATAATCGGGTTAAATTTATCAGTGGTTCGGCTTGACTCATAACCGGTGCAGGAAAAATTATTTACTGCTAGCTTGTTCTCCCCACCATCAAGCAAACCCAGTAAGCCATTTTCAAGCCTATCTAATTCCAATGCTAATTTCATCGCTTCAATTTGATCATCTCTCTTGACTGCCTTATATTTAAGCCTTGCTTTGTCTGCTTCACGCTCTTTCTGTTTTATACGAATGTTCAGCTCTATAACTTTTCGTTTAAGTCGAAGTAATTCTAGTTGTTTAATTAATTTTAAAGTAATATTAATGTCGCAATCTAGATGGCATTTACTCATGTTTTCATACTTCTGCGCACCAAGCGCCATCTTGATTTTAATTAATTTTCAAATTTTAGTACGTTGTCTTCGTGAAAATATCAATGAAACAGTCACAATCCAAAATATTTGTCAAAATTTCCACAAAATTTGTCCAGTATAAAAAAATATCCAAGAACCATTCAGCAGTGATCAGCAGTACTAAAAAGTAGGAATCAGATTTCGCACTGCGCAGTCGCAGTAAAACTTCCGTTTGACCAATAGTATCTGTACGTAGTTCTCCCAACCGGCAAACAAAGCAAAAGGAAAAAAATCCAGAATTTTTCAAAACGTCAAAATCGTGAAGGACATCAGCAGCGGTCACTTCGGGTCAATTATAGGCCAAATATTGAGAGTTGAAAATCCCAGGTCAAAAGGTCAAAAGGGGCAGAGGACTCAAAACTGGCGCGAAAACGGCGTTGACAGCAACGCTAGTCAACAACTAATATGGCAGAGTCAGCGACTGCAACCAAGATATCGGTGAAATGCTATTTAAACAAAAAAAAAATATAAATGACCAGTTAGTTCCGGGTACAGGAAAAAAGCCAAGTATAAATTCGTCAGAGACGAGAAGGTAGATTCCAGTGCACTTGGAAACACTACGCCAGAACAAAACAGGCAGTCCTTAACACGAAAACACAGTCCAGAATAAAACTCCGGAAAGTTTAAAGAAACGCTTCGGTTAGGCAGTCCACAACAAAATATTCAGAATAAAAAAACCCAGAAAATGTCATCAGCTCTTCGTGGGTAGGAAAACAGACGTCAGTCAGTAGTAAGAGTGTTAGTCCAATAGTTAGTAGTTCAAAGTTCGCACTGCGAAGTCGCAGTAAATTTTGCTTCCGTTTGACAAAAAAATATCTGTAGACAATTTTCCCCACCGTCAAACGAAGCAAAGAAAATAATTCATTAATTTTCAAATCGTGAAGGACATCAACAGAGTCACTTCAGGGGTTGTAAATCCCATTTCGAAGGGTCAAAACGGGCGTAGGACCATATATTTTTGTATCGTCAGATTTAGTTCACACAAAAACTACAGGCAATCAGCCTAGTTTTTTATAATATTGAGATTACGATTTATTTAATATATTTACTTAATTTTACATGAATAGTCAAATATCAGGATTTTCAGTAGCTCCACATTCTGACACGTCTGGTCAGAATAGCCATTAATTCGTAACTAATCACTAATCGGTTATCGGTTATCATTATTCTAGCTTGCCAGGCTTTTTTTACTATTTGCACAGAATTATAATACATTAGAAATTATTATATTTCATAGTAAAAACTAAATTATTAGTTAAAACCATAGCATCAAAACCACCATCATAATTTTAAACAGAGCTGTTGTAGAAACATTTCAGGAACACCCTCACTCGTTGTACGAAGTACTTTTTGAGGTTCTTGAAAACTGGTATTTCTCCAATGTTAATCTTGTTAAATAAAGCTTCTACGCGCCTAAGTCCTTGAGGGCCTATTTCATTCTCAATTATGTTGCCACCAGACCACGATAATGCATACGTTAGTGCGGCATTAAATAATATTAACGCTTCCAGGGTAGGTACTTGAGTTAAAAGAAGCCGTTTTAGATCAGTCAGAAGATAATCCCTGTCAAGTCGAAGTTTCCTAATAAACGGACCTTCGGAGCTGAAGAATGGTTGAGCGAATGGAACAATTTTACTTCTGAAATGACGATCAAAATTGTTCTTAAATGAAAACGAGGTACATGGGAAATTATCAGAGCTGTTCATGAGAGTGATCAAACTATCAATAGTGTGATCTAGATGAAAATTGCATATTAAAATGTTTTTTTCCTGATTGAAGTCGAAATTGTACAAGTGACGGAATGTAAAAGTAACCATCTTTTGGAGTGGCTTAGAACTGAAATGTAGCGAGCGACGAGAGACAAGACGGCAATTCAACAAAGTTTGTCGGTCAAGGTCAGCAAAAATCGATTCCAGTTTCTAGAAAAACCATAAGTTCTTAAGATTCATAGGTACCTAAACCTAACACATATTTTTAAAAAAAGTGTATAAACTACCAAAGAAAGTTAAAAAACTTTCACAGACTCTGCAATTACTACAATAAAGTACTTTAGCATAAATATTTGTTGAAGTAGTTACCTGTTTGTTTGTGAGACATAATAATTTTGTCATTTACCTTACGTGATCAATTGAAAACACACTTTCTTCTGGTGAAACAACAGTTTTTTTTCAGCTTCAGTATTTTGACGTGAATACATTTTATCAATAGAGCGGATGAGATCATCATCATCATCATCATCAGCAGGAGTAGAGGATTTGAGTTTCTTGGCTAAAGAAGACTCAGATCCGTTTCCGCTGTCAGTCATGGTGTGAGCTTTTCTACAATATTTTGAAAGTTAGGATGAAAGTAGGATCGATTATGCTGGGCTCTCCGCAAATCTAGGATGATTGCAATGCAACAAAATTATGCAGAAGATCCGTCACTTTTGATTTTCTGAACTGATTTAGCCTCACCTCCTGCTGAAAATAAAAGTTTAATAATTATTTTATTACCGCATAAATTTAGCGAATGGAAATCTTGATCTCTTATTTCCGTATTTATACACAGCTAAAATTACACAAGGATTTTATTTCAAATAAATTGGTAGTTCAATTTGAATTTATAAAATAATTATTCCCCTAGAGGAAAAATTGTCTATAAAAGGAATACTTTAAACTTGTTTTAGGTTTGGATTCGATCAAACTTATTCATCTAGGATTAAATTTACTTAGATCGGATTTAAAAGTATTTGTTTAATCAAATACGTCTTCAAAAGTCCGAAGTTTAAAGACAAGTTGAACAGTTTGCATTCATATTTATGCACCAAAGGTTAAGAATGTCTGCATAGTATGTATGTAGTTTTTTTCCCAATGACAAATGATACTTTATTAAATCGTCTGTAAAGAACCAATAATATGAACCATTTTCTGATATCCATTTGTAGCTAAAAACAATGTCAACTATCTACTATCTACACAAATATTCAAATGTCTTGAGATCTTTGAAATAGAACATTTTGCACTTTTCTAAAATATAAACATGCAACATTATAAACTTTACAAAAGCATAAAAATAGAACATTTTACGATTTCAAAAACTCCTAATTAACATTTTACGCGTGTGTCTTATTTTGTTTGTATAACATAGCTTATTTTGATTAAAAAGCTTAAGCTTAAATTGGTTATGGAATCATTTTGGTTCTTCACAGACGACATTGTAGGTAATTCTAATTAGTTTATGCTTATGTTTGTTTTCACTTCACTAAAAGTTTTTTGCAAATTTTAACGGTCCATATAAATAAATAGATATTTTCTTACCTTAAGTTCACCAGCCCAGCCTTTTATTGTGATTCTACAAACAAAGTTTTAAAATTGTAGTGGGTAATAATTCAGCTTGTGGCTCCCAGCTCAATGTAATAGTACTAAAAGTAATAATTCTAATCCAAAATTACAATGTTGAATGTTGCCTGTAGTAGCGTACAAAGAAGTGGTACTACTCTAATTAGTAATAGTACTAGTACTAGGGGTATGAGGTGGCATACGGTACACGTAAAAAATTTTCACTACTCGTACTCCAAAACCCACACTGGTCGACTTCTTTATCACTAACACTACTACCATGCCACCAAATCTACAACGTCATATCTCCTGACTTGATCATTTAGCTCTTTTTTGCACAGAAGCAAGAATAATCAACTCTCCTGAATTGATACGTTTGAGCTCTTACCTGACTTAATTATTGGTTTAATTGTGATTAATGCATTTTAAAGTCCACTAGTGGATAGTTCCTTCAACAAATTTGAAAGTGAAACCAATAATTAAGTGAATTAACTGTGTAGGTACTCAATGCTCGCACGTAAACAATACTTATAGTTGTTATTCTCTCACATCACCTTATTTAAGCCAATTTGGAATTAAAAAAGTTTATTCTTAAACAATTATTACTAATAATTGTTACAAGATATTTTTATATTTTCTTTCATGGCTTGTTAGTAAAAACATAGCCCATTTTTCAATATTTTGATATTGATTAGTATATTCGGCTGTGAATAGCTTTCCAACATAATTATAGTTTCCTGTACCCATAGTTCAAATTTGCAAAACCTTTTATTTCTCCACCTGTGGATATATAAATAATGGCATAAATTATATTTTTTGTTCTGCAAGTCTTACGTCAGTTACTTTAGGTTTTATCTCATTAGTGATTACAACATTCCAATCAACAAATTATGATTAAATGATTATTAGATGACATGATGAATGAATAAAATTACTAATGAACGATAAGATTACACGATTCATGAATAAAATGGTTACAAGCAGTTTTAACATAAACTAGTTACTCTAAAATAGCGTTTGTTAATTCAATGGGTCCTTATTGCTTTAAATTTCTTCTAGAAGATGCAAACATTCAGAAAATGTGATTCTCGGTTAATGTTGTCGATGTTAAATCTACAAGTTGACTAGTGAATACTCGCATCAACATATTTAAAACTGTTTCAAGTATCTCAGTAATAATTGCCAATTAATCTTCAAGTTAAAATAGGTCAGTTAATCAAAAATAATGTTAACTATTCGATACTGTGAGATGTCATTATGTGTTATGTTTCTTCTAGAAGAGGTCTGAGGTACTTAACACACTATTCAATATGCTGATGCGAGTATCCACTTGTCAACTTGTAGATTTTACATCGACAAGATTGACTGAGAATCATAATGTCTTGAATTAAATTTTTCATCTTCTATAAGAAATAAAAACATTGACCTCATAGAGTAACAAACAGTTAAGACGATTCATCATTAGATGTATATCTTAAACGTATTAAGGAGTTGGTATTAATTACTTAGGTACTTGACACACAATTAAATATGCTAGTGCAAGTATCTTCTAGTCAACACGTAGATTTGACATCGACAACATTGACCGAGAATCAGTATTTCTTCAATGGTTATTCTTTCTTATCTTCTAGAAGAAACAGACATTGATCTCTCGCAGTACTGAATAAATAACATTATTTCCGATTGGATAAGTTTGTTTTTATTGCTTAGGAACTTGACGCACTATTATATATATTAAAACGAGTGTTTAAATGTTAGTTTGCAAATTTGATAACAAAAAATTTGACAAAAAATCATAATTGCTTGAATTGATTATCTTTTTTATCTTCTGGAAGAAAAATAGTGATTGAACTTTCAGAGTAACGAACATTTAACATTATTTCCGATTAGCTGTATACCTTATCCCTATTTATGGGTCAGTTATAATAACTTAAGTATTTTACATACTAGTTAATATGCTGTTGCGAGTATCTACTAGTCAACTTGTAGATTTGACATTGACAGCACCGAAAATCATATTTTCTTTAGTATTTAGTCTTTTTTATCTTCTAGAAGAAACGCAAAAAAATAATGACGTTTCAAATTAACGCATAGTAAACGTCATTTATGAGTAACTATTATATATTACAACAGCATATAATCATTTCATTTATTAATCATTTTGTTCATTCATAATTTCATCCAATAATCATTTATTTATAATTTGTTGATAGGATGTTAGTAATTACTAATGAGTTGAAACGCAAAGAACCAACAATATAGTAAATTGTTTGCCTAAAGCGATAAATTCATAAATATCCACTAGAGGAAAATTAAAAGGCATCACAAATATTAACTGTACATACAAGAAACTATATTTTTGTTGAAAAGATATTCACACCATAATCTACTGATTAAGATCAAAACATTGAAAATGGGCTATGTTTTTACCAACAAGCCATAAAAGAAAGTATTAAAATTTCTAGTCACAATCATTGGGGATTATTACCTGAGAATAAACTTTTCAAAACTTGAATTGACTACAATATGTTGAGTTGACAGAATATTAACTATACGTATTATTTGCGTAGGAGCATTAGGTACATAGTTAAATTACTTATTTGTTTCACTATCAAATATGTCGAAGGAACTATCGACTAGTGAACTTCAAAATGTATTAATCACAATTAAACGAATAATTCAGACAGGTGAGAGTTTAAACCTAATAATTTGGGAGGAATAAAAAGTCTTGCTCCAGTGCTAAAAAGAGCTAAATGAGTAAGTCGGGGGTATGACGTTGTAAATTTGGTGGCATGGTAGTAGTGCCAGTGAAAAATAAGACGACCAGTGAGTTTTTAGAGTACGAGTAGTGAAATATTTCTACGTATACCGTATGCCACCTCATATAGAGGTACCCCTTTTTACAACTTTTTGGAAAATTTGAATAGTTTTAGTACTAGTACTAGTGCAACATAGCACAAATATACAATAGGGTAGTACTAGTGGCTTTTACTCATGCAATAGTACTAGTGCTAGTACTAGTACTAACTGTATGAACAATAGTACCACCTATACTACTAAAATTCAAAGAGCAGCTGACTTTTCAACTTGACACTGCACTTAGAAAGCCATCTTTTTTTCATAATTTGAACTAAGGTGTCACATGTCAAAGATCTTATTGAGTCGAAACTTGCTTCAAACAAAACTCACATGCATTGTATTTTATTTCTATTTCGACTTCGACATCAACATTAAACACTTTCTCGTCTCGTGTGTATAATAGCCTTTACCTTTATTATATTTATGGTATGAGTACTTTCCTATCTATCAGTTGTCAGTGTTACTTTAGCCAAACTGTTGTTATTGAAATAATATTTACTAAAATATTTTCTTAGGCCAAGAAATCCATAACTTATAAATATAACAGCTCATTAAATATTGCGCTGTTTTTAAACTGCCCAGTAAAACTTATAAGTAGGTGTTTTCAACTGTGTTCAATAGAACGTTGGCGAATTTTAATTTTTAATTATATCTACTTGTGTCTCTCAGGTATTTATAGTTACAGTAACAAATTTAAGAAGTTTTTATAACGGTGATATGTTTACAGTTTTCTGATCAAGGATATTACGATGCAAGTCTTTTGTAATTTTTTTATTAAGTAGCAGATGGGCTTCTTAGTTGGATTGCAGATCTGGTTTTGATCTACTTACGCAATAAAGTAATTGATCTGACTTTTATTAGACAATCACAGTTAAAATATAGTACCTGTTGTTATTTTCTGTATATTAAAAAAGGACCAAATTAAAATGATGACAAATTACTTTAATTTACAGTTCTATAGCTTAAATGGTACCTACGTATCTGTTTTACAGGATTTTTGCAGAATAGAAAGAAACGTACGCATCCATACTAATCTGTGGTTGGAAAACTGACCTGTTAGAAGTCAGAAGTAATTTAATCAAAATTCGCAAAACAACATCGCTAACATGTCGGATTCAGATTCTGAATTAAATACTGACACTACTAAAACAATTCATGAAATCACAAACGAACCATTAACCAGAACGGCAACTGGAACTGAACAGCCAAGGTCCAAAATGTCACATTTAAAAAGAGGTTTTTTTGATCCTGTCCAAACTGGTGCAAGTAAAAAACGTTAGTTTGTAAACATTGTTTGATAAATATGCTAAACATTTTAGGACTCAAATTTAGTCGTTCATTTTAGCTATGTAGCATTTAATTGAATATCACCATTGTAAATTTAAAATCTGTGCAGATTGTCAAGCATTTACGCTTAAAGAAAATCTCAACTAGCTCTTAGTTAGCTTGAGCTAACACATTTGAGTGTTAATTTCAACACGATTATTAGTTAATTTTGAAAATTTTGGAGGTGAAAAAATATGTTAGCTACAGAAAACACCGCTGTGTGTTAATATACCTACACCAAATAATGTTACAGTTAACCTAAAATCGTGTTTATATTTTCTGTCACTGTATATTAGGCTAAATTAGTACAATAACTATGAATACGGTGTCTTAGGTGGTTAGAGAGCCAAGTACCAAATCACAGGGCTGCGGGTTTGTGCTTGACTTTTTGCGTTATTTTTTAATTTAGTTAGTCACGTTCACGTAACTACTTCTTGGTTACATATGCAACACAGCAAATAGTAAACTCCTTCTAACATATTACAGTGTGAATACCTAACTAAAATTTGTGTTGACCACTGTAACACCTTCTGGGGTCGATGTTGGAGTAACACAAAAACAAGTAACAAATTAACACCTGTGTGATTAATTTGCTTATATTTTTCTAAGCGTGTCTTAACAAATCTGGCTCGTCCGGTCTAAAGATTTTAAACTAACGACCAAACCCCGCCAACGTACAAGTTAGTTTTTTTACGTGATATTATTTTTCGGAAAGAGCATCGAGAAATGACTTAACAACGTGCTGCGTACTCGGAATTTTGTTCAGCAAAATATTTTTTGTATGTGATTCCAAAAATTGTCAGAATTTCGGATCCTGATTTTTTCCATTAACGTTACTATGGAAATTTTTAGTTATCACAGGACCTGTATCAATTAGGAAATTGTCAATAATTCTAAAATGTGTTTTAAAGAACACACTTAAAAGGTTTTCGTAACTCCAGAATGTTTTATCTGCACCATTATAAAACTAAGTACATTAGCTTAGGCTTGCATTTAATTGTTAGCTATGCAAATTAATTTGTTGTATTGCATTATAATTTAATTGAAGGCAATTTTACGTATTTAATTTACAGTAAGTATCAGACAGGCTTATGCTCATATTTAGCTTAAACGAAAATCTGCTATCTGCAAATCAACTAAAATATAATGTCATTTAAAGATTGTACATGGATCAATTTTCAATTTTTGAAAGCAGGTAGGTGTGAGGCAATGTGGGTGCTCAGCATGTTGTTAAGCCATTTTAAATTTTTTCCATTGCAAACTAACGTATACGTTGGCGGGGTTTGCTCGTAAATCAGATATTTTTGACCCAAACTAGGCTAAATTTTCCTTCCCAATCGGATCTTTTAATAACTGAGTTAATTGATTTGCTTTTTAAACAATCCTGTTTATTACACTGTCTGCATGTGTATTTATTTTTAATGTTTATTATCAATTTTAATTTATTATTTCTTAACTAGGCGCAAAAACTTTACAAAACTTTTGTTCTTTAAAGACTACTGTTTTTAAAAGGTGTAGTATAAGCAAACGATGACAGTTATTATAATTTGAGTTCTTATCGCATATCACACGTTACAAATGCATCTGGTTGCAGGTAAAATAACAGGATTGGGACCAGTCTCTACAAATGTTTGTGATGTATCAACTCAAGACGAATTGAATACCCAAGAGGAGGTAACAGAACAAAGCATTTTTGCATCACATTCTACTAATGAACTGCCTGTTTCTTCCGCTCAGAGCAAATTAGAAGCAGTACCACGTATTCGAGAAATGGACAACTACTCGAAATTGACAGTTTCTTTCTTTCTATTCAATCGTAATCGTAATAAATCGTATTCGTAATAAATCGTAATCGTAATAAATCGTAATCGTAATAATCAAATAAGGTACACAGTTTAATAACAATATTGAAGTTTTTATTTATCGTAGCACTTTCGACATGTAGGAAAATCGGAGGAATTTATTTATCTTGTTCTCGTCTCAAATCTAAATCACGTCTGAATTCATCATCGTAATCATTATCACGGCTATGGTTATGGTTGTAGTAATCATATCATAGTTGCAGCTGTAGCCGTAGCCGTGGTTGTTATTTAATTATTATTTTAATAATTTATAATAATTATTTTCTTCATTAAAATAAGTCATGGTGATTTGATTACTAGAATCTCCAACATTACTCCACCCACAGTAATCCAAATCACTCAGTCATCTTCTATCTTCTTGTCTAAGTCCAGTACACACACCCTTGTCAGTGGTCTCCGGTAGGTTCCAGAACTAGTTGTCACATCAACTACTCGAACAATTCCATCTTTTCCAGGAAATACTTTAGAAATAAATCCCAATGGCCATAAATTCCTAGAACTGTTAGGATCCACGAGAACTACCACATCTCCAATCTTAAGGGACTCTGTCTGTTGCAACCACTTAGTACGTTGAACCAAAGTAGGAAGAAACTCCTTAACCCATCTAGTCCAGAAAGTATCAATCAACTTTTGAGTTGTTTTCCATGCATCTTTGAATCGTAAACCTTTAGAAAAATCTCCTGGAGCAAGAACTATATTGGAATTAATAATCAAAAAATCGTTAGGACATATCGATTTGAGATCTGATGGATTCGAAGAAACGCAGGTCAAAGGTCTGCTATTGACAATATGCTCTATTTCAGTAAGCACTGTTCGAAGTATTTCAAATTTCGTAGTCTTTTCTTTCAAAATCGCATTCAATGCCGTTTTCACTGATCGAATTAGCCGTTCCCATGCCCCACCAAAATGAGGAGCTGATGGAGGATTAAAAATCCAGTTGATACCGTCTTTAGATAAACCTTGTTGTAATTGATTTTGATCGAAGTTTTTCAGAGCAATTCGTAACTGGCGATCCGCCTTTCTTAAGTTTGTCCCATTATCTGAGATCAAGCTTGTAGGGAGTCCACGCCGAGAAACGAATCTCCGAATGGCATTGATAGTCGAATCAGTAGTTAAATTGTCAGCTATCTCAAGATGAATAGCTCGAATCGTTAAGCACGTAAAAATCACACCATACTTCTTTACTTTTTTGCCTTCAGACAAAATACTTAAGGGACCGAAGAAATCAAGACCCACATGATTGAAGACCTTCACTTGACGTGTTACTCTGAAGTTGGGTAATTGACCCATTAAAGGTACACGAGGTTCACACTTCCTCTTTCTGCATTGTAGACAAAATCGGCATAGTTTCTTAATCAAGCATCTGGCACTTAATATCCAGTATTTCTGTCTAAGTTCGTTCAGTATTGTCTCTTGGCCTTGATGACCTAACTTCTGATGATAATGCATAATTAGTAGATAAATAAATCGGTGTTTGGAATCTAAGATGTACGGACTCTTGACGTCCTCGGAAACATCAGAATTATTAATTCTTCCATTTATACGAAGTAAACCTTCATCATCTAAAATTGGAGACAGTTGGAATAATTTACTCTTTGCTGAAATTAATCTTAAACCTTGAATTAACTGGATCTCTTCATAAAAGGATTCTTCTTGGCACTTGTGAAGCCACCATAGTTCTGCTGTCTTGAATTCAGCTGCGGAAATATCGAATGAAAAATCTTCTTTAATCTTGCGCAGTTTGTTAAAAAATATCTTGATAGCTCTTAAAAACCATGCAGTAGCACGAATCAATTTAATCCAGGAACTGAAGTTGTCAATGTTGGGAGCTGGACGTAGATTTTGAGGATTAATAACTCCAACAAATTCACTTCTCATCTCAGAATTATCAAACTCTAAACTTTGCTCATTCTCAGTTGGCCAATATTCTTTTGACTTCAATAAAAATGGAGGACCTTGAAACCAACGACTTGTACTTTCTAAATCACATTTACCAGCGTCTCTTGTTGCATCATCTGCAACGTTTAAATCAGTAGGAATCCATCGCCAATCATTAGTATCAGAAAGTTCTTGAATCTCACCAATTCGATGAGCCACGAAAGTCTTAAAACGTCTGGATTCTGATCTTATCCAACTAACAACAGTTTTTGAATCGCTCCAGAAATAAGTCTTCTCAATCTGTACATCATGTTCTTTCTTAATTGTTGAAGCTAATCTGCTAGCCATCACTGCTGCTTGCAATTCGAGCCTTGGTATGGACATTGGTTTTAAAGAAGCGACTCTAACTTTCCCAGAAATAATTGCTAGTGAAATTCCAACATCTGTAATTATTCGAAAATACGCGACACTAGCATAAGCTTTTTTACTGGCATCACAAAATACGTGTAATTGAATCGAAGGTGATCTTGAAAAGTAATCGTGATAACATCGAGGAATTCCAATCTCCGTGATCTTTTGAAGATCTGATAACCATGCTTTCCATCTTAAAAACAAGTCAGCTGAAATTTCAGTATCCCAATCAATTTTAGAAGCCCAAATATCTTGAAGTAAAATTCTAGCTCTGACCACAAAAAATGCAAGAAACCCAAGAGGATCATAGATTGACATCACTAATTTTAAAACATCTCGTTTGGTTGGAACTTTTGACCCATCTTTGACTTCCGATGATACCTTATGAAAATTTAGTCGATAAGTAAATTCATCTTTTTCAGAGCTCCACCACATACCTAAAACTCTTTCAGTTGGAAGATCCCCTTCTAAATCTAAATCTTTGAATTTTGCTGCTCTTAAAGAATCAGGTAAAGCTCTCAGTACTTTCTTGGAAGTACACATCCAATTGCACAAGCAGAAACCACCTCTTCTAAAAACTTCTATCATGTCTTTGATCTGTACAATTGCCTCATTTTCAGTATCGTCAGAATCTAAATGATCGTCCATGTACATTTGCTTAACAGTAGCCTTAAAAACTTTTGGAAATTCTTCTTTAAATTCTTCAGCATTCTTATTGAGGACATAGATAGCTGATGATGGAGAACAGGATGCTCCAAATATCATTGATTTCATTTCATATATCTTTGGTTTGATATTTCTATCCATTCCTCTCCACAAAAATCGTTGACTCACAACATCTTCATCTCGAATTAGGATCTGAGGAAACATTTCTTTCACATCCGCAATGTAAGCAACCTTCTTTTTTCTAAAATTCCAAAGAACAGCAGGAAGAGGTCGTAGTAGATCTGGACCAGTAATGAGCATATCGTTAAAACTCACTCCTTTTGATTTAGCTTTGGCATCGTTAACCACTCTAATCTTGCCAGGTTTATTTGGATTGGTTATGGAGAAATGACATAAAAATCTATCCTTGGGACTCTTCTTAGCCAGATTAACAGAACTAACTTCTCGAGCGTAACCTTTTGAAATAGTGTCGTCCATCTTTTCACAATACTGACGAGCATAATCAGCATTAGTATCCATTGTCTTTTCGATAAGTAGTAACCGTCTGTACGCTTCTTTGAAACTCTCAGGATATGTGAATTGATCATTTGCCCATAATAAACCTGTTTCCCATCTCTCACCCACTCTCTTTGTAGTAGATTGAAGCAAATCAAAACCTCTTAAATCTTGTTTAGATCGTGGAATCTCATGAAGAATCTTAACACCGAAATCTTCAGTTGTAAAGGATCGTTTAACTAACTGATGTAGAATTTCGTCTTCCGTCTCATGATGAGAACAAACCGTTAAAGTAAAGTGAGAATCTTGCTTTCCAGTAACAGAACTATTCCCATGAACCGACCACCCTAGTAAAGTCTTTGAAGCCACAGGTGAATGCCAAAGACCAGTTTTCAATTTTCTTGGTATAGTGAGAAGAGAATTATCTTGCCCAATAAGAATCATAGGCTTAGCACCTCTTAAACTTGAAAATGGAACATCACGAAGATACGGCCACATTTTTTTCAACTCATTCATGTTCAAATATTGTGATGGTAAATCAAATTCCTTAACTGTCCTGCAATTACGCAACGTATAAGACTTTACACCTTGAGAATCTCCACAAATATCTAGCTGAACCCTCATCGAATTAGCATCAGTTTGCGTAGTGTTATTTGTCCAAGAAAAGCACAATGGCTCAATGGGACCTTGAAGTCCAAGTTGAGAAGCGATCTTAGAAGCTACAAGAGTGACAGTAGATCCATCATCAAGTAATGCGTAAGTATTTAGAACTCCAGCAGGACCAGTCAGTTTAACCGGAATGACTCTTAAATGAACATTTGTAGTTTGAAGAGAAGATTTGAAACCATGACCAGCAAATTCAGTAGAAATTGTAGCAGTCATTGCTGTTGAAGACGGAGGAACACGGTTAGTTGTCGTAGGATGAAGTAAAGGATGATGATGAGACTTGCAATGATCTACACCACAAGCCTTGCGAGAAGGACAATTGACTGTTTGATGATATCGATTTAAACAAATAAAACACAACTTGTTCTCAGTCACTTTCTTCCATCTAGCATCAACAGGAAGTCCTTTGAAGTCAGAGCATCTATCTATCGTATGATTCAATTTATTGCAACAATAACATGTCATGTCTAGACGTGGATTTTTCTTAGCAGCAGTAAATACTTTGTTGTCATCATAAAACCCTCTTTTAAACCCCGTCTTAAAATCAGAACTTTTTTTTGAATCAACTGAGTTGTTGTTGGGTAAACTCGTAGGCAATAATGCAGCTGTACTTGCAATAACCTTCAACCAATCTGATAAGTCGCAAATATTGACATTGTGACCTTTTTGTAGAACAACTTGACACCACTGCATCTGAAGTGTCAACGGGAGCTTAATAATCAATTCCTCCAACAACTGAGGATTATTCAAATGATTGTTGCAACCTAGACTTGTAAAAGTAGCAACCATATTGCGAACAACATTCGAAAATTGTAAAAGGGAATCTGCTTTCAACTGTTTGGGAACATCAACAGCCTTTGCTTTGGCTATACAACTTTTAATCAGTAAATCAGATCTACCAAAAGTAGATTCAAGAGATTGAACAACCTCTTCAACATTTTCAGGTAACCCCAAAATCGGAATTACTAACTCACGAGCCTTGCCTCGTAAACTTTTCTGAAGTCTCAACATATTCTCAGTATTAGACAACCCACAAATCTCAGATGAATGACGATACTGAGAAATAAAAGTCGGCCATTCTTCAATTTCACCCGAATATAGCGGTAAATCTTTGTTAACTGATTGACGAGTTAACATTTGCTGTTGAATCGTAGAATTAGTATTAGTATTACCTTGAGACAACATTTGAGCTAAAGGTAGAATCTGTTGAACTATATTCCCAATATCATTAGAAGTATAGCTCTGTTGAGCAATTAATCTGGGTTGTGCATTGACATCAATATTACTTCTCAAATCAATATTAACTGGGGAAATAACATTGTTTGTAGCAATCGGGGGTAGATCTGGAAGAGGTGTATTAATTGGGGGTAGATCTGGGCGAGGAGCATTAATCGGGGGTAGATCTGGGGGAGGAGCATTAATTGGGGGTAGATCTGGGGGAGGAGCATTAATTGGGGGTAGATCTGGAGGAGGAGCAATAACATCATTAGACCTTACCGGAATTGGGGAAGAAGTAATAGGACCTCTAGGAACTGGAACAATTTGATCTGGGTTAATATTCGGTCTTGGCGGAGTACGAACTGTTGCCATTAAATTACTTGCAGCCCAATGAGCTACACGTTCATTCTGAGTCTGGATTCGGGAAGGAAATGTATGTCTGGCAGCATGGCCACCTTGATCTTGATCCATTGGACGAACTTGAGTTATTTCAAATCCGCCCTCTTCATCTGCTTCACCATGCTCCAGATTATCCAAATCAAGAGAACATTGGAGTAAAGCCAGCTGACCTTGTTTAACCTCAAGTTCAAGTTTCATAATCTCATACCGCCTTCTTAAAGCGGCGGCAGGGTCATGATGTCGCTGATTTGACGCCCTGGACATCCGTGACCTAGGATGACCCCTATGACGTGACCTTGACATGTCACCATGTGACCTTGGAATGTCACTACCCAATGAGTCAATAGTACTGTTGTTACCTGAAGACCCAGTTTCATCATCAATCAAAGCAGCTTCAGCCATTGTCAATCGTCGTCGTACTACCGTAACAGGAGGGATGCGTGGCAACGTAGTAGTTGAAGTACGGTTGGGTACATCAGTGTTAAGTACAGGGTCAACAACAGGATTATCAAACATTCGTCGTTCATTAGTATGGTCATCGGACATCAATGGTGGAAAGCGTAAGCTGTTTCGTAGTGTAAATTCTGTATTCTCATAACCGTCCATTATAGGTTCAAGTAGTTATGTCAGTTCAATTCAGTGTCAAAAAATAATCAATGACAAATCAAGTTTCTGTGTGTAAATTATTTTGTAAGAATAAAGTACACGGATCGATTGCTCTTTTATGGCAATAAAAAATTCTCAGCAAAATATTTTGCTGTTAAAAATTCTGTGAAAAAAATTCACCAAAAAAATCTCCAGAAAATTTCAGTCAGAAATCTCTGATTCAAAATTTGAAATCTTTAAAATCTCAGAAATCAAATTCAAATTATTCAAAGTTTAAATAAAACAATGAATATCTTTCTCGGATACTTTAAATCTCGTATCCTTGGCAAATAGATCTGGCGCCAAAATTCAAATTTGTGTTGACTAAAATGACTGATCGGTCAACACGGAAGATCGGAAAAAATTGGCAATCAAAATATTTAGAATTGTTATGGGTAACCGGGTAGTGCGATGATAACAGTGACAGTGAGTAAGACAGTTGACAGTGCAGTGGAGATCAGCACCAACGACTTCAACTTCAACAACAAGAATTAGGACGAAAACAAGCAGGTAAGTACTTCAGCGTATTGTACAGTATAGGCGTAATCTTTGTTTGTTTTGTTTTCAGCCCAGCAAGTCATCCAACACCAAAAAAAAGAAGCACACCAAAGGCCACCATCACCAACGTACACTCAAAAAGCAAAAAGCAAATCAGAATTAAAATCGGAGCAAAATTTCAAAAATCAGTGTAAATCAGATCAGTTGTAAAATTCCAAATTCAAATAGTGTAAATCAGTGTAAAGAAGTGAAGTGTAAAGCAGGGAGGATCTGGGGAAGTGCACTAATTCAGGGAGGTGACGAAGGACCACTTATATTCGAGAAATGGACAACTACTCGAAATTGACAGTTTCTTTCTTTCTATTCAATCGTAATCGTAATAAATCGTATTCGTAATAAATCGTAATCGTAATAAATCGTAATCGTAATAATCAAATAAGGTACACAGTTTAATAACAATATTGAAGTTTTTATTTATCGTAGCACTTTCGACATGTAGGAAAATCGGAGGAATTTATTTATCTTGTTCTCGTCTCAAATCTAAATCACGTCTGAATTCATCATCGTAATCATTATCACGGCTATGGTTATGGTTGTAGTAATCATATCATAGTTGCAGCTGTAGCCGTAGCCGTGGTTGTTATTTAATTATTATTTTAATAATTTATAATAATTATTTTCTTCATTAAAATAAGTCATGGTGATTTGATTACTAGAATCTCCAACACCACGTAAACAAACGTCCAGAAAAGCTGCTACACAAGATGAAAAAAAAGTTCTTATGAATTCCTTTTGTATTCAAACTAACTATCAACCGTATTTTGAATACAGCCATCACGAAAAGCAGGACAAAGGAACAGTACTGAAACCTGTACTGAAATGCAAATTGTGCTTTGGGTTGTATAGAGGATCATCAAAAGGATACTACAACTTCAAAAATCATTTAGAGGTCAGTATTTGAGGAGTTCGCTAGAAAAACGCGTTATGTCTATTTTTTCAGACATTAGGATTATTTGTGCTTAATCATGACTAAGTGCATATATTTCACACCGTGCAATATTATAGTTCAAAGGTCACTGGCACTATTTTAAATAATTCTCGAACATGTTTTCGAAAATTCGGCGAAACATGTTAAGTCCATGAGTCGTTTTTTGGCCAAACACGTTAAGTCCACTATACTTATACTTAATAAAACAACTGATATCTCATAAAAAAAATATCCCAATTCGAACAACACTTGGATTGTTTTACTCAATTGTAATGAAACGAAAGTTATTCGCTTCAATATCAAAACGTGTAAATTCGTAGAAAGTAGTCCATTAATGAGGTCCCACAAATTATCACTCTTTAAGGCCAATTCATCCCCATGTCACCACTTTAACATTGCGTACAACTGTTATCGTTACCGCGACATCTCGTCACTACATGACTTTTACTTACTTTACCGACGTCATTTACGGACGATCCTTATTAAAGCGATATGTTAACCAGAATTCAAGTCGTTTGGAGCACCTGAAAGCTTTGCTGTTTTAATAATACAGGAGGGCTTGGGTGACCAAGTAATTATGAAAATGTATGAAAGAACAGCCGTTTTTCTTATGAAGAAAATAAAGACGTAAGGGGTCGTCCACAATTGACGTCATGGGTAAGCTCAATAGGTCTACTTGGCAATCGTATGCTAGAGATAGGTATTTACGCAGTATGATTAATCTAGTGACAGGAGAGCACATGGTCCTTAAAATAAATATTTTTCTATAACGTCATTAGTGGACAATCCCTAGGCAAACATGAAATTTTTAGAAATACAGTCCACTCTCTACATAGCGTACTTCAGCGGACCAGCAATATTAGTACGTTATGAGGAGAGTTCGCTATGTAGAAAGTACAGATTTAATAAAAAATCAGTAGTATAGATGAAAGCAATAAAAATTCTACTGTTTACAGTAATTATTAGTTCTACACAAATCAATCAAAGAATATGCCTAGTAATTTTGATTGAATAAGTTTGCAAAATCAGTTAGATCAAGAAAAAAATAGTAAATTTATTAACTGAGCGCTACAATTTTTTAAATTTCTGAAAGTACGCTATGTAGCGACGAAATTTACACATGATGAGTGTTTTGGGCCAGCAAACTAGTACGCTATGTGGAGGTATACGCTATGTGGAGGTACACTATATAGAGGTATTATTGCATTAAAATCATAGGGATTTAGCCAGGGATGCGTGAAAAGTACGTTATGTGGAGGTATACGCTATGAGGAGGTACGCTATGTAGAGAGTGGACTGTAGTAAACTTGCACTCGACTGTTCAACATTAAAGTGCGGAATTGTGTTTTAAATAATGTTTGCTGTTGTATTTACACGTTTTTAAAAAGTGCAAAATGTTCTATTTATAAATGTTATAAAAACGTGCAAAAATTTGTATTTACATGTTTTTAAAAAGTACAAAAATGTTTCATTTATACAAACATGCTTTTAAAATGTGCAAAAAGTTATATTTACATGTTTTTCAAAAGTGTAAAATGTTTTATTTTCATGTTTTTTAAAAATGCAAAATGTTATAAAAAAGCGACGTTGACAGCTGCTACAAATTGAATTGACCTTTGGAATCGTTTGGACTTAAGACATAATGATTAATTACCTATTTAATCATGTTATTATTCCTAAAATGTGATTTACTTTACCAATTAAGTTTTTTTTTGAACTCAAAATTAATTAAAAAATAATGAAACGTCCATTACGAATATTCTGTTTGATTTTGAACAAAAGTGTCAACTAACATTTAAAGCTTTTAATAATAATAAAGAGAATGCAAACTAAGACCTTGTGTTAATACAAAGCATTAGCGTGAAATACAGTTACTGTCAATAAAGGTTACCAAATCCAGATGCCATATTATAAAACCAAAACGTCTTCTACTGACTCTAGACACTACCACTAGTATATAGACTTGAATGCATTTTGCGCTGTTCGTGCTTAAAAGGCGCGTGCGTTTTGAAAAAGTGGTCGACTTTCGACAGTGCTAAATCCTTTCAGGAGTTAACATGTGAAAATGAAAAAATCTAGGTCCCTTGCTGTGTTTTTATTCATTTTTGACAAAATCTCAAAATAACTTGAAAAAACCAAAAAAAGTTGCGAAAAGCTGTAGTTACGAGTTTTTAGCAAAAACATCACAAATATGTGTTTAAAAAGTATGCCCAGCCCAGCAAATGTTTGTCAACAGCCATTTGCCATCAAAAATTTTTCAACCTAAGCATTTTCCACCAGGGCATTTTTTAGCCGGACATTTCGACGCGCAACCAAGGCTAGGATATTTTTTATATATGTATCTACTAATAAATTGAAACGACAAAAATTCTTATTCAAATTCCAGAACATTTTGCGCTTTTCAAAAACATGTTAATAGAACCTTTTACATTTTTGAGTAACATGTTAATAGTACTAAATAGAAAATTTAACATTTTTGAGAAACATGCAAATAAAACATTTTGCACTTTCTAAAAACCTGCAAAAAAAAACATTTTGCACTTTCTAAAAACCTGCAAAAAAAAACATTTTACATTTTTGAAAACATGAAAAATGAACATTTTGAACTTTTTAAAAAATATGTAAACAGAACATTTTACACTTTCGCAAAACATGTAAATAGAACAATTTGCACTTTTCAAAAACATGGAAATAGGACATTTTGCAGTTTTTAAAAAGTGTTTAAGAATGTTCTTGAAATTGAATTTTTATTTCTTTTGTGAACGACCTCTAAGTTTACGTCATAAGTACAATACAGTTACTGATCCAGATTACGCAGAGAAATATGGTTACAGTCTTACTCCGGATTTACCGTAACTAACTGGAATGTGTTTTGCTGATGATACTGGTAATCTGGCTAAGACCAAAGAAGGAATAATTTTGACTGTTGAAAAAACTACAAAGCTATTTAAACAAACTGGTTTGGACATTCAACACAAGAAGTAATTGTGTATTTGTGTAGAAAAAGGTGTTTTGGTGAGTGATGAAGTAATGTTGCCCAATGGCTCAACTCTTCCCGTATTACATTCAAAGGAAACTGTTTGATACTTGGGCGTTGATTTTAATGCAGAGTTGACGTTTGATCCATCTAAAGTCATAAAAAATTTAACAGCCACCTTAAATAATCTTGTTGCAACTCCCATGCTTCGTCCCCACCAAAAATTGACGATTCTTAATGATTCTGTTTGGCCAACTTTAATATATCCCCTGCAAATGGCTCCTTTGAATAAACTTTTGAAGTCATTTTTAATGAATACTGACCGTATTATTCGTAGCACGGTAAAAGAAATTTTAAATATTCCAACAGATGTTCCAAACTCTATGCTTTATGCATCTAAAGATGTCCGCGGATTATCACTCACAAAAGCTCAATGGATAGCATTTTTGCAGCACTATAACATCTGTCTCGTACTGTTGCAGTCAAATGATCCGTATGTACCGTACTCAAGAAATATTAAGGAAGAGATGGATAAGTGTGAACAATCGTTAGAGTTTTCGGAAGACGAATTAACAGCATTAAAAAATCCAGAACTGAAAGGTAAATTGACAAAGAGAATAAGAGATAAGCTTCGTGACAAGGAATTTGAAGTTTGGACCAAAATGTCATTAAGAGGGCAAGGAGTTGAGCAATTTGCTGATAATCCAAAAAATAGTAACAAAAATTTAATCAACAAAATTGGATTGACAACATCGGAATGGATAACGTTTCTCAAAATGAACTCTAATGTAACTCGTGTCAGAAACACTCCAGGAAGAAGTATAGACGGAACCCGGTGTCGTACATGCGATGCTAAGAAAGAATTACTTAGACATGTTCTAGGCTTCTGTTCCTGGGGAGAA
Source organism: Dicyrtomina minuta (assembly GCA_949802685.1). NCBI lineage: Eukaryota > Metazoa > Arthropoda > Collembola > Symphypleona > Dicyrtomidae > Dicyrtomina > Dicyrtomina minuta. The sequence continues at coordinate 171,182,373 of OX461808.1, read as the reverse complement.
CTGATTCGTAATCAAAGACATAATGGAATACGTGAGATGTTGACAAAAGGTTTGATTGAAAAGGGATGGAAAATATTTCAGGAAGTGCATTGTGTTGCAGAGCAGGGTTCTAACAGGCGAGTTGATATAATTATATACAACGAGAAAACAAGACAAGGATATATTTTGGATCCTACCGTAAGGTTTGAATATGGTGATAGTACAGAACAGTCATTGTTAGTTGACACTGAAAAAAGAGAGATTTATGAGCCGTGTGTTTCCTATTTTAAAGAAAAGTATCGGTTGAAGAATATCGTAGTAATTGGCCTTTATATTAGGGCAAGAGGATCATTGTCAAAATTTTTTCAAAAATTTCGATCTAAGTTTAATTTACGTTCACAATTATTGAAAGAAATTGGATTATATGCTCTTAGAGGATCCATCCAGATTTATAATCATTATATAAATAATTATTAGTAATAAATACTAATATTTTCGTTAATTACATATTAATAATATAAAATGTTGTGTATTGTATACTGAGTCGTAAGGCTATTGTAGTTGTACAACAGTGACTGAATAAAGTTTGTATATACATGACACCCCCCGCCCCTTCCGATGCAAAAGACAACGCGAAAGCGACATAGACAGCAGCTACCAATCGAATGGACTTGCAACAGAATGACTATCAAAATCGTATAGACTTGCAACAGAATGAACTCTGCTGCGAGCACTAAGCTTATGACAGAATGAACTCTTCACCGACGATATGTATAAATGACAGGCATACTTTTCACACACTTATTCGTGGTGTTTTTGCCTAAAACTTGTAATAACAACTTATTGCAACCTATTTTGGTATTTTAAAGTTACTTTGAGATTTTGTCAAAAATAAATACAAAACCAGGAAGGGACCTGGATGTTATCATTTTCACATGTTAAATCCTAAAAAGATTAGGTCATTTTGAAAGTCGACCATTTTTTCAAAATGCGCGCGCCTTTTATGCGCGAACAGCGCAAAATGCAATCAAGTCTATATACTAGTAGAAGTGTCTAGGATCAGTAGAAGACGGTTTAGTTACATTTGGTTAAATCCTAGAGTCACATGAAAAATACATTCTAAGTTAGCTGTACCTTGACAACCATTCGTTTGCTGGCTGCAGTCGTTCTCTATCATTTTTTTCAGTCGCATACTGGACATTAGTACCCTGCCATGCCCCACCCAGTTTAGTTTTACCTTAACAACCATTTGTACCATGGCTCCAGTCATATCATCGCCATCAGTACCCAGCCCAGTTGTACCTTAAAGACTATTCGTACCTTGTCCCCAGTCGTGCCGTAACAATAAGTGCCCCTCTCCCAGTCGTACAGTAGCGATTTGTACTCTGGTGAAACTTAGCTTAGCGTAAATATTGCCTTTAAAATTAAAAGATTCTACAGTGTGTCGTTTTAATGCTTGCAAAAACCCAATACTGCTTGTTTTACGTTCTAGAAGAAAAGATTTTTATATTTTTGCAGGTAAAGCATTCTGTTTATGTCGTCAAAGAAAGTTACAAGCTGCCGGACGTAAAAAAATGGCTTCAAACTTCCAACAACAAGATCCCGAAACAATATCCGTTTCAACGAAAGGTTAATAATGCTACTGCTATTTGGGTGGCAGTTGATGGACAGCCTTTAAGTGTGACTTCTGGATTGGGGTTTAAGTTTTTTTTCAAACACGTTAGCACCTAATGTCAATGCGAAAGGCAGGTGGGCAGTGCGAGCAAAAATAGAAAATAAAGCCAAGGAAATCAAGAAAAAATTTGTCGTTGATCTTATGAACCTATCTAACCAACGAATTCACGGTATAACTGATATATAGGCGACTTAGTCTCAGCATTCAGTTCTTGGAATCAAGATTTAATACCTAACTGATGACCTGCACATGGTTAACAAAACGTTGTCTTTTGTTGAGTTTGAGGAATCGCACACTGAAAAAAACATTCGTGAAAAAGTTGTTTCAGAATTAAATGATTACGAAATTCGACCTGCTCAATTTGGGGTAATTGCATCGGATAATGCATCTAATATGCTCAAAGCATTTACCATGAACTGTTTTTTCGACGAGAAATAGGAACAAGTGGAAACAAAGTCTGGAAATTGTGCTAGTGAATCTGACGTCGATTTAAGTGAGAATGAGGAACCTGAGAGCAACGACGGACATTCCGGTAACGAGGACGAAGATATTAATTCTGATGTAGAAATTTTGGATTCTGACGATGACATTAATGAGCCGAACACAAATGATCCAGAGGTTGTACAGGAACCACAAGTGTATGAAGATATAGAAGATCTTTTTCAATACGGTTGGGATCACCATGGATGCCTAGCTCACAAATTGCAGCTAGTCATAAATGATGCTATAAACTCTGACACTCAAGTTAAGTTCTTAATTAAACAAGTTAATGATGTTATTGTTGTCTTTCGTCGCTCTCCAAAATATTCAGCCATACTTAAAAAAAAGACAAAGCGCTCAGTGCTTGCAATTGGAGCCACTCGATGGAATTCGATCCTTACTGCTTTGCAACGGATTACTGAGGTAACGGGCTTAAGAACCAAGCCTAATTCAAACAAGCTATTACCTATTTAGTGCCATCCTACTAACATGAGAATACTATCACTCAGTAGTGTGCAATGAATGATGTCACAAACTTTTACAAGGAAATGACGCAACATGCAGTCATGCAACACCCAAATTTTACAGAGACCCATTTTGAAAATTCGAGCCACTTTTAATAGAACAGGTTTAAAGTAACTCGAGGGCATTTGGCGTTGTTTGATAACAGTGGCCCGCCAATGCTTTAAAAACATTTAGAAGTTCCAAAAGTTTTATTACTTTTTTGCCCTATAACTTCTTAAATGGTAGTTGGATTTCAATAAACTTGAAGTTTTTGTAAATCCCTAATTACATGATACAAATTGAATTCACGATTTTAGAAAATTTGAAACTATTTTTTTCAAAACAATCAAGACACCAGTAGTTTTGAGTCGCAGTTTTAAAAATAAACTTTTTTAAGAAAATGAGTTTTCGAATTTTTAAAAATCCTGAAATTATTTATAAAATATAGCATAATGATTAAAAAAACCTAAATCTTATCAAAATCGAATCAGATTTGCAGAAGTTATAGGGCGACTAAAATTTCACTTTTTTAAAACTTTGTCGGGCCACTGTGACCAAATAACTCGACTGTTTGCTTACGAAGTTCGAAAAAATCTATTCTTTGCAACTTATTACATAATCAGGCCGAAACAAATATTACGATACAATGGTCGTAGAAGGACGTAAAGTGATGCAATATAAATATACCTTATCATTATTACTAAATATTACCCCCCCCCCCCCCCCCATATTATTGTTAGGCTGCAATTTTTAAAAAATAATTTTTTTAAGGTACACAGAATTCCTTAATTTAAAAAAATAAATATGCATTTTTTAAGATTTATTTATACTTTTTCGATGATGCTACAGCAATCACAAAACTACAATTTTTTAAGAAATTCGACCGAAATTGTAGGAACAACAAGGTTGCAAAGTTGCAAAAAATCAAATGTTTTAACTTTGGCGCGTAATTGCGTGCCATCGGCTCAAAATGTATACGAGTTACTTTGGATCTGTGGCAATTTAATCCAAGCAGCGGCGGATCCAGGATTTTTTTCTGGGGGGGCTAATGACCGCCTGGGGGGGGGCTAACAATGTTAAGCCGCCATATTGAAAATGGCCGCTCTGTATTTCTGCAATGTTGAAAAATCTCCTTCTGGAGGGGGCTAAAGCCCCCTAGCCCCTCCCCCTCTGGATTCGCGGTTGAATACAAGTTATATTAGTATGGGTATTGGTATAAAAATGTAGAGACTACATGCGGCAGCATTTCCTTGTAACTAACCCGCAGGGGTCCCACCAAGTATTTATGCAGCCAAAATGCATATATAATTGTATTATTTTATTAATTTGTTGTAGATAAATAATTATTTCGCAGAATTCGCCCCTAGTACAAAAAATTAAATTTTATCGAAATCAAATAGGAACTGTAGAATTCATAAAGCGGCAAAGTTTTAAAATTTGAATTTTTTAAAACTTTGGCGGGCTGCTGTGACCAAACAACATAAAATGCACTCGAGTTACTCTGGATCTGTGCTATTGAAAATTAGCCTGATTTTTTAAATGAGTCTCTCTAAAATCTGGATGTTGCGTGTAGCGTCATTCCCTTGTGAGTATTTAAATTTGCTTTTAATAATTTTTATGAATTTTTTTATTTTTTTTTACAGGATGAAATATTTTCTCATATTTCGTCAACTCTAAAGCCCTATATTGCTGCGCAAGTTAAACGCAAACCTAAATAAGAAAAGAAGAAAAAAATGATTGTACTGCCGTCGGTGACAGACAGAAAAAAGATTGACGAACTAGTTTCACTTTTGTTGCCATTCAAAGTCGTTACGGATAAATTCCAAAGCAATGGTGTAATTTTATCAATTGTAATTTCTTTATTAATGGAACTTCAAAACAAGCTTAACACACATTCATGCTCATACTTTGATGCATTCAGACATTCACTGCTAAAAAAATTTAAATCGCAAAACCGATTTGCTCCTGTTGTTAAAGATGACAAGTTTTTGTCATAGCTGCTATGCTGGATCCTCGTTACAAGCTTCGATTATTTTACCCCAAAGCGAATGAGCAATACTTTGTCAAACCTACTGTCGACGAAGCAAAAGCAACATTTAACAAAATGTATAACCATTTTGAGAGTGTATTTTCAAAAACAGCAGAAGATCTCAATGATCAAAATTGTCCCTCTACCTTGCGTAATACTGGATTTGATTTTTTGGACGCCGTGTGCCCTGTTGCACTACAGGATGTTCGAGTTGAACAGGATTCTTACTTTTCGGAACCGATCATTAGTTCTACTGTTGTCGTTAATGGAAAGGAGATAAAACAGGAAGTTAAAATCTTGGAGTATTGGCGTAACAACGCAACTAAATACCCAATTCTTTACGAAATGGCCAAAGTTTTTCTTGCCATTGAGCCATTCTAGCAAGCACTAGGGATAGTGAAAGACTTTTTTCTATTGCAGGAACTATAAAACGTCAACAGCGAAATCGTTTGGGTCGTAGCATCATTCAATCCTTGCTGTAAGTAAAAGATTATTACACACCAATACTCGAAAAAAAGTTCAAAAAAAGAAATTAGCATTATTTAGTATAAATTCGTTTCGGATTGTCTAGAAATGTTATTGAATATTTGCAAAGTAGTTAGTTTAATTATTTCCAAATTTAATTTCAATTAACTTAACAAAAATTTAGGTATAGTAGTGACACAATGTGTAGAATAAAAACCTAGCAGCAAATGTTATTGCTGTAATGCTCACTATATTTATCTTTTATTTGTATTTGTTTCTTACTCTTTAGGCATCGTTAAAGCAGTTTTAGGTTTGCAGTGACCTAATTGAAATTATTATTATTACCTAATATGTTACTTTCTAATAGTTATTATAGCTTTAAATCAAATATCCATAACATATTTATATATTGCTAAAGTACCGTATTTCCTCTGATAGGACGCTCCGCGTACTATTTAAACTCGAGCTTCGACCCCTGCGTATAACTAGAGACCCAAGCATTAAGAAAAACCTGCGCACTGTCATTTAATAGTGTGTTAAATAGAGATGCGTACTATGTTTAGGCGGTTATCCACAGCGTACTATAAGAGACCCGCGTACTATTAGAGAAAATACAATATATACTATTTGTTTATGTTGGATCTTTTCGCTGCAAGAGTTTTTAATGTAACCACCATAGTAAGACAAAACAAAAGTGACCTGGCCATTTTCGTTCACGACCGGCATCCCGGTCGACAAAACCAAAAAATGTTGCGCTCTACCCAGGCTCACTCATTTTTCCTCTCGCCTCATTTGAGCTCAAGCCATGAGCTCATATTGAGGGCTCAAGGGTTTTTCGTTTCCGTAGTGGAGTATTGAGTCCGACTCATTTAAAAGTGACCGTCTGGCTCATTTTGGACTCAGTACTGTCTTCCAAAAAAATATCTGAAATACATAAAAAGGAAATTCAAACCGGGGGATCGGGGATATGCACGTCGTATGTATATGCATTATGCATTGCAGGTCACACCATTAGTTAGTGCACTGGCACTGATTGTAATAATTCTAATATTTAATTCTAATTTCTGTGTGCCTGTGTTAATACAACAAAATAATTGTAATATTAATTAAAGTTACTTAAAAGTTACGTTACACATTTGACTTAAATTTATGTGATATTTATAAATTTCCAAAATTTTTTTATCAAAATATATGCACATAGTTATAGTCTCATAAATTAAGCACTATTAGCAGCAGATATTATTAATTATTTGAATTACTCGAAAATTATTTTAGAGCATTTCATTTGCTAATGCGATTAAAAAATACCGACAATTTAAAATTCAACGAACATAGAGTAATCTAGACCAATAAATAGTATTAAGCATATAAAATATCACTTAAATTATATAAAAATTATTGATGGTTTTTAATTAGCAACATAATAATCAAATAATTGAAATTGTTTGAATCTCTAAGCCTAGCTAATAAGAAAATATTAGAAAAGTGCACTGTGCATTAGGTATATACGGCATACGGCATACATACACTGATGTCACACAGCCACAGCATTATCGGCTACTGCTACTACACGACTACACTTCACTTACTGTAGAGTACTCACTGAGTACTGCAACTGGTAGTACTGGTACTGGCACTGGCACTGGCACTGGTGACGGTTACTGTACTGCTAATTTTACTGCGGATAAATCCGATCTATCTCTACTCAAAATAGACTCGGTTTCAGAATTTCAAGAATATAAGCCCATACCTGCTGGCATTGATTTAAACACGAGTATAGAATAGTCAACTATGACATGGGACGGAATACTGAAAGAAGTCCAGTCGCCAATAAAGAAGGACGGAAAAGCAAATCCAGTCCAGTCAACAATGACGGAGGACGAAATAACAAATTTAGTCCAGTCGACGACGACGGAGGACAAAATACCTAAGAAAAGGACAAACCCCGACACCAGTCATAAAGTATTTAAGGTCCGCATTAAGTCTGACAAAAAGGCAGAAAGTGAGGAAACAATACCTTATTTAATTGAAGCAATGAAGTCTTTTAATGGACATAAGCCGCAAGAGGCACAACAGCCAAGTTCAAACTTGCTGAATAATAAGCCGTACATGCAGGACATACCTTAACGTCCAGTACGCGCGCACGCTATGTATAACTGTGCCATGAACAAATTCAATGAAGAACAGGAGAAGAAATAATCTCAAATTTTCTAAAACTCTAACAATTGAAGAAAAAATAGAAATTATACGAAAATTGAGTGAGTTATCAACTGCCTCAGATTTAAATCAAATACATTCATAAAATTCATCAAATTTCCCAGAATTAAACAGCGAAGATGCCAGCAGTTATCAGTCACAATTCAAAGTGCTCAGCAAAAACGACTCAGACTACACAGTCGGTCTCAAAGAAATTGACAACAAAATTGAAGATTCAGAATCAATTCTCAAAGAATTAATAGTAGAACTCCACGGCGTGATACGAAAAGCAGGCAAGCGACGTAGTTAGATTTACTCAGAAAAATCCTAGTCCTCTACAAATGTAGTTTACGTTGACAAGCTCAACAATACAGATTTGCGACAAGAAATTGCCGCAAACCTGTTTTTACTGATTATTAATCGAGACCAGTACATGAGCCACATTATAGGATACAACATCCGTTTGAAACCTAGAAAACGAAGAAAGCTGTTTAAGATAGTCACAGCCGGGGGGACACCGAGACAAGTGAAACATTCAAGATGACCACTCTCAGCAATATACTGGCGGACATACCAGATGTCATAGTTCTAAATGACTACACATTGCTCACTCCAGTACATAAAGCTTTTACACACAAGCATCAAAGCCCAGCAACTGGCTACAAGAATTCTACTGATTATATCTCCAACAAAGAGAAAGATGAAGTGAAAACAACGGAAGCTTAGGCATAGCCCGTGAACTTCTCATATCATCCAGCTTCACAGCAAGCGACATTTACAAAAGGACTTATCGACGATTGAAACAATCTCGATCATAATGGCAAAAATAAGCCCATCACTCAGCAGAAAGAAAAGTCAAAGGTCGTATTTAGACTCACCCTGTTCACAGTCCAAAACAGTAAACAAAATACCGACACAAATGGGAAAACTTATCTTCACCACAAGATCCCAGACATTACAAGACTTTCACATAATCAAGAAGAACATTTTAACAGACCTTGAAGTTATCAAAAAGCAGTTAAGTCAATTGAAAGCCCACTCTGGAAGATAACTATAGACAAAGAAATCAGACAAAACTGGTAATTACACCGTACGAGACTACCTTGTAGTCAAGAAGCTGATCAACTACCTGTACACCACAATAGACGATAACCTTCGTTATTTCTACAATTCTAAATATACGCAAGGGAACTTGGAAGTCAAACATGCAGTTGTAGTCCAATTCGGTACGCTACAGCATCTCGTCTATCGCTTTAGAGGATGCATTACATTGAACAAGTCTGCAGTACACATTACCACGTCCACTGTGAGAGGGAAAAACAAAGACAAAGCTAAGAACGCGATGGTAGCAATCTACGAAACTCGAAAGGCAGCTTTGAGGCTACATATGCTTACCTGTGAAATCGGCCTCAGAAAATGGCTCACACCGATATTCTACTTATCAGTCTCAGCTAAATACCTAAAAATGCTCTATAAAGAAGCAGAATTGAAAAATTAGACTTGGAAAGAAAACCGTAAGCTCTGGTGCCTCAAAGAAATGGTAAAGAAAGGCATACTTAAACCCAGACGAGAATATACCTTGCAAGCAGAGCTATATAGCTAAGAAGTTTCATGGTTCAAGCTAGAAAAAAATTAACGAGATCTTGGAATATCAAACAGACGAATTCCAATGAAGTTGTTGCAAAGCCTAGCTTTCTGTAAACGACTAATTAAAGGTACCTTTATCTAACAACATTACAGCAAGAAACTCCCTTGTCCACTCTGAGAAAGAGATGGACGAAAGCCGGAGAAAAAGAAAGCCTGTCACAACAGCAGATTTATAAGAAATCTGGGTGGACCCAGTCAGCCACAGACAAATAGACAAAATAGGAAAATTACGAAATTTGTCACTGGAAGAGGACAACAAAGAGCTCTCCAGCAGTCAAGACTCTAAGCAGTCAAAAACCCAAGCAGTCAGAAAAGTGAAAGCACAACCAAAAGAGCAAGCAAGCCTCGTTAGGCTGAAGAGACAACCAAGTTGTCCTATAATACAAGCCTCACATGAGCACAACAATTCCCAGCACACAAGAGACAGTTCTCTACAAGTAAAGAAAAACCTTGTCATGATCATGCTATTATTTTATATAATAGGCGGTAGGATACTTACATAGTCCAAATCCGCAGAAACAAGCTCCATGCACTCACCAGGACCCTCGTTACTTACGTTGCTACACGCACACAATCCTGAAAGAGGACTCAAAAGCACGCTACAGGATAACGAGATATTACTCGCCTTGTCCAGCGTATGCAGAAGATTGCGACATCCGTAAACAAGGGAAGTCAACCAAAAAATTTGAAGCGTTTGAACCGAACCCAAAAGCTCTGAATTCATTACGAATACGTAAAAGCAAGCAAGCACACTCAGGCAGTTTATCACGATCATCACTCGATCGAACAATAAAATTTTCTAGAACCTTAGCAGTCAGTAGGGAAAAAGGACATTCAAATATCTTGCTGTCTGGTGTTTTTGGAAGACCGCAAGTGCGAGCTAGAAACAAAACCTTGATGGAAAACGAAATGAAAGCCTTTTACTATAAAGCTAAATAAAGTTCCAAGAACTTAATATCATTTCAATTAATTTCAACAAGCACAGATGAACAATATGTGAAGGGACAGAGAAGACGCCAGAAGTGTAATCTCCCTATAGGCATCTTCTACAGTTTCTACGATCTCGGAATGGAAATTGAAATGGAGCAGGTAGCAACTAATGCAACCACAGAACAAATTGAGATGGAAGATGAAGCAAGTTATCCGGCCATCACCTTACATTTCAAGCATTCAAAACAGAAGCCAGAGGAACAAGAAGACAGATAGTACTACTATATTTTCGATAATAATTTTTCCAGTCGGACCTTGAATGCAGTTCTCAAATCTGTAGAAAACATGAACCACAATCTAATTGTCATTACTAAAATGCATAAACTCCGTCACCATAACCCACAAAAAATTACAAAGAAAGAGTCTTTGGATATCCCAAGCCTACAGTACTTAACCAAAAGTACAGAAGTAAAAATAGTCGTATCAATAAATCTATTTCTCTCAGCCTCGAATAGGCTTAGCCAAGCGCCATTTGTAGGCCCTACTATTGACACTAGTCGAAATTAATTGAAGAACGTCTCAGAGCAGACGAATATGATAAATCAAGCTGAAACCTCTGAAAAAGACAAGATTAGTTTTTTTGGCAGGACATATTAAAATAGTTTTTTGGAAATAGAAACAAGCTTAGGAACCAGAAAGGATTCAAGACGAAAGGTGCTGCCCTTAGGTTCCTAAATATTCTTTTAATTCTACACAGCAAAAGACAGGAACGGTAAAGGTTTTTCACCTATGACTATATCCCAGAAAGGGATCACAGTGAGCGTTATTTCAAGCTTTATTGCACCGATATCCAAACCACAAAAGAATACATCAGATTTCAACTCATCTAAAAGTATTCAAGGAAATTAGCACCCCGTAGCAGAGAAAAAAAGCAGAGAAAGAAGATTTGTACGTTTTAAACTGCAAAACAAGGAGGACGAACTATTCTCCGCAAAAGGAAGTAACAAAACGACAAAAATTAGCATCTCCCAAGCAAGCACTGGTCGATTTCAGGAACGTACTCGTTCCGAATTATAAAAAGAAACCCAAAGCGAAAGACGTTACTTTGTCACGGTCATTACGCACTTGGCATTGGCCACATGATCTGCCTAGTGGATATAATCAGATTCTCCACAGCATAGTGCGAGGTCAAACTTTTGCTTTTTGGAACCACATTGATACTAATTCCGTGTCAATGAGAAAGTTTCAGGAAAAAGAAGGGATGGACACAATTTTCTCTACTTTCCATCCGACCCAAATAATTAAAGAAATAAATGAACTTTCAAGGTTCTCCTTTCTTAGATTTAAAAGAAATCGCTGGAACGGAAACTTAAGAGCTAAATGCTACCCTATCAATATCCACGTGACTGATTTCAGGTCAATTAAGCCTACACTAGGTGTAGCATGCAAAATAGCAAGTGATGTAGAAAGAAACTGAATCATCCAAAGTTGGACTTCAAAGCAGTCGAAACCTATAACGTGGTGCCCTGTAGAAGTATCAAGGGAAGGTTACCTGTTATTTCTTTCAGTGTCAGAATTAAAACGCAGCCGGAGTCTATGCCTCCGCAGCAATCGCCTTTATTTGATCCCATTTTTCGTTAAAATGAAAGTTGACTTACCCAAGACACGGGCACCTAGTGCTACTCGGAGTAAGCAAGAAATGATTTGGACACCTAACAACCCGACATAGTCATGGTATCAATCTAAGCCATGTAAGAGGTTACTCATGCCCAAAATTAACTCTGTCAAAAATGACTCGATCAAAGTTATCAAAATTTATCGTGTCTTATTGTTTACATCCCTTAAAAGAAGAAATAAGGACAGAAAGACGTGTAAAGCTACAAATAAATCAGATTCTAGAACGGAAACTCCGAACTACGTCAGACGGAATTACAAGAAACTAGTAAGCTGGGAAGAAGCCCCGCCAATTAACAAAGCATTGAGTACATATTGTTGTCTAGCATGCATCATCTTATCAAAAATGTCTGCTGCTCTAGTTGTGAAATAAGTTTAATACATTTAAGGGTTCTTATTTCTTACAAAGAAAAAGCTTTATGAAAGATTTGTTTAAGTTTGTCATAATTGTTTTCATAGTCATTAACGTTAAAGAAAACTTTCCATGAGATTTTAGCAATACTTTTAGTAACACAATTATCTATTAACCATTGATTGGGTTTATAATTAGTAACAAATTTTTTGCCTAATTAAAATACCATTACTAAAATATATGGTATTTTACAATTTGTTAGGTTGTAAATAACTGATGGGCTAAACTTAGTGAACAAATATAGCTTCTGTATTTCTTGTTTATAATCATTACTAAGTTTAAAGTCTGAGAGCCATGCATTACAGTTTGTAAATCTCCTATTCAGTTTTACCCGGGTTTGAGAAAAATTCAATTGGGCCGAGATGGGTAATTGTCACCGTGAAGTTAGTTTTATTGGGGTATTATCCTTTGCAAGTTTTCCTTTGTTTTTGTTCATCCATTCATCGAGTGCCGAAAGTCTTAGTTAAGAAAATTCTTTGTGACGGGTATTGTTTTGCTTTCTGAAAGAAGGAGGCTTTTGTGATTTACCTCTCCAGTTTTTTCTACTTCTTTGTTGCGACGAATGTTCAGATTTTCCATGGTTTGGTGTTGGTGTTGGGAAAGATTCACATTGATTTGGTTTATTCAATTCTTGAAGGGTTTCTGTGGTGTCGAATATTACAAGGTCGTTTTTGATTTTATTGCATATACTAGTTGCATAGAAGCATATCGGAGGTTCAGGTGGGTCTTCAGCTTTGAGTCTCCATGCTGGTAGGGAAACCTTAATTTTCGAGTTGTAATCTTTTCCCCTAATTGGTGTCCCTGGAAATTTCTTCATCATTTCTGCTTCCGCTCTGAAGTAACCAATTCCAAGAAAAAACTTTAACCTTTTACTTGCTAATAAAATTTACTAAATGTTTTGCTATTTACTAATATTAATTTTATTACTAACATTGTTCGATTATAGTAATGTTGCTTTGTGCAACCATAGAGGCCTGTAGTTAAAATAAAAAAACTCGCCAGTGGCCGGTATTCTTTTTTTCTAGAATAGATTCAGATTTTAGTCATAGGAATAAAGTAGGATGAATTAAAATAAACTTAGATTAGAGTTGTGAGATTATTATCATTATTATTATGTGACAGGGGTTTGGTCCCAAAGAGACCAACGCCGCCGAGGCCTTTATAATTATGGCTTATCGCAGACTTACAACAAAGATCAAGCCGCAAGCCTCCCAGTAGATCGCGAGAACGCAACTAACTGAGCAACCGACGCCTAACCCAACATATCCAATGATATAAGACACCCCCCAAGATATAGGTTCCTCACAAGTACAAATGCAGGGCACACAGTCAAATAGTAAATTGGTGTATCATCCTCCTCCCCACAGTCCGTGAGCTCCCCAAGCCCCATGTCCCGTCACTAGCCCAATCAGCCATCTTAACTAATATCTGGGATAACGCACCAATGCAGGGCACACAGTCAAATAGTGAATTGGTGTATCATCCTCCTCCTCACAGTCCGTGAGCTCCCCAAGCCCCATGTACTATCACTAGCCCAATCAGCCATCTTAACTGATATCTGGGATAACGCACCAACGACGCATTGCTGTAAAGTTGTGAGATGCTAAATGCAACTATGTATTTCAAAAAATAAAGGCGTGATAAAATACATTTAAGTTTTTTATTAACAATATCAATGCCAAAACCCGTTCATGGAAATAAAAGTAAATTAAATGTAACAAAATTTTAAAAAATATGCAACTTTATATACTAAATATTTTAATAGCGTTTATATAATGCAATAAACTACACATCCATAAACAGTGCTTACTTCTTGCATGGAAGATAAGGGAGAGTGTGGTACAAATCGAAGCACGATTTGGAACCACGTTGTTTATTGCAGAGAGGTACACCGCACGTTTTACAACTATAAGTTGTGTCACACCTACGGGCGTTGGCACAACATAACCTGCACCGACGTTGGGTAATTTTCCCATTAGGACCTGGCAACTGCACGGGTACGTGCAATCCATGAAGACGTACGGCACCAGGATCCTCGTAGTGCACGCGGCGACCAGATTTTACTCTTTCTATTTTAAATTCTTTTGAAATGCTAGCGATTATGTCAAGTATGAAGGTTTTATAATCTAATTTTTTGTCGGTATGGAATCGCTGGTAAATGACAAATGAATTATAGATACAGAGGTCCAATAGATGAAAAAACACCTTCTTGTACCACTTCATTGTCTTTCTCCCTGCCACGTAATGTACTATTTGTCGATCGACATCGTCGACACCCCCCATAGTACTATTGTACTTCAGAACCGCAGCGGGCTTTAATTTAGATTCTTTTTCCAGTCGTGATTTTTTAGTTACTGGTTCGGATGACACGTTGGATGAAGTACGTGATTTAATTGGTACAGGCAGCATTTCATGCTTTATAAAATTTGAAAGCATATAGACGTCTCTTCGGTCTTTCTACCTTTAAATATAAACAATAATGCCGAACTGCGTTTAGAAGAAAATTATATTATATGTGAATGTTTATTGAATTCGTAATATTTTATCACCTAATGACGCTTTTATCTCCGGTACAGTAAACGACCACATCCCCTTTTACTAGCTTCTCTGAACCAATACTTTTAGGCATCTCTTTTCGATTTTCGCGTACAGTACCAAGCACGTACGTCTGATGCAAAAACAGATAATCTAACAGCTTTGGTGAGGTAAAAAAATTATCAACCACCACTTTTCTGTGTGTGTGTAGGTAATCTTTCATCATTGTGGCAACTGTCGCTCCTCCAAACCCTTAGGTTTCAATTAAATCACGGTCAATTTCTGTAGTCTTCCCAGTATATGGAATGAGGCCAACCAGATATTTGGTTTCACAGTCCACAAGACAATAAAACTTCACCCCAAATCGAGCACGTTTGCTTGGGATGTATTGAAGGAACGACAACCTTCCTTTAAAAAGGAGCAGTGACTCGTCCACGCAAAGAAATTCGCCAGGTTGTATAGTATCTTTAAATGTGATCGTTAGTTTAGGCAACAAGGTCCCTAATTTTTTAAGACGATGGGATTTAGCCTCTTCACTGTCGTTGTCTACAAAGTGTATAGCCCTGAGTATGCTAAAAAAGCGGTCTCGGTTTATACTGGCTCCAAAAATAGGTGTAGTAAGCAGTGGATTTGTTGAGAAATAATCCTTGTAAGATGGTTTTTTAACAACTCCCATCAGAAAGTGGAGTCCGAAAAAAACCCATAACTCGGTTTTGCTAACTTCTTTCCAGTTTTTAATTTTTTGTTGTGCAGCGTACAAGTTTGACTGCAATCGAATTTCGTCGATAATGTCGTCGTCCAAAAAATGACGAAATACTTCCAGTGGGGTTGAGTTCGAGTTTAAGTCCCACAAATCAAAAATGGTTTTCTTGTGAGGACATTCCGGCAATTTAGGATCAAAGCTGTTCCCCTTAGTCCATAATGCAGAAGAGGTATGTAAACCTGAAGAAGTGGCGTCACTTGAAACATTCTCCTCATTAAATTCAAATTCTGACTCTTGCTCGCTTTGAATTTCACTTTCGCTTTCCACATCTGATTCCTCTGTTGTAATTTCAGTATCTGAGTTTGAGTCTGCATCGCTCTCACACTCATCCTCAGAGCGTTCGTCAGCATAAAATTCTGATAAATTTATGAACATAAAATGGAACATTAAATTTATTACACTTTTTAGTATGTTGTTATTACCTATTTAAACATTCAATACTATGTCTCAATCGTATATGTATGTATGTATGTGGCAGTATTGCATTTTATGAGATGAGATGGTTTAGTTTGAATCTGCCTCTGTTAACTTTAATTCTATTAGGATATAGGCTAAGGTTAGTGCCGTACTGCGGTCAAGAGTGGATTTAGCTGGACTGCTCTAGACAGTGCCTGTTATTTTCCCGGTTATGTAGGATAGACCACAGAGTAGGACAAGTAGTGACAGCTTTCTCAGGGCCGCCACACCTCGAATTCGCTCTACAGCCAACCCCACTGGAGACTGCTCTTTTAACAGAGACTTGGTTATGATGCTTGTAGTAGTCAGTAGAAAGAAGAGGTGGTACTTGTCTTGGACTTATGTGCATTGCACACAGAGTAGGGCTGATATGTAACTATCATTAAGCCAACTGCATCTCCGTCTCAGGTAGTGAAATAGTAAAGAGGAATGCGAAAATAGAAAACTACCACGGATAAATGTAGAAGGCACCCAGTCTCCTTAAGACCTCACAGCAACCCGCTCAGCTCCCCACTGATCTACCAAGCCCGGTCACCCATCCAACTCTCTATTGAGAGTGCCCCCAGCTCCCCGGCTCAGTAGCAAGCCACGCCGTAGCATGTCAGACCACCGAGCTAGGTTATGTCTCAATCGTATAATTAATTTAATTAACTTTAATTTTTACCTTCCTCCATGATGATTAAAGTTTGCTTCCAATACCACCTGTACGGGTTTCGTAAAAAGATAGGAGAATGGTGATTGAAAATAATAAAATAAGAAAGCGTTAGATCACGTCCATCGCCTCTGTGAAAAAATTTAACTGACGTTTTTTTTAGTTTTTCGCACAGCAAAAATATTTTTAGGAACGTTTATTGTTTTTATTAGGCGATCATTGTTTTTTCAACCGACATCGTTGAACGTCAACCAGCCATAGTAACTGTATTTTTTTGCCGTTTACATAATTTTATCGTGCCTAACAGGTTAATGCTTTTATTTTACATTCTTTACTATCCATGGATTCCTCGGTATCAGTCTTAATAACAAGATCAGTGTAAATAAAGTCCATGGCTTCTAGTATTTTCAGTTCTGTTACAAACTCTTGTCCTTGCTGTATGTGTCTTGGACACTAGTGGCACATTCATGCTTAATCTTTGCAATGTCAATAAAAGTTGCTAGAGGCATGAATTTGTATTGAGGTAACTTAAAGTTTAAAATTGGTTCAACAATACCTTTACTGTGCGATGCTGCTTCGTTTAGATTGAAAGCACAGTGAGCAGTTTGCATTGCGAGCATAAAGTTTGAAATAGTTTTAGCCATAATAATATTTTCATCATTAAGTTTGTAAGCAAGATCAGTTTTCTGAATTTCAAGGTAGCTTTCGTAGATACTTGGTTGACATGTGGGTAGAATTTTGTATTTTTGAATTAATTGAAGATAAGTTTGGACTTGAATGTCATCAGGTGCTGGTAAAAACTTCCAAATTGCTAAACTATTTGTTTGGTCCATAATTTGTAGCTCCTCTTTTATTAAAGCTTCATCATCTATTAGTTGTGAATCAGTTTCTGAGTAATCTGTGATATCAACTTCTGCTTGAGTTGCTGCTGCTGGTTTCGGTTTTTCATTGTCAGTATATCTAGGTCTTTTAAATCCATGGATAAAAGACTTACGTTGAGTTGATGTCGATGTGGTTTTTGAAATAGCTTTGTTGCCTAAGTTGCGAAGATTCTGATTTCCAAACGAATTATTTTTTGTATTTGGCATCTTTATGGGATCCACTAGGATACGTGTCAGAAAGATTAAATGTAGTTTGAGTTGTGCTAAATCAATAGCAGACTTTCTGACCACCGATAATGAAAGTGAAAACAATAAAATCGATGGAGAATACTTCTTTTTTATGTATAGAAATGGGACGACCGGTTTCGGTTTTATTAATAATCTTCTTCAGGCTGAAAGAAATACAATAGTTAGATTTCATATATTAGCTATTCGGTATATTGAGTATACATCCTCAGATATGGATAATAAAGATAATAAAGATAATAAAGACCATGGTTAATATTGCATTACAGATAATATCAACTATAATATTTTTGTATCAGAATTATGGTTACGTTCTAGTTACATTATATACACATTGCTTTGGTCTTAAATAACATTGCTACAAACCAGCGTCGGAACATTAATACAGTATATCACATTGTGACTGATTATTATTGAAATGATTAATAATAAAATAAAATAATAAAATAATTATTACCCCCTAAATCCATGAGTTCACAGTAGGTACTTCTCTTATATGTAGGTACATCGATAAAAAATACATCGATAAAAAAGTGATATACAAAGAATTATGACGAATAAACTTAAGGATAAATAATTAATTTACTCAGATCCGCCATGAATTATGTGAGACTAAAGAGTCCCGCTTCTGTGAAGTAGACTCGATACTTTCTAGGAGGAGTCACAAGTTCATCTACGTCAGACTTGTATCGCTATTTTTAGTAGTACATGGATATAGTAATAATAAATACGCCAGTAGTAAAGACTAATTAGTTATAGTATAAGTATAAAAATACAGTATATTGAATTCCATGGTCATTTTTAAATAACATAGATACAACTGTCATTGCGCAGATAATCAGTAAAGGACAACAAACATACTAAAACTGCACTAATACAGTCAACTCAATACAGCGAGTAAAAGTAAAATCAGTAAACACATTGAAAATAGTAGTAGAACGCATCATCTTTATTGTTAATGTCAAATTATTATATCATTTTTAACATAGGAGAAAATATTTAGAAATTATTTTTGACTTTGTAGTCGACAAGTGTAAGAAGCTTTTCCTTATAAAAGCATTGTATGTTA
Source organism: Dicyrtomina minuta (assembly GCA_949802685.1). Lineage (NCBI taxonomy): Eukaryota > Metazoa > Arthropoda > Collembola > Symphypleona > Dicyrtomidae > Dicyrtomina > Dicyrtomina minuta. Next base: position 171,163,780 of record OX461808.1, on the reverse strand, counting down.
TTATTGCTGACGAGAGCGATCCCTTATCCTCTCGTCACCCTGTCAAAGCCCATTACTTTATATGATTTTATTAGTCGTCAAATGGCCATGTATATTTAGGAATACAGGATGGTTAAGCCATATTTATTTCCTCTTAACCACCTTCTCAGCAGGACTTATGTCCGTACTATTCTATGTGCACAATATGTATAATTAGTACGATATGAAATAAACTAATAATAAAAACTAATTGGTATACCTAAATTCACGACAACACTCGTTAAACCGAGTTTAACTCAATACGAAAAGACTGAACAATAAATTAATTGGAAACTGAGACCCGAGCAAGTAGGAGCTAATTTATTCTTTCTATTTCTCTAGAATATTTTTATAATTTTCTTTTTAATCCACCTCATATTTTGGCTATGAACCAATAGCTTGATAACGTTACAATTACATTAGTCCATACACTCAAGGTATTAGTTCCATTAACATGTTTTTGTAAAGTGCAAAATGTTCCATTTACATGTTTTTGTAGAGTGCAAAATGTTCCATCTAGATGTTTTGTAAAGTGCAAAATAATTCATTTATATGTTTTAGAAAAGTGCAAAATGTTACATTTGCATGATTTTAAAACGTGTAAAATGTTTAATCGAAATTTTTTTATATAGTGTACAATCTACATGTATTAGAGAAGTGCAAAATGTTCCATTTAAATGCTTTAAAAAATGAAAAATGTTCTATTTAAATTTTTAACAAAAGTGCAAATTGTTCCATTTAAATTTTGTAAAAAAGTTTAAAACGTTCCATTAAAATGTTTTAGAAAAGTGCAAATTGTTCCATTTACATGTTTTAGAAAAGTGCAAAATGTTCCATTTACATGTTTTTCAAAAGTGCAAATTGTTCCATTTACATGTTTTAGAAAAGTGCAAAATGTTCCATTAACAGGTTACAAAAAAGTTCAAAATGATCTAGATGTGGCAGATCGTTAATTTTGGACCTAAAAATGCTTCTTATTTGGGTTTTTTGCATAATGTGCAATAAGAAAATACTAGACGAAAACTGTACAAAATTAAATACACTAATAATTGAAAATGGGGAGTTTTGCATTTAGTGATAACATATAAATCATTAAAATGATTTCTTCATTCTCAGCTCGCCTGCCGTCCACAAAGAGGTACTTTTTGAAAATTTCGGCCATATGACCTCGTGGTGGGAACATTGAAAAAGTTTAAAATTTTTTTAATCTATTTTTTCATACACAAGATTGATCAACTCATCTTTACTATTATTCAATATTTCTCAATGAAGCAAGTGAAGCAGCATAATAATTACCTTGTTTCAAAGAATGGAAAACTTTATTATTATTTTTGAAGAATTATTGCATACAATGATTTCTGAGCATCTATTACAGCTTCACGTCTCTACGGATTGCATTTTACTTTGATTGCGGGTTGAGATTTGCAAGTAATTAATTGAAATTCGTCACATTGTGTGTACATCACATTATCATTCTCTCCCCACATGCCACATGTACAAAACTAAAATAAACGAGGCAAGTATACTTATTCATGCATACTGAATGCATCCTCATCCTTGAATAGGTTGGGATAGAAACAATTAAATAGGGCACGACGACCCTTTGTAAAATGACTTAAATGGCAAAAATTTTTTGCAAAAAATATGTAAATTTACAACGAGAGGCAGAAGGTATTTAAATAGTATCTGTCAGTTTTATTGCTCTAGATCCGGGATTTTATTTTATTTCAGTCAATTCATCAGATAAACAAATGGATCCCTTCTTTGTGTGGTTTGTTTCATTGCACAATGCTACATTAGGGGTCATTCACAATTGACGGCATCACGAAATTCTCATTTTACCACCCCAGTACTCCAATGTCATACGCTTAACCATTGCGTACATAGCTATCCCAAACGTGGAATGTCATGAGTAGCCAACTAGATCCATTGAGCCTAACGATGACGTCATTTTCAGACGATCTTTAACAACATCACATTCTAGGTACTTTGATGTTCATAGCTGGATTCATTTCAGTGTGTCTGTGTGCTGAATTAAAGACGGTAACATATGTATAATTTGAATAGTACCATCAAGTACCATGCATCATATTGTTTTTGCCTACTCGAATGCAGAAAACTATTTAACTAAAATTGAACTGCCTTATCATAAAATTTTATTCACAACTCTTATCCTCGTTTGGTCTCTGCATCTGACAGCGTACAATTAATTTAGTATTGTAATAAAAACCACTTTCACCATTTGCTATTTAATGTTTCTGATTTCAATTCGGTTTTATGTTATGCAGTTTGTAAATTAGCTTTGGGTATTTTTAGTTAGTGCAAACAGTAGTTTTAGTAGATTAAACAATGCAATGTGAGCTAAAAGTATAACAGTATAATATAATAAAAGTACATGTAACGCTTCGCAGCCTCAGTAGCAGACGGGTCTATCTACGCTCTACACTTTGTGTATCTAAATATGCAGTATTTAATTCGCTCATTTCTTTAGTCATTGGCATTGAGTAGGAAGCCTGTTCCCACTTCACGTTTTCCTGTCCGAATTCTGTCCATTCTGACGAATGAGTTAATAATAATTAAATGCAAAATCCGGGGTGAGTTACGAAAATTGAAGATGATAAAAAAGTAATTTGAATCCACTATGCCTGTACCTACTCATAGGACGCAACTTCCAGACTTTAAAATCTTTTAAAATTGTGAGTATTTAAATTTGGAAATACGGAATTTGCATAGTTGAGGGTGTGAATATGTTCATAAGAACCGAATTACATTTTGAGTTTTGTCGTTTGTATAAATTGCAAATCATTAAATTAATTCCAGGTAGTAGATTCAGCGGTTCTAGGGACACGGATATAATACAAGATAAATTATTATTAATGAATGGTAATTAATTTCATTAATAAATTATTGATTGAATAATTATTGTGCAGACTCTCCAGTTTTGACTTAAATAACTTACAATAATTTGTTTTTTCAGCACGTTTTTTAAGTTGGTATTGGTATGCTTATTAAAATTGCAAAATATTAGATTTACATATTCTTTTACAATTCAAAATGTTCGGTTGGCATGGCAAGTTTAAAAAATTCAATATAATGTACTTACATGTTTTAGAAATGCAAAATAGTCCATTTACATGCTTTTTAGAAGTGCAGAATGTTCCATATGTTGCAGATCTCTAATGTTTGATTACATAGCATCTCATTTGGTTTTCAGCATAATTGCAATAGAAAATACTACTAACAAAAAATGTACAGAAATAAAGACGCCAAAAATTGGAGATAGGGAGTTATGCTTTTAGTTGTGAGTTAAGGAACAGTGATGTTACAGCTAATAAGAACATATACATTATTTCAATGAGTTTATTATTCTTCTGTGTACTGCAATGTAAGTCCTACGAGTAATTAATTTTACATAAGCATGTCTCTTTTTGTTCTATGTACACGTCGCTGGGTGAGACTCTAAATAACCTTCCTAAAAGCTAGATTAAAAATCAGCTATCTGTCCTAAAATTCCAGTAAATTGGAAAAATGCGCAAAATGGTACAGGCATTTAAAAGGCGCAAATTATTCTATTAACAAGTTTGGAAAAAAATGAAATGAATTTGCTTCATAAACTTTTATTTTTGAAAATTTCAAAATGTTCCATCTAAATGTTTTCATTGGGATGAGAACATTTAAATTTTGTGGTAGATAGTTTACTTTGTTTTGAGCCGAAAATGTGTTGTTCAGGTTCTTCACTCACGATGCTCTTACAGACAAAATTTAAAGCACTACTTTTGCGGGAAATTCTGTTGGTGGGGTTAGTAGGGGCTGTTTCACAACACCCTGCACCCCTAACTATTTGGAAAATGATTTAAGAACCGAGCCACGTCACTATAACAAATACAAATTCAGAATTTAAGCTGATGCCTAATCAAAAATCAAACTGATTCACACAGGAAAAACCAAACTAAAATGGTTTAATACGTACACGGACATTTGCTACCCGGATATTCGCTACCAAAAGCCCAAACTAGGACATTCGCTAAATTTTGTTGCAGTATTGAAGTTTTGGATTTTTAAAGTTTTGCTCGCACTTACCGAGGTTTAAGGTTCCAGTCGTTCCACGTCCAGAAAAAGTTCAGTTCATTCAACTCTGTTTTTTACCTCCAGTTTCGGGCCTTCTGCACTGTTTCTGTTTCAAGATTCCTTTTCATAGTCGCAACTTCCGCCTTTCAATCATCACAGTAAGTAGACTTCTGCCTACCCGGGTATTTTCATTCAGTCGACAGATATCCGATTCGCTGAGCTCAAACTTTGTACGTAGTGTCGACTATTGGAGCACTTTGAAGCTGAATGTGGCTGCGTGGGAATGCGAATTGTACTTTCCAGTTGTTGTTTTTCTTTGTCCCCTCCTCTTTTCCTCTCTGTCTGACTGAATGGTTGGTGACCGCGAGGGCTCCGCCCTGAAGAAAGTAACGAAATTTTCCGCCACGACCGGACCGAGTGCGCAGAGTCCCGGGCGACGGGCGCTTTCGTGAGAGAAGAAGTCGATGCTCAGGGGATTCCGTTTGCAGTCCACGGGGAGACCCGGGTACACGCCGAGAGTTGGCAATGTTTTCTTTCCTAAGAACGACAGGTCCTGCTGGTTCCCGATGCAGATAAGTACGTATGATGCCTGTATAAATAGATACAAATTATCATACGCACACGCACTTGTTGTTTTAGTCATTTAATTTTGGAATTTTGAACTTCTGAGCTGAAAAAGATTCAAGTTACTTTAAGAGTGCCGCAAAAAACAGGTCCACAAAGTTTACCTTCCCAATACGGTCTGATTGGAGTGACATTTTGAGGACACGCCGTGTAGTCATCGTAGCTGACTGGATCCTGCATCATTTGGTTGATTTTCTACTCTAGGTACATGTTCTGTGGCAACTGTCGGAATATCAAATCCGGGTCTCGCACACTCCGTCCGAATACCTGAATCACTCCAATAATTACGAGGAAAACAATTAATATTGAAATGAGACACAAATAGTATGATACATGAATGTTGAGTTACAATTTAAAAAATAAATTACCCAGGATAAAATGAAAGCGAGCGGAAATGATGGCGTGAGCTGCGGAGTCTATTCCTACTACTAGACCCCCACACTACTAAGTTTCCTCGTAGGTATTTCACTAATGGTGTATCATCCAAAAATCCTGCCTTTACTCTCCCCGATGTTCATCTCGACGCTTGCATTAAATTCAGATCTAAAATAATAGTTATCACAGACAAATGGAAGACATTTAGAGTCCAGGTAAAGAAGTTGCCGAGAATTATGCTCCAATTTCTCTGGATAATCCTGCTGCTGACTGAGCTGACTCATATTCTGGAAGCTGCCATGGGCCTCGACATGCTTTCTATTATGACAATTGCTATTCGGACTAGTTCGTTGGACGTAGATGATGACGGAGTCGGTGAGGAAGAACTTGTCCAGCTGCTGCTTCTTCAGGCATTCGCAGTAAAACTGAGACTTCCGACAACATCTCGTCTCCTTCTCTGCCTCCTACTCCCGCAAATTTATCTCTGGTAGTTCCGTCCAGCAGCCCAGGCGGATCCTGAGCACATTTACGTCCATCCACTACGACACACCCCCCGGCGGCCCCTTTCCAATCACTACGAGACCCATCTGCTGCTCCGCCCCCCTCAATTCCCCGTCCAGAAGAGTGGGGAGCTCCAAGCGCAAATCCATCTGCGGGTGGTTCAACGAGTCAAACAGAAGTGCCACCGGATTCAGGGAGCCACCTTCGTATCCCTGCAATAGAAATCAATGACGAGCAAAAGCATGCGCTGTTGATTACTTTATATAATTTATTTCGTGTGATTAAATATGAGTGAAGCCATAAACAAATCACGTTCATGACCCATCTAATAATCGCACCATACAATACAGTATTATTATAATTCAAGGTGTATTAATTATCAGTGATGCAAAAAAATCATTATTTTCGTGCTTTGCTAACATGCAAACCTAATTAGGGAAAATAAGGATATTCTAAACTCTAAGGGATCTTCCACAAATAAATTCATTGGTAGGGTGAGTGGGTCTAGTCAGATACTGATAACGTCCCATATTCAAGATAGCCGTTAACGTGGAGCAAAATTGATGACATGTGGGGTTCCTAACAGGTGAGATGATTTGGGTGACATTATTTATAGACCATCCCTAATAATGAATTAAATGATAACTTGCCTGTGAGAAGAAGTTGAGATATAAGGTACCTACTTTTGCTCTGCTTATGTCTCAGCGTCCGGCTCTGAATATTATTTTTAACACTACTTCAATTCTGCTGCGCGGTGAGCATTTTGTGGATACTTTCCCCCGTCCATTGAACATAGTTGGCTTCTCCAATCTCATCCATCGAATAACATCTTCCCTCTACAAGCAATGGAAACAAAATAAGTAATAATCAACAAAAAATATTGTATGGATATGGATTAGTAAAGCACCGTACAACTTCCAATAGTAAACAGGTCAAGGTTATTCTACTGTAAATTCTCCGTAGTGTTTAACCGTACTGATAGAGACCCGCGCATTACCAGGATACATGCGGTAAATACGTAGGTACTTAAAAAATTGTCATTCTTGGAACTGTTGGAGTAGTATGAGCGCTCAGGACTCGAATGGGAAATAGATAACACTCATTTGGTGTAATATCTTGAATAGTCTGTTCAACTTTCTTGGGAATATGACTGACCTTTGACCTTTGACCCTCACCCCCAGTTGGAAGTGTACGCGTACACATTATGCCACAGCTAAACAAATAGTGTCCACACAGTTAACTGCACTGTAATAGTACACCACCAACACAGCTCTGTCTTGTCAATGGGTAAATGAGTTATTTTCCTCCCGAAATTCGCGTATAATAATGCCATAGAATAACCTTAAAATATTTCAATTTAAATTTGGTTTTCATGAGTTTCTATGTGAATGTTTCAAATGAGCAATTTTACTTAACAAATGCATAATGACGCATTTACTGTCAATACACATGATGATTTAGATCTCTTGTGAATATCATTAAAACGGCTTTTTCATGATTATTTAATCTGTAAAAATATGAAGATATGAAAACGAAAATAGTGAAACGCATATTTAATAAACAAAGAAAAGAACCAATCGTGTTGCCAATCGAAGAAATTTTAATAAGACTTTTCAATAATTTAGAATTTAGGTACAAAATGTGGAATGAGTGAGGAGTCAAGTGGTGGAAACGACGAAAAAAGTTTAAATGGTTTTCACTAGATTGACTAACGGGCTCTCTTTGCGTGATACAGGTGGACAAAAATGAGTAACGTGAGGTGATTTGTGCATGAAAATAGGGAAACAGGAATTAGGAATTTTTATTTTACAGTAAAATAAGCGAAAAAAGGAAAATAGGTGAAGGACATAAATATGCAAGTATACGGGTCCAATTTCGAGTCTAATAGATTTTTAAAAGCTTACACGAGGGAAAATAGGGAAGAAAATTCATTAGGTCTTGAAGGGTACTCAGGTTATGATTAGGTTTCGTTAAGCCTTTTAGTTGCTAGGTGTTTGAAATGTGGAGGTGAGGACAGCGTTGGAATAAATCCAACAAATATAGCTGGACAATTTAGTATAAACTCCCGGATACCCCTTTGCGCAACCGTTGCCATATGAGACAATTCCCACTACGACGTAGGAACCATTGTCAAGTTTTACAGCAAGGGGACCACCGGAGTCCCCCTTGCAAGCATCTGTATCCCCCTCTGAGTTTCCTGCGCACAGGGCAGTGTCTGGCAATTCCCAGTCAAGAACTTTGCTATACGCCTCGGCGCATTCTTGATTCGAAATAATAGGAACAGTTGTCTTTTGCAGTATATTAGGAAAGCCGCCCTCTACGGTTAAAGATCCCCATCCTGTTAAAAATGCTTCAAGTCCAGTTGCGTCGCAGTTTTGTTCCGGAAAAATCGGAGGATGAACCTCTTTGTCGAGTGCGAGTGAATTCTCTAAACGGACCAGAGCGATGTCATTGTAATCCGTGTTGAAGTCATACGCTTCGTGCACTGTAACTGCTTCTATCTTTCGAACTTGCTCTTGATCTTCTTGCACTTTTATGTCGTGCTGTCCAGCGACAACACGTAGGAAACGATAGTCCGTAATACGCACGCCATCTTGTGTGAAAAAACAATGCGCTGCCGTAAGAATGTAGATTTCATTCATTATAATTCCCCCGCAAAGATGATGACCCTCGAATGTGATCTGTACTTGATATGGAAACTCGTGAGGGGCAGCATCCATCCCATTCACAATTCTTGGTGGTAATTGTTGTGGAATTTGGGGTTTAGTTTGTCCATAATTTCGTTCATTCAGTTGGGTTGATGAACAAGTATTTTGAGGTGAGATGGTCGCACAAGCTCCTGGAAAGCTCAATTCTGTAACATTTCAAATGATAAATTAAAAATACTTGAACCACATTCTGACTATCATTACACATCATTTAAAACATTGCTACTTATACGAATTTCACAAGGTACGAAAGTCAAGGTAAGATATTTTATACAAAAAACAAGGGCTACAGCCCTTGTTTTATAGTAGCCTTAACAGCAAAATAACGCATTTTGAATTTGCCGCCAAATGTTAGCTAAAGTGATATATTTTTGGAACGGTAACAATAAGGCAAAGATAATTTCAATAGAGGCTTGTAAATCTTAATAAAAAATGTTTCAGGCGAAAATGTTTCGAGGCGATTTTCAGTTTTTGAAAAGAACATTTTTTTTTTAAATTTCCCGCTAAATCTTAAAACCAAAATTTCTACCCGTAAGTCAACGCAAATACACATAAATGATATACCATTAAGACTGGAATGAATAGGCAAACCTATTTAACTTGTAGTGCCAGCTCAAAGTTGTATTTTCAAAATTGACCGATGTTAATGCATGATATAGCATTTTAAAGCTCTTTAAAAATTACAAAGAGGGTATTTTGTTTTAGGGTTGCGACGCAAAAAAAATTTAGGCGGAATTTTCAAAAAAAGGTAAGGTTTTAAAAACAAAATGGTGAAAATTGGTCAAATATTTTGATATCGTGAAAAATCCTGTAAATTATGTAGATAGGTAGGAACAACTACAGTAGAATTTCCTCACACTTGGCCCTTTATTACCATTTTTTTAAACACTTTATTAGATTGAATTCTGATGTACAAGTTACCTTTAGTGTGGTCACGTGAGGGCTGGAGGACGTAAGAGTCGGATTGTTGGATGACATCTGCAGTTGTTGCCATTTGAACGGAGAGTGCCAGAGACACGACGATGCTCCAAAAAGCCATTCCAGAAGAAATCCGCGTAAATTTCCACGAAGTAAACTTGCTCAGTTGTTTTGTTTTTTAAATATTTTCTCAAACTTGACAGTTCCACGATGTTATCTCCAACCTTCTTGTCCAGTCGAACGACTCAAATAAATGTAACACTCACGTGTCTATGTCTTTTATATATTTGTGTTAAAAACAAACAATAGACATAGAGCATGAGGAAAGAAAATTAGAATATTGGAATACAAATATTTATTTTAATGTACATGTTGTCATGATGTAAAAAATTATTCGCGATGACTACTTGTTAACGACGGAAATTAAATGTTTCATTAAATGAAGAACATGCTTTTTAGTTAACAATTATTTCAAGGGATCTTCCACCAATAACGTCATCAGCAAATCCCTACATGGTGTATTTTAACACGTACAACATCAAGATGAATAACCCTCACATAAATTACAGTGACCAATATTTTAGTAATGAGATAGAAACATCATCCACATTTATTTATGTACTTCTTTTGATCCTTCTTTGAACATAATTTACATGGCGACAGGCAGTTAGAACTTGGAAACGGTACCAATTTCGCAAGTGTTATTGAGATCGGAGTGTGAATAATTAATAGAATACCTAATGCGAGTTGTATGCTAATACCAGGAGGATGATATTACCACTCTAAAACTCTGCAATGTTCACCCTGGAAAACCGCACAATATTTTAACGATTTTTTTACGTCTACCACCCAGACGTTGAGGAGAAAGTTGAGAGCGAAACAGGATCTGGGCCAACTGCCAATACTGCACAGTCTACCATACAAAATTATTCGGAATCGTAATGAATTAGGTATTATTATATTACACTATTTTGTTTTTGCACATTCATTCAATGGCCTTATCTGCAGCAAATATATACACAGTAATTTGAGCACTATAGCAACACATCGTCAAAGTGCGGAAGCTACATGTAACTATAGCTCCTAATACCGTGTGTGAAGAACCAAGTGACCCACATCCATTTGTGGCTAAAAGCATTATCAACTATCTACACGAATATTTAAATACGTCTCAAGTGAATTTAAATAAAACATTTTGCACTTTTCAAAAACATGGTATAAGAACATTTTGCACTTTTTGAAAAACATTGAATTAGAACATTTTGCACCGTTTCAAATACATGAAATGAGAACATTTTGCACTTTTTCAAAACACATGGAATGAGAATATTTTGCACTTTTTTAAAAACATGGAATTAGGGCATTTCACGCTTTTTTAAAACTCCTCATTAATTGTTTACTGTTTAAATGCTTTTCATTTTTTTATGGCATAGCTCATTCTGATTCTAGCCTAAATTGGATATGGGTCGTTTTGGTTTTTGACAGGCGACATGCAATTCATAAGTTAATGAAATTTAAATAAAGTTTTGTTTTCCAATTTCTGTTTCCATTTTCAACATTAACATGTGCAATTCATTTTCATGAGCGATTCCATATACAGGGTGGGCCGTGGGCCATTTATATCGGGGGATTCTAGCGGGCTATAAAAGCCAAGTTTATTATTTAAAGATACCCAGCAATACATATTTCAAAATATAGACAATTTTTTGGTAATTTATTAGACATCTCATTTATTAAAATAGGTTAGGAATAGGTTGCAAAATGGCCTTAATAACAAAAATCACCGTTTTTAGATTTTTTGGTCAATCCTAAAATTATTTTTTAACAATATTTATTTAAAATAAAATCGTAAAACAATGCAGACTGGAAACATTGGACTTTAAATATCCCGACAGATAAAAACCTGGCAAACATTTTAAAAATTTCAAATTTTCGAATTGTTTGACTTTCAAATTTTCAAAATTTGCAAAATATTTTAAATTTAAAATTTTGAAAAATTTTGCTAGTTTTTTTTTCTGTGGGGATATTTAAAGTCCAGTGTTTCTAGTTTTACGCTTTAGTTTTAAATCAAAGCTGTTGGAAAATAATTTCAGGATTGACAAAAAATTCTAAAAATTGAGATTTTTGTTAGTTTGGCCACTTTGTAACTTATTCTCAACCGATTTTAATAAATGAATGTCAAATAAATCTCCTAGAAATTTTCTTTATTTTGGCATATTGATAGGTATAATTATTTGAATCATAAACTTGGCTTTTATAGCCTGCGAGAATCCCCCGATATAAATGGCCCACCCTGTATAACATATAACTAAGGAACAAAATTGTATTCACATTAACTGTTTTTAATAATTTAAAAAAAAACATTTGTTTAATCTAACTTAGCCCGTGTATTTTCACCTACTTTGTCTCGTTTACCAAAATGACAAGGGGTCGTCCCTCACTAACGTTGCAAAGTAAGGAAAACTTTACACTCTCTCTCTCTTATCCAGTTTATCTTAAACACAATGCACGGTCATTTAAAACTTATGTACATGAGAATGAGACATTTTATCCGTTCTTTTTCCCTCCCATAATTCTTAACGTCATTAATGAGCACCCGCAAAGTCCACGTCACGCACGAAATGGAATGGACCACAATCCGCAATGTGGCTGTTGACAAGAAAAGGTGCGATTTTCGATATGGACAATTAGCAGAGGCCCAATGCTTTAGTCATCCCACAAATCCTGGGCCAGATGTTAACGATCGCAATTTAAAATAAATAAATAAATTATTAATCAATTTTAGGGATATTTTAAATTTACTCGTTTCAGACCAGCAGACGTCCGAATTTTACTGTTTTAATTTCATTTTGATTTTAACACGTCACACTCCATTCATAATGACATTTTGTTAACGACGGATATACAACTTTTTATTGAGAATGTGAATTTACGTATTTTCGGGATAAACAACGGCTCAACGGAGATGTGTACTTGTAATAACAATGACTGCCACTCATGAGTGCTAGTGATGAAAACAGGAATACCACTTCAATCCAGTTCATGATGTGCTGGTTACTCCTCAAGATACAGTAAAAAGACCATTGAAATTAATTTCCCTATTTTATGCGCTCCACGTTGCTAGTATATCCTTAATTCTGACCTCATCTACGCCCTGAGAAACAGCTGAAAGAGTTGCTCAATCCGTAATAGAATGGAGGTGGGAGTGTGGATAGTAAATTAAAAAGAATAATTATTACATAACGTGAATTTATGAAAATAAATTTGAAACGCAATTTTTTATTAGTGATGCAGAATTTATTAAAACATGTAAATTATTTAATTTGAAACAAAAGTAACCGTTTTGTCTTCTTTTTGTGTTGTAATCGACAAAGTAATGTTGTGTTTGTTATTTGTTGATTGGTCTTGTTATAAGAATTTATTCACTAGCTGTCAGCGGTATACAACTAGCTTTATTACGCTTGCAGTAGCCTATTGGGGAATCAGAATTCAAGCCACGTTAAATTTTCGCTTTACTTTGTCAGTCAAAACAATTAAGAATGCATTTTCAAGAATGGATATGGATGCTACTACATAGGACGCAACAACTTAATAATGTGTGTAACTACTCACCATTACAGCAGTCCCAGTAGCTCTTTGGACAGTCCGAAGGAGTCGTGCATCTAGGGACCTGAAAAGACTGTGAAGCGGACAGATTGAGCAGATGCGCCAAGACGACGAGACAGAAAAGCCACGCGAACCCGCTCATCCTCTTCATATTTTCTCCAATTCCTGAAAGACTCGAGACACGAACGACGAGAGCAGTGTATTCAGTTCAGTGGTGGAGGAAATAATTTTTCACAAATCAATTTTTCCGTTTCTGTTTCAAGGACTTGGATTTCCCATAGAGCATCTTACCCTTTGAGTGTACTTGAAATTAGGTCACGGCTATTGAATGGAGCCATTGATAATTATTAAATCCAATATCGTGAGTTAGGAACCAAAATGACCCATATCCAGTTTAAGCCTGAATCAAAATGAGCTATCTGTCATAAAAACAAAATTAGAAACATTGCTTCAAATGATAATTCAGAGTTTGAGAAAAACGTCAAAAGTTCTATTTACATGTTTGAGAAAAGTGTAAAATGTTCTATTTAACTCTTCTCAAGAACGTGCAAAATGTTCCAATTTCAAGATTTTGAAAATGTGCAAAATGTTGTATTTACATATTTTTGAAAAGTGCAAATTGTTCTACTTAAATGCTCTCAATACATATTTGAATATTCGTGTAGATAGTTGATATTGTCTTTAGCTATAAATGGATAGGGGTTATTTTGGTTCTTCACTCACGATAAACAGCTACCATTGTACTGTCATGCACAGAGGTGGGTAGGTTAATGAAATGGGAGCGCGACCCACATTAAAGGCCGCACGGAGTGAATAATGCCGCATTGTAATTAATTGCAAAATGAAATAATTAATTGAATGCATCTTTCATCAAATGAGTGCAAAACAATGCATTATGCTTTAGGCTTTACAGCTCCTCCAGCTTAAATGGCTCCCATGCCCACAGTGATACAAAAGAATTTTCATATAATATTCCTAAGGGTCGTTCATACAGGATTTCCTGGATGAATTGATAATGCGATGATACACCTTTACTCGATTACTAACAAACAATTTCACCTTTTACAACACTAAAATATCCTCTTACATGCAGACGCTTCTCAGACCCACCCGCTTTTGCGATGACACTATTTATGAGTGGTCCCCCATTACTTCACTTTAATTTGTAAGGAGCATTCTACACTTTTTAAAAAGTCATTTAAAAGTAATAATTTACACTTTTAAAAACGTGTAAATAGAACATTTTGTATTTTAAGAACAAATCAATGATACACTAATCACAGGTGTCATTTTTAAAAGCAATTCGTTCTCATTTAGAAACTCAACTAATAAACCAACTATACAAAAAATATGAAAGTATGACCATCTTCTCAGGAAAAAACGACATAAATTACAAAATTCGCATCTGTCAAGAATATAAAAAAAGGTTTATTTATCTATAGAACCTTTAGGATGTGAGAAAAGTAGGTAGGTATATAAATAAGGGGTTATCCGCAAATCACGTAAATGCAACGTCTGCACTTTTTTTATACATCTTATTAGGTTGATAGAACGTTTTCCTGTTTTGAAAAGCATGTAAATAAATCAATCTGAACTTCTCAAAAATATAAGTAGGCAAAAAAATTTCTTTCATAGTAATGGGGTTTCCGGCTACATTTTCCACAAGTGCAAAATGTTCTATTTATATAATTTTGATAAGTGCAAACTGTTCTGTTTAAATGTTTTTAAAGAGTGCAAAATGTTCCATTTACATGTTTTTGAAAAGTGCAAAATGTTCCATTTACATGTTTTTGTAAAGTGCAAAATGTTGCTGTTAAAATAAAGACATTACATCCGACATGTAATTGGATAGGATATATATATAGTATATAGACATACATATATTTGACATTATTAAGTAGGTGTCATCATTGGACATCCTACATGTATTTCGTAGATCCCGTCCTCGGTAAGGAGGGATTCAGCACATTGCAAATTCTATTAAAAAACTATTAATCATATTATTGGTAATATTGGATTATTCTTGTTTAGATGCAGAACGCATCATCTTTATTGTTAATGTTAAATTTTTATATCTCCTTTAACATAAGAGAGAATATTTGAAAATTATTATTGACTTTTTAGACGACAAGTATGATGAGCCTTTCCATATAAAAGCATTGTATGTTATTATTGCTGACGAGAGCGATCCCTTTTCCTCTCGTCACCCTGTCAAAGCCTATTACTTTTTATGACTTTATTAGTCGTCAAATGGCCATGTTTATTTTACAATACAGGATGGTTGAGCCATATTTATTTCCTTTCAACCACCTTCTCAGCAGGACTCCTAACCGTTGAATTCTATGTGCACAGAATGTATAATTAGTACAATACATATGAACGTATTGGTATACCTAAATTTACTACAACACTTGTTCAACTGAATTTAACTCAATACGAAAAGACTAAACAATAAATTAATTGGAAACTGAGACCCAAGCGAGTAGGAGCTAATTTATTCTTTTTTCTCCCCTGGAATATTTTTATAATTTTCTGTTTAATTCACTTCATATTTTGGCTATAAAGCAATAGCCTAATAGAGTTACAATTACATTAGTCCATACACCAAAGTTATTACGTTATCAGCACGGGTATTGCTATTACCTTGATTTTGAGTAAATCAAACCGTAGAAGTCCTCCGCTTAGACACTGGCTAGTGCAACCGAGAATTATTTGTAATTTCAGAAGTAGTCGAAAATCTCAGAGCTTCCTACTTAAAGTTGTAGTGACTGTTTAATCCCTTTGGAAAAGTCTACACAACCAAATATTCTATTTAGTCTGTTTGGACAAAAAAATTTATGGATTCTATTTAATCCATTGAGGAATAGAATCTCATTTCTTATATAATCCGTTTGAAAAAAGATGAAATTAGCAATCTGTCTGATATGTTTGAAAGAGATCTCATCAAAGTTGCGGCGAGCCAACGACACTACTATATTTAATAAACTCAATAGAACTGCCTATAAAGCGGATCTAGAGGAGATTAAGTAAGTAAACTTGAAGATATAAGCTATCATTTATCCCTTAAAACGGATTTATTGATAGTAGACATATTCGGGGAGAAAAGTGGCTCAGACAAGGATCACAAGGATCATTTTTAAAAATTCGAAGTTCAAAAGAAGAATAGAATTTACCTTTTAAACGCTACGTACCTCCGTGAGGGCGCGAAATAAGCTGTTTGTCATTTTAGAGCGCATAAATCAAATTTCAGGGCCTGTTGTCCTGAGATTTAATAATCCAGGTCCGGGACGGTAGTGCTACCTCCTTTAAATTTTAAAAATGTACCAGTTTAGTCTTGGATGTTTATCTGGAAGACGGAAAACCTGGGAAAACAAATCAGCCTTTAAATTGAAGCCATATGAAGTAAACGCTCAAAAAAAGCAAAAATTGGACAAAAAACTAGGAAATTCAAATTCCGAAAGAGAAATTTCACTTCCTTCTAAACTCCTAGCTAGGGCGAGTCG
Organism: Dicyrtomina minuta; assembly: GCA_949802685.1. Lineage (NCBI taxonomy): Eukaryota > Metazoa > Arthropoda > Collembola > Symphypleona > Dicyrtomidae > Dicyrtomina > Dicyrtomina minuta. The sequence continues at coordinate 171,147,459 of OX461808.1, read as the reverse complement.
ACATGCTACCCGTCGGTGGAAAAATTTACAGCAGCATTACAATGAAGTATCTGAAAATTTGCAAAGGCCAAATTCGAAGCAAAAAAGCGAATCCAGTCCAGTCAACAATGACAGAGGACGAAATAACGAATTAGGTCCAGTCGACGACGACGGAGGACAAAATACCTAAGAAAAGGACACACCTGGACACCAGTCATAAAAAATTTAAGGTCCGCATTAAGTCTGACGAAAAGGCAAAAAGTGAGGAAACAATACCTTATTTAATTGGAACAATGAAGTCTTTTAATGAACATAAGCCCAAGAGGCACAACAGCCAAGTTTTAACTTGCCGAATAATAGGCCGTACATGCAGGACATACCTTAACGTCCAGTACGCGCGCACGCTATGTATAACTGTGCCATGAACAAATTCAATGAAGAACAGGAGAAGAAATAATTTTAAATTCCCTAAAACTCTAACAATTGAAGATAAAATAGAAATTATACGAAAATAAAGTGAGTTATCAACTGACTCAGATTTAAATCAAATACATTCATGAAATTCATAAAATTTCCCAGTATTGAACAGCGAAGATGCCAGCAGTTATCAGTCACAATCCAAAGTGCTCAGCAAAAACGACTCAGACTACACAGTCAGTCTCAAAGAAATTGAAAACAAAAATGAAGATTTAGAATCAATTCTCAAAGAATCAATAGTGGAACTCCACGGCTTAATTCGAAAAGCACGCAAGCGACGTAGGGAGATTTACTTAGAAACATCCTAGTCCTCTACAAATGTAGTTTACGTTGACAAGCTCAACAATACAAATTTGCGACAAGAAATAGTTGCAAACCTGTTTTTACTGATTAATAATCAAGACCAGTACATGAGCCACATTATAGGATACTACATCCGTTTGAAACCCAGAAAACGAAGAAAGCTGTTTAAGATAGTCACAGCTAGGGGGACACCGAGACAAGTGAAACATTCAAGATGACCACTCTCAGCAATATACTGGCGGACATACCAGATGTCATAGTTCTGAATGACTACACATTCCTCACTCTTGTGCATAAAGCTTCTACAAACCAGCATCAAAGCCTAGCAACTGGCTACAAGAATTCTACTGATTATATCCCCTACAAAGGAAAAGATGAAGTGAAAACAAAGGAAGCTCAGGCCCAGCCCGTGAACTTCTCATATCATCCAGCTTCACAGCAAGCAACATTTACACAAGGACTCATTGACGATTGAAACAATCTCGATCATAATGGCAAAAATAAGCCCATCACTCAGCAAAAAGGAAAGTCGAAGGGCGTATCCAAACTCACCCTGTTTACAGTCCAAAAAGGTAAACAAAATACCGACACAAATAGGAAAACTTATCTTTACTACAAGATCCCAGACATTACAAGACTTTCACATAATCAAAAAGAACATTTCGACGGACCTTGAAGTTATCAAGAAGCAGTTAAGTCCATTGAAAGCACACTCTGGAAGATGGCTATAGACAGAGAAATGGATGCTCATATGAAAAACGGTATATGAAAGCTTTTCTTGAGACTCTCAAATCAAGAGATCCGCGAAGTCATCTGGACATACTCTCATTGTGTAAGAACTGATACATACTATGCCCAGCTCATTACAACTAACTACCGACACATTGGTAAGAGATACGACCTGGTAGTCCACACTGCCACCACAAAGATTATTTTGGCAGACGCAGGTAGTAAAGGAAAATACCTGGCAGGACTCATACTCAAGTTACCTACTCACGCAGTCCACATTTACGATCCAGTACTATGCATAGAACCACCAAATAGTTACAGAAACAACTACAAGCTAGTTTATAATACGGGCATCTTACTCCGCACCATGAAAGAACATACAAAGTATGGCGGACGTATCCACTCTCATCTAGAGAAGCAACAATTTCACAGATGCAATGATGAAGAATCCTTATTCATTCAATTATATACGGACCCTCATAGGGTAGCAAACAGAACATGTGTTCTCCTAGAAGGACAAGAAGCGCTAGTAACAGCCACCTTCAGACAAGACATCTTTCGAATTGCAGACGAATTAAACAGTACATTCGGCGTAGAAACAAAGCTCAATTCAACACACTGGAACCATATAGATGTTTACATCACAGACCCATACTTGAGCATTTTTCAAGAAACAAGGATCAGCAGTCTGCACGACCAACTGAAGGAACAAGATGGTGAAGAAACCACCACTCCGAGTTTAACCCAACCTTTGACTCATAATCCTGATTTACTAAAATCAGATTACATGGAATGCCATAACCTACTCTGTGGTCTCCTACACATATGAGACTCCACACGACCAGAAATTTCCCGCATCATGGAGAAAATTGCAGACAAAACTGGTAATTACACCGTACGAGACTACCTTTTAGTCAAGAAGCTGATCAACTACCTGTACACCACAATAGACGATTACCTTTGTTATTTCTACAATTCTAAATATACGCAAGGGAATTTGGAAGTCCAACATGCAGTTAAATTCCAATGTGGTACGCTACAGCATCTTGTCCATCGCTTTGAAGAATGCATTAAATTAAACAAGTCCGCAGTACACTGAAACACGTCCACTGTAAGAGGGAAAAGCAAGAACAAAGCTTATAACGAGATAGTAGCAATTTACGAAACTCAAAAAGCAGCTTCAAAGCTACATATGCTCACCTGTAAAATGGGCCTCAGAAAATCGCTCACACCGATTTTCCGATTTTTTACTTATCAGCCTCAGCTAAATACCTAAAAATGCTCTATTAAGAAGCAAAATTGAAATATTAGACATGGAAAGAAAACCGTCAGCTCTAGTGCCTTGAAGAAATGGTAAACAAAGGCATACTTAAACCCAGACAAGAATATACATTGCAAGCAGAGCTATATAGCCAGGAAGTTTTATAGTTCAAGCTAGAAAAAGATAAACGAGATCTTGGAATATCAAACAGACGAATTCCAATAAAGTTGTTGCAAAGCCTAGCTTTCTGTAAAAGACTGATTAAAGGTACCTTTAACTAACAACATTACAGCAAGAAACTCCCTTGCCCACTATCTAAAAAAGAGATGGACGCAAGACGGAGAAACATAAAGCCTTTCACAACAGCAGACTTAAAAGAAATCGGTGAGGACCCAGTCAGCCACAGACAAATAGACGAAATCAGAAAATTACGAAATTCGTCACTGGAAGAGGACAACAAAAAGCTCTCCAGCAGTTAAGACTCTAAGCAGACAAAAACCCGAGCGGTCAGAAAAGTAAAAGCACAACCAAAAGAGCAAGCAAGCCTCGTTAGGCTGAAGGGACAACCAAGTAGTCCTATGATACAAGCCTTACATGAGCACAACAATTCCCAGCACACAAGAGGAAGTTCTCTACAAGTAAAGAAAAACCTTGTCATGATCATGCTATTATTTCATATAATAGGCATTAGGATACTTAAATAGTCCGAATCCGCGGAAACAAGCTTCATGCACTCACCCGGACCCTCGTTACTTACGTTGCTACACGCACACAATCTTGGAAGAGGACTTAAAGCACGCTACGGGATAACGAGATATCACTCGCCTTGTCCAGCGTATGCAGAAGATTGCGACATCCCTAAACAAGGGAAGTCAACCAAAAAATTTGAAGCGTTTGAACCGAACCCAAAAGCTCTGAATTCATTACGAATACGTAAAAGCAAGCCAGTACACTCAGGCAGTTTATCACGATCATCACTTGATCAAAGAATAAAATTCCCTAAAACCTTAGCAGTCAGTAGAGAAAAAGAACATTCAAATATCTTGCTGTCTGGTGTTTTCGGAAGACCGCAAGTTCGAGCTAGAAACAAAACCTTGATGGAAAACGGAATGAAAGCCTTTAACTATAAAGCTAAATAAAGTTTCAAGAACTTGATATCATTTCAATTAATTTCATCGAGCACAGATGAACAATATGTGAAGGGACAGAGAAGACACTAGAAGTGTAATCTCCCTTTAGGCATCTACTACAGTCTCTACGATCTCGGAATGGAAATTGAAATGGAGCAGGTAGCAACTAATGCAACCACAGAACAAATTGAGATGAAAGATGAAGCAAGTAATCTGGCCATCACCTTACATTATAAGCATTCGAAACAAAAGCCAGAGAAACAAGAAGACAGAAAGTATTACTATATTTTCGATAATAATTTTTCCAGTCGGACCTTAAATGCAGGTCTCAAATCTGTAGAAAACATAAACCACAATCTAATTGTCCTTACTGAAATGCATGAACTTCGTCACCATAAGCCACAAAAAATAACGAAGAAAGAGGCCTTGGATATCCCAAGCCCACAGTTCTTAACCAAGAGTACAGAAGTAACAATAGTCGTATCAATAAATCTATTTCTCTTAGCCTCGAATAGCTCGAGCCAAGCGCCATTTGTAGGCGCTACGATAGACAAAAGTCAAAACGTAATTAGAAACTGAGACCCGAGCAAGTAGGAGCTAATTTACTCTTTCTATTCCTCTGGAATATTTTTATAATTCTTTTTTCAATTCACTTCATATTTTGGCTATGGACCAATAGCCTGATAACGTTACAATTACATTAGTCTATACACTTAAGTTCCATTAACATGTTTTTGTAAAGTGCAAAATGTTCCATTTACATGTTTTAGAAAAGTGCAAAATGTTACATTTGCATGATTTTTGAAACGTGTAAAATGTTTAATCGAAATGTTTTTAAATATTAAACAATCTACATGTATTATAAAGTGCGAAATGTTCCATTTACATGCTATAAAAAATGAAAAATGTTCTATTTAAATTTTTAACAAAAGAGCAAATTGTTCCATTTGAATTTTTTAGAAAAGTTTAAAACGTTCCATTAAAATGTTTTACGAAAGTGCAAAATGTTCCGTTTACATGTTTGCGGAAAAGTGCAAAATGTTCCATATAAATGTTTTAGAAAAGTGCAAATTGTTCCATTTACATGTTTTAGAAAAGTGCAAAATGTTCCATTTACATGTTTTTTAAAAGTGCAAATTGTTCCATTTACATGTTTTAGAAAAGTGCAAAATGTTTCATTTACATGCTTTAAAAAATAAAAAATGTTCTATTTAAATTTTTTAGAAAAGTTTAAAACGTTCCATCAAAATGTTTTAGGAAAGTGCAAAATGTTCAATTTACATGTTTTTAGAAAAGTGCAAAATGTTCCATATAAATAGTTTAGAAAAGTGCAAATTGTTTTATTTACATGTTTTAGAAAAGTGCAAATTGTTCCATTTACATGTTTTAGAAAAGTGCAAATTGTTCCATTTACATGTTTCAGAAAAGTGCAAAATGTTCCATTTACATGTTTTTTAAAAGTGCAAATTGTTCCATTTACATGTTTCAGAAAAGTGCAAAATGTTCCATTTACATGCTTTAAAAAATAAAAAATGTTCTATTTAAATTTTTAACAAAAGTGCAAATTGTTCGATTTAAATTTTTTAGAAAAGTTTAAAACGTTCCATTAAAATGTTTTAGGAAAGTGCAAAATGTTCCATTTACATGTTTTTAGAAAAGTGCAAAATGTTCCACATAAATGGTTTAGAAAAGTGCAAATTGTTCCATTTACATGTTTTAGAAAAGTGCAAATTGTTCCATTCACATGTTTTAAAAAAGTGCAAAATGTTCCATTTACAGGTTGTAAAAAAGTTCAAAATGATCCAGATGTGGCAGATCGTTAATTTTGGACCTAAAAAATGCTTTTTATTTGGGTTTTTGCATAATGTGCAATAAGAAAATACTAGACGAAAACTGTACAAAATTAAATACACTAATAATTGAAAATGGGGAGTTTTGCATTTAGTGATAACATATAAATCATTAGAATGATTTCTTCATTCTCAGCTTGCGTGCCGTCAACAAAGGGGTACTTTTTGAAAATTTCGGCTATAGGACCTCGTGGTGGGAAAAATGAAAAAGTTTAAAATTTTTTTAAACTATTTTTTCATACACGAGAATGATCAACTCATCTTTACTATTATTCAATATTTCTCAATAAAGCAAGTGAAGCAGCATAATAATTACCTTCTTTCAAAGAATGGAAAACTTTATTATTGTTTTTGAAGAATTATTGCATACAATGATTTTTGAGCATCTAATTCAGCTTCACGTCTCTACGGATTGCATTTTAATTTGATTGCGGGTTGAGATTTGCAAGTAATTAATTGAAATTCGTCACATTGTCTGTACATCACATTATCATTCTCTCCCCACATGCCACATGTACAAAACTAAAATAAACGAGGCAAGTATACGTATTCATGCATACTGAATGCATCCTCATCCTTGAATAGGTTGGGATGGAAACAATTAAATAGGGCACGACGACCCTTTGTAAAATGACTCAAATGGCAAAAATATTTTGCAAAAAATATGTAAATTTACAACGAGAGGCAGCAGGTATTTAAATAGTATCTGTCAGTTTTATTGCTCTGGATCCGGGATTTTATTTTATTTCAGTCAATTCATCCGATAACAAAAGGATCCCTTCTTTGTGTGGTGTGTTCCATTGCACAATGCTACATTAGGGGTCATTCACAATTGACGGCATCACGAAATTCTCATTTTACTACCACAGTACTCCAATGTCATACGCTTAACCATTGCGTACATAGCTATCCCAAACGTGGAATGTCATGAGTAGCCAACTAGATCCATTGAGCCTAATGATGACGTCATTTTCAGACGATCTTTAACAACATCACATTCTAGGTACTTTGATGTTCATAGCTGGATTCATTTCAGTGTGTCTGTGTGCTGGATTAAAGACGGTAACATATGTATAATTTGAATAGTACCATCAAGTACCATGCATCATATTGTTTTTGCCTACTCGAATGCAGAAAACTATTTAACTAAAATTAAACTGCCTTATCATAAAATTTTATTCACAACTCTTATCCTCGTTTGGTCTCTGCATCTGACAGCGTACAATTAATTTAGTATTGTAATAAAAACCACTTTCACCATTTGCTATTTAATGTTTCTGATTTCAATTCGGTTTTATGTTATGCAGTTTGTAAATTAGCTTTGGGTATTTTTAGTTAGTGCAAACAGTAGTTTTAGTAGATTAAACAATGCAATGTGAGCTTAAAGTATAACAGTATAATATAATATAATAAAAGTACATGTAACGCTTCGCAGCCTCAGTAGCAGACGGGTCTATCTACGCTCTACACTTTGTGTATCTAAATATGCAGTATTTAATTCGCTCATTTCTTTAGTCATTGGCATTGAGTAGGAAGCCTGTTCCCACTTCACGTTTTCCTGTCCGAATTCTGTCCATTCTGACGAATGAGTTAATAATAATTAAATGCAAAATCCGGGATGAGTTACGAAAATTGAAGATGATAAAAAAGTAATTTGAATCCACTATGCCTGTACCTACTCATAGGACGCAACTTCCAGACTTTAAAATCTTTTAAAATTGTGAGTATTTAAATTTGGAAATACGGAATTTGCATAGTTGAGGGTGTGAATATGTTCATAAGAACCGAATTACATTTTGAGTTTTGTCGTTTGTATAAATTGCAAATCATTAAATTAATTCCAGGTAGTAGATTCAGCGGTTCTAGGGACACGGATATAATACAAGATAAATTATTATTAATGAATGGTAATTAATTTCATTAATAAATTATTGATTGAATAATTATTGTGCAGACTCTCCAGTTTTGACTTAAATAACTTACAATAATTTGTTTTTTCAGCACGTTTTTTAAGTTGGTATTGGTATGCTTATTAAAATTGCAAAATATTAGATTTACATATTCTTTTACAATTCAAAATGTTCGGTTGGCATGGCAAGTTAAAAAAATTCAATATAATGTACTTACATGTTTTAGAAATGCAAAATAGTCCATTTACATGCTTTTTAAAAGTGCAGAATGTTCCATATGTTGCAGATCTCTAATGTTTGATTACATAGCATCTCATTTGGTTTTCAGCATAATTGCAATAGAAAATACTACTAACAAAAAATGTACAGAAATAAAGACGCCAAAAATTGGAGATAGGGAGTTATGCTTTTAGTTGTGAGTTAAGGAACAGTGATGTTACAGCTAATAAGAACATATACATTATTTCAATGAGTTTATTATTCTTCTGTGTACTGCAATGTAAGTCCTACGAGTAATAAATTTTACATAGGCATGTCTCTTTTTGTTCTATGTACACGTCGCTGGGTGAGACTCTAAATAACCTTCCTATAAGCCAGATTAAAAATCAGCTATCTGTCATAAAATTCCAGTAAATTGGAAAAATGCACAAAATGGTACAGGCATTTAAAAGGCGCAAATTATTCTATTAACAAGTTCGAAAAAAAATGAAATGAATTTGCTTCATAAACTTTTTTTTTTGAAAATTTCAAAATGTTCCATCTAAATGTTTTCATTGGGATGCAAACATTAGAATTTTGTGGTAGATAGTTTACTTTGTTTTGAGCTGAAAATGTGTTGTTTAGGTTCTTCACTCACGATGCTCTCACAGACAAAATTTAAAGCACTTCTTCTGCTGGGAATTCTGTTGGTGGGGTTCGTAGGGGCTGTTTCACAACACTCTGCACCCCCAACTATTTGGAAAATGATTTAAGAAACAAGCCACGTCACTATAACAAATACAAATTCAGAATTTAAGCTGATGCCTAATCAAAAATCAAAATGATTCACACAGGAAAACCCAAACTAAAATGGTTTAATGGGTACACGGACATTTGCTACCCGGACATTCGCTACCCAAAGCCCAACGTAGGACATTCGCTTAATATTGTTGCAGTATTGAAGTTTTGGATTTTTAAAGTTTTGCTTGCACTTACCGAGGTTTGAGGTTCCAGTCGTTCCTCGTCCAGAAAAAGTTCAGTTCATTCAACTCTGTTTTTAACCTCCAGTTTTGGGCCTTCTGCACTGTTTCTGTTTCAAGATTCCTTTTCATAGTCGCAACTTCCGCCTTTCAATCATCACAGTAAGTAGACTTCTGCCTACCCGGGTATTTTTATTCAGTCGACAGATATCCGATTCGCTGAGCTCAATCTTTGTACGTAGTGTCGACTATTGGAGCACTTTGAAGCTGAATGTGACTGCGTGGGAATGCGAATTGTACTTTCCAGTTGTTGTTTTTCTTTGTCCCCTCCTCTTTTCCTCTCTGTCTGACTGAATGGTTAGTGACCGCGAGGGCTCCGCCCTGAAGAAAGTAACAAAATTTTCCGCCACGACCGGACCGAGTGCGCAGAGTCCCAGGCGACGGGCGCTTTCGTGAGAGAAGAAGTCGATGCTCAGGGGATTCCGTTTGCAGTCCACGGGGAGACCCGGGTACACGCCGAGAATTGGCAATGTTTTTTTTCCTAAGAACGACAGGTCCGGCTGGTTCCTGATGCAGATGAGTACGTATGATGCCTGTATAAATAGATACAAATTATCATACGCACACGCACTTGTTGTTTTAGTCATTCAATTTTGGAATTTTGAACTTCTGAGCTAGAAAAGAATAAAGTTACTTTAAGAGTGCCGCAGGAAACAGGTCCACAAAGTTTACCTTCCCAATACGGTCCGATTGGAGTGACATGTTGAGGACACGCCGTGTAGTCATCGTAGCTGACTGGATCCTGCATCATTTGGTTGATTTTCTACTCTAGGTACATGTTCTGTGGCAACTGTCGGAATATCAAATCCGGGTCTCGCACACTCCGTCTGAATACCTGAACCACTCCAATAATTACGACGAAAATAATTAGTAATGAAATGAGACACAAATAGTATGATACATGAATGTTAAGTTACAATTTAAAAAATAAATTACCGAGGATAAAATGAAAGCGAGCAGGAATAATGGCGTGAGCTGCAGAGTCCATCCTTACTACTAGACCCCCACACTACTAAGTTTTCTGGTAGGTATTTCACTAATGGTGTATCATCCAAAAATCCTGCGTTCACTCTCCCCGATGTTCATTTTGACGCTTGCATTACATTCGGATCTAAAATAATAGTTATTACAGACAAATGGAAGACATTCAGAGTCCAGGTGAAGAAGTTGCCGAGAATTATGCTCCAATTTCTCCAAATAATCCTGCTGCTGACTGAGCTGACTCATATTCTGGAAGCTGCCATGGGCCTGGACATGCTTCCTATTATGACTATTGCTATTCAGACTAGTTCGTTGGACGTAGATGATGACGGAGTCGGTAAGAAAAAACTTGTCCAGCTGCTGCTTTTTCAGGCAGTCGCAGTGAAACTGAGACTTCCGACAACATCTCGTCTCCTTCTCTGCCTCCCACTCCCGCAAATTCATCTCGGGTAGTTCCGTCCAGCAGCCCAGGCGGATCCTGAGCACATTTACGTCCATCCACTACGACACACCCCCCGGCGGCCCCTTTCCAATCACTACGTGACCCATCTGCTCCTCCGCCCCCCTCAATTCCCCGTCCAGAAGAGTGGGGAGCTCCAAGCGCAAATCCATCTGTGGGTGGTTCAACGAGTCAAACAGAAGTTCCACCGGATTCAGCAAGCCACCTTCGTATCCCTGCAATAGAAATCAATGACGAGCAAGAGCATGCGCTGTTGATTACTTTATATAATTTATTTCGTGTGATCAAATATGAGTAACGCCATAAACAAATCACGTTCATGACCCATCTAATAATCGCACCATACAATACAGTATTATTATAATTCAAGGTATATTCATTATCAGTGATGCAAAAAAATCATTATTCTCGTGCTTTGCTAACATGCAAACCTAATTAGGGAAAATAAGGATATTCTAAACTTTAAGGGATCTTCCACAAATAAAGTCATTGGTAGGGTGAGTGGGTCTAGTCAGATACTGATAACGTCCTATATTCAAGATAGCCGTTAACGTGGAGCAAAATTGATGACATGTGGGGTTCCTAACAAGTGAGATGATTTGGGTGACATTATTTATAGACGATCCCTAATAATGAATTAAATGATAACTTGCCTGTGAGAAGAAGTTGAGATATAAGGTACCTACTTTTGCTCTGCTTATGTCTCAGCGTCCGGCTCTGAATATTATTTTTAACACTACTTCAATTCTGCTGCGCGGTGAGCATTTTGTGGATACTTTCCCCCGTCCATTGAACATAGTTGGCTTCTCAAATCTCATCCGTCGAATGACATCTTTCCTCTACAAGCAATGGAAACAAAATTGGTAATAATCAACAAAAAATATTGTATGGATATGGATTAGTAAAGCACCGTACAACTCCCAATAGTAAGCAGGTCAAGGTAATTCTACTGTAAATTCTCCGTAGTGTTTAACCGTACTGATAGAGACCCGCGCATTACCAGGATACATGCGGTAAATACGTAGGTACTTAAACAATTGTCATTCTTGGAACTGTTGGAGTAGTATGAGCGCTCAGGACTCGAATGGGAAATAGATAACACTCATTTGGTGTAATATCTTGAATAGTCTGTTCAACTTTCTTGGGAATATGACTGACCTTTGACCTTTGACCCTCACCCCCAGTTGGAAGTGTACGCGTACACATTATGCCACAGCTAAACAAATAGTGTCCACACAGTTAACTGCACTGTAATAGTACAGCACCAACACAGCTCTGTCTTGTCAATGGGTTAATGAGTTATTTTCCCTTCGAAATTCGCGTATAATAATGCCATAGAATAACCTTAAAATATTTCAATTTAAATTTGGTTTTCATGAGTTTCTATGTGAATGTTTCAAATGAGCAATTTTACTCAACAAATGCATAATGACGCATTTACTGTCAATACACATGATGATTTAGATCTCTTGTGAATATCATTAAAACGGCTTTTTCATGATTATTTAATCTGTAAAAATATGAAGATATGAAAACGAAAATAGTGAAACGCATATTTAATAAACAAAGAAAAGAACCAATCGTGTTGCCAATCGAAGAAATTTTAATAAGACTTTTCAATAATTTAGAATTTAGGTACAAAATGTGGAATGAGTGAGGAGTCAAGTGGTGGAAACGACGAAAAAAGTTTAAATGGTTTTCACTAGATTGACTAACGGGCTCTCTTTGCGTGATACAGGTGGACAAAAATGAGTAACGTGAGGTGATTTGTGCATGAAAATAGGGAAACAGGAATTAGGAATTTTTATTTTACAGTAAAATAAGCGAAAAAAGGAAAATAGGTGAAGGACATAAATATGCAAGTATACGGGTCCAATTTCGAGTCTAATAGATTTTTAAAAGCTTACACGAGGGAAAATAGGGAAGCAAATTCATTAGGTCTTGAAGGGTACTCAGGTTATGATTAGGTTTCGTTAAGCCTTTTAGTTGATAGGTGTTTGAAATGTGGAGGTGAAGACAGCGTTGGAATAAATCCAACCAATATAGCTGGACAATTTAGTATAAACTCCCGGATACCCCTTTGCGCAACCGTTGCCATATGAGACAATTCCCACTACGACGTAGGAACCATTGTCAAGTTTTACAGCAAGGGGACCACCGGAGTCCCCCTTGCAAGCATCTGTATCCCCCTCTGAGTTTCCTGCGCACAGGGCAGTGTCTGGCAATTCCCAGTCAAGAACTTTGCTATACGCCTCGGCGCATTTTTGATTCGAAATAATAGGAACAGTTGTCTTTTGCAGTATATTAGGAAAGCCGCCCTCTAGGGTTAAAGATCCCCATCCTGTTAAAAATGCTTCAAGTCCAGTTGCGTCGCAGTTTTGTTCCAGAAAAATCGGAGGATGAACCTCTTTGTTGAGTGCGAGTGAATTCTCTAAACGGACCAGAGCGATGTCATTGTAATCCGTGTTGAAGTCATACGCTTCGTGCACTGTAACTGCTTCTATCTTTCGAACTTACTCTTGATCTTTTTGCAGTTTTATGTCGTGCTGTCCAGCGACAACACGTAGGAAACGATAGTCCGTAATACGCACGCCATCTTGTGTGAAAAAACAATGCGCTGCCGTAAGAATGTAGATTTCATTCATAATAATTCCCCCGCAAAGATGATGACCCTCGGATGTGATCTGTACTTGATATGGAAACTCGTGAGGGGCAGCATCCATCCCATTCACAATTCTTGGTGGTAATTGTTGTGGAATTTGGGGTTTAGTTTGTCCATAATTTCGTTCATTCAGTTGGGTTGATGAACAAGTATTTTGAGGTGAGATGGTCGCACAAGCTCCTGGAAAGCTCAATTCTGTAACATTTCAAATGATAAATTAAAAATACTTGAACCACATTCTGACTATCATTACACATCATTTAAAACATTGCTACTTATACGAATTTCACAAGGTACGAAAGTCAAGGTAAGATATTTTATACAAAAAACAAGGGCTACAGCCCTTGTTTTATAGTAGCCTTAACAGCAAAATAACGCATTTTGAATTTGCCGCCAAATGTTAGCTAAAGTGATATATTTTTGGAACGGTAACAATAAGGCAAAGATAATTTCAATAGAGGCTTGTAAATCTTAATAAAAAATGTTTCAGGCGAAAATGTTTCGAGGCGATTTTCAGTTTTTGAAAAGAACATTTTTTTTTTAAATTTCCCGCTAAATCTTAAAACCAAAATTTCTACCCGTAAGTCAACGCAAATACACATAAATGATATACCATTAAGACTGGAATGAATAGGCAAACCTATTTAACTTGTAGTGCCAGCTCAAAGTTGTATTTTCAAAATTGACCGATGTTAATGCATGATATAGCATTTTAAAGCTCTTTAAAAATTACAAAGAGGGTATTTTGTTTTAGGGTTGCGACGCAAAAAAAATTTAGGCGGAATTTTCAAAAAAAGGTAAGGTTTTAAAAACAAAATGGTGAAAATTGGTCAAATATTTCGATATCGTGAAAAATCCTGTAAATTATGTAGATAGGTAGGAACAACTACAGTAGAATTTCCTCACACTTGGCCCTTTATTACCATTTTTTTAAACACTTTATTAGATTGAATTCTGATGTACAAGTTACCTTTAGTGTGGTCACGTGAGGGCTGGAGGACGTAAGAGTCGGATTGTTGGATGACATCTGCAGTTGTTGCCATTTGAACGGAGAGTGCCAGAGACACGACGATGCTCCAAAAAGCCATTCCAGAAGAAATCCGCGTAAATTTCCACGAAGTAAACTTGCTCAGTTGTTTTGTTTTTTAAATATTTTCTCAAACTTGACAGTTCCACGATGTTATCTCCAACCTTCTTGTCCAGTCGAACGGCTCAAATAAATGTAACACTCACGTGTCTATGTCTTTTATATATTTGTGTTAAAAACAAACAATAGACATAGAGCATGAGGAAAGAAAATTAGAATATTGGAATACAAATATTTATTTTAATGTACATGTTGTCATGATGTAAAAAATTATTCGCGATGACTACTTGTTAACGACGGAAATTAAATGTTTCATTAAATGAAGAACATGCTTTTTAGTTAACAATTATTTCAAGGGATCTTCCACCAATAACGTCATCAGCAAATCCCTACATGGTGTATTTTAACACGTACAACATCAAGATGAATAACCCTCACATAAATTACAGTGACCAATATTTTAGTAATGAGATAGAAACATCATCCACATTTATTTATGTACTTCTTTTGATCCTTCTTTGAACATAATTTACATGGCGACAGGCAGTTAGAACTTGGAAACGGTACCAATTTCGCAAGTGTTATTGAGATCGGAGTGTGAATAATTAATAGAATACCTAATGCGAGTTGTATGCTAATACCAGGAGGATGATATTACCACTCTAAAACTCTGCAATGTTCACCCTGGAAAACCGCACAATATTTTAACGATTTTTTTACGTCTACCACCCAGACGTTGAGGAGAAAGTTGAGAGCGAAACAGGATCTGGGCCAACTGCCAATACTGCACAGTCTACCATACAAAATTATTCGGAATCGTAATGAATTAGGTATTATTATATTACACTATTTTGTTTTTGCACATTCATTGAATGGCCTTATCTGCAGCAAATATATACACAGTAATTTGAGCACTATAGCAACACATCGTCAAAGTGCGGAAGCTACATGTAACTATAGCTCCTAATACCGTGTGTGAAGAACCAAGTGACCCACATCCATTTGTGGCTAAAAGCATTATCAACTAATTACACAAATATTTAAATACGTCTCAAGTGAATTTAAATAAAACATTTTGCACTTTTCAAAAACATGGTATAAGAACATTTTGCACCTTTTGAAAAACATTGAATTAGAACATTTTGCACCGTTTCAAATACATGAAATGAGAACATTTTGCACTTTTTCAAAACACATGGAATGAGAATATTTTGCACTTTTTTAAAAACATGGAATTAGGGCATTTCACGCTTTTTTAAAACTCCTCATTAATTGTTTACTGTTTAAATGCTTTTCATTTTTTCATGGCATAGCTCATTCTGATTCTAGCCTAAATTGGATATGGGTCGTTTTGGTTTTTGACAGGCGACATGCAATTCATAAGTTAATGAAATTTAAATAAAGTTTTGTTTTCCAATTTCTGTTTCCATTTTCAACATTAACATGTGCAATTCATTTTCATGAGCGATTCCATATACAGGGTGGGCCGTGGGCCATTTATATCGGGGGATTCTAGCGGGCTATAAAAGCCAAGTTTATTATTTAAAGATACCCAGCAATACATATTTCAAAATATAGACAATTTTTTGGTAATTTATTAGACATCTCATTTATTAAAATAGGTTAGGAATAGGTTGCAAAATGGCCTTAATAACAAAAATCACCGTTTTTAGATTTTTTGGTCAATCCTAAAATTATTTTTTAACAATATTTATTTAAAATAAAATCGTAAAACAATGCAGACTGGAAACATTGGACTTTAAATATCCCGACAGATAAAAACCTGGCAAACATTTTAAAAATTTCAAATTTTCGAATTGTTTGACTTTCAAATTTTCAAAATTTGCAAAATATTTTAAATTTAAAATTTTGAAAAATTTTGCTAGTTTTTTTTTCTGTGGGGATATTTAAAGTCCAGTGTTTCTAGTTTTACGCTTTAGTTTTAAATCAAAGCTGTTGGAAAATAATTTCAGGATTGACAAAAAATTCCAAAAATTGAGATTTTTGTTAGTTTGGCCACTTTGTAACTTATTCCCAACCGATTTTAATAAATGAATGTCAAATAAATCTCCTAGAAATTTTCTTCATTTTGGCATATTGATAGGTATAATTATTTGAATCATAAACTTGGCTTTTATAGCCTGCGAGAATCCCCCGATATAAATGGCCCACCCTGTATAACATATAACTAAGGAACAAAATTGTATTCACATTAACTGTTTTTAATAATTTAAAAAAAAACATTTGTTTAATCTAACTTAGCCCGTGTATTTTCACCTACTTTGTCTCGTTTACCAAAATGACAAGGGGTCGTCCCTCACTAACGTTGCAAAGTAAGGAAAACTTTACACTCTCTCTCTCTTATCCAGTTTATCTTAAACACAATGCACGGTCATTTAAAACTAATGTACATGAGAATGAGACGTTTTATCCGTTCTTTTTCCCTCCCATAATTCTTAACGTCATTAATGAGCACCCGCAAAGTCCACGTCACGCACGAAATGGAATGGACCACAATCCGCAATGTGGCTGTTGACAAGAAAAGGTGCGATTTTCGATATGGACAATTAGCAGAGGCCCAATGCTTTAGTCATTCCACAAATCCTGGGCCAGATGTTAACGATCGCAATTTAAAATAAATAAATAAATTATTAATCAATTTTAGGGATATTTTAAATTTACTCGTTTCAGACCAGCAGACGTCCGAATTTTACTGTTTTAATTTCATTTTGATTTTAACACGTCACACTCCATTCATAATGACATTTTGTTAACGACGGATATACAACTTTTTATTGAGAATGTGAATTTACGTATTTTCGGGATAAACAACGGCTCAACGGAGATGTGTACTTGTAATAACAATGACTGCCACTCATGAGTGCTAGTGATGAAAACAGGAATACCACTTTAATCCAGTTCATGATGTGCTGGTTACTCCTCAAGATACAGTAAAAAGACCATTGAAATTAATTTCCCTATTTTATGCGCTCCACGTTGCTAGTATATCCTTAATTCTGACCTCATCTACGCCCTGAGAAACAGTTTAAAGAGTTGCTCAATCCGTAATAGAATGGAGGTGGGAGTGTGGATAGTAAATTAAAAAGAATAATTATTACATAACGTGAATTTATGAAAATAAATTTGAAACGCAATTTTTTATTAGTGATGCAGAATTTATTAAAACATGTAAATTATTTAATTTGAAACAAAAGTAACCGTTTTGTCTTCTTTTTGTGTTGTAATCGACAAAGTAATGTTGTGTTTGTTATTTGTTGATTGGTCTTGTTATAAGAATTTATTCACTAGCTGTCAGCGGTATACAACTAGCTTTATTACGCTTGCAGTAGCCTATTGGGGAATCAGAATTCAAGCCACGTTAAATTTTCGCTTTACTTTGTCAGTCAAAACAATTAAGAATGCATTTTCAAGAATGGATATGGATGCTACTACATAGGACGCAACAACTTAATAATGTGTGTAACTACTCACCATTACAGCAGTCCCAGTAGCTCTTTGGACAGTCCGAAGGAGTCGTGCATCTAGGGACCTGAAAAGACTGTGAAGCGGACAGATTGAGCAGATGCGCCAAGACGACGAGACAGAAAAGCCACGCGAACCCGCTCATCCTCTTCATATTTTCTCCAATTCCTGAAAGACTCGAGACACGAACGACGAGAGCAGTGTATTCAGTTCAGTGGTGGAGGAAATAATTTTTCACAAATCAATTTTTCCGTTTCTGTTTCAAGGACTTGGATTTCCCATAGAGCATCTTACCCTTTGAGTGTACTTGAAATTAGGTCACGGCTATTGAATGGAGCCATTGATAATTATTAAATCCAATATCGTGAGTTAGGAACCAAAATGACCCATATCCAGTTTAAGCCTGAATCAAAATGAGCTATCTGTCATAAAAACAAAATTAGAAACATGCGTCAAATGATAATTCAGAGTTTGAGAAAAACGTCAAAAGTTCTATTTACATGTTTGAGAAAAGTGTAAAATGTTCTATTTAACTCTTTTCAAGAACGTGCAAAATGTTCCAATTTCAAGATTTTGAAAATGTGCAAAACGTTGTATTTACATATTTTTGAAAAGTGCAAATTGTTCTACTTAAATGCTCTCAATACATATTTGAATATTCGTGTAGATAGTTGATATTGTCTTTAGCTATAAATGGATAGGGTCATTTTGGTTCTTCACTCACGATAAACAGCTACCATTGTACTGTCATGCACAGAGGTGGGTAGGTTAATGAAATGGGAGCGCGACCCACATTAAAGGCCGCACGGAGTGAATAATGCCGCATTGTAATTAATTGCAAAATGAAATAATTAATTGAATGCATCTTTCATCAAATGAGTGCAAAACAATGCATTATGCTTTAGGCTTTACAGCTCCTCCAGCTTAAATGGCTCCCATGCCCACAGTGATACAAAAGAATTTTCATATAATATTCCTAAGGGTCGTTCATACAGGATTTCCTGGATGAATTGATAATGCGATGATACACCTTTACTCGATTACTAACAAACAATTTCACCTTTTACAACACTAAAATATCCTCTTACATGCAGACGCTTCTCAGACCCACCCGCTTTTGCGATGACACTATTTATGAGTGGTCCCCCATTACTTCACTTTAATTTGTAAGGAGCATTCTACACTTTTTAAAAAGTCATTTAAAAGTAATAATTTACACTTTTAAAAACGTGTAAATAGAACATTTTGTATTTTAAGAACAAATCAATGATACACTAATCACAGGTGTCATTTTTAAAAGCAATTCGTTCTCATTTAGAAACTCAACTAATAAACCAACTATACAAAAAATATGAAAGTATGACCATCTTCTCAGGAAAAAACGACATAAATTACAAAATTCGCATCTGTCAAGAATATAAAAAAAGGTTTATTTATCTATAGAACCTTTAGGATGTGAGAAAAGTAGGTAGGTATATAAATAAGGGGTTATCCGCAAATCACTTAAATGCAACGTCTGCACTTTTTTTATACATCTTATTAGGTTGATAGAACGTTTTCCTGTTTTGAAAAGCATGTAAATAAATCAATCTGAACTTCTTAAAAATATAAGTAGGCAAAAAAATTTCTTTCATAGTAATGGGGTTTCCGGCTACATTTTCCACAAGTGCAAAATGTTCTATTTATATAATTTTGATAAGTGCAAACTGTTCTGTTTAAATGTTTTTAAAGAGTGCAAAATGTTCCATTTACATGTTTTTGAAAAGTGCAAAATGTTCCATTTACATGTTTTTGTAAAGTGCAAAATGTTGCTGTTAAAATATAGACATTACATCCAACATGTAATTGGATAGGATATATATATAGTATATAGACATACATATATTTGACATTATTAAGTAGGTGTCATCATTGGACATCCTACATGTATTTCGTAGATCCCGTCCTCGGTAGGGAGGGATTCAGCACATTGCAAATTCTATTAAAAAACTATTAATCATATTATTGGTAATATTGGATTATTCTTGTTTAGATGCAGAACGCATCATCTTTATTGTTAATGTTAAATTTTTATATCTCCTTTAACATAAGAGAGAATATTTGAAAATTATTATTGACTTTTTAGACGACAAGTATGATGAGCCTTTCCATATAAAAGCATTGTATGTTATTATTGCTGACGAGAGCGATCCCTTTTCCTCTCGTCACCCTGTCAAAGCCTATTACTTTTTATGACTTTATTAGTCGTCAAATGGCCATGTTTATTTTACAATACAGGATGGTTGAGCCATATTTATTTCCTTTCAACCACCTTCTCAGCAGGACTCCTAACCGTTGAATTCTATGTGCACAGAATGTATAATTAGTACAATACATATGAACGTATTGGTATACCTAAATTTACTACAACACTTGTTCAACTGAATTTAACTCAATACGAAAAGACTAAACAATAAATTAATTGGAAACTGAGACCCAAGCGAGTAGGAGCTAATTTATTCTTTTTTCTCCCCTGGAATATTTTTATAATTTTCTGTTTAATTCACTTCATATTTTGGCTTTAAAGCAATAGCCTAATACAGTTACAATTACATTAGTCCATACACCAAAGTTATTACGTTATCAGCACGGGTATTGCTATTACCCTGATTTTGAGTAAATCAAACTGTAGAAGTCCTCCGCTTAGACACTGGCTAGTGCAACCGAGAATTATTTGTAATTTCAGAAGTAGTCGAAAATCTCAGAGCTATCTACTTAAAGTTGTAGTGACTGTTTAATCCCTTTGGAAAAGTCTACACAACCAAATATTCTATTTAGTCTGTTTGGACAAAAAAATTTATGGATTCTATTTAATCCATTGAGGTATAGAATCTTATTTCTTATATAATCTGTTTGAAAAAAGATGAAATTAGCAATCTGTCTGATATGTTTGAAAGAGATCTCATCAAAGTTGCGGCGAGCCAACGACACTACTATATTTAATCAACTCAATAGAACTGCCTATAAAGCGGATCTAGAGGAGGTTTAGTAAGTAAACTTGAAGATATAAGCTATCATTTATCCCTTAAAACGGATTTATTGATAGTAGACATATTCGGGGAAAAAGGTGGCTCAGACAAGGATCACAAGGATCATTTTTAAAAATTCGAAGTTCAAAAGAAGAATAGAATTTACCTTCTAAACGCTACGTACCTCCGTGAGGGCGCGAAATAAGCTGTTTGTCATTTTAGAGCGCATAAATCAAATTTCAGGGCCTGTTGTCCTGAGATTTAATAATCCAGGTCCGGGACGGTAGTGCTACCTCCTTCAAATTTTAAAAATGTACCAGTTTAGTCTTGGATGTTTATCTGGAAGACGGAAAACCTGGGAAAACAAATCAGCCTTTAAATTGAAGCCATATGAAGTAAACGCTCAAAAAAAGCAAAAATTGGACAAAAAACTAGGCAATTCAAATTCCGAAAGAGAAATTTCACTTCCTCCTGAACTCCTAGCTAGGGCGAGTCGACATGCTACCCGTCGGTGGAAAAATTTACAGCAGCATTACAATGAAGTATCTGAAAATTTGCAAAGGCCAAATTCAAAGCAAAAAAGCGAATCCAGTCCAGTCAACAATGACAGAGGACGAAATAACGAATTAGGTCCAGTCGACGACGACGGAGGACAAAATACCTAAGAAAAGGACACACCTGGACACCAGTCATGAAAAATTTAAGATCCGCATTAAGTCTGACGAAAAGGCAAAAAGTGAGGAAACAATACCTTATTTAATTGGAACAATGAAGTCTTTTAATGAACATAAGCCCAAAAGGCACAACAGCCAAGTTTAAACTTGCCGAATAATAAGCCGTACATGCAGGACATACCTTAACGTCCAGTACGCGCGCACGCTATGTATAACTGTGCCATGAACAAATTCAATGAAGAACAGGAGGAGAAATAATTTTAAATTCCCTAAAACTCTAACAATTGAAGAAAAAATAGAAATTATACGAAAATAAAGTGAGTTATCAACTGCCTCAGATTTAAATCAAATACATTCATGAAATTCATTAAATTTCCCAGTATTGAACAGCGAAGATGCCAGCAGTTATCAGTCACAATCCAAAGTGCTCAGCAAAAACGACTCAGACTACACAGTCAGTTTTAAAGAAATTGAAAACAAAAATGAAGATTTAGAATCAATTCTCAAAGAATCAATAGTGGAACTCCACGGCTTAATTCGAAAAGCACGCAAGCGACGTAGGGAGATTTACTCAGAAACATCCTAGTCCTCTACAAATGTAGTTTACGTTGACAAGCTCAACAATACAAATTTGCGACAAGAAATAGTTGCAAACCTGTTTTTACTGATTAATAATCAAGACCAGTACATGAGCCACATTATAGGATACTACATCCGTTTGAAACCCAGAAAACGAAGAAAGCTGTTTAAGATAGTCACAGCTAGGGGGACACCGAGACAAGTGAAACATTCAAGATGACCACTCTCAGCAATATACTGGCGGACATACCAGATGTCATAGTTCTGAATGACTACACATTCCTCACTCTAGTACATAAAGCTTCTACAAACCAGCATCAAAGCCTAGCAACTGGCTACAAGAATTCTACTGATTATATTCCCTACAAAGGAAAAGATGAAGTGAAAACAAAGGAAGCTCAGGCCCAGCCCGTGAACTTCTCATATCATCCAGCTTCACAGCAAGCAACATTTACACAAGGACTCATTGACGATTGAAACAATCTCGATCATAATAGCAAAAATAAGCCCATCACTCAGCAAAAAGGAAAGTCGAAGGGCGTATCCAAACTCACCCTGTTTACAGTCCAAAAAGGTAAACAAAATACCGACACAAATAGGAAAACTTATCTTTACTACAAGATCTTAGACATTACAAGACTTTAACATAATCAAGGAGAACATTTCAACGGACCTTGAAGTTATCAAGAAGCAGTTAAGTCCATTGAAAGCACACTCTGGAAGATGGCTATAGACAGAGAAATGGATGCTCATATGAAAAACGGTATATAAAAGCTTTTCTTGAGACTCTCAAATCAAGAGATTTGCAAAGTCATCTGGACATACTCTCATTGTGTGAGAACTGATACATACTATGCCCAGCTCATTACAACTAACTACCGACACATTGGTAAGAGATACGACCTAGTAGTCCACACTGCCACCACAAAGATTATTTTGGCAGACGCAGGTAGTAAAGGAAAATACCTGGCAGGACTCATACTCAAGTTACCTACTCACGCAGTCCACATTTACGATCCAGTACTATGCATAGAACCACCAGATAGTTACAGAAACAACTACAAGCTAGTTTATAATACGGGCATCTCACTCCGCACCATGAAAGAACATACAAAGTATAGCGGACGTATCCACTCTCATCTAGAGAAGCAACAATTTCACAGATGCAATTATGAAGAATCCTTATTTATTCAATCATATACGGACCCTCATAGGGTAGCAAACAGAACATGTGTTCTCCTAGAAGGACGAGAAGCGCTAGTAACAGCCACCTTCAGACAAGACATCTTTCGAATTGCAGACGAATTAAACAGTACATCCGGCGTAGAAACAAAGCTCAATTCAACACACTGGAACCATATAGATGTTTACATCACAGACCCATACTTGAGCATTTTTCAAGAAACAAGGATCAGCAGTCTGCACGACCAACTGAAGGAACAAGATGGTGAAGAAACCACCACTCCAAGTTTAACCCAACCTTTGACTCATAATCCTGATTTACTAGAATCAGATTACATGGAATGCTATAACCTACTATGTGGTCTCCTACACATACGAGACTCCGCACGACCAGAAATTTCCCGCATTATGGAGAAAATTTCAGACAAAACTGGTAATTACACCGTACGAGACTACCTTTTAGTCAAGAAGCTGATCAACTACCTGTACACCACAATAGACGATAACCTTTGTTATTTCTACAATTCTAAATATACGCAAGGGAATTTGGAAGTCCAATATGCAGTTAAAGTCCAATGTGGTACGCTACAGCATCTCGTCCATCGCTTTGGAGGATGCATTACATTAAACAAGTCCGCAGTACACTGGAACACGTCCACTGTGAGGGGGGAAAGCAAGGACAAAGCTTATAACGAGATAGTAGCAATTTACGAAACTCAAAAAGCAGCTTCAAAGCTACATATGCTCACCTGTGAAATGGGCCTCAGAAAATCGCTCACACCGATTTTCCGATTTTTTACTTATCAGCCTCAGCTAAATACCTAAAAATGCTCTATTAAGAAGCAAAATTGAAATATTAGACATGGAAAGAAAACCGTAAGCTCTAGTGCCTTGAAGAAATGGTAAAAAAAGGCATACTTAAACCCAGACAAGAATATACCTTGCAAGCAGAGCTATATAGCCAGGAAGTTTTATGGTTCAAGCTAGAAAAAGATAAACGAGATCTTGGAATATCAAACAGACGAATTCAAATGAAGTTGTTGCAAAGCCTAGCTTTCTGTAAAAGACTAATTAAAGGTACCTTTATCTTACAACATTACAGCAAGAAACTCCCTTGTCCACTATCCAAAAAAGAGATGGACGCAAGACGAAGAAAAAGAAAGCCTTTCACAACAGCAGACTTAAAAGAAATCGGGGAACACCCAGTCAGCCACAGACAAATAGACGAAATCGGAAAATTACGAAATTTGTCACTGATAGAGGACAACACAGAGCTCTCCAGCAGTCAAGACTCTAAGCAGACAAAAACCTGAGCGGTCAGAAAAGTGAAAGCACAACCAAAAGAGCAAGCAAGCCTCGTTAGGCTGAAGAGACAACCAAGTTGTCCTATAATACAAGCCTCACATGAGCACAACAATTCCTAGCACACAAGAGGAAGTTCTCTACAAGTAAAGAAAAACCTTGTCATGATCATGCTATTATTTCATATAATAGGCAGTGGGATACTCAAATAGTCCAAATCCGCGGAAACAAGCTCCATGCACTCACCAGGACCCTCGTTACTTACGTTGCTACACGCACACAATCTTGGAAGAGGACTTAAAGCACGCTACGGGATAACGAGATATTACTCGCCTTGTCCAGCGTATGCAGAAGATTGCGACATCCCCAAACAAGGAAAGTCAACCAAAAAATTTGAAGCGTTCGAACTGAACCCAAAAGCTCTGAATTCATTACGAATACGTAAAAGCAAGCCAGTACACTCAGGCAGTTTATCACGATCATCACTCAATCAAAGAATAAAATTCCCTAGAACCTTAGCAGTCAGTAGGGAAAAAGGACATTCAAATATCTTGCTGTCTGGTGTTTTCGGAAGACCGCAAGTGCGAGCTAGAAACAAAACCTTGATGGAAAACGGAATGAAAGCCTTTAACTATAAAGCTAAATAAAGTTCCAAAAACTTAATATCATTTTAATTAATTTCATCGAGCACAGATGAACATTATGTGAAGGGACAGAGAAGACACTAGAAGTGTAATCTCCCTATAGGCATCTACTACAGTCTCTACGATCTCGAAATGGAAATTGAAATGGAACAGGTAGCAACTAATGAAACCACAGAACAAATTGAGATAGAAGATAAAGCAAGTAACCCGGCCATCACCTTACATTATAAGCATTCGAAACAAAAGCCAGAGAAACAAGAAGACCTAAAGTATTACTATATTTTTGATAATAATTTTTTCAGTCGGACCTTAAATGCAGGTCTCAAATCTGTAGAAAACATAAACCACAATCTAATTGTCCTTACTGAAATGCATGAACTCCGTCACCATAAGCCACAAAAAATAACGAAGAAAGAGGCCTCGGATATCCCAAGCCCACAGTTCTTAACCAAGAGTACAGAAGTAACAATAGTCGTATCAATAAATCTATTTCTCTCGGCCTTGAATAGCTCGAAATAAGCGCCATTTGTAGGCGCTACGATAGACACAAGTCGAAACGTAATTGAAAACTAAGACCTGAGCAAGTAGGAGCTAATTTACTCTTTCTATTTCTCTGGAATATTTTTATAATTCTCTTTTCAATTCACCTCATATTTTGGCTATGGACCAATAGCCTGATAACGTTACAATTACATTAGTCTATACACTTAAGATATTAGTTCCATTACCATGTTTTCGTAAAGTGCAAAATGTTCCATTTAGATGTTTTTGTAAAGTGCAAAATGTTTCATTTATATGTTTTAGAAAAGTGCAATGTTACATTTGCATGATTTTTGAAACGTGTAAAATGTTTAATCGAAATGTTTTTGAATATCGTACAATCTACATGTATTAGAGAAGTGCAAAATGTTCCATTTACATGCTATGAAAAATGAAAAATGTTCTATTAAAATTTTTAACAAAAGAACGAATTGTTCCATTTAAATTTTTTAGAAAAGTTTAAAACGTTCTATTAAAATGTTTTACGAAAGTGCAAAATGTTCCATTTACATGTTTGTGGAAAAGTGCAAAATGTTCCATATAAATGTTTTAGAAAAGTGCAAATTGTTCCATTTACATGTTTTATAGAAGTGCAAAATGTTCCATTTACATGCTTTTTAAAAGTGCAAATTGTTCCATTTACATGTTTTAGAAAAGTGCAAAATGTTCCATTTACATGCTTTAAAAAATGAAAAATGTTCTATTTAAATTTTTAACAAAAGTAAAAATTGTTCCATTTAAATTTTTTAGAAACGTTTAAAACGTTCCATCAAAATGTTTTAGGAAAGTGCAAAATGTTCCATTTACATGTTTTTAGAAAAGTGCAAAATGTTCCATATAAATGGTTTAAAAAAGTGCAAATTGTTTTATTTACATGTTTTAGAAAAGTGCAAATTGTTAATTGTTCCATTTACATGTTTTAGAAAAGTGCAAATTGTTCCATTTACATGTTTTAGAAAAGTGCAAAATGTTCCATTTACATGTTTTTTAAAAGTTCAAATTGTTCCATTTACATGTTTCAGAAAAGTGCAAAATGTTCCATTTACATGCTTTAAAAAATGAAAAATGTTCTATTTGTATTTTTAACAAAAGTGCAAATTGTTCCATTTAAATTTTTTAGAAAAGTTTAAAACGTTCCATTAAAATGTTTTAGGAAAGTGCAAAATGTTCCATTTACATGTTTTTAGAAAAGTGCAAAATGTTCCACATAAATGGTTTAGAAAAGTGCAAATTGTTATATTTACATGTTATAGAAAAGTGCAAATTGTTCCATTTACATGTTTTAGAAAAGAGCAAATTGTTCCATTTACATGTTTTAAAAAAGTGCAAAATGTTCCATTTACATGTTTTTTAAAAGTGCAAATTTTTCCATTTACATGTTTTAGAAAAGTGCAAAATGTTCCATTTACATGCTTTAAAAAATGGAAAATGTTCTATTTAAATTTTTAACAAAAGTGCAAATTGTTTCATTTAAATTTTTTAGAAAAGTTTAAAACGTTCCATTAAAATGTTTTAGGAAATTGCAAAATGTTCCATTTACATGTTTTTAGAAAAGTGCAAAATGTTCTATTTACATGTTTTAGAAAAGTGCAAATTGTTCCATTTACATGTTTTAGAAAAGTGCAAATTGTTCCATTTACATGTTTTAGAAAAGTGCAAAATATTCCATTTACATGTTTTAGAAAAGTGCAAAATGTTCCATTTACATGTTTTAGAAAAGTGCAAATTGTTCCATTTACATGTTTTTAGAAAAGTGCAAAATTTTCAGACGATCTTTAACAACATCACATTCTAGGTACTTTGATGTTCATAGCTGGATTCATTTCAGTGTGTCTGTGTGCTGAATTAAAGACGGTAACATATGTATAATTTGAATAGTACCATCAAGTACCATGCATCATATTGTTTTTGCCTACTCGAATGCAGAAAACTATTTAACTAAAATTGAACTGCCTTATCATAAAATTTTATTCACAACTCTTATCTTCGTTTGGTCTCTGCATCTGACAGCGTACAATTAATTTAGTATTGTAATAAAAACCACTTTCACCATTTGCTATTTAATGTTTCTGATTCCAATTCGGTTTTATGTTATGCAGTTTGTAAATTAGCTTTGGGTATTTTTAGTTAGTGCAAACAGTAGTTTTAGTAGATTAAACAATGCAATGTGAGCTAAAAGTATAACAGTATACTATTATATAATAAAAGTACATGTAACGCTTCGCAGCCTCAGTAGCAGACGGGTCTATCTACGCTCTACACTTTGTGTATCTAAATATGCAGTATTTAATTCGCTCATTTCTTTAGTCATTGGCATTGAGTAGGAAGCCTGTTCCCACTTCACGTTTTCCTGTCCGAATTCTGTCCATTCTGACGAATGAGTTAATAATAATTAAATGCAAAATCCGGGATGAGTTACGAAAATTGAAGATGATAAAAAAGTAATTTGAATCCACTATGCCTGTACCTACTCATAGGAAGCAACTTCCAGACTTTAAAATCTTTTAAAATTGTGAGTATTTAAATTTGGAAATACGGAATTTGCATAGTTGAGGGTGTGAATATGTTCATAAGAACCAAATTACATTTTGAGTTTCGTCGTTTGTATAAATTGCAAATCATTAAATTAATTTCAGGTAGTAGATTCAGCGGTTCTAGGGACACGGATATAATACAAGATACATTATTATTAATGAATGGTAAATAATTTCATTAATAAATTATTGATTAAATAATTATTGTGCAGACTCTCTAGTTTTGACTTAAATAACTTACAATAATTTGTTTTTTCCAACTTTTTTTAAGTTGGTATTGGTATGCTTATTAAAATTGCAAAATATTAGATTTACATATTCTTTAACAATTCAAAATGTTCGGTTGGCATGGCAAGTTTGGAAAAGTGCAATATATTGTACTTACATGTTTTGGAAATGCAAAATGGTCCATTTACATGCTTTTTAAAAGTGCAGAATGTTCCATATGTTGCAGATCTCTAATGTTTGATTACATAGCATCTCATTTGGTTTTCAGCATAATTGCAATAGAAAATACTACTAACAAAAAATGTACAGAAATAAAGACGCCAAAAATTGGAGATAGGGAGTTATGCTTTTAGTTGTGAGTTAAGGAACAGTGATGTTACAGCTAATAAGAACATATACATTATTTCAATGAGTTTATTATTCTTCTGTGTACTGCAATGTAAGTCCTACGAGTAATAAATTTTACATAGGCATGTCTCTTTTTGTTTTATGTACACGTCGCTGGGTGAGACTCTAAATAACCTTCCTAAAAGCCAGATTAAAAATCAGCTATCTGTCATAAAATTCCAGTAAATTGGAAAAATGCGCAAAATGGTACAGGCATTTAAAAGGCGCAAATTATTCTATTAACAAGTTTGGAAAAAAATGAAATGAATTTGCTTCATAAACTTTTATTTTTGAAAATTTCAAAATGTTCCATCTAAATGTTTTCATTGGGATGAGAACATTCAAATTTTAGGGTAGATAGTTTACTTTGTTTTGAGCCGAAAATGTGTTGTTCAGGTTCTTCACTCACGATGCTCTTACAGACAAAATTTAAAGCACTACTTCTGCGGGAAATTCTGTTAGTGGGGTTCGTAGGGGCTGTTTCACAACACCCTGCACCCCCAACTATTTGGAAAATGATTTAAAAACCGAGCCACGTCACTATAACAAATACAAATTCAGAATTTAAGCTGATGCCTAATCAAAAATCAAACTGATTCACACAGGAAAACCCAAACTAAAATGGTTTAATAGGTACACGGACATTTGCTACCCGGATATTCGCTACCCAAAGCCCAAACTAGGACATTCGCTAAATTTTGTTGCAGTATTGAAGTTTTGGATTTTTAAAGTTTTGCTCGCACTTACCGAGGTTTAAGGTTCCAGTCGTTCCACGTCCAGAAAAAGTTCAGTTCATTCAACTCTGTTTTTTACCTCCAGTTTCGGGCCTTCTGCACTGTTTCTGTTTCAAGATTCCTTTTCATAGTCGCAACTTCCGCCTTTCAATCATCACAGTAAGTAGACTTCTGCCTACCCGGGTATTTTCATTCAGTCGACAGATATCCGATTCGCTGAGCTCAAACTTTGAACGTAGTGTCGACTATTGGATCACTTTGAAGCTGAATGTGGCTGCGTGGGAATGCGAATTGTACTTTCCAGTTGTTGTTTTTCTTTGTCCCCGCCTCTTTTCCTCTCTGTCTGACTGAATGGTTGGTGACCGCGAAAGCTCCGCCCTGAACGAAGTAACGAAATTTTCCGCCACGACCGGACCGAGTGCGCAGAGTCCTGGGCGACATGTTGAGGACACGCCGTGTAGTTATCGTAGCTGACTGGATCCTGCATCATTTGGTTGATTTTCTACTCTAAGTACATGTTCTGTGGCAACTGTTGGAATATCAAATCCAGGTCTCGCACACTCTGGCCGAATACCTGAACCACTCCAATAATTACGAGGAAAATAATTTATAATGAAATGAGACACTAATAGTATGATACATGAATGTTAAGTTACAATTTAAAAAATAAATTACCCAGGATAAAATGAAAGCGAGCGGGAATGATGGCGTGAGCTGCAGAGTCCATTCCTACTACTAGACCCCCACACTACTAAGTTACCTGGTAGGTATTTCACTAATGGTGTATCATCCAAAAATCCTGCCTTTACTCTCCCCGATGTTCATCTCGACGCTTGCATTAAATTTGGATCTAAAATAATAGTTATCACAGACAAATGGAAGACATTTAGAGTCCAGGTGAAGAAGTTGCCGAGAATTATGCTCCAATTTCTCTGGATAATCCTGCTGCTGACTGAGCTGACTCATATTCTGGAAGCTGCCATGGGCCTGGACATGCTTCCTATTATGACAATTGCTATTCGGACTAGTTCGTTGGACGTAGATGATGACGGAGTCGGTGAGGAAGAACTTGTCCAGCTGCTGCTTCTTCAGGCATTCGCAGTAAAACTGAGACTTCCGACAACATCTCGTCTCCTTTTCTGCCTCCTACTCCCGCAAATTTATCTCGGGTAGTTCCGTCCAGCAGCCCAGGCGGATCCTGAGCACATTTACGTCCATGCACTACGACACACCTCCCGGCGGCCTCTTTTTAATCACTACGTGACCCATCTGCTCCTCCGCCCCCCTCAATTCCCCGTCCAGAAGAGTGGGGAGCTCCAAGCGCAAATCCATCTGCGGGTGGTTCAACGAGTCAAACAGAAGTGCCACCGGATTTAGGGAGCCACTTTCGTATCCCTGAAATATAAATCAATGATGAGCATGAGCATGCGCTGTTGATTACTTTATATAATTTATTTCGTGTGATTAAATATGAGTGAAGCCATAAACAAATCACGTTCATGACCCATCTAATAATCGCACCATACAATACAGTATTATTATAATTCAAGGTGTATTCATTATCAGTGATGCAAAAAAATCATTATTTTCGTGCTTTGCTAACATGCAAAACTAATTAGGGAAAATAGGGATATTCTAAACTCTAAGGGATCTTCCATAAATAAAATCATTGGTAGGGTGAGTAGGTCTAGTCAGATACTGATAACGTCCCATATTCAAGATAGCCGTTAACGAGGAGCAAAATTGATGACATGTGGGGTTCCTAACAAGTAAGATGATTTGGGTGACATTATTTATAGACGATCCCTAATATTGAATTAAATGATAACTTGCCTGTGAGAAGAAGTTGAGATATAAGGTACCTACTTTTGCTCTGCTTATGTCTCAGCGTCCGGCTCTGAATATTATTTTTAACATTACTTCAATTCTGCTGCGCGATGAGCATTTTGTGGATACTTTCCCCCGTCCATTGAACATAGTTGGCTTCTCAAATCTCATCCGTCGAATGACATCTTTCCTCTACAAGCAATGGAAACAAAATTGGTAATAATCAACAAAAAATATTGTATGGATATGGATTAGTAAAGCACCGTACAACTCCCAATAGTAAGCAGGTCAAGGTAATTCTACTGTAAATTCTCCGTAGTGTTTAACCGTACTGATAGAGACCCGCGCATTACCAGGATACATGCGGTAAATACGTAGGTACTTAAACAATTGTCATTCTTGGAACTGTTGGAGTAGTATGAGCGCTCAGGACTCGAATGGGAAATAGATAACACTCATTTGGTGTAATATCTTGAATAGTCTGTTCAACTTTCTTGGGAATATGACTGACCTTTGACCTTTGACCCTCACCCCCAGTTGGAAGTGTACGCGTACACATTATGCCACAGCTAAACAAATAGTGTCCACACAGTTAACTGCACTGTAATAGTACAGCACCAACACAGCTCTGTCTTGTCAATGGGTTAATGAGTTATTTTCCCTTCGAAATTCGCGTATAATAATGCCATAGAATAACCTTAAAATATTTCAATTTAAATTTGGTTTTCATGAGTTTCTATGTGAATGTTTCAAATGAGCAATTTTACTCAACAAATGCATAATGACGCATTTACTGTCAATACACATGATGATTTAGATCTCTTGTGAATATCATTAAAACGGCTTTTTCATGATTATTAAATCTGTAAAAATATGAAGATATGAAAACGAAAATATAGAAACGCATATTTAATAAACAAAGAAAAGAACCAATCGTGTTGCCAATCGAAGAAATTTTAATAAGACTTTTCAATAATTTAGAATTTAGGTACAAAATGTGGAATGAGTGAGAAGTCAAGTGGTGGAAACGACGAAAAAAGTTTAAATGGTTTTCACTAGATTGACTAACGGGCTCTCTTTGCGTGATACAGGTGGACAAAAATGAGTAACGTGAGGTGATTTGTGCATGAAAATAGGGAAACAGGAATTAGGAATTTTTATTTTACAGTAAAATAAGTGAAAAAAGGAAAATAGGTGAAGGACATAAATATGCAAGTATACGGGTCCAATTTCGAGTCTAATAGATTTTTAAAAGCTTACACGAGGGAAAATAGGGAAGAAAATTCATTAGGTCTTGAAGGGTACTCAGGTTATGATTAGGTTTCGTTAAGCCTTTTAGTTGCTAGGTGTTTGAAATGTGGAGGTGAGGACAGCGTTGGAATAAATCCAACCAATATAGCTGGACAATTTAGTATAAACTCCCGGATACCCCTTTGCGCAACCGTTGCCATTTGAGACAATTCCCACTACGACGTAGGAACCATTGTCAAGTTTTACAGCAAGGGGACCACCGGAGTCCCCCTTGCAAGCATCTGTATCCCCCTCTGAGTTTCCTGCGCACAGGGCAGTGTCTGGCAATTCCCAGTCAAGAACTTTGCTATACGCCTCGGCGCATTTTTGATTCGAAATAATAGGAACAATTGTCTTTTGCAGTATATTAGGAAAGCCGCCCTCTAGAGTTAAAGATCCCCATCCTGTTAAAAATGCTTCAAGTCCAGTTGCGTCGCAGTTTTGTTCCGGGAAAATCGGAGGATGAACCTCTTTGTCGAGTGCGAGTGAATTCTCTAAACGGACCAGAGCGATGTCATTGTAATCCGTGTTGAAGTCATACGCTTCGTGCACTGTAACTGCTTCTATCTTTCGAACTTGCTCTTGATCTTCTTGCACTTTTATGTCGTGCTGTCCAGCGACAACACGTAGGAAACGATAGTCCGTAATACGCACGCCATCTTGTGTGAAAAAACAATGCGCTGCCGTAAGAATGTAGATTTCATTCATAATAATTCCCCCGCAAAGATGATGACCCTCGGATGTGATCTGTACTTGATATGGAAACTCGTGAGGGGCAGCATCCATCCCATTCACAATTCTTGGTGGTAATTGTTGTGGAATTTGGGGTTTAGTTTGTCCATAATTTCGTTCATTCAGTTGGGTTGATGAACAAGTATTTTGAGGTGAGATGGTCGCACAAGCTCCTGGAAAGCTCAATTCTGTAACATTTTAAATGATAAATTAAAAATACTTGAACCACATTCTGACTATCATTACACATCATTTAAAACATTGCTACTTATACGAATTTCACAAGGTACGAAAGTCATGGTAAGATATTTTATACAAAAAACAAGGGCTACAGCCCTTGTTTTATAGTAGCCTTAACAGCAAAATAACGCATTTTGAATTTGCCGCCAAATGTTAGCTAAAGTGATATATTTTTTGAACGGTAACAATAAGGCAAAGGTAATTTCAATAGAGGCTTGTAAATCTTAATAAAAAATGTTTCAGGCGAAAATGTTTTGAGGCAATTTTCAGTTTTTGAAAAGAACACTTTTTTTTTAAATTTCCCGCTAAATCTTAAAACCAAAATTTCTACCCGTAAGTCAACGCAAATACACATAAATGATATACCATTAAGACTGGAATGAATAGGCAAACCTATTTAACTTGTAGTGCCAGCTCAAAGTTTTATTTTCAAAATTGACCGATGTTAATGCATGATATAGCATTTTAAAGCTCTTTAAAAATTAAAAAGAGGGTATTTTGTTTTAGGGTTGCGACGCAAAAAAAATTTAGGCGGAATTTTCAAAAAAAAGTAAGGTTTTAAAAACAAAATGGTGAAAGTTTGTGAGTAAATTCTACCAGAGTTCGTTATTCAGAATGTACTCGTCGTTACCTTTCGATTGGTTAATGAAACGTTGAAATTGGTCAAATATTTCGATATCGTGAAAAATCCTGTAAATTATGTAGATAGGTAGGAACAACTACAGTAGAATTTCCTCACACTTGGCCCTTTATTACCATTTTTTTAAACACTTTATTAGATTGAATTCTGATGTACAAGTTACCTTTAGTGTGGTCACGTGAGGGCTGGAGGACGTAAGAGTCGGATTGTTGGATGACATCTGCAGTTGTTGCCATTTGAACGGAGAGTGCCAGAGACACGACGATGCTCCAAAAAGCCATTCCAGAGGAAATCCGCGTAAATTTCCACGAAGTAAACTTGCTCAGTTGTTTTGTTTTTTAAATATTTTCTCAAACTTGACAGTTCCACGATGTTATCTCCCACCTTCTTGTCCAGTCGAACGGCTCAAATAAATGTAACACTCACGTGTCTATGTCTTTCATATATTTGTGTTAAAAACAAACAATAGACATAGAGCATGAGGTAAGAAACTTAGAATATTGGAATACAAATATTTATTTTAATGTACATGTTGTCATGATGTAAAAAATTATTCGCGATGACAACTTGTTAACGACGGAAATTAAATGTCTCATTAAATGAAGAACATGCTTTTTAGTTAACAATTATTTCAAGGGATCTTCCACCAATAACGTCATCAGCAAATCCCTACATGGTGTATTTTAACACGTACAACATCAAGATGAATAACCCTCACATAAATTACAGTGACCAATATTTTAGTAATGAGATAGAAACATCATCCACATTTATTTATGTACTTCTTTTGATCCTTCTTTGAACATAATTTACATGGCGACAGGCAGTTAGAACTTGGAAACGGTACCAATTTCGCAAGTGTTATTGAGATCGGAGTGTGAATATTTAATAGAATACCTAATGCGAGTTGTATGCTAATACCAGGAGGATGATATTACCACTCTAAAACTCTGCAATGTTTACCCTGGAAAACCGCACAATATTTTAACGATTTTTTTACGTCTACCACCCAGACGTTGAGGAGAAAGTTGAGAGCGAAACAGGATCTGGGCCAACTGCCAATACTGCACAGTCTACCATACAAAATTATTCGGAATCGTAATGAATTAGGTATTATTATATTACACTATTTTGTTTTTGCACATTCATTCAATGGCCTTATCTGCAGCAAATATATACACAGTAATTTGAGCACTATAGCAACACATCGTCAAAGTGCGGAAGCTACATGTAACTATAGCTCCTAATACCGTGTGTGAAGAACCAAGTGACCCACATCCATTTGTGGCTAAAAGCATTATCAACTATCTACACGAATATTTAAATACGTCTCAAGTGAATTTAAATAAAACATTTTGCACTTTTCAAAAACATGGTATAAGAACATTTTGCACCTTTTGAGAAACATTGAATTAGAACATTTTGCACCGTTTCAAATACATGAAATGAGAACATTTTGCACTTTTTCAAAACACATGGAATGAGAATATTTTGCACTTTTTTAAAAACATGGAATTAGGGCATTTCACGCTTTTTTAAAACTCCTCATTAATTGTTTACTGTTTAAATGCTTTTCATTTTTTTATGGCATAGCTCATTCTGATTCTAGCCTAAATTGGATATGGGTCATTTTGGTTCTTGACAGGCGATATGCAATTCATAAGTTAATGAAATTTAAATAAAGTTTTGTTTTCCAATTTCTGTTTCCATTTTCAACATTAACATGTGCAATTCATTTTCATGAGCGATTCCATATACAGGGTGGGCCGTGGGCCATTTATATCGGGGGATTCTAGCGGGCTATAAAAGCCAAGTTTATTATTTAAAGATACCCAGCAATACATATTTCAAAATATAGACAATTTCTTGGTAATTTATTAGACATCTCATTTATTAAAATAGGTTAGGAATAGGTTGCAAAATGGCCTTAATAACAAAAATCACCGTTTTTAGATTTTTTGGTCAATCCTAAAATTATTTTTTAACAATATTTATTTAAAATAAAATCGTAAAACAATGCAGACTGGAAACATTGGACTTTAAATATCCCGACAGATAAAAACCTGGCAAACATTTTAAAAATTTCAAATTTTCGAATTGTTTGACTTTCAAATTTTCAAAATTTGCAAAATATTTAAAATTTAAAATTTTGAAAAATTTTGCTAGTTTTTTTTTCTGTGGGGATATTTAAAGTCCAGTGTTTCTAGTTTTACGCTTTAGTTTTAAATCAAAGCTGTTGGAAAATAATTTCAGGATTGACAAAAAATTCCAAAAATTGAGATTTTTGTTAGTTTGGCCACTTTGTAACTTATTCTCAACCGATTTTAATAAATGAATGTCAAATAAATCTCCTAGAAATTTTCTTTATTTTGGCATATTGATAGGTATAATTATTTGAATCATAAACTTGGCTTTTATAGCCTGCGAGAATCCCCTGATATAAATGGCCCACCCTGTATAACATATAACTAAGGAACAAAATTGTATTCACATTAACTGTTTTTAATAATTTAAAAAAAAACATTTGTTTAATCTAACTTAGCCCGTGTATTTTCACCTACTTTGTCTCGTTTACCAAAATGACAAGGGGTCGTCCCTCACTAACGTTGCAAAGTAAGGAAAACTTTACACTCTCTCTCTCTTATCCAGTTTATCTTAAACACAATGCACGGTCATTTAAAACTTATGTACATGAGAATGAGACGTTTTATCCGTTCTTTTTCCCTTCCATAATTCTTAACGTCATTAATGAGCACCCGCAAAGTCCACGTCACGCACGAAATGGAATGGACCACAATCCGCAATGTGGCTGTTGACAAGAAAAGGTGCGATTTTCGATATGGACAATTAGCAGAGGCCCAATGCTTTAGTCATTCCACAAATCCTGGGCCAGATGTTAACGATCGCAATTTAAAATAAATAAATAAATTATTAATCAATTTTAGGGATATTTTAAATTTACTCGTTTCAGACGTCCGAATTTTACTGTTTTAATTTCATTTTGATTTTAACACGTCACACTCCATTCATAATGACATTTTGTTAACGACGGATATACAACT
The DNA here is from genome assembly GCA_949802685.1 of Dicyrtomina minuta. Lineage (NCBI taxonomy): Eukaryota > Metazoa > Arthropoda > Collembola > Symphypleona > Dicyrtomidae > Dicyrtomina > Dicyrtomina minuta. The sequence continues at coordinate 171,110,306 of OX461808.1, read as the reverse complement.
TTTTATTGAGAATGTGAATTTACGTATTTTCGGGATAAACAACGGCTCAACGGAGATGTGTACTTGTAATAACAATGACTGCCACTCATGAGTGCTAGTGATGAAAACAGGAATACCACTTTAATCCAGTTCATGATGTGCTGGTTACTCCTCAAGATACAGTAAAAAGACCATTGAAATTAATTTCCCTATTTTATACGCTCCACGTTGCTAGTATATCCTTAATTCTGACCTCATCTACGCCCTGAGAAACAGCTGAAAGAGTTGCTCAATCCGTAATAGAATGGAGGTGGGAGTGTGGATAGTAAATTAAAAAGAATAATTATTACATAACGTGAATTTATGAAAATAAATTTGAAACGCAATTTTTTATTAGTGATGCAGAATTTATTAAAACATGTAAATTATTTAATTTGAAACAAAAGTAACCGTTTTGTCTTCTTTTTGTGTTGTAATCGACAAAGTAATGTTGTGTTTGTTATTTGTTGATTGGTCTTGTTATAAGAATTTATTCACTAGCTGTCAGCGGTATACAACTAGCTTTATTACGCTTGCAGTAGCCTATTGGGGAATCAGAATTCAAGCCACGTTAAATTTTTGCTTTAGTTTGTCAGTCAAAACAATTAAGAATGCATTTTCAAGAATGGATATGGATGCTACTACATAGGACGCAACAACTTAATAATGTGTGTAACTACTCACCATTACAGCAGTCCCAGTAGCTCTTTGGACAGTCCGAAGGAGTCGTGCATCTAGGGACCTGAAAAGACTGTGAAGCGGACAGATTGAGCAGATGCGCCAAGACGACGAGACAGAAAAGCCACGCGAACCCGCTCATCCTCTTCATATTTTCTCCAATTCCTGAAAGACTCGAGACACGAACGACGAGAGCAGTGTATTCAGTTCAGTGGTGGAGGAAATAATTTTTCACAAATCAATTTTTCCGTTTCTGTTTCAAGGACTTGGATTTCCCATGGAGCATCTTACCCTTTGAGTGTACTTGCAATTAGGTCACGGCTATTGAATGGTGAATGGAGCCATTGATAATTATGAAATCCAATATCGTGAGTTAGGAACCAAAATGACCCATATCCAGTTTAAGCCTGAATCAAAATGAGCTATCTGTCATAAAAACAAAATTAAAAACATGCGTCAAATGATAATTCAGAGTTTGAGAAAAACGTCAAAAGTTCTATTTACATGTTTGAGAAAAGTGTAAAATGTTCTATTTAACTCTTTTCAAGAACGTGCAAAATGTTCCAATTTCAAGATTTTGAAAATGTGCAAAACGTTGTATTTACATATTTTTGAAAAGTGCAAATTGTTCTACTTAAATGCTCTCAATACATATTTGAATATTCGTGTAGATAGTTGATATTGTCTTTAGCTATAAATGGATAGGGGTCATTTTGGTTCTTCACTCACGATAAACAGCTACCATTGTACTGTCATGCACAGAGGTGGGTAGGTTAATGAAATGGGAGCGCGACCCACATTAAAGGCCGCACGGAGTGAATAATGCCGCATTGTAATTAATTGCAAAATGAAATAATTAATTGAATGCATCTTTCATCAAATGAGTGCAAAACAATGCATTATGCTTTAGGCTTTACAGCTCCTCCAGCTTAAATGGCTCCCATGCCCACAGTGATACAAAAGAATTTTCATATAATATTCCTAAGGGTCGTTCATACAGGATTTCCTGGATGAATTGATGATGCGATGATACACCTTTACTCGATTACTAACAAACAATTGCACCTCTTACAACACTAAAATATCCTCTTACATGCAGACGCTTCTCAGACCCACCCGCTTTTGCGATGACACTATTTATGAGTGGTCCCCCATTACTTCACTTAAATTTGTAAGGAGCATTCTACACTTTTTAAAAAGTCATTTAAATGTAATAATTTACACTTTTAAAAACGTGTAAATAGAACATTTTGTATTTTAAGAACAAATCAATGATACACTAATCACAGGTGTCATTTTTAAAAGCAATTCGTTCTCATTTAGAAACTCAACTAATAAACCAACTATACAAAAAATATAAAAGTATGACCATCTTCTCAGGAAAAAACGACATAAATTACAAAATTCGCATCTGTCAAAAATTTAAAAAAAAGGTTTATTTATCTATAGCACCTTTAGGATGTGAGAAAAGTAGGTAGGTATATAAATAAGGGGTTATCTGCAAATCACGTAAATGCAACGTCTGCACTTTTTTTATACATCTTATTAGGTTAATAGAACGTTTTCCTGTTTTCAAAAGCATGTAAATAAATCAATCTGAACTTCTCAAAAATATAAGTAGGCAAAAAAATTTCTTTCATAGTAAAGGGGTTTCCGGCTACATTTTCCACAAGTGCAAAATGTTCTATTTATATAATTTTGATAAGTGCAAACTGTTCTGTTTAAATGTTTTTAAAGAGTGCAAAATGTTCCATTTACATGTTTTTGAAAAGTGCAAAATGTTCCATTTACATGTTTTTGTAAAGTGCAAAATGTTGCTGTTAAAATATAGACATTACATCCAACATGTAATTGGATTTGATATATATATATAGTATATAGACATACATATATTTGACATTATTAAGTAGGTGTCATCATTGGACATCCTACATGTATTTCGTAGATCCCGTCCTCGGTAAGGAGGGATTCAGCACATTGCAAATTCTATACATTCTGTAACTTTTAATCATATTATTGGTAATATTGGATTATTCTTGTTTAGATGCAGAACGCATCATCTTTATTGTTAATGTCAAATTTTTATATCTCCTTTAACATAGGAGAGAATATTTGAAAATTATTATTGACTTTTTAGACGACAAGTATGATGAGCGTTTCCATATAAAAGCATTGTATGTTATTATTGCTGACAAGAGCGACACCTTATTCTCTCGTCACCCTGTCAAAGCCCATTACTTTTTATGACTTTATTCGTCGTCAAATGGCTATGTTTATTTCACAATACAGGATGGTTGAGCCATATTTATTTCATTTCAACCACCTTCTCAGCAGGACTCCTGACCGTTGAATTCTATGTGCACAGTATGTATAATTAGTACAATACATATAACTTATTGGTATACCTAAATTTACTACAACACTCGTTCAACTTAGTTCAACTCAATACAAAAAGACTAAACAATAAATTATCGGAAACTGAGACCCAAGCGAGTAGGAGCTAATTTATTCTTTCTTTTTCCCTGGAATATTTTTATAATTCTCTGTTTAATTCACCTCATATTTTGGCTATGAAGCAATAGCCTAATAAAATTACAATTACATTAGTCCATACACCAAAGTTATTACGTTATCAGCACGGGTATTGCTATTACCCTGATTTTGAGTAAATCAAACCGTTAAAGTCCTCCGCTAAGACACTCGCTAGTGCACTCGAGAATTCTTCGTAATTTCAGAAGTAGTCAAAAATCTCAGAGCTTCCTACTTAAAGTTGTAGTGACTGTTTAATCCCTTTGGAAAAGTCTACACAACCAAATATTCTATTTAGTCTGTTTAAACAAAACAATTTATGGATTCTAATTAATCCATTGAGGAATAGAATCTCATATCCTATATAATCCGTTTGGAAAAGGATGAAATTAGCAATCTGTCTATTATGTTTGAAAGAGATCTCATTAAAGTTGCAGCGAGCCAACGACACTACTATATTCAATAAACTCAATAGAACTGCCTATAAAGCGGATCTAGAGGAGGTTAAGTAAGTAAACTTGAAGATATAAGCTATCATTTATCCCTTAAAACGAATTTATTGATAGTAGACATATTCAGGGAGAACGAAGGCTCAGACAAGGATCACAAGGATCATTTTTAAAAATTCGAAGTTCAAAAGAAGAATAGAATTTACCTTCTAAACGCTACGTACCTCCGTAAGGGCGCGAAATAAGCTGTTTGTCATTTTAGAGCGCATGAATCAAATTTCAAGGCCTGTTGACCTCAGATTTAATAATCCAGGTCCTACACAAATCTTGCCAGGCTAAAACAAGTTACCTGGGGAATCTGAAACAACATAACTTGTACTTAAACCCATGAGAACGGTAGTGCTACCTCCTTTAAATTTTAAAAACGTACCAGTTTAGTCTTGAATGTTTATCCGGAAGACGGAAAATCTGGGAAAACAAATCAGCCTTTAAATTGAAGTTATATGAAGTAAACGCTTAAAAAAAGCAAAAATTGGACAAAAAACTGGGAAGTTCAGATTCCGAAAGAGAAATTTTACTTTCTACTAAACTCCTAGCTAGGGCGAGTCGACATGCTACCCGTCGGTGGAAGAATTTACAGCAGCATTACAATGAAGTATCTGAAAATTTGCAAAGGCTAAATTCGAAGCAACTAGACTCTGTGAGCCGTACAATTCCGGAGAAACCAAAAAAAAAGGTAGGAGTTTAGACAGATCCGTAACCGAAAAACTCCCAGAAGATTTACAAGAATTGCTTATTATTGGAATTTTCACTAAAGAAAAAGAAGAGTTCATAAATACCCTCAACTGTAATGAATACTAGAAGGTCAAGTTTGGCAATTGGTCATCGCTACTGAAAATCCCATACACAGGCAATCTAAATAAAGCCCTGTATCAAGCATGGATCGCATCCGATCATTATCACTGAGAACTCTCTAGGAAGGAAACTTTTAATTTCCTGATTTCTGAAGTTTAAAATAAAACAATTATCCTTTAGATGCACGAAACTCTCAAGGCAAGGTACCACGTACTTAAAGCAATGTCAAAAGACAAAATATTTACTCAGCTTCGCTGATCAACCCTAACACGGGAGACAATTTTCATCTGCATACGATGGAACGCACTAAAAATCCACACCAAGAGTACGACATAGATACAATCTAAATTCTGATTCAAATCATGATACCCAATTTCAGAAACGGAGATGTCTACCACGACTATCTAAAATCCTGGATTCTGCAAGCGACTCGGAGTCAAATCCTACACTGGATATTAAACAAAATACAAAAGTTCGAAACTAATAAGGAAATGCATGGAAGCCACCTCATTTCGTAATCTCAAGTTTTTAAAATTATAGAAATTGAAAACGGATTCAAGAGGAAACAATTTGAAATTCTCTTTCATTTCAAGCCTAAACTCTCAGCACCACATAAACCCATGATTACTGTAGAAGTCATCCTACAACCCAACTTCTATTCACCACCACAGAGGGCAATACCAAGATTATTGTCATTCCCCTTCTCAATTCAAGGAAAAGACAAGTTCGTCAAATTTCCGGAAGCGGCCGTAAAGCCTACAACAATGGATAAATCTGATCTATCCCTACTAAAAATAGACTCGGTTTCAGAATTTCAAGAATATAAGCCCATACCCGCAGGCATTGATTTAAACACGAGTATAGACCAGTCAACTATAACGGGGGACGGAATACCGAAAGAAGTCGAGTCGCCAATGACGAAGGACGGAAAAGCGAATCCAGTCCAGTCAACAATGACAGAGGACGAAATAACGAATTTAGTCCAGTCGACGACGACGGAGGACAAAATACCTAAGAAAAGGACACACCTGGACACCAGTCATAAAGAATTTAAGGTCCGCATTAAGTCTGACAAAAAGGCAAAAAGTGAGAAAACAATACCTTATTTAATTAGAACAATGAAGTCTTTTAATGGACATAAGCCGCAAGAGGCACAACAGCTAAGTTTAAACTTGCCGAATAATAAGCCGTACATGCAGCACATACCTTAACGTCCAGTACGCGCGCACGCTATGTATAACTGTGCCATGAACAAATTCAATGAAGAACGGGAAAAGAAATAATCTTAAATTCCCTAAAACTCCAACAATTGAAGAAAAAATAAAAGTTATACGAAACTAGAGTGAGTTATCAACTGCCTCAGATTTAAATCAAATACATTCATAAAATTCATCGAATTTCGCAGTATTAAACAGCGAAGATGCCAGCAATTATCAGTCACAATCTAAAGTGCTCAGCAAAAACGACTCAGACTACACAGTCAGTCTCAAAGAAATTGACAACAAAATTGAAGATTTAGAATCAATTCTCAAAGAATCAATAGTGGAACTCCACGGCTTGATTCGAAAAGCACGCAAGTGACGTAGGGAGATTTACTCAGAAAAATCCTAGTCCTCTACAAATGTGGTTTACGTTGACAAGCTCAACAATACGGATTTGCGACAAGAAATAGTTGCAAACCTGTTTTTACTAATTAATAATCAAGACCAGTACATAAGCCACATTATAGAATACTACATCCGTTTGAAACCTACAAAACGAAAAAAGCTGTTTAAGATAGTCACAGCCGGGGGGACACCGAGACAAGTGAAACATTCAAGATGACCACTCTCAGCAATATACTGGCGGACATACCAGATGTCATAGTTCTGAATGACTACACATTCCTCACTCTAGTACATAAAGCTTCTACAAACGAGCATCAAAGCCCAGCAACTGGCCACAAGAATTCTACTGGTTATATCCCCTACAAAGGGAAAGATGAAGTGAAAACAACGAAACCTCAGGCCCGGCCCGTAAACTTCTCATATCATCCAGCTTCACAGCAAGCAACATTTACACAAGGACTCATCGACGATTGAAACAATCTCGATCATAATAGCAAAAATAAGCCCATCACTCAGCAGAAAGGAAAGTCGAAGGTCGTATCCAAACTCACCCTGTTTACAGTCCAAAAACGTAAACAAAATACCGACACAAATAGAAAAACTTATCTTGACCACAAGATCCCAGACATTACAAGACTTTCACATAATCAAAGAGAACATTTCAACGGACCTTGAAGTTATTAAGAAGCAGTTAAGTCCATTGAAAGCACACTCTGGAAGATGGCTATAGACAGAGAAATGGATGCTCATATGAAAAACGGTATATGAAAGCTTTTCTTGAGACTCTCAAATCAAAAGATCCGCAAAGTCATCTGGACATACTCTCATTTCGTATGAACTGATACATACTATGCCTAGCTCATTACAACTTACTACTGAAACATTGGTAAAAGATACGACCCAGTAGTCCACACTGCCACCACAAAGATTATTTTGGCAGAAGCAGGTAGTAAAGGAAAACACCTGGCAGAACTCATACTCAAGTTACTTCCACATTTACGATCCAGTACTATGCATAGAACCACCAGATAGTTACAGAAACAACTACAAGCTAGTTTATAATACGGGAATCTCACTCCGCACCATGCAAGAACATACAAAGTATAGCGGACGTATCCACTCTCATCTAGAGAAGCAACAATTTTACAGATGCAATTATGAAGAATCCCTATTCATTTAATCATATACGGACCCTCATGGGGTAGCAAACAGAACATGTGTTCTCCTAGAAGTACAAAAAGCGCTAGCAACAGCCACCTTTAGACAAGACACCTTTCGAATTGCAGACGAATTAAACAGTACATTCGGCGAAGAAACAAAGCTCAATTCAACACACTGGAACCATATAGATGTTTACATCACAGACCCATACTTGAGCATTTTTCAAGAAACAAGGATCAGCAGTCTGCACGACCAACTGAAGGAACAACATGGTGAAGAAACCACCACTCCGAGTTTAACCCAACCTTTGACTCATAATCCTGATTTACTAAAATCAGATTACATGGAATGCCATAACCTACTCTGTGGTCTCCTACACATATGAGACTCCACACGACCAGAAATTTCCTGCATCATGGAGAAAATTTCAGACAAAACTGGTAATTACACCGTACGAGACTACTTTTTAGTCAAGGAGCTGATCAACTACCTGTACACCACAATAGACGATAACCTTTGTTATTTCTACAATTCTAAATATACGCAAGGGAATTTCGAAGTCCAATATGCAGTTAAAGTCCAATGTGGTACGCTACAGCATCTCGTCTATCGCTTTGGAGGATGCATTACATTAAACAAGTCCGCAGTACACTGGAACACGTCCACTGTGAGGGGGGAAAGCAAGGACAAAGCTTATAACGAGATGGTAGCAATTTACGAAACTCAAAAAGCAGCTTCAAAGCTACATATGCTCACCTGTGAAATGGGCCTCAGAAAATGGCTCACACCGATATTCTACTTATCAGCCTCAGCTAAATACCTAAAAATGCTCTATGAAGAAGCAGAATTGAAACATTAGACATGAAAAGAAAACCGTAAGCTCTGGTGCCTTAAAGAAATGGTAAACAAAGGCCTACTTAAACCCAGACAAGAATATACCTTGCAAGCAGAGCTATATAGCCAGGAAGTTTTATGGTTCAAGCTAGAAAAAGATAAACGAGATCTTGGAATATCAAACAGACGAATTCCAATGAAGTTGTTGCAAAGCCTAGCTTTCTGTAAAAGACTAATTAAAGGTACCTTTATCTTACAACATTACAGCAAGAAACTCCCTTGTCCACTATCCAAAAAAGAGATGGACGCAAGACGGAGAAAAAGAAAGCCTTTCACAACAGCAGACTTAAAAGAAATCAGGGAACACCCAGTCAGCCACAGACAAATAGACGAAATCGGAAAATTACGAAATTTGTCACTGATAGAGGACAACACAGAGCTCTCCAGCAGTCAAGACTCTAAGCAGACAAAAACCTGAGCGGTCAGAAAAGTGAAAGCACAACCAAAAGAGCAAGCAAGCCTCGTTAGGCTGAAGAGACAACCAAGTTGTCCTATAATACAAGCCTCACATGAGCACAACAATTCCTAGCACACAAGAGGAAGTTCTCTACAAGTAAAGAAAAACCTTGTCATGATCATGCTATTATTTCATATAATAGGCAGTGGGATACTCAAATAGTCCAAATCCGCGGAAACAAGCTCCATGCACTCACCAGGACCCTCGTTACTTACGTTGCTACACGCACACAATCTTGGAAGAGGACTTAAAGCACGCTACGGGATAACGAGATATTACTCGCCTTGTCTAGCGTATGCAGAAGATTGCGACATCCCTAAACAAGGGAAGTCAACCAAAAAATTTGAAGCGTTCGAACTGAACCCAAAAGCTCTGAATTCATTACGAATACGTAAAAGCAAGCCAGTACACTCAGGCAGTTTTTTACGATCATCACTCGATCAAAGAATAAAATTCCCTAGAACCTTAGCAGTCAGTAGGGAAAAAGGACATTCAAATATCTTGCTGTCTGGTGTTTTCGGAAGACCGCAAGTGCGAGCTAGAAACAAAACCTTGATGGAAAACGGAATGAAAGCCTTTAACTATAAAGCTAAATAAAGTTCCAAAAACTTAATATCATTTTAATTAATTTCATCGAGCACAGATGAACATTATGTGAAGGGACAGAGAAGACACTAGAAGTGTAATCTCCCTATAGGCATCTACTACAGTCTCTACGATCTCGGAATGGAAATTGAAATGGAGCAGGTAGCAACTAATGCAACCACAGAACAAATTGAGATAGAAGATAAAGCAAGTAACCCGGCCATCACCTTACATTATAAGCATTCGAAACAAAAGCCAGAGAAACAAGAAGACCTAAAGTATTACTATATTTTTGATAATAATTTTTCCAGTCGGACCTTAAATGCAGGTCTCAAATCTGTAGAAAACATAAACCACAATCTAATTGTCCTTAGTGAAATGCATGAACTCCGTCACCATAAGCCACAAAAAATAACGAAGAAAGAGGCCTCGGATATCCCAAGCCCACATTTCTTAACCAAGAGTACAGAAGTAACAATAGTCGTATCAATAAATCTATTTCTCTCGGCCTCGAATAGCTCGAGCTAAGCGCCATTTGTAGGCGCCACGATAGACACAAGTCGAAACGTAATTGAAAACTGAGACCTGAGCAAGTAGGAGCTAATTTACTCTTTCTATTCCTCTGGAATATTTTCATAATTCTCTTTTCAATTCACCTCATATTTTGGCTATGGACCAATAGCCTGATAACGTTACAATTACATTAGTCTATACACTTAAGTTATTAGTTCCATTACTATGTTTTCGTAAAGTGCAAAATGTTCCGTTTAGATGTTTTTGTAAAGTGCAAAATGTTTTATTTATATGTTTTAGAAAAGTGCAAAATGTTACATTTGCATGATTTTTGAAACGTGTAAAATGTTTAATTGAAATGTTTTTAAATATCGTACAATCTACATGTATTAGAGAAGTGCAAAATGTTCCATTTACATGCTATGAAAAATGAAAAATGTTCTATTAAAATTTTTAACAAAAGAACGAATTGTTCCATTTAAATTTTTTAGAAAAGTTTAAAACGTTCCATTAAAATGTTTTACGAAAGTGCAAAATGTTCCATTTACATGTTTGTGGAAAAGTGCAAAATGTTCCATATAAATGTTTTAGAAAAGTGCAAATTGTTCCATTTACATGTTTTATAGAAGTGCAAAATGTTCCATTTACATGCTTTTTAAAAGTGCAAATTGTTCCATTTACATGTTTTAGAAAAGTGCAAAATGTTCCATTTACATGCTTTAAAAAATGAAAAATGTTCTATTTAAATTTTTAACAAAAGTAAAAATTGTTCCATTTAAATTTTTTAGAAACGTTTAAAACGTTCCATCAAAATGTTTTAGGAAAGTGCAAAATGTTCCATTTACATGTTTTTAGAAAAGTGCAAAATGTTCCATATAAATGGTTTAAAAAAGTGCAAATTGTTTTATTTACATGTTTTAGAAAAGTGCAAATTGTTAATTGTTCCATTTACATGTTTTAGAAAAGTGCAAATTGTTCCATTTACATGTTTTAGAAAAGTGCAAAATGTTCCATTTACATGTTTTTTAAAAGTTCAAATTGTTCCATTTACATGTTTCAGAAAAGTGCAAAATGTTCAATTTACATGCTTTAAAAAATGAAAAATGTTCTATTTGTATTTTTAACAAAAGTGCAAATTGTTCCATTTAAATTTTTTAGAAAAGTTTAAAACGTTCCATTAAAATGTTTTAGGAAAGTGCAAAATGTTCCATTCACATGTTTTTAGAAAAGTGCAAAATGTTCCACATAAATGGTTTAGAAAAGTGCAAATTGTTATATTTACATGTTATAGAAAAGTGCAAATTGTTCCATTTACATGTTTTAGAAAAGAGCAAATTGTTCCATTTACATGTTTTAAAAAAGTGCAAAATGTTCCATTTACATGTTTTTTAAAAGTGCAAATTTTTTCATTTACATGTTTTAGAAAAGTGCAAAATGTTCTATTTACATGCTTTAAAAAATGAAAAATGTTCTTTTTAAATTTTTAACAAAAGTGCAAATTGTTTCATTTAAATTTTTTAGAAAAGTTTAAAACGTTCCATTAAAATGTTTTAGGAAAGTGCAAAATGTTCCATTTACATGTTTTTAGAAAAGTGCAAAATGTTCTATTTACATGTTTTAGAAAAGTGCAAATTGTTCCATTTACATGTTTTAGAAAAGTGCAAATTGTTCCATTTACATGTTTTAGAAAAGTGCAAAATATTCCATTTACATGTTTTAGAAAAGTGCAAAATGTTCCATTTACATGTTTTAGAAAAGTGCAAATTGTTCCATTCACATGTTTTTAGAAAAGTGCAAAATGTTCCATATAAATGGTTTAGAAAAGTGCAAATTGTTCCATTTACATGTTTTAGAAAAGTGCAAATTGTTCCATTCACATGTTTTAAAAAATCCGGCGCTTCGCGCCGGAATTGCCTACCGTGGGCCCGAAGTAGATGCTGAGCTTACAGCGAATATTGACTCCAGTCAATCGATGCATCTTTTCACATTATTTACATAAAATACACTCTATACCCTCTAAAGTGCAATATTTTAGTGACGACATTGTTGGACGAACCTAATATGTACAATAATAATATTCCATTACTGACGCATTGCTGTTTACGGGACTCTAGGTGTCGCGTGCTCCATTCCAACCTTGGCTTTGAGGCTTCAAATTTTTAGAACATATTTTACGATTAACCCTGAATTGCCTCCCCCCCCTCCCTGAACCTAATAAGGATGATTTGTTGAGTAGGGGAGCATTAGTTTGCGGTTGGTAAAGCATTAGGCATAAGAAATATTTATATTTTTAAGATTCTGACTTGTTTCAATTCTTAAAACCTAGCCCCCCCTTCAAGAGATAATTCGTGGGGTTAGGGGTGCAAGTATTTAAAGTTTTTTATCCGTTTTAGCAAAGAAATTAAGATTTTTACGACGACATTTGTGGGTGACCCTATGTTCACCCCTTCTCCTTAAGGGGATACTTGGTGGGTGGGGGGTGCAAGTATTTAAAGTTTTTTATTGGTTTGCGCAAAAATAGATGAGATTTTAGGGACGTCATTTCTGGGTGACCCCAAGTTTACCCCTTCTTCTTATAGGCGATACTTTGTGGGTGGGGAGTGCAAGTATTTAAAGTTTTATATTGGTTTTAGCAAGAAAATTAAGATTTTTGGGACGTCATTTGTGAGTGACCCCAAGTACACTCCTCCCCTGAGGGGATACTCTAAGGGTGGGGGTGCAAGTATTTAAAGTTTTATATTTGTTTTAGCAAGAAAATTAAGATTTTAGGGACGTCATTTGTGAGTGACCCCAAGTACACTCCTCCCCTGAGGGGATACATAGTGGGTGGGGGGTGCAAGTATTTAAAGTTTTTAATTGTTTTAGCAAGAAAATTAAGATTTTTGGGACGTCATTTGTGGGTGACCCCAAGTACACCCCCTCCCCTTAGGGGATACTTTGTGGGTAGAAGGTGCAAGTATTTAAAGTTTTTTAATGGTTTTAGGAAGAAAATTAAGATTTTCGGGACATCATTTGTGAGTGACCCCAAGTACACCCCCTCCCCTTAGGGGATACTCTAAGGGTGGGGGTGCAAGTATTTAAAGTTTTTTAATGGTTTTAGCAAAAAAAAATAAGATTTTAGGGACGTCATTTGTGGGTGAACCCAAGTACACCCCCTGCCCTTAGGGGATACTTTATGGGTGGGGGGTGCAAGTATTTAAAATTTTTTTATGGTTTTAGCAAAAATAGTTAGGATAGTTGGGACGTCTTTGTGGGTGACCCCAAGTGCACCTCCCCCCTTAGGGTTACTTTGTGGGTGCGGGTAACTTCTGCTTGTAGCTGGTGCCGATGACTGGTGCATATTGCTGGTGCATTGACTAGCGCATGTAACGGAACCATTTAGCTGGTGCATTTGGCTGGTGCAAATGGGCAAGTTGAAATTCCGACTGGTGCGTATCTGGTCCATTTAGCTGGTGCATTTGGCTGATGCAAAGCGGCAAATCACCCGTTTTTCTCCAATGCTTTTAGAAGGCTAAAAAAGTTGGTCCAGTCAACTGTTAATTGTGAAAAACTGGTTAGTTCGATCGCTCTCAAAAACAATAGGGCACTTCTCATTTGCATTTCTGGCCATTTAAAAAATATTTGACGAATATCGCTTAAAAACTGTGACCTGTAGCGCATAAAGAACAGACAGACGGACAGACAGACAGACAGACGGACGGACATAGCCATTCCTATAGATGCTTAAGCTCAGCATCTAAAAAGTGCAAAATGTTCCATTTACAGGTTGTAAAAAAGTTCAAAATGATCCAGATGTGGCAGATCGTTAATTTTGGACCTAAAAAATGCTTTTTATTTGGGTTTTTCGCATAATGTGCAATAAGAAAATACTAGACGAAAACTGTACAAAATTAAATACACTAATAATTGAAAATGGGGAGTTTTGCATTTAGTGATAACATATAAATCATTTAAATGATTTCTTCATTCTCAGCTCGCCTGCCGTCCACAAAGAGGTACTTTTTGAAAATTTCGGCCATATGACCTCGTGGTGGGAACATTGAAAAAGTTTAAAATTTTTTTAATCTATTTTTTCATACACAAGATTGATCAACTCATCTTTACTATTATTCAATATTTCTCAATGAAGCAAGTGAAGCAGCATAATAATTACCTTGTTTCAAAGAATGGAAAACTTTATTATTATTTTTGAAGAATTATTGCATACAATGATTTTTGAGCATCTATTACAGCTTCACGTCTCTACGGATTGCATTTTACTTTGATTGCGGGTTGAAATTTGCAAGTAATTAATTAAAATTCGTCACATTGTGTGTACATCACATTATCATTCTCTCCCCACATGTACAAAACTAAAATAAACGAGGCAAGTATACTTATTCATGCATACTGAATGCATCCTCATCCTTGAATAGGTTGGGATAGAAACAATTAAATGGGGCACGACGACCCTTTGTAAAATGACTCAAATGGCAAAAATATTTTGCAAAAAATATGTAAATTTACAACGAGAGGCAGAAGGTATTTAAATAGTATCTGTCAGTTTTATTGCTCTGGATCCGGGATTTTATTTTATTTCAGTCAATTCATCCGATAAACAAATGGATCCCTTCTTTGTGTGGTGTGTTTCATTGCACAATGCTACATTAGGGGTCATTCACAATTGACGGCATCACGAAATTCTCATTTTACCACCCCAGTACTCCAATGTCATACGCTTAACCATTGCGTACATAGCTATCCCAAACGTGGAATGTCATGAGTAGCCAACTAGATCCATTGGGCCTAACGATGACGTCATTTTCAGACGATCTTTAACAACATCACATTCTAGGTACTTTGATGTTCATAGCTGGATTCATTTCAGTGTGTCTGTGTGCTGAATTAAAGACGGTAACATATGTATAATTTGAATAGTACCATCAAGTACCATGCATCATATTGTTTTTGCCTACTCGAATGCAGAAAACTATTTAACTAAAATTGAACTGCCTTATCATAAAATTTTATTCACAACTCTTATCTTCGTTTGGTCTCTGCATCTGACAGCGTACAATTAATTTAGTATTGTAATAAAAACCACTTTCACCATTTGCTATTTAATGTTTCTGATTTCAATTCGGTTTTATGTTATGCAGTTTGTAAATTAGCTTTGGGTATTTTTAGTTAGTGCAAACAGTAGTTTTAGTAGATTAAACAATGCAATGTGAGCTTAAAGTATAACAGTTTAATATAATATAATAAAAGTACATGTAACGCTTCGCAGCCTCAGTAGCAGACGGGTCTATCTACGCTCTACACTTTGTGTATCTAAATATGCAGTATTTAATTCGCTCATTTCTTTAGTCATTGGCATTGAGTAGGAAGCCTGTTCCCACTTCACGTTTTTCTGTCCAAATTCTGTCCATTCTGACGAATGAGTTAATAATAATTAAATGCAAAATCCGGGATGAGTTACGAAAATTGAAGATGATAAAAAAGTAATTTGAATCCACTATGCCTGTACCTACTCATAGGACGCAACTTCCAGACTTTAAAATCTTTTAAAATTGTGAGTATTTAAATTTGGAAATACGGAATTTGCATAGTTGAGGGTGTGAATATGTTCATAAGAACCGAATTACATTTTTAGTTTTGTCGTTTGTATAAATTGCAAATCATTAAATTAATTCCAGGTAGTAGATTCAGCGGTTCTAGGGACACGGATATAATACAAGATAAATTATTATTAATGAATGGTAATTAATTTCATTAATAAATTATTGATTGAATAATTATTGTGCAGACTCTCCAGTTTTGACTTAAATAACTTACAATAATTTGTTTTTTCAGCACGTTTTTTAAGTTGGTATTGGTATGCTTATTAAAATTGCAAAATATTAGATTTACATATTCTTTTACAATTCAAAATGTTCGGTTGGCATGGCAAGTTTAAAAAATTCAATATAATGTACTTACATGTTTTAGAAATGCAAAATAGTCCATTTACATGCTTTTTAGAAGTGCAGAATGTTCCATATGTTGCAGATCTCTAATGTTTGATTACATAGCATCTCATTTGGTTTTCAGCATAATTGCAATAGAAAATACTACTAACAAAAAATGTACAGAAATAAAGACGCCAAAAATTGGAGTTAGGGAGTTATGCTTTTAGTTGTGAGTTAAGGAACAGTGATGTTACAGCTAATAAGAACATATACATTATTTCAATGAGTTTATTATTCTTCTGTGTACTGCAATGTAAGTCCTACGAGTAATAAATTTTACATAGGCATGTCTCTTTTTGTTCTATGTACACGTCGCTGGGTGAGACTCTAAATAACCTTCCTAAAAGCTAGATTAAAAATCAGCTATCTGTCATAAAATTCCAGTAAATTGGAAAAATGCACAAAATGGTACAGGCATTTAAAAGGCGCAAATTATTCTATTAACAAGTTCGAAAAAAAATGGAATGAATTTGCTTCATAAACTTTTATTTTTGAAAATTTCAAAATGTTCCATCTAAATGTTTTCATTGGGATGCGAACATTAGAATTTTGTGGTAGATAGTTTACTTTGTTTTGAGCTGAAAATGTGTTGTTTAGGTTCTTCACTCACGATGCTCTCACAGACAAAATTTAAAGCACTACTTCTGCTGGGAATTCTGTTGGTGGGGTTCGTAGGGGCTGTTTCACAACACTCTGCAGCCCCAACTATTTGGAAAATAATTTAAGAAACAAGCCACGTCACTATAACAAATACAAATTCAGAATTTAAGCTGATGCCTAATCAAAAATCAAAATGATTCACACAGGAAAACCCAAACTAAAATGGTTTAATGGGTACACGGACATTTGCTACCCGGACATTCGCTACCCAAAGCCCAACCTAGGACATTCGCTTAATATTGTTGCAGTATTGAAGTTTTGGATTTTTAAAGTTTTGCTTGCACTTACCGAGGTTTGAGGTTCCAGTCGTTCCTCGTCCAGAAAAAGTTCAGTTCATTCAACTCTGTTTTTAACCTCCAGTTTCGGGCCTTCTGCACTGTTTCTGTTTCAAGATTCCTTTTTATAGTCGCAACTTCCGCCTTTCAATCATCACAGTAAGTAGACTTCTGCCTACCCGGGTATTTTTATTCAGTCGACAGATATCCGATTCGCTGAGCTCAATCTTTGTACGTAGTGTCGACTATTGGAGCACTTTGAAGCTGAATGTGGCTGCGTGGGAATGCGAATTGTACTTTTCAGTTGTTGTTTTTCTTTGTCCCCTCCTCTTTTCCTCTCTGTCTGACTGAATGGTTGGTGACCGCGAGGGCTCCGCCCTGAAGGAAGTAACGAAATTTTCCGCCACGACCGGACCGAGTGCTCAGAGTCCCGGGCGACGGGCGCTTTCGTGAGAAAAGAAGTCGATGCTCAGGGGATTCCGTTTGCAGTCCACGGGGAGACCCGGGTACACGCCGAGAATTGGCAATGTTTTTTTTCCTAAGAACGACAGGTCCGGCTGGTTCCCGATGCAGATGAGTACGTATGATGCCTGTTTAAATAGATACAAATTATCATACGCACACGCACTTGTTGTTTTAGTCATTCAATTTTGGAATTTTGAACTTCTGAGCTGAAAAAGAATAAAGTTACTTTAAGAGTGCCGCAGGAAACAGGTCCACAAAGTTTACCTTCCCAATATGGTCCGATTGGAGTGACATGTTGAGGACACGCCGTGTAGTCATCGTAGCTGACTGGATCCTGCATCATTTGGTTGATTTTCTACTCTAGGTACATGTTCTGTGGCAACTGTCGGAATATCAAATCCGGGTCTCGCACACTCCGTCCGAATACCTGAACCACTCCAATAATTACGAGGAAAATAATTAGTAATGAAATGAGACACAAATAGTATGATACATGAATGTTGAGTTACAATTTAAAAAATAAATTACCCAGGATAAAATGAAAGCGAGCAGGAATAATGGCGTGAGCTGCAGAGTCCATCCTTACTACTACACCCCCACACTACTAAGTTTTCTGGTAGGTATTTCACTAATGGTGTATCATCCAAAAATCCTGCGTTTACTCTCCCCGATGTTCATTTTGACGCTTGCATTAAATTCGGATCTAAAATAATAGTTATTACAGACAAATGGAAGACATTCAGAGTCCAGGTGAAGAAGTTGCCGAGAATTATGCTCCAATTTCTCCAAATAATCCTGCTGCTGACTGAGCTGACTCATATTCTGGAAGCTGCCATGGGCCTGGACATGCTTCCTATTATGACTATTGCTATTCGGACTAGTTCGTTGGACGTAGATGATGACGGAGTCGGTAAGAAAGAACTTGTCCAGCTGCTGCTTTTTCAGGCAGTCGCAGTGAAACTGAGACTTCCGACAACATCTCGTCTCCTTTTCTGCCTCCTACTCCCGCAAATTCATCTCGGGTAGTTCCGTCCAGCAGCCCAGGCGGATCCTGAGCACATTCACGTCCATCCACTACGACACACCCCCCGGCGGCCCCTTTCCAATCACTACGTGACCCATCTGCTCCTCCGCCCCCCTCAATTCCCCGTCCAGAAGAGTGGGGAGCTCCAAGCGCAAATCCATCTGCGGGTGGTTCAACGAGTCAAACAGAAGTTCCACCGGATTCAGCAAGCCACCTTCGTATTCCTGCAATAGAAATCAATGACGAGCAAGAGCATGCGCTGTTGATTACTTTATATAATTTATTTCGTGTGATTAAATATGAGTGAAGCCATAAACAAATCACGTTCATGACCCATCTAATAATCGCACCATACAATACAGTATTATTATAATTCAAGGTGTATTCATTATCAGTGATGCAAAAAAATCATTATTTTCGTGCTTTGCTAACATGCAAACCTAATTAGGGAAAATAAGGATATTCTAAACTCTAAGAAATCTTCCACAAATAAAGTCATTGGTAGGGTGAGTGGGTCTAGTCAGATACTGATAACGTCCCATATTCAAGATAGCCGTTAACGTGGAGCAAAATTGATGACATGTGGAGTTCCTAACAAGTGAGATGATTTAGGTGACATTATTTATAGACGATCCCTAATAATGAATTAAATGATAACTTGCCTGTGAGAAGAAGTTGAGATATAAGGTACCTACTTTTGCTCTGCTTATGTCTCAGCGTCCGGCTCTGAATATTATTTTTAACACTACTTCAATTCTGCTGCGCGGTGAGCATTTTGTGGATACTTTTCCCCGTCCATTGAACATAGTTGGCTTCGCCAATCTCATCCATCGAATAACATCTTCCCTCTACAAGCAATGGAAACAAAATAAGTAATAATCAACAAAAAATATTGTATGGATATGGATTAGTAAAGCACCGTACAACTTCCAATAGTAAACAGGTCAAGGTAATTCTACTGTAAATTCTCCGTAGTGTTTAACCGTACTGATAGAGACCCGCGCATTACCATCATACATGCGGTAAATACGTAGGTACTTAAAAAATTGTCATTCTTGGAACTGTTGGAGTAGTATGAGCGCTCAGGACTCGAATGGGAAATAGATAACACTCATTTGGTGTAATATCTTGAATAGTCTGTTCAACTTTCTTGGGAATATGACTGACCTTTGACGTTTGACCCTCACCCATAGTTGGAAGTGTACGCGTACACATTATGCCACAGCTAAACAAATAGTGTCCACACAGTTAACTGCACTGTAATAGTACACCACCAACACAGCTCTGTCTTGTCAATGGGTAAATGAGTTATTTTCCCTTCGAAATTCGCGTATAATAATGCCATAGAATAACCTTAAAATATTTCAATTTAAATTTGGTTTTCATGAGTTTCTATGTGAATGTTTCAAATGAGCAATTTTACTTAACAAATGCATAATGACGCATTTACTGTCAATACACATGATGATTTAGATCTCTTGTGAATATCATTAAAACGGCTTTTTCATGATTATTTAATCTGTAAAAATATGAAGATATGAAAACGAAAATAGTGAAACGCATATTTAATAAACAAAGAAAAGAACCAATCGTGTTGCCAATCGAAGAAATTTTAATAAGACTTTTCAATAATTTAGAATTTAGGTACAAAATGTGGAATGAGTGAGGAGTCAAGTGGTGGAAACGACGAAAAAAGTTTAAATGGTTTTCACTAGATTGACTAACGGGCTCTCTTTGCGTGATACAGGTGGACAAAAATGAGTAACGTGAGGTGATTTGTGCATGAAAATAGGGAAACAGGAATTAGGAATTTTTATTTTACAGTAAAATAAGCGAAAAAAGGAAAATAGGTGAAGGACATAAATATGCAAGTATACGGGTCCAATTTCGAGTCTAATAGATTTTTAAAAGCTTACACGAGGGAAAATAGGGAAGCAAATTCATTAGGTCTTGAAGGGTACTCAGGTTATGATTAGGTTTCGTTAAGCCTTTTAGTTGATAGGTGTTTGAAATGTGGAGGTGAAGACAGCGTTGGAATAAATCCAACCAATATAGCTGGACAATTTAGTTTAAAATCCCGGATACCCCTTTGCGCAACCGTTGCCATATGAGACAATTCCCACTACGACGTAGGAACCATTGTCAAGTTTTACAGCAAGGGGACCACCGGAGTCCCCCTTGCAAGCATCTGTATCCCCCTCTGAGTTTCCTGCGCACAGGGCAGTGTCTGGCAATTCCCAGTCAAGAACTTTGCTATACGCCTCGGCGCATTTTTGATTCGAAATAATAGGAACAATTGTCTTTTGCAGTATATTAGGAAAGCCGCCCTCTAGAGTTAAAGATCCCCATCCTGTTAAAAATGCTTCAAGTCCAGTTGCGTCGCAGTTTTGTTCCGGGAAAATCGGAGGATGAACCTCTTTGTCGAGTGCGAGTGAATTCTCTAAACGGATCAGAGCGATGTCATTGTAATCCGTGTTGAAGTCATACGCTTCGTGCACTGTAACTGCTTCTATCTTTCGAACTTGCTCTTGATCTTCTTGCACTTTTATGTCGTGCTGTCCAGCGACAACACGTAGGAAACGATAGTCCGTAATACGCACGCCATCTTGTGTGAAAAAACAATGCGCTGCCGTAAGAATGTAGATTTCATTCATAATAATTCCCCCGCAAAGATGATGACCCTCGGATGTGATCTGTACTTGATATGGAAACTCGTGAGGGGCAGCATCCATCCCATTCACAATTCTTGGTGGTAATTGTTGTGGAATTTGGGGTTTAGTTTGTCCATAATTTCGTTCATTCAGTTGGGTTGATGAACAAGTATTTTGAGGTGAGATGGTCGCACAAGCTCCTGGAAAGCTCAATTCTGTAACATTTCAAATGATAAATTAAAAATACTTGAACCACATTCTGACTATCATTACACATTATTTAAAACATTGCTACTTATACGAATTTCACAAGGTACGAAAGTCATGGTAAGATATTTTATACAAAAAACAAGGGCTACAGCCCTTGTTTTATAGTAGCCTTAACAGCAAAATAACGCATTTTGAATTTGCCGCCAAATGTTAGCTAAAGTGATATATTTTTGGAACGGTAACAATAAGGCAAAGATAATTTCAATAGAGGCTTGTAAATCTTAATAAAAAATGTTTCAGGCGAAAATGTTTCGAGGCGATTTTCAGTTTTTGAAAAGAACATTTTTTTTTAAATTTCCCGCTAAATCTTAAAACCAAAATTTCTACCCGTAAGTCAACGCAAATACACATAAATGATATACCATTAAGACTGGAATGAATAGGCAAACCTATTTAACTTGTAGTGCCAGCTCAAAGTTGTATTTTCAAAATTGACCGATGTTAATGCATGATATAGCATTTTAAAGCTCTTTAAAAATTAAAAAGAGGGTATTTTGTTTTAAGGTTGCGACGCAAAAAAAATTTAGGCGGAATTTTCAAAAAAAGGTAAGGTTTTAAAAACAAAATGGTGAAAGTTTGTGAGTAAATTCTACCAGAGTTCGTTATTCAGAATGTACTCGTCGTTACCTTTCGATTGGTTAATGAAACGTTGAAATTGGTCAAATATTTCGATATCGTGAAAAATCCTGTAAATTATGTAGATAGGTAGGAACAACTACAGTAGAATTTCCTCACACTTGGCCCTTTATTACCATTTTTTAAACACTTTATTAGATTGAATTCTGATGTACAAGTTACCTTTAGTGTGGTCACGTGAGGGCTGGAGGACGTAAGAGTCGGATTGTTGGATGACATCTGCAGTTGTTGCCATTTGAACGGAGAGTGCCAGAGACACGACGATGCTCCAAAAAGCCATTCCAGAAGAAATCCGCGTAAATTTCCACGAAGTAAACTTGCTCAGTTGTTTTGTTTTTTAAATATTTTCTCAAACTTGACAGTTCCACGATGTTATCTCCAACCTTCTTGTCCAGTCGAACGGCTCAAATAAATGTAACACTCACGTGTCTATGTCTTTTATATATTTGTGTTAAAAACAAACAATAGACATAGAGCATGAGGAAAGAAAATTAGAATATTGGAATACAAATATTTATTTTAATGTACATGTTGTCATGATGTAAAAAATTATTCGCGATGACTACTTGTTAACGACGGAAATTAAATGTTTCATTAAATGAAGAACATGCTTTTTAGTTAACAATTATTTCAAGGGATCTTCCACCAATAACGTCATCAGCAAATCCCTACATGGTGTATTTTAACACGTACAACATCAAGATGAATAACCCTCACATAAATTACAGTGACCAATATTTTAGTAATGAGATAGAAACATCATCCACATTTATTTATGTACTTCTTTTGATCCTTCTTTGAACATAATTTACATGGCGACAGGCAGTTAGAACTTGGAAACGGTACCAATTTCGCAAGTGTTATTGAGATCGGAGTGTGAATAATTAATAGAATACCTAATGCGAGTTGTATGCTAATACCAGGAGGATGATATTACCACTCTAAAACTCTGCAATGTTCACCCTGGAAAACCGCACAATATTTTAACGATTTTTTTACGTCTACCACCCAGACGTTGAGGAGAAAGTTGAGAGCGAAACAGGATCTGGGCCAACTGCCAATACTGCACAGTCTACCATACAAAATTATTCGGAATCGTAATGAATTAGGTATTATTATATTACACTATTTTGTTTTTGCACATTCATTCAATGGCCTTATCTGCAGCAAATATATACACAATAATTTGAGCACTATAGCAACACATCGTCAAAGTGCGGAAGCTACATGTAACTATAGCTCCTAATACCGTGTGTGAAGAACCAAGTGACCCACATCCATTTGTGGGTAAAAGCATTATCAACGATCTACACGAATATTTAAATACGTCTCAAGTGAATTTAAATAAAACATTTTGCACTTTTCAAAAACATGGTATAAGAACATTTTGCACCTTTTGAGAAACATTGAATTAGAACATTTTGCACCGTTTCAAATACATGAAATGAGAACATTTTGCACTTTTTCAAAACACATGGAATGAGAATATTTTGCACTTTTTTAAAAACATGGAATTAGGGCATTTCACGCTTTTTTAAAACTCCTCATTAATTGTTTACTGTTTAAATGCTTTTCATTTTTTTATGGCATAGCTCATTCTGATTCTAGCCTAAATTGGATATGGGTCATTTTGGTTCTTGACAGGCGATATGCAATTCATAAGTTAATGAAATTTAAATAAAGTTTTGTTTTCCAATTTCTGTTTCCATTTTCAACATTAACATGTGCAATTCATTTTCATGAGCGATTCCATATACAGGGTGGGCCGTGGGCCATTTATATCGGGGGATTCTAGCGGGCTATAAAAGCCAAGTTTATTATTTAAAGATACCCAGCAATACATATTTCAAAATATAGACAATTTCTTGGTAATTTATTAGACATCTCATTTATTAAAATAGGTTAGGAATAGGTTGCAAAATGGCCTTAATAACAAAAATCACCGTTTT
This sequence comes from Dicyrtomina minuta, assembly GCA_949802685.1. Lineage (NCBI taxonomy): Eukaryota > Metazoa > Arthropoda > Collembola > Symphypleona > Dicyrtomidae > Dicyrtomina > Dicyrtomina minuta. Next base: position 171,086,643 of record OX461808.1, on the reverse strand, counting down.
TAGATTTTTTGGTCAATCCTAAAATTATTTTTTAACAATATTTATTTAAAATAAAATCGTAAAACAATGCAGACTGGAAACATTGGACTTTAAATATCCCGACAGATAAAAACCTGGCAAACATTTTAAAAATTTCAAATTTTCGAATTGTTTGACTTTCAAATTTTCAAAATTTGCAAAATATTTTAAATTTAAAATTTTGAAAAATTTTGCTAGTTTTTTTTTCTGTGGGGATATTTAAAGTCCAGTGTTTCTAGTTTTACGCTTTAGTTTTAAATCAAAGCTGTTGGAAAATAATTTCAGGATTGACAAAAAATTCCAAAAATTGAGATTTTTGTTAGTTTGTAACTTATTCTCAACCGATTTTAATAAATGAATGTCAAATAAATCTCCTAGAAATTTTCTTTATTTTGGCATATTGATAGGTATAATTATTTGAATCATAAACTTGGCTTTTATAGCCTGCGAGAATCCCCTGATATAAATGGCCCACCCTGTATAACATATAACTAAGGAACAAAATTGTATTCACATTAACTGTTTTTAATAATTTAAAAAAAAACATTTGTTTAATCTAACTTAGCCCGTGTATTTTCACCTACTTTGTCTCGTTTACCAAAATGACAAGGGGTCGTCCCTCACTAACGTTGCAAAGTAAGGAAAACTTTTCACTCTCTCTCTCTCTTATCCAGTTTATCTTAAACACAATGCACGGTCATTTAAAACTTATGTACATGAGAATGAGACGTTTTATCCGTTCTTTTTCCCTCCCATAATTCTTAACGTCATTAATGAGCACCCGCAAAGTCCACGTCACGCACGAAATGGAATGGACCACAATCCGCAATGTGGCTGTTGACAAGAAAAGGTGCGATTTTCGATATGGACAATTAGCAGAGGCCCAATGCTTTAGTCATTCCACAAATCCTGGGCCAGATGTTAACGATCGCAATTTAAAATAAATAAATTATTAATCAATTTTAGGGATATTTTAAATTTACTCGTTTCAGACCAGCAGACGTCCGAATTTTACTGTTTTAATTTCATTTTGATTTTAACACGTCACACTCCATTCATAATGACATTTTGTTAACGACGGATATACAACTTTTTATTGAGAATGTGAATTTACGTATTTTCGGGATAAACAACGGCTCAACGGAGATGTGTACTTGTAATAACAATGACTGCCACTCATGAGTGCTAGTGATGAAAACAGGAATACCACTTCAATCCAGTTCATGATGTGCTGGTTACTCCTCAAGATACAGTAAAAAGACCATTGAAATTAATTTCCCTATTTTATGCCCTCCACGTTGCTAGTATATCCTTAATTCTGACCTCATCTACGCCCTGAGAAACAGCTGAAAGAGTTGCTCAATCCGTAATAGAATGGAGGTGGGAGTGTGGATAGTAAATTAAAAAGAATAATTATTACATAACGTGAATTTATGAAAATAAATTTGAAACGCAATTTTTTATTAGTGATGCAGAATTTATTAAAACATGTAAATTATTTAATTTGAAACAAAAGTAACCGTTTTGTCTTCTTTTTGTGTTGTAATCGACAAAGTAATGTTGTGTTTGTTATTTGTTGATTGGTCTTGTTATAAGAATTTATTCACTAGCTGTCAGCGGTATACAACTAGCTTTATTACGCTTGCAGTAGCCTATTGGGGAATCAGAATTCAAGCCACGTTAAATTTTCGCTTTACTTTGTCAGTCAAAACAATTAGGAATGCATTTTCAAGAATGGATATGGATGCTACTACATAGGACGCAACAACTTAATAATGTGTGTAACTACTCACCATTACAGCAGTCCCAGTAGCTTTTTGGACAGTCCGAAGGAGTCGTGCATCCAGGGACCTGAAAAGACTGTGAAGCGGACAGATTGAGCAGATGCGCCAAGACGACGAGACAGAAAAGCCACGCGAACCCGCTCATCCTCTTCATATTTTCTCCAATTCCTGAAAGACTCGAGACACGAACGACGAGAGCAGTGTATTCAGTTCAGTGGTGGAGGAAATAATTTTTCACAAATCAATTTTTCCGTTTCTGTTTCAAGGACTTGGATTTCCCATGGAGCATCTTACCCTTTGAGTGTACTTGCAATTAGGTCACGGCTATTGAATCGAGCCATTGATAATTATTAAATCCCAACTCGTGAGTTAGGAACCAAAATGACCCATATCCAGTTTAAGCCTGAATCAAAATGAGCTATCTGTCATAAAAACAAAATTAGAAACATGCGTCAAATGATAATTCAGAGTTTGAGAAAAACGTCAAAAGTTCTATTTACATGTTTGAGAAAAGTGTAAAATGTTCTATTTAACTCTTTTCAAGAACGTGCAAAATGTTCCAATTTCAAGATTTTGAAAATGTGCAAAATGTTGTATTTACATATTTTTGAAAAGTGCAAATTGTTCTACTTAAATGCTCTCAATACATATTTGAATATTCGTGTAGATAGTTGATATTGTCTTTAGCTATAAATGGATAGGGGTCATTTTGGTTCTTCACTCACGATAAACAGCTACCATTGTACTGTCATGCACAGAGGTGGGTAGGTTAATGAAATGGGAGCGCGACCCACATTAAAGGCCGCACGGAGTGAATAATGCCGCATTGTAATTAATTGCAAAATGAAATAATTAATTGAATGCATCTTTCATCAAATGAGTGCAAAACAATGCATTATGCTTTAGGCTTTACAGCTCCTCCAGCTTAAATGGCTCCCATGCCCACAGTGATACAAAAGAATTTTCATATAATATTCCTAAGGGTCGTTCATACAGGATTTCCTGGATGAATTGATGATGCGATGATACACCTTTACTCGATTACTAACAAACAATTGCACCTCTTACAACACTAAAATATCCTCTTACATGCAGACGCTTCTCAGACCCACCCGCTTTTGCGATGACACTATTTATGAGTGGTCCCCCATTACTTTACTTAAATTTGTAAGGAGCATTCTACACTTTTTAAAAAGTCATTTAAATGTAATAATTTACACTTTTAAAAACGTGTAAATAGAACATTTTGTATTTTAAGAACAAATCAATGATACACTAATCACAGGTGTCATTTTTAAAAGCAATTCGTTCTCATTTAGAAACTCAACTAATAAACCAACTATACAAAAAATATAAAAGTATGACCATCTTCTCAGGAAAAAACGACATAAATTACAAAATTCGCATCTGTCAAAAATTTAAAAAAAAGGTTTATTTATCTATAGCACCTTTAGGATGTGAGAAAAGTAGGTAGGTATATAAATAAGGGGTTATCTGCAAATCACGTAAATGCAACGTCTGCACTTTTTTTATACATCTTATTAGGTTAATAGAACGTTTTCCTGTTTTCAAAAGCATGTAAATAAATCAATCTGAACTTCTCAAAAATATAAGTAGGCAAAAAAATTTCTTTCATAGTAAAGGGGTTTTCGGCTACATTTTCCACAAGTGCAAAATGTTCTATTTATATAATTTTGATAAGTGCAAACTGTTTTGTTTAAATGTTTTTAAAGAGTGCAAAATGTTCCATTTACATGTTTTTGAAAAGTGCAAAATGTTCCATTTACATGTTTTTGTAAAGTGCAAAATGTTGCTGTTAAAATATAGACATTACATCCAACATGTAATTGGATTTGATATATATATAGTATATAGACATACATATATTTGACATTATTAAGTAGGTGTCATCATTGGACATCCTACATGTATTTCGTAGATCCCGTCCTCGGTAAGGAGGGATTCAGCACATTGCAAATTCTATACATTCTGTAACTTTTAATCATATTATTGGTAATATTGGATTATTCTTGTTTAGATGCAGAACGCATCATCTTTATTGTTAATGTCAAATTTTTATATCTCCTTTAACATAGGAGAGAATATTTGAAAATTATTATTGACTTTTTAGACGACAAGTATGATGAGCGTTTCCATATAAAAGCATTGTATGTTATTATTGCTGACAAGAGCGACACCTTATTCTCTCGTCACCCTGTCAAAGCCCATTACTTTTTATGACTTTATTCGTCGTCAAATGGCTATGTTTATTTCACAATACAGGATGGTTGAGCCATATTTATTTCATTTCAACCACCTTCTCAGCAGGACTCCTGACCGTTGAATTCTATGTGCACAGTATGTATAATTAGTACAATACATATAACTTATTGGTATACCTAAATTTACTACAACACTCGTTCAACTGAGTTTAACTCAATACGAAAAGACTAAACAATAAATTAATCGGAAACTGAGACCCAAGCGAGTAGGAGCTAATTTATTCTTTCTTTTTCCCTGGAATATTTTTATAATTCTCTGTTTAATTCACCTCATATTTTGGCTATGAAGCAATAGCCTAATAAAATTACAATTACATTAGTCCATACACCAAAATTATTACGTTATCAGCACGGGTATTGCTATTACCCTGATTTTGAGTAGATCAAACCGTAAAAGTCCTCCGCTAAGACACTCGCTAGTGCACTCGAGAATTCTTCGTAATTTTAGAAGTAGTCAAAAATCTCAGAGCTTTCTACTTAAAGTTGTAGTGACTGTTTAATCCCTTTGAAAAAGTCTACACAACCAAATATTCTATTTAGTCTGTTTGGACAAAACAATTTATGGATTCTATTTAATCCATTGAGGAAAAGAATCTCATATCCTATATAATCCGTTTGGAAAAGGATGAAATTAGCAATCTGTCTATTATGTTTGAAAGAGATCTCATTAAAGTTGCAGCGAGCCAACGACACTACTATATTTAATTAACTGAATAGAACTGCTTATAAAGCGGATGTAGAGGAGGTTAAGTAAGTAAACTTGAAGATATAAGCTATCATTTATTCCTTAAAACGGATTTTTTGATAGTAGACATATTCAGGGAGAACGAAGGCTCAGACAAGGATCACAAGGATCATTTTTAAAAATTCGAAGTGCTACGTACCTCCATAAGGGCGCGAAATAAGCTGTTTGTCATTTTAGAGCGCATGAATCAAATTTCAAGGCCTGTTGACCTCAGATTTAATAATCCAGGTCCCACACAAATCTCGCCAGGCTAAAACAAGTTACCTGGGGAATCTGAAACAAGATAACTTGTACTTAAACCCATAAGAACGGTAGTGCTACCTCCTTCAAATTTTAAAAATGTACCAGTTTAGTCTTGAATGTTTATCCGGAAGACGGAAAACCTGGGAAAACAAATCAGCCTTTAAATTGAAGTTATATGAAGTAAACGCTTAAAAAAAGCAAAAATTGGACTAAAAACTGGGAAGTTCAGATTCCGAAAGAGAAATTTCACTTTCTACTAAACTCCTAGCTAGGGCGAGTCGACATGCTACCCGTCGGTGGAAGAATTTACAGCAGCATTACAATAAAGTATCTGAAAATTTGCAAAGGCCAAATTCGAAGCAACTAGACTCTGTGAGCCGTACAATTCCGGAGAAACCAAAAAAAAAGGTAGGAGTTTAGACAGATCCGTAACCGAAAAACTCCCAGAAGATTTACAAGAATTGCTTATTATTGCAATTTTCACTAAAGAAAAAGAAGAGTTCATAAAAACCCTCAACTGTAATGAATACTAGAAGGTCAAGTTTGGCAATTGGTCATCGCTACTGAAAATCCCATACACAGGCAATCTAAATAAAGCCCTGTATTAAGCATGGATCGCATCCGATCATTATCACTGAGAACTCTCTAGGAAGGAAACTTTTAATTTCCTGATTTCTGAAGTTTTAAATAAAACAATTATCCTTTAGATGCACGAAACTCTCAAGGCAAGGTACCACGTACTTAAAGCAATGTCAAAAGACAAAATATTTACTCAGCTACGCTGATCAACCCTAACACGGGAGACAATTTTCATCTGCATACGATGGAACGCACTAAAAATCCACACCAAGAGTACGACATAGATACAATCCAAATTCTGATTCAAATCATGATACCCAATTTCAGAAACGGAGATGTCTACCACGACTATCTAAAATCCTGGATTCTGCAAGCGACTCGGAGTCAAATCCTACACTGGATATTAAACAAAATACAAAAGTTCGAAACTAATAAGGAAATGCATGGAAGCCACCTCATTTCGTAATCTCAAGTTTTTAAAATTATAGAAATTGAAAACGGATTCAAGAGGAAACAATTTGAAATTCTCTTTCATTTCAAGCCTAAACTCTCAGCACCACATAAACCCATGATTACTGTAGAAGTCATCCTACAACCCAACTTCTATTCACCACCACAGAGGGCAATACCAAGATTATTGTCATTCCCCTTCTCAATTCAAGGAAAAGACAAGTTCGTCAAATTTCCGGAAGCGGCCGTAAAGCCTACAACAATGGATAAATCTGATCTATCCCTACTAAAAATAGACTCGGTTTCAGAATTTCAAGAATATAAGCCCATACCCGCAGGCATTGATTCAAACACGAGTATAGACCAGTCAACTATAACGGGGGACGGAATACCGAAAGAAGTCGAGTCGCCAATGACGAAGGACGGAAAAGCGAATCCAGTCCAGTCAACAATGACAGAGGACGAAATAACGAATTTAGTCCAGTCGACGACGACGGAGGACAAAATACCTAAGAAAAGGACACACCTGGACACCAGTCATAAAGAATTTAAGGTCCGCATTAAGTCTGACGAAAAGGCAAAAAGTGAGAAAACAATACCTTATTTAATTAGAACAATGAAGTCTTTTAATGGACATAAGCCGCAAGAGGCACAACAGCTAAGTTTAAACTTGCCGAATAATAAGCCGTACATGCAGCACATACCTTAACGTCCAGTACGCGCGCACGCTATGTATAACTGTGCCATGAACAAATTCAATGAAGAACGGGAAAAGAAATGATCTTATATTCCCTAAAACTCCAACAATTGAAGAAAAAATAAAAGTTATACGAAAATAGAGTGAGTTATCAACTGACTCAGATTTAAATCAAATACATTCATAAAATTCATCGAATTTCGCAGTATTAAACAGCGAAGATGCCAGCAATTATCAGTCACAATCCAAAGTGCTCAGCAAAAACGACTCAGACTACACAGTCAGTCTCAAAGAAATTGACAACAAAATTGAAGATTTAGAATCAATTCTCAAAGAATCAATAGTGGAACTCCACGGCTTGATTCGAAAAGCACGCAAGTGACGTAGGGAGATTTACTCAGATAAATCCTAGTCCTCTACAAATGTGGTTTACGTTGACAAGCTCAACAATACGGATTTGCGACAAGAAATAGTTGCAAACCTGTTTTTACTGATTAATAATCAAGACCAGTACATAAGCCACATTATAGAATACTACATCCGTTTGAAACCTACAAAACGAAGAAAGCTGTTTAAGATAGTCACAGCTATGGGGACACCGAGACAAGTGAAACATTCAAGATGACCACTCTCAGCAATATACTGGCGGACATACCAGATGTCATAGTTCTGAATGACTACACATTCCTCACTCTAGTACATAAAGCTCCTACAAACGAGCATCAAAGCCCAGCAACTGGCCACAAGAATTCTACTGGTTATATCCCCTACAAAGGGAAAGATGAAGTGAAAACAACGGAAGCTCAGGCCCGGCCCGTAAACTTCTCATATCATCCAGCTTCACAGCAAGCAACATTTACACAAGGACTCATCGACGATTGAAACAATCTCGATCATAATAGCAAAAATAAGCCCATCACTCAGCAGAAAGGAAAGTCGAAGGTCGTATCCAAACTCACCCTGTTTACAGTCCGAAAACGTAAACAAAATACCGACACAAATAGAAAAACTTATCTTTACCACAAGATCCCAGACATTACAAGACTTTCACATAATCAAAGAGAACATTTCAACGGACCTTGAAGTTATTAAGAAGCAGTTAAGTCCATTGAAAGCACACTCTGGAAGATGGCTATAGACAGAGAAATGGATGCTCATATGAAAAACGGTATATGAAAGCTTTTCTTGAGACTCTCAAATCAAAAGATCCGCAAAGTCATCTGGACATACTCTCATTTCGTATGAACTGATACATACTATGCCCAGCTCATTACAACTTACTACTGAAACATTGGTAAGAGATACGACTAAGTAGTCCACACTGCCACCACAAAGATTATTTTGGCAGAAGCAGGTAGTAAAGGAAAACACCTGGCAGAACTCATACTCAAGTAACTTCCACATTTACGATCCAGTACTATGCATAGAACCACCAGATAGTTACAGAAACAACTACAAGCTAGTTTATAATACGGGAATCTCACTCCGCACCATGCAAGAACATACAAAGTATAGCGGACGTATCCACTCTCATCTAGAGAAGCAACAATTTCACAGATGCAATTATGAAGAATCCCTATTCATTTAATCATATACGGACCCTCATGGGGTAGCAAACAGAACATGTGTTCTCCTAGAGGTACAAGAAGCGCTAGTAACAGCCACCTTTAGACAAGACACCTTTCGAATTGCAGACGAATTAAACAGTACATTCGGCGTAGAAACAAAGCTCAATTCAACACACTGGAACCATATAGATGTTTACATCACAGACCCATACTTGAGCATTTTTCAAGAAACAAGGATCAGCAGTCTGCACGACCAACTGAAGGAACAAGATGGTGAAGAAACCACCACTCCGAGTTTAACCCAACCTTTGACTCATAATCCTGATTTACTAAAATCAGATTACATGGAATGCCATAACCTACTCTGTGGTCTCCTACACATATGAGACTCCACACGACCAGAAATTTCCCGCATCATGGAGAAAATTTCAGACAGAACTGGTAATTACACCGTACGAGACTACCTTTTAGTCAAGAAGCTGATCAACTACCTGTACACCACAATAGACGATAACCTTTGTTATTTCTACAATTCTAAATATACGCAAGGGAATTTGGAAGTCCAATATGCAGTTAAAGTCCAATGTGGTACGCTACAGCATCTCGTCCATCGCTTTGGAGGATGCATTACATTAAACAAGTCCGCAGTACACTGGAACACGTCCACTGTGAGGGGGGAAAGCAAGGACAAAGCTTATAACGAGATGGTAGCAATTTACGAAACTCAAAAAGCAGCTTCAAAGCTACATATGCTCACCTGTGAAATGGGCCTCAGAAAATGGCTGACACCGATATTCTACTTATCAGCCTCAGCTAAATACCTAAAAATGCTCTATGAAGAAGCAGAATTGAAAAATTAGACATGGAAAGAAAACCGTAAGCTCTGGTGCCTTAAAGAAATGGTAAACAAAGGCCTACTTAAACCCAGACAAGAATATACCTTGCAAGCAGAGCTATATAGCCAGGAAGTTTTATGGTTCAAGCTAGAAAAAGATAAACGAGATCTTGGAATATTAAACAGACGAATTCCAATAAAGTTGTTGCAAAGCCTAGCTTTCTGTAAAAGACTAATTAAAGGTACCTTTATCTTACAACATTACAGCAAGAAACTCCCTTGTCCACTATCCAAAAAAGAGATGACGGAGAAAAAGAAAGCCTTTCAAAACAGCAGACTTAAAAGAAATAGGGGAACACCCAGTCAGCCACAGACAAATAGACGAAATCGGAAAATTACGAAATTTGTCACTGATAGAGGACAACACAGAGCTCTCCAGCAGTCAAGACTCTAAGCAGACAAAAACCTGAGCAGTCAGAAAAGTGAAAGCACAACCAAAAGAGCAAGCAAGCCTCGTTAGGCTGAAGAGACAACCAAGTTGTCCTATAATACAAGCCTCACATGAGCACAACAATTCCTAGCACACAAGAGGAAGTTCTCTACAAGTAAAGAAAAACCTTGTCATGATCATGCTATTATTTCATATAATAGGCAGTGGGATACTCAAATAGTCCAAATCCGCGGAAACAAGCTCCATGCACTCACCAGGACCCTCGTTACTTACGTTGCTACACGCACACAATCTTGGAAGAGGACTTAAAGCACGCTACGGGATAACGAGATATTACTCGCCTTGTCCAGCGTATGCAGAAGATTGCGACATCCCTAAACAAGGGAAGTCAACCAAAAAATTTGAAGCGTTCGAACTGAACCCAAAAGCTCTGAATTCATTACGAATACGTAAAAGCAAGCCAGTACACTCAGGCAGTTTATCACGATCATCACTTAATCAAAGAATAAAATTCCCTAGAACCTTAGCAGTCAGTAGGGAAAAAGGACATTCAAATATCTTGCTGTCTGGTGTTTTCGGAAGACCGCAAGTGCGAGCTAGAAACAAAACCTTGATAGAAAACGGAATGAAAGCCTTTAACTATAAAGCTAAATAAAGTTCCAAAAACTTAATATCATTTTAATTAATTTCATCGAGCACAGATGAACATTATGTGAAGGGACAGAGAAGACACTAGAAGTGTAATCTCCCTATAGGCATCTACTACAGTCTCTACGATTTCGGAATGGAAATTGAAATGGAACAGGTAGCAACTAATGCAACCACAGAACAAATTGAGATAGAAGATAAAGCAAGTAACCCGGCCATCACCTTACATTATAAGCATTCGAAACAAAAGCCAGAGAAACAAGAAGACCTAAAGTATTACTATATTTTTGATAATAATTTTTCCAGTCGGACCTTAAATGCAGGTCTCAAATCTGTAGAAAACATAAACCACAATCTAATTGTCCTTACTGAAATGCATGAACTCCGTCACCATAAGCCACAAAAAATAACGAAGAAAGAGGCCTCGGATATCCCAAGCCCACAGTTCTTAACCAAGAGTACAGAAGTAACAATAGTCGTATCAATAAATCTATTTCTCTCGGCCTCGAATAGCTCGAGCTAAGCGCCATTTGTAGGCGCTACGATAGACACAAGTCGAAACGTAATTGAAAACTGAGACCTGAGCAAGTAGGAGCTAATTTACTTTTTCTATTTCTCTGGAATATTTTCATAATTCTCTTTTCAATTCACCTCATATTTTGGCTATGGACCAATAGCCTGATAACGTTACAGTTACATTAGTCTATACACTTAAGTTATCAGTTCCATTACCATGTTTTCGTAAAGTGCAAAATGTTCCATTTAGATGTTTTTGTAAAGTGCAAAATGTTTCATTTATATGTTTTAGAAAAGTGCAATGTTACATTTGCCTGATTTTTGAAACGTGTAAAATGTGTAATCGAAATGTTTTTGAATATCGTACAATCTACATGTATTAGAGAAGTGCAAAATGTTTCATTTACATGCTATGAAAAATGAAAAATGTTCTATTAAAATTTTTAACAAAAGAACGAATTGTTCCATTTAAATTTTTTAGAAAAGTTTAAAACGTTCTATTAAAATGTTTTACGAAAGTGCAAAATGTTCCATTTACATGTTTGTGGAAAAGTGCAAAATGTTCCATATAAATGTTTTAGAAAAGTGCAAATTGTTCCATTTACATGTTTTATAGAAGTGCAAAATGTTCCATTTACATGCTTTTTAAAAGTGCAAATTGTTCCATTTACATGTTTTAGAAAAGTGCAAAATGTTCCATTTACATGCTTTAAAAAATGAAAAATGTTCTATTTAAATTTTTAACAAAAGTAAAAATTGTTCCATTTAAATTTTCTAGAAACGTTTAAAACGTTCCATCAAAATGTTTTAGGAAAGTGCAAAATGTTCCATTTACATGTTTTTAGAAAAGTGCAAAATGTTCCATATAAATGGTTTAAAAAAGTGCAAATTGTTTTATTTACATGTTTTAGAAAAGTGCAAATTGTTCCATTTACATGTTTTAGAAAAGTGCAAATTGTTCCATTTACATGTTTTAGAAAAGTGCAAAATGTTCCATTTACATGTTTTTTAAAAGTTCAAATTGTTCCATTTACATGTTTCAGAAAAGTGCAAAATGTTCCATTTACATGCTTTAAAAAATGAAAAATGTTCTATTTGTATTTTTAACAAAAGTGCAAATTGTTCCATTTAAATTTTTTAGAAAAGTTTAAAACGTTCCATTAAAATGTTTTAGGAAAGTGCAAAATGTTCCATTTACATGTTTTTAGAAAAGTGCAAAATGTTCTATTTACATGTTTTAGAAAAGTGCAAATTGTTCCATTTACATGTTTTAGAAAAGTGCAAATTGTTCCATTTACATGTTTTAGAAAAGTGCAAAATATTCCATTTACATGTTTTAGAAAAGTGCAAAATGTTCCATTTACATGTTTTAGAAAAGTGCAAATTGTTCCATTTACATGTTTTCAGAAAAGTGCAAAATTTTCAGACGATCTTTAACAACATCACATTCTAGGTACTTTGATGTTCATAGCTGGATTCATTTCAGTGTGTCTGTGTGCTGAATTAAAGACGGTAACATATGTATAATTTGAATAGTACCATCAAGTACCATGCATCATATTGTTTTTGCCTACTCGAATGCAGAAAACTATTTAACTAAAATTGAACTGCCTTATCATAAAATTTTATTCACAACTCTTATCTTCGTTTGGTCTCTGCATCTGACAGCGTACAATTAATTTAGTATTGTAATAAAAACCACTTTCACCATTTGCTATTTAATGTTTCTGATTCCAATTCGGTTTTATGTTATGCAGTTTGTAAATTAGCTTTGGGTATTTTTAGTTAGTGCAAACAGTAGTTTTAGTAGATTAAACAATGCAATGTGAGCTAAAAGTATAACAGTATACTATTATATAATAAAAGTACATGTAACGCTTCGCAGCCTCAGTAGCAGACGGGTCTATCTACGCTCTACACTTTGTGTATCTAAATATGCAGTATTTAATTAGCTCATTTCTTAAGTCATTGGCATTGAGTAGAAAGCCTGTTCCCACTTCACGTTTTCCTGTCCGAATTCTGTCCATTCTGACGAATGAGTTAATAATAATTAAATGCAAAATCCGGGATGAGTTACGAAAATTGAAGATGATAAAAAAGTAATTTGAATCCACTATGCCTGTACCTACTCATAGGAAGCAACTTCCAGACTTTAAAATCTTTTGAAATTGTGAGTATTTAAATTTGGAAATACGGAATTTGCATAGTTGAGGGTGTGAATATGTTCATAAGAACCAAATTACATTTTGAGTTTCGTCGTTTGTATAAATTGCAAATCATTAAATTAATTTCAGGTAGTAGATTCAGCGGTTCTAGGGACACGGATATAATACAAGATACATTATTAATTATGAATGGTAAATAATTTCATTAATAAATTATTGATTGAATAATTATTGTGCAGACTCTCTAGTTTTGACTTAAATAACTTACAATAATTTGTTTTTTCCAACTTTTTTTAAGTTGGTATTGGTATGCTTATTAAAATTGCAAAATATTAGATTCACATATTCTTTAACAATTCAAAATGTTCGGTTGGCATGGCAAGTTTGGAAAAGTGCAATATATTGTACTTACATGTTTTGGAAATGCAAAATGGTCCATTTACATGCTTTTTAAAAGTGCAGAATGTTCCATATGTTGCAGATCTCTAATGTTTGATTACATAGCATCTCATTTGGTTTTCAGCATAATTGCAATAGAAAATACTACTAACAAAAAATGTACAGAAATAAAGACGCCAAAAATTGGAGATAGGGAGTTATGCTTTTAGTTGTGAGTTAAGGAACAGTGATGTTACAGCTAATAAGAACATATACATTATTTCAATGAGTTTATTATTCTTCTGTGTACTGCAATGTAAGTCCTACGAGTAATTAATTTTACATAGGCATGTCTCTTTTTGTTCTATGTACACGTCGCTGGGTGAGACTCTAAATAACCTTCCTAAAAGCCAGATTAAAAATCAGCTATCTGTCATAAAATTCCAGTAAATTGGAAAAATGCGCAAAATGGTACAGGCATTTAAAAGGCGCAAATTATTCTATTAACAAGTTTGGAAAAAAATGAAATGAATTTGCTTCATAAACTTTTATTTTTGAAAATTTCAAAATGTTCCATCTAAATGTTTTCATTGGGATGAGAACATTTGAATTTTGTGGTAGATAGTTCACTTTGTTTTGAGCCGAAAATGTGTTGTTCAGGTTCTTCACTCACGATGCTCTTACAGACAAAATTTAAAGCACTACTTCTGCGGGAAATTCTGTTAGTGGGGTTCGTAGGGGCTGTTTCACAACACCCTGCACCCCCAACTATTTGGAAAATGATTTAAGAACCGAGCCACGTCACTATAACAAATACAAATTCAGAATTTAAGCTGATACCTAATCAAAAATCAAACTGATTTACACAGGAAAACCCAAACTAAAATGGTTTAATAGGTACACGGACATTTGCTACCCGGATATTTGCTACCCAAAGCCCAAACTAGGACATTGGCTAAATTTTGTTGCAGTATTGAAGTTTTGGATTTTTAAAGTTTTGCTCGCACTTACCGAGGTTTGAGGTTCCAGTCGTTCCACGTCCAGAAAAAGTTCAGTTCATTCAACTCTGTTTTTTACCTCCAGTTTCGGGCCTTCTGCACTGTTTCTGTTTCAAGATTCCTTTTCATAGTCGCAACTTCCGCCTTTCAATCATCACAGTAAGTAGACTTCTGCCTACCCGGGTATTTTCATTCAGTCGACAGATATCCGATTCGCTGAGCTCAAACTTTGTACGTAGTGTCGACTATTGGAGCACTTTAAAGCTGAATGTGGCTGCGTGGGAATGCAAATTGTACTTTCCAGTTGTTGTTTTTCTTTGTCCCTGCCTCTTTTCCTCTCTGTCTGACTGAATGGTTGGTGACCGCGAAAGCTCCGCCCTGAACGAAGTAACGAAATTTTCCGCCACGACCGGACCGAGTGCGCAGAGTCCTGGGCGACATGTTGAGGACACGCCGTGTAGTTATCGTAGCTGACTGGATCCTGCATCATTTGGTTGATTTTCTACTCTAAGTACATGTTCTGTGGCAACTGTTGGAATATCAAATCCAGGTCTCGCACACTCCGGCCGAATACCTGAACCACTCCAATAATTACGAGGAAAATAATTTATAATGAAATGAGACACTAATAGTATGATACATGAATGTTAAGTTACAATTTAAAAAATAAATTACCCAGGATAAAATGAAAGCGAGCGGGAATGATGGCGTGAGCTGCAGAGTCCATTCCTACTACTAGACCCCCACACTACTAAGTTTCCTGGTAGGTATTTCACTAATGGTGTATCATCCAAAAATCCTGCCTTTACTCTCCCCGATGTTCATCTCGACGCTTGCATTAAATTTGGATCTAAAAAAATAGTTATCACAGACAAATGGAAGACATTTAGAGTCCAAGTGAAGAAGTTGCCGAGAATTATGCTCCAATTTCTCTGGATAATCCTGCTGCTGACTGAGCTGACTCATATTCTGGAAGCTGCCATGGGCCTGGACATGCTTCCTATTATGACAATTGCTATTTGGACTAGTTCGTTGGACGTAGATGATGACGGAGTCGGTAAGGAAGAACTTGTCCAGCTGCTGCTTCTTCAGGCATTCGCAGTAAAACTGAGACTTCCGACAACATCTCGTCTCCTTCTCTGCCTCCTACTCCCGCAAATTTATCTCGGGTAGTTCCGTCCAGCAGCCCAGGCGGATCCTGAGCACATTTACGTCCATGCACTACGACACACCCCCCGGCGGCCCCTTTTTAATCACTACGTGACCCATCTGCTCCTCCGCCCCCCTCAATTCCCCGTCCAGAAGAGTGGGGAGCTCCAAGCGCAAATCCATCTGCGGGTGGTTCAACGAGTCAAACAGAAGTGCCACCGGATTTAGGGAGCCACTTTCGTATCCCTGAAATATAAATCAATGATGAGCATGAGCATGCGCTGTTGATTACTTTATATAATTTATTTCGTGTGATTAAATATGAGTGAAGCCATAAACAAATCACGTTCATGACCCATCTAATAATCGCACCATACAATACAGTATTATTATAATTCAAGGTGTATTCATTATCAGTGATGCAAAAAAATCATTATTTTCGTGCTTTGCTAACATGCAAAACTAATTAGGGAAAATAGGGATATTCTAAACTCTAAGGGATCTTCCATAAATAAAATCATTGGTAGGGTGAGTAGGTCTAGTCAGATACTGATAACGTCCCATATTCAAGATAGCCGTTAACGAGGAGCAAAATTGATGACATGTGAAGTTCCTAACAAGTAAGATGATTTGGGTGACATTATTTATAGACGATCCCTAATAATGAATTAAATGATAACTTGCCTGTGAGAACAAGTTGAGATATAAGGTACCTACTTTTGCTCTGCTTATGTCTCAGCGTCCGGCTCTGAATATTATTTTTAACATTACTTCAATTCTGCTGCGCGAGGAGCATTTTGTGGATACTTTCCCCCGTCCATTGAACATAGTTGGCTTCTCAAATCTCATCCGTCGAATGACATCTTCCCTCTACAAGCAATGGAAACAAAATTGGTAATAATCAACAAAAAATATTGTATGGATATGGATTAGTAAAGCGCCGTACAACTCCCAATAGTAAGCAGGTCAAGGTAATTCTACTGTAAATTCTCCGTAGTGTTTAACCGTACTAATAGAGACCCGCGCATTACCAGGATACATGCGGTAAATACGTAGGTACTTAAAAAAATTGTCATTCTTGGAACTGTTGGAGTAGTATGAGCGCTCAGGACTCGAATGGGAAATAGATAACACTCATTTGGTGTAATATCTTGAATAGTCTGTTCAACTTTCTTGGGAATATGACTGACCTTTGACCTTTGACCCTCACCCCCAGTTGGAAGTGTACGCGTACACATTATGCCACAGCTAAACAAATAGTGTCCACACAGTTAACTGCACTGTAATAGTACAGCACCAACACAGCTCTGTCTTGTCAATGGGTTAATGAGTTATTTTCCCTCCGAAATTCGCGTATAATAATGCCATAGAATAACCTTAAAATATTTCAATTTAAATTTGGTTTTCATGAGTTTCTATGTGAATGTTTCAAATGAGCAATTTTACTTAACAAATGCATAATGACGCATTTACTGTCAATACACATGATGATTTAGATCTCTTGTGAATATCATTAAAACGGCTTTTTCATGATTATTTAATCTGTAAAAATATGAAGATATGAAAACGAAAATAGTGAAACGCATATTTAATAAACAAAGAAAAGAACCAATCGTGTTGCCAATCGAAGAAATTTTAATAAGACTTTTCAATAATTTAGAATTTAGGTACAAAATGTGGAATGAGTGAGAAGTCAAGTGGTGAAAACGACGAAAAAAGTTTAAATGGTTTTCACTAGATTGACTAACGGGCTCTCTTTGCGTGATACAGGTGGACAAAAATGAGTAACGTGAGGTGATTTGTGCATGAAAATAGGGAAACAGGAATTAGAAATTTTTATTTTACAGTAAAATAAGCGAAAAAAGGAAAATAGGTGAAGGACATAAATATGCAAGTATACGGGTCCAATTTCGAGTCTAATAGATTTTTAAAAGCTTACACGAGGGAAAATAGGAAAGAAAATTCATTAGGTCTTGAAGGGTACTCAGGTTATGATTAAGTTTCGTTAAGCCTTTTAGTTGCTAGGTGTTTGAAATGTGGAGGTGAAGACAGCGTTGGAATAAATCCAACCAATATAGCTGGACAATTTAGTATAAACTCCCGGATACCCCTTTGCGCAACCGTTGCCATATGAGACAATTCCCACTACGACGTAGGAACCATTGTCAAGTTTTACAGCAAGGGGACCACCGGAGTCCCCCTTGCAAGCATCTGTATCCCCCTCTGAGCTTCCTGCGCACAGGGCAGTGTCTGGCAATTCCCAGTCAAGAACTTTGCTATACGCCTCGGCGCATTTTTGATTCGAAATAATAGGAACAATTGTCTTTTGCAGTATATTAGGAAAGCCGCCCTCTAGAGTTAAAGATCCCCATCCTGTTAAAAATGCTTCAAGTCCAGTTGCGTCGCAGTTTTGTTCCGGGAAAATCGGAGGATGAACCTCTTTGTCGAGTGCGAGTGAATTCTCTAAACGGACCAGAGCGATGTCATTGTAATCCGTGTTGAAGTCATACGCTTCGTGCACTGTAACTGCTTCTATCTTTCGAACTTGCTCTTGATCTTCTTGCACTTTTATGTCGTGCTGTCCAGCGACAACACGTAGGAAACGATAGTCCGTAATACGCACGCCATCTTGTGTGAAAAAACAATGCGCTGCCGTAAGAATGTAGATTTCATTCATAATAATTCCCCCGCAAAGATGATGACCCTCGGATGTGATCTGTACTTGATATGGAAACTCGTGAGGGGCAGCATCCATCCCATTCACAATTCTTGGTGGTAATTGTTGTGGAATTTGGGGTTTAGTTTGTCCATAATTTCGTTCATTCAGTTGGGTTGATGAACAAGTATTTTGAGGTGAGATGGTCGCACAAGCTCCTGGAAAGCTCAATTCTGTAACATTTTAAATGATAAATTAAAAATACTTGAACCACATTCTGACTATCATTACACATCATTTAAAACATTGCTACTTATACGAATTTCACAAGGTACGAAAGTCATGGTAAGATATTTTATACAAAAAACAAGGGCTACAGCCCTTGTTTTATAGTAGCCTTAACAGCAAAATAACGCATTTTGAATTTGCCGCCAAATGTTAGCTAAAGTGATATATTTTTTGAACGGTAACAATAAGGCAAAGATAATTTCAATAGAGGCTTGTAAATCTTAATAAAAAATGTTTCAGGCGAAAATGTTTTGAGGCAATTTTCAGTTTTTGAAAAGAACACTTTTTTTTTAAATTTCCCGCTAAATCTTAAAACCAAAATTTCTACCCGTAAGTCAACGCAAATACACATAAATGATATACCATTAAGACTGGAATGAATAGGCAAACCTATTTAACTTGTAGTGCCAGCTTAAAGTTTTATTTTCAAAATTGACCGATGTTAATGCATGATATAGCATTTTAAAGCTCTTTAAAAATTAAAAAGAGGGTATTTTGTTTTAGGGTTGCGACGCAAAAAAAATTTAGGCGGAATTTTCAAAAAAAAGTAAGGTTTTAAAAACAAAATGGTGAAAGTTTGTGAGTAAATTCTACCAGAGTTCGTTATTCAGAATGTACTCGTCGTTACCTTTCGATTGGTTAATGAAACGTTGAAATTGGTCAAATATTTCGATATCGTGAAAAATCCTGTAAATTATGTAGATAGGTAGGAACAACTACAGTAGAATTTCCTCACACTTGGCCCTTTATTACCATTTTTTTAAACACTTTATTAGATTGAATTCTGATGTACAAGTTACCTTTAGTGTGGTCACGTGAGGGCTGGAGGACGTAAGAGTCGGATTGTTGGATGACATCTGCAGTTGTTGCCATTTGAACGGAGAGTGCCAGAGACACGACGATGCTCCAAAAAGCCATTCCAGAGGAAATCCGCGTAAATTTCCACGAAGTAAACTTGCTCAGTTGTTTTGTTTTTTAAATATTTTCTCAAACTTGACAGTTCCACGATGTTATCTCCCACCTTCTTGTCCAGTCGAACGGCTCAAATAAATGTAACACTCACGTGTCTATGTCTTTCATATATTTGTGTTAAAAACAAACAATAGACATAGAGCATGAGGTAAGAAACTTAGAATATTGGAATACAAATATTTATTTTAATGTACATGTTGTCATGATGTAAAAAATTATTCGCGATGACAACTTGTTAACGACGGAAATTAAATGTCTCATTAAATGAAGAACATGCTTTTTAGTTAACAATTATTTCAAGGGATCTTCCACCAATAACGTCATCAGCAAATCCCTACATGGTGTATTTTAACACGTACAACATCAAGATGAATAACCCTCACATAAATTACAGTGACCAATATTTTAGTAATGAGATAGAAACATCATCCACATTTATTTATGTACTTCTTTTGATCCTTCTTTGAACATAATTTACATGGCGACAGGCAGTTAGAACTTGGAAACGGTACCAATTTCGCAAGTGTTATTGAGATCGGAGTGTGAATAATTAATAAAATACCTAATGCGAGTTGTATGCTAATACCAGGAGGATGATATTACCACTCTAAAACTCTGCAATGTTCACCCTGGAAAACCGCACAATATTTTAACGATTTTTTTACGTCTACCACCCAGACGTTGAGGAGAAAGTTGAGAGCGAAACAGGATCTAGGCCAACTGCCAATACTGCACAGTCTACCATACAAAATTATTCGGAATCGTAATGAATTAGGTATTATTATATTACACTATTTTGTTTTTGCACATTCATTCAATGGCCTTATCTGCAGCAAATATATACACAATAATTTGAGCACTATAGCAACAAATCGTCAAAGTGCGGAAGCTACATGTAACTATAGCTCCTAATACCGTGTGTGAAGAACCAAGTGACCCACATCCATTTGTGGCTAAAAGCATTATCAACTATCTACACGAATATTTAAATACGTCTCAAGTGAATTTAAATAAAACATTTTGCACTTTTCAAAAACATGGTATAAGAACATTTTGCACCTTTTGAAAAACATTGAATTAGAACATTTTGCACCGTTTCAAATACATGAAATGAGAACATTTTGCACTTTTTCAAAAAACATGGAATGAGAATATTTTGCACTTTTTAAAAAACATGGAATTAGGGCATTTCACGCTTTTTTAAAACTCCTCAATAATTGTTTACTGTTTAAATGCTTTTCATTTTTTAATGGCAAAGCTCATTCTGATTCTAGCCTAAATTGGATATGGGTCGTTTTGGTTTTTGACAGGCGATATGCAATTCATAAGTTAATGAAATTTAAATAAAGTTTTGTTTTCCAATTTCTGTTTCCATTTTCAACATTAACATGTGCAATTCATTTTCATGAGCGATTCCATATACAGGGTGGGCCGTGGGCCATTTATATTGGGGGATTCTAGCGGGCTATAAAAGCCAAGTTTATTATTTCAAGATACCCAGCAATACATATTTCAAAATATAGACAATTTCTTGGTAATTTATTAGACATCTCATTTATTAAAATAGGTTAGGAATAGGTTGCAAAATGGCCTTAATAACAAAAATCACCGTTTTTAGATTTTTTGGTCAATCCTAAAATTATTTTTTAACAATATTTATTTAAAATAAAATCGTAAAACAATGCAGACTGGAAACATTGGACTTTAAATATCCCGACAGATAAAAACCTGGCAAACATTTTAAAAATTTCAAATTTTCGAATTGTTTGACTTTCAAATTTTCAAAATTTGCAAAATATTTAAAATTTAAAATTTTGAAAAATTTTGCTAGTTTTTTTTTTCTGTGGGGATATTTAAAGTCCAGTGTTTCTAGTTTTACGCTTTAGTTTTAAATCAAAGCTGTTGGAAAATAATTTCAGGATTGACAAAAAATTCCAAAAATTGAGATTTTTGTTAGTTTGGCCACTTTGTAACTTATTCCCAACCGATTTTAATAAATGAATGTCAAATAAATCTCCTAGAAATTTTCTTTATTTTGGCATATTGATAGGTATAATTATTTGAATCATAAACTTGGCTTTTATAGCCTGCGAGAATCCCCCGATATAAATGGCCCACCCTGTATAACATATAACTAAGGAACAAAATTGTATTCACATTAACTGTTTTTAATAATTTTAAAAAAAACATTTGTTTAATCTAACTTAGCGTGTGTATTTTCACCTACTTTGTCTCATTTACCAAAATGACAAGGGGTCGTCCCTCACTAACGTTGCAAAGTAAGGAAAACTTTACACTCTCTCTCTCTTATCCAGTTTATCTTAAACACAATGCACGGTCATTTAAAACTTATGTACATGAGAATGAGACGTTTTATCCGTTCTTTTTCCCTCCCATAATTCTTAACGTCATTAATGAGCACCCGCAAAGTCCACGTCACGCACGAAATGGAATGGACCGCAATCCGCAATGTGGCTGTTGACAAGAAAAGGTGCGATTTTCGATATGGACAATTAGCAGAGGCCCAATGCTTTAGTCATTCCACAAATCCTGGGCCAGATGTTAACGATCGCAATTTAAAATAAATAAATAAATTATTAATCAATTTTAGGGATATTTTAAATTTACTCGTTTCAGACCAGCAGACGTCCGAATTTTACTGTTTTAATTTCATTTTGATTTTAACACGTCACACTCCATTCATAATGACATTTTGTTAACGACGGATATACAACTTTTTATTGAGAATGTGAATTTACGTATTTTCGGGATAAACAACGGCTCAACGGAGATGTGTACTTGTAATACCAATGACTGCCACTCATGAGTGCTAGTGATGAAAACAGGAATACCACTTTAATCCAGTTCATGATGTGCTGGTTACTCCTCAAGATACAGTAAAAAGACCATTAAAATTAATTTCCCTATTTTATGCGCTCCACGTTGCTAGTATATCCTTAATTCTGACCTCATCTACGCCCTGAGAAACAGCTGAAAGAGTTGCTCAATCCGTAATAGAATGGAGGTGGGAGTGTGGATAGTAAATTAAAAAGAATAATTATTACATAACGTGAATTTATGAAAATAAATTTGAAACGCAATTTTTTATTAGTGATGCAGAATTTATTAAAACGTGTAAATTATTTAATTTGAAACAAAAGTAACCGTTTTGTCTTCTTTTTGTGTTGTAATCGACAAAGTAATGTTGTGTTTGTTATTTGTTGATTGGTCTTGTTATAAGAATTTATTCACTAGCTGTCAGCGGTATACAACTAGCTTTATTACGCTTGCAGTAGCCTATTGGGGAATCAGAATTCAAGCCACGTTAAATTTTCGCTTTACTTTGTCAGTCAAAACAATTAAGAATGCATTTTCAAGAATGGATATGGATGCTACTACATAGGACGCAACAACTTAATAATGTGTGTAACTACTCACCATTACAGCAGTCCCAGTAGCTCTTTGGACAGTCGGAAGGAGTCGTGCATCTAGGGACCTGAAAAGACTGTGAAGCGGACAGATTGAGCAGATGCGCCAAGACGACGAGACAGAAAAGCCACGCGAACCCGCTCATCCTCTTCATATTTTTCCCAATTCCTGAAACACTCGAGACACGAACGACGAGAGCAGTGTATTCAGTTCAGTGGTGGAGGAAATAATTTTTCACAAATCAATTTTTCCGTTTCTGTTTCAAGGACTTGGATTTCCCATGGAGCATCTTACCCTTTGGATGTACTTGCAATTAGGTCACGGCTATTGAATGGTGAATGGAGCCATTGATAATTATGAAATCCAATATCGTGAGTTAGGAACCAAAATGACCCATATCCAGTTTAAGCCTGAATCAAAATGAGCTATCTGTCATAAAAACAAAATTAGAAACATGCGTCAAATGATAATTCATAGTTTGAGAAAAACGTCAAAAGTTCTATTTACATGTTTGAGAAAAGTGTAAAATGTTCTATTTAACTCTTTTCAAGAACGTGCAAAATGTTTCAATTTCAAGGTTTTAAAAATGTGCAAAATTTTGTATTTACATATTTTTGAAAAGTGCAAATTGTTCTACTTAAATGCTCTCAATACATATTTGAATATTCGTGTAGATAGTTGATATTGTCTTTAGCTATAAATGGATAGGGGGCATTTTGGTTCTTCACTCACGATAAACAGCTACCATTGTACTGTCATGCACAGAGGTGGGTAGGTTAATGAAATGGGAGCGCGACCCACATTAAAGGCCGCACGGAGTGAATAATGCCGCATTGTAATTAATTGCAAAATGAAATAATTAATTGAATGCATCTTTCATCAAATGAGTGCAAAACAACGCATTATGCTTTAGGCTTTACAGCTCCTCCAGCTTAAATGGCTCCCAAGCCCACAGTGATACAAAAGAATTTTCATATAATATTCCTAAGGGTCGTTCATACAGGATTTCCTGGATGAATTGATGATGCGATGATACACCTTTACTCGATTACTAACAAACAATTGCACCTCTTACAACACTAAAATATCCTCTTACATGCAGACGCTCCTCAGACCCACCCGCTTTTGCGATGACACTATTTATGAGTGGTCCCCCATTACTTCACTTTAATTTGTAAGGAGCATTCTACACTTTTTAAAAAGTCATTTAAATGTAATAATTTACACTTTTAAAAACGTGTAAATAGAACATTTTGTATTTTAAGAACAAATCAATGATACACTAATCACAAGTGTCATTTTTAAAAGCAATTCGTTCTCATTTAGAAACTCAACTAATAAACCAACTATACAAAAAATATGAAAGTATGACCATCTTTTCAGGAAAAAACGACATAAATTACAAAATTCGCATCTGTCAAGAATATAAAAAAAAGGTTTATTTATCTATAGAACCTTTAGGATGTGAGAAAAGTAGGTAGGTATATAAATAAAGGGTTATCTGCAAATCACGTAAATGCAACGTCTGCACTTTTTTTATACATCTTATTAGGTTGATAGAACGTATTTCTGTTTTCAAAAGCATGTAAATAAATCAATCTGAACTTCTTAAAAATATAAGTAGGCAAAAAAATTTCTTTCATAGTAATGGGGTTTCCGGCTACATTTTCCACAAGTGCAAAATGTTCTATTTACATAATTTTGATAAGTGCAAACTGTTCTGTTTAAATGTTTTTAAAGAGTGCAAAATGTTCCATTTACATGTTTTTGAAAAGTGCAAAATGTTCCATTTACATGTTTTTGTAAAGTGCAAAATGTTCCTGTTAAAATATTGACATTACATCCAACATGTAATTGGATAGGATATATATATAGTATATAGACATACATATATTTGACATTATTAAGTAGGTGTCATTATTGGACATCCTACATGTATTTCGTAGATCCCGTCCTCGGTAAGGAGGGATTCAGCACATTGCAAATTCTATACATTCTGTAACTATTTATCATATTATTGGTAATATTTGATTATTCTTGTTTAGATGCAGAACGCATCATCTTTATTGTTAATGTCAAATTTTTATATCTCCTTTAACATAGGAGAGAATATTTAAAAATTATTATTGACTTTTTAGACGGCAAGTATGATAGGCCTTCCCATATAAAAGCATTGTATGTTATTATTGCTGACAAGAGCGATTTCTTATCCTCTAGTCACTCTGTCAAAGCCCATTACTTTTTATGACTTTATTAGTCGTCAAATGGCCATGTTTATTTCACAATACAGGATGGTTGAGCTATATTCATTTTCTCTTAACCACCTTCTCAGCAGGACTCCTGTCCGTTTAATTCTATGTGCACAGTATGTATAATTAGTACAATACATATGAACTTATTGGTATACCTTAATTTACTACAACACTTGTTCAACTGAGTTTAACTGAATACGAAAAGACTAAACAATAAATTAATTGGAAACTGAGACCCAAGCGAGTAGGAGCTAATTTATTCTTTCTTTTCCCCTGGAATATTTTTATAATTCACTGTTTAATTCACCTCATAATTTGGCTATGAAGCAATAGCCTGATAAAGTTACAATTACATTAGTCTATACACTAAAGTTATTACGTTATCAGCACGGGTATTGCTATTACCCTGATTTTGAGTAAATCAAACCGTAGAAGTCCTCCGCTAAGACACTGGCTAGTGCACTCGAGAATTCTTTGTAATTTCGGAAGTAGTCGAAAATCTCAGAGCTCTCTACTTAAAGTTGTAGTGACTGTTTAATCCCTTTGGAAAAGTCTACACAACCAAATATTCTATTTAGTCTGTTTGGACAAAAAAATTTATGGATTCTATTTAATCCATTGAGGAATAGAATCTCATATCCTATATAATCCGTTTGGAGAAGAATGAAATTAGCAATCTGTCTTATATGTTTAAAAGAGATCTCATCAAAGTTGCAGCAAGCCAACGACACTACTATATTTAATTAACTCAATAGAACTGCCTATAAAGCGGATCTAGAAGAGGTTAAGTAAGTAAACTTGAAGATATAAGCTATCATTTATTCCTTAAAACGGATTTATTGATAGTAGACATATTCGAAGAGAAAAGTGGTTCAGACAAGGATCACAAGGATTATTTTCAAAAATTCGAAGTTCAAATGAAAAATAGAATTTACCTTCTAAACGCTACGTACCTCCGTGAGGGCGCGAATTAAGCTGTTTGTCATTTTAGAGCGCATGAATCAAATTTCAAGGCCTGTTGACCTGAAATTTAATAATTCAGGTCCTACACAAATCTCACCAGGCTAAAACAAGTTACCTGGGGAATCTGAAACAAGATAACTCGTACTCAAATCCAAGGTAGTGCTACCTCCTTCAAATTTTAAAAATGTACCAGTTCAGTCTTGGATGTTTATCCGGAAGACGGAAAACCTGGGAAAACAAATCAGCCTTTAAATTGAAGTTATATGAAGTAAACGCTTAAAAAAAGCAAAACTTGGACAAAAAACTAGAAAGTTCAGATTTCGAAAGAGAAATTTCACTTCCTACTAAACTCCTAGCTAGGGCGAGTCGACATGCTACCTGTCGGTGGAAGAATTTACAGCAGCATTACAATAAAGTATCTGAAAATTTGCAAAGGCCAAATTCGAAGCAACTAGACTCTGTGAGCCGTAAATTTCCGGAGAAACCAAAAAAAAGGTAAAAGTTTAGACAGATCCGTAACCGAAAAACTCCCAGAAGATTTACAAGAATTGCTTATCATAGGAATTTCCACTAAAGAAGAAGAAGAGTTCATAAAAACCCTTAACTGTAATGAATACTAAGAGGTCAAGTTTGGCAATTGGTCATCGCTACTGAAAATTCTAAACACAGGCAATCTAAATAAAGCCCTGTATCAAGCATGGATCGCATCCGATCATTATCACCGAGAACTCTCTATGAAGGGATTTTTTAATTTCCCGATTTCTGAAGTTTTAAATAAAACAATTATCCTTTAGATGCACAAAACTCTCAAGGCGAGGTACCACGTACTTAAAGCAATGTCAAAAGACAAAATATTTACTCAGCTACGCTGACCGACCCTAACACAGGAGACAATTTTTATCTGCATACGATGGAACTCACTAAAAATCCACACCAAAAGTACGACATAGATACAATCCAAATTCTGATTCAAATCATGATACCCAATTTCAGAAACGGAGATGTCTACCACGACTATCAAAAAGCTGGAGTCTGCAAGCGACTCGGTGTCAAATCCTACACTAGATATTAAACAAAATACAAAAGTTCGAAACTAATAAGGAAATGCATGAAAGCCACCTCATTTCGTAATCTCAAGTTTTCAAAATTATAAAAATTGAAAACGGATTCAAGAGGAGACAATTTGAAATTCTCTCTCATTTCAAGCCTAAACTCTCAGCAACACATAAACCCATGATTACTGTAGAAGTCGGCCTACAACCCAACTTTTATTTACTACCACAGAAGGCAATACCAAGATTATCGTCATTTCCCTTCTCAATTTAAGGAAAAGACAAGTTCGTCGAATTTCCGGAAGCGGCCGTAAAGCCTACAACAATGGATAAATCCGATCCATCCCTACTAAAATTAGACTTGGTTTCACAATTTCAAGAATATGAGCCCATACCCATAGGCATTGATTTAAACACGAGTATAGACCAGTCAACTATGACGGCGGACGGAATACCGAAAGAAGTCTAGTCGCCGATGACGAAGGACAGAAAAGCGAATCCAGTCTAGTCAACAATGACAGAGGACGAAATAACAAATTTAGTCCAGTCGACGACGACGAAGGACAAAATACCTAAGAAAAGGACACACCTAGACATCAGTCATGAAGAATTTAAGGTCCGCATTGAGTCTGACGAAAAGGCAAAAAGTGAGGAAACAATACCTTATTTAATTGGAACAATGAAGTCTTTTAATGGACATAAGCCGCAAGAGGCACAACAGCCAAGTTCAAACTTGCCGAATAATAAGCCGTACATGCAGGACATACTTTTACGTCCAGTACGCGCGCACGCTATGTATAACTGTGCCATGAACAAATTCAATGAAGAACGGGAGAAGAAATAATCTTAAATTAACTTAAACTCCAACAATTGAAGAAAAAACAGAAGTTATACGAAAATAGAGTGAGTTATCAACTGACTCAGATTTAAATCAAATACATT
This sequence comes from Dicyrtomina minuta, assembly GCA_949802685.1. Taxonomy (NCBI): domain Eukaryota; kingdom Metazoa; phylum Arthropoda; class Collembola; order Symphypleona; family Dicyrtomidae; genus Dicyrtomina; species Dicyrtomina minuta. The sequence continues at coordinate 171,058,583 of OX461808.1, read as the reverse complement.
CATAAAATTCATCGAATTTCCCAGAATTGAACAGCGAAGATGCCAGCAGTTATCAGTCACAATCCAAAATGCTCAGCAAAAACGACTAAGACTACACAGTCAGTCTCAAAGAAATTATTAAATAGTAATATGGTTATCTCTAATTATCAGCGGTGATGACCATAGTCTATTATGGTGAGGTGAATTGAAAATGAAATGTGAAAAGTTCCGGAGGAACAGAAAATAAATAGGATGCTGCTCGCTCGGAGTTCAAGTTCTAATTAATTTATTGTTCAGTCTTTCTTATTGAGGAAAACTCGTATGGACGAGTAGTGTTATGAATTTAGGTATACCAATGAATGTGTATGTATTTTACCAATGATACATACTGCGCGCTAGAACAATACAATAGAATAGTACGGACATGAGTCCTGCTGATGTGGTGGTTGAGAGGAAATGAATATGGCTCAACCATCCTGTATTGTGAAATATACATGGTCATTCGACAAGTAATAAAGTCGTAAAAAGTAATGGCTTTTGACAGGGTGACGAGAGGATTGAGGATCGCTCTTGTCAGCACAAATAACATACAATGCTTTCTTATGTAAAGGCTTCTCAAACTTGACAACTTAAAGTCACTAATAATTTTCAAATATTCATTTCCATGTAAATGGAGATGTTACAATTTGACATTAACAATATGGATAATGCTTTCTGCATTTAAACAAGAATAATCCAATAATATTCGTAATATGATTACTAACTATGGAATTTGCAATGTGCTGAATCCCTCCTTACCGAAGACGGGATTTACGCAATAGATGTAGGATGTCCAATGATGACACCTACCTAATTATGTCAAATATATGTATGTCTATATACTGTAAATATATCCTATCTATTTACATGTTGAATATAATGTCTATATTTTAACACCCTCCTTCGATTAGAGGTTCAAAATAAAACAACAAATGAATGATCCGAAAATCGATAAAAACTCTAATATAGAATTAATAGATAAATGTAAATCTGAACAATCTAAAATATGAATAAAATCAACAATCGAATTTCAACATAATAAAAATTTGAAATGATAATAATAATAATAATAATACACCCTAAATAACTCTATCTCCTGATGAGACGGTCCGGTGTGTCCAGGTTGATTTGTCCAGTAAATGATGTGGGTCTACGTTAGCCACTTTCTGCATGGTTGTCCATGATGGTCCGTGTAGGATCTGTAAAGTCCGATGTCGGAAGCCCAGCTAGCTTTATGCGTCTGTGGAACTGATGTACTGGGTCGTGGTCGGCAGGATCATCGCTCGACTCGCCAGGTTTTCCAATGTAGGGTAGAAAAGACCAATGTGTTGGCTGCCTTGACATATAATGTGGGTCCTTATACAGGTTGATATCCCAAGTCATTATTGTCACTAATTTCTCCCGCTTGATGCATGGTTGTCTTTGATTGAACCATCGCATAATTAATGTTATCAGGTATACTACCATGATAATATTCCCAATAAAATCGGATTGATTTATGTCTTCCCGGTCCGGGACTTCTTGACCTGAGTCAAGGTACGGCATGGTGCCTATAGTTGAGCGTGAGAGTGAATGCTCGAAACTGTTTTTCCTGGTGAGTGGTTCCTTCAACACATAATCTGTGGGCGGAATTGGAAGAACAGGATATAGCTTTCGGTTGCTATCCTTGAAGGTATCTCGATCCTTAGGAATGTCTCGACTATTCGGAGAGATATCGGGTGAGAATTGTATCGTATGAAACAATTTTCCAGTTTGCTTGATGAGACGTTGAAAATGATAGTAGTCTCCCTTGTTGACAACTAGAGTTGTAAGCTTTTCATTTTTAAACTTCTCGGAGGTCCCGAGGTCTCCTACTTCCAGAAATTCAATGGAATTGTAATGTCTGACATATGATATGTCATTCTGCTTGACCTTTATCTTCAATTGGTTTGCCATAGATTCAATGGGCTTCATGATTACTTCATGTTTCGGTCCCGGCAGATATTGGGTCAAAGCTTTACTTTTCCCAATATGTATTGCGCACCTGTGATAGGTGGTTTCTTGCTTATACGAGTTAAGAACTTTTAAGTGTCCCAAACTCTCATCTGTACCAGAGTAGACATCCTTGGTAAGATGATAAAACAACAACATGTGCTCGATGTGTTTTTGCATGGCAGGGTTTTGTCCCGGCTTACTCTTTCTCTTGTATTTCTGTCCGGCCTAATTCGGAGATTCTTTTCGGGAATCCGATTTAGTTGTAGCCTTTAACGTCTGCTCACTGTTTAGTCCCTTTGGATTGAGCGATGACACAGGATTATTTTTGAGAACTTCAATAGAGTCATTCTTGACAGAGTCAATTTCGTGCGTGGGGTGCTTTCTCCATAGATTCGGTTGGAACCAGAACATCGCTGGCTTATCATAGATCCAAACGATTTCTTTCTTTCTGAGAGATGAAGGCGTCGTGGGTAAGTCATTTTCCAATTTGACGTAAACTGGGGTAAAATAAAGGCGATTGCTTCGGAGGCCTACAATCGGGTAATATGTTAATCTTAATTCTGACACGAACGGCTTGCAAATATTGCTTAAAACTTCTACAGGGCACCAGTGTGATGGTATCGACTGCTTTGAAGTACTACTGCGGTTGATTAGGCTTCTTCCTATATCGTTTTGTTCAGTAATAGCTATAGATGCTATAGACATGCCTGACCTGGAATCGGTCACGTGGATATTAACAGGGTAGCATTCTGCTCCTGTGTTTCGGTTTCTTCGATCTTTTCTCCAGCAGAGTAGAAAGAACCTTGAAAGTTCCTTTATTTCTTTAATTATTCGGGTAGGATGGAGAATGAGGCGAGTTATTTCTGTCCCTCCTTTCTCTCGAACCTTTCCCTGGGATACGGAATCAGATGTAGTCCAATTCTGAGTCCTAAAGGCCAAAGTTTGACAGCGAACTGGGATTCGTGCCAAGTGCCAAATGCGTAATGACCGTGACCAAGTGTTCTTTTCACTTGCTTTGGGTTTTCTGTTAAATTCCGGAATCTCGATATTCCTGATCTCGACCAGTGTTTGCTTGGGAGATGTCAACTTCTTTCGTCTTCTTATTTCAGTTCTTGGAGGGAAGACCACCCTCCTAGTTTCACAGTATGAAACGTACAAATCTTCTTTCTTATCTGTATTGCTTTTGATAAGGCAACTTCCTCGAATCTTCCTAGATGAGTTGAAGTCTAATGTATCCTTTCTTGAAAAGGATATCCGGGCAATGAAGTTAAAAATTACGCTTATTGCGATGCACTGCTGGGGCATTGTCATCTATGGAAAACTTCGATTATAAACTCTATATAGTTTACCACTAATTTCTGAACCTAAGGGCGGTATCTTCCGTCTTTGATCCTTTCCGGTTCCTGTCTTTTTTCCTAATACGAAAAAACTGTTTGGATTCGTCCTGTAAATCTGGGGTCTACTGACTCCAAAAACTCCAACTTGATTTGTTAATTTCGTCTGCTCTGAGACTTGCTTTTCTCCATTTCGACTAAAGTCTATGGTAGGGCTAAAGTGTGGCGCTTTGCTCGGGTTATCCAAGGCTTCTTTCTCCGTGTTTCTCTGTGGCTTATGGTGGCGGAGAGCATCTGTCCTTTCACAGTCTCGTATTACTCTGTAGAAAGCAACAGGATTGTGGATTTCATATTTTCGACAGTAGTGTCTGTCTTTTGGAACCAGTGGCTTCTGCTTTGAAGGCTTATTTTGTTTAACAATGACCGGATTACTGGCTTCATCCTTCATCTTGCTTTCTCCTGAGGAGTTTGATAATTCAATTGATAGGTTAGATGTTTTTGTGTCTTCACCAATTCTTAAGACAAGTTGTGTCTTAGTTATGATCTTGAAGGGGAAATTAAAGTAGATGTGTAGTGAGAGATTCGACTCCTGATGTCTTCTCTGTCCCTTCCTGGATCGGTGTACACTCTTGGTCCTGATAAGGTAAAGGTAGAGAAGGCCTTTTACTACAAAGCAATTTCCTTTCTCCGAGAGTGTAGGGCTTTCGGCTCGTATCTTCATTAATGAGTCTAGCCATAGTCGTCTCAACCTTGTGAGATTACTCAACATAAATTCAGGTACTACATTACTTGGATGACATAATAACCCCAAGTGAAGATGTAGAGGATTTTTCAGGCGTTCTGCCTCTTCTTTAATCTGAAAGTTTTGTTTACCGTTTTTCAGCTCAAGTTGGGAAACAGATTTCCCGGTTATAACAGTTATTTCAGTTTTCTGATCAAGTAATGATCGAGAATAATGTATGCCTGAGTGGGCTTGCTTGCTTCAATTTATTTGTGACGGATTCAGGGCTTTTGGGTTCAGTGCGAACGCCTAGTGATTCTTGATTGACTTCCCCGGTTGGGGGATGTCCCAATCTTCAGTGTATGCTGGACAAGTGCCGAATTTCTCGGTTGTCCCGTATCGTAATTTCAGTCCTCTTCCAGGATCATACCCGTGTAGCAATGTGCGTAAAGTGGGTCCTGGTGAGTGGAAGGGGATTGTCCCCACGGATTCGGACCATTCGAGCGTCCTACCGCCTATTATATGAAATAATAGCATGATCATGACGAGGCAAAGTGTTCTTAGTCTTTTCTTGACTTGTAGAGAACTTCCTCTTGTGTGCTGGGAATTATTGTGCTCTTGTGAGGCTTGTATTGTCTGATTTCTTTGATGTCCTTCCAGCTTGACGGGGCTAGCTTGCTCCCTTGGTTGTGCTTTCACTTTTCTGACCGCTTGTGGTCTTGATGACTGCTTGGAGTCTTGACTGTTGGAAAGCTCTCGAGTGTCCTCTTCCAGTGACGGATTTCGTAATTTTCCGATTTCTTCTATTTGTCTATGGCTGACTGGGTCTTTCCAGATTTCTTTCAAGTCTGCTTTTGTGACAGGCTTCCTTTTCCTCCGTCTTGCGTCCATCTCTTTCTCAGATGGTGGACAAGGGAGTTTCTTGCCATAATGTTGCTGAGTAAGGGTACCTTCAATTAGTCCCTTATGGAAGGCTGGGCTTCGCAGCAATTTCTGTGGAATTCTTCTGTTTGATATTCCAAGATCTCGTTTGTCTTTTTCTAGCTTGAACCATGAAACTTCCTGGCTGAATAGCTGTGCTTGCAGGGTATATTCTTGTCTGGGTTTCAATATGCCTTTTTCTACCATTTCTTGGAGGCACCAGAGCTTACGTTTTTCTTTCTATGTCCAATGTTTCAGTTCTGCTTCTTCATAGAGCATTTTCATGTATTCGGCTGTAGCTGATAAGTAAATTATCGGTGTGAGCCATTTTCTGAGGCCGATTTCACAGGTGAGCATATGTAGCTCCAAAGCTGCCTTTTGAGTTTCGTAGATTGCTACTATCTCGTTCTTAGCTTTGTCCTTGCTTTCCCCCCTTACAGTGGACGTGTTCTAGTGTACTGCGGACTTGTTCAATGTAATGCATCCTCCAAAGCGATGGACAAGATGCTGTGATATGCCAAATTGGATTTCAACTGCATGTTGGACTTCCAAGTTCCCTTGAGTATATTTGGGATTGTAGAAATAACGAAGGTTATCGTCTATTGTTGTGTACAAGTAGTTGATCAGCTTCTTGACTACAAGGTAGTCTCGTACGGTGTAGTTACCGGTTTTGTCCGAAATTTTCTCCATAGTTCGGGAAATTTCTGGTCTTGTGGAGTCTCGTATGTGTAGGAGTCCACAGAGTAAGTTATGGCATTCCGTGTAATCTGATTCTAGTAAATCCGGATTATGTGCCAACGGTTGGTTGAAACTCGGAGTGGTGGTTTCCTCACCATCTTGTTCCTTCAATTGGTCGTGTAGACTGCTGATCCTTGTTTCTTGGGAAATGCTCAAGTATGGGTCTGTAATGTAGACATCTATATGGTTCCAGTATGTTGGATTGAGCTTTTTTTCTACGCCGAATGTAGAGTTTAATTCGTCTGCGATTCTAAAAATATCCGGACGATGTGTGGCTGTGACTAGCGCTTCTTGTCCTTCGAGGAGAAAACATGTTCTGTGTACTACCCCGTGGGGGTCCGTATATGATTGAAGGAATAGAGATTCGTCATGGTTGCATCTGTAAAAGTATGACTTCTCGAGCTGAAAGTAAAGACGTCCGCGGAACTTCATCTGTTCTTTCATGGTGCGGAGTGAGATGCCCGTGTTGTAAACTAGCTTGTAGTTATTCTTGTAACCGTCTGGTGGTTCAATACATAGTACTGGATCGTCAATATGGACTGCGTCAGTAGGTAACTTGAGTGTTAGTCTTGCCAGGTATTTTCCTTTAATACCCGCGTCTGCCAAAATGAGCTTTGTTGTGGCAGTGTGCACTACCGGGTCATATCGGTGACCAATGTGTCGGTAGTCAGATGTGATGAGCTGGGCATAGTAAGTGTCAGTTCTTACGCAATAAGAGTATGTCCAGGTCACTTTTCGGATCTCTTGATTTGAGAGTCTCAGGGATAGCGTCCATATACCATTTTTCATATGGGCTTCCATTTCTCTGTCCATGGCCGTCTTCCAGAGTGGGCTCTCTATGGACTCAACTGCTTCTAGATAACTTCTAGGTCCGTTGAAATGTTCTCCTTGATCATATACAAGTCTGGTGATGTCTGGGATCTTGTGGTAAAGATTAATTTTCCCAGGTGTTTCGGTATTCTTTCTACCTTTTCGGACTGTGAACAGGGTGAGTCTGGATACAACCTTCGACTTTCCGTCCTGTTGAGTGATGGGCTTATTCTTGCCATTGTGATCGAGATTGTTCCAATCGTCGATGAGTCCTTTTGTGATTTTCGCTTGCTGTGTAGCTGGGTGATACGTGAAGTTGACAGGTTGGGCCTGAGCTTCCGATATCTTCACTTCATCTTTCCCTTGATTGGGGATAGATTTCGTGTGGCCAGTTGCTTCTGGACTTTGATGCTCGTCTGTAGAGCTGAAGTTATGAACACTCATGCCTCCAGGTTGCTTTGATATGCTTAGGCTGGAGGTGAGGTCATCTGAGAGGTCAGTTATGAAATTGCTATAAATGGTAAACTGATATGGTTCACTTGCCTTGGTTTCCCCCCGGCTGTGACTATCTTGAACAGATTTCGTCTTCTTTCTATGTTGATCTTCTGTCATCTTTTGAAGATCCTCTATAGTAAGTGGGGGTGGTATATAGTCCAATATTGATCCTACAATGTTGCTCGGCTTGGAGGCTTTTGGCCTTATGTGAGGTAAGGACTTTGGATTTTGGCTCATAGATGAGGCTTGTGGCCTTGTAATGGTCAGGGGCTTTGTGTCAGGATCTTGGAAAAATATTGGTCGGAAATTCATCATGAGATTTCCGATATCGTTGTCCTCAGTCTTTTCGGTGATCGCTTCTAGAATTTTGTGAGGCGGTCCATACGCTTGAGACGTAAGCGTGAAAGTTCTGTAGAATGATGCTCCATGTTCATTCCCAAGGTAGGTGAGCTCCATGAATTTGCATGCAGAATTAACTGAAAATATATTAGCTGCACCTGGGAGATACCACACGTTGGTTAGGACCTGAGGTCTCCAATCTCCCCCATCATAGGCTGAGACAATTACGGTTCCACTTCCTGGCGACGTCACTTCTTTCTCGTCAGCCAGTATGAGTGTTTTTCCTTCTTTTGAGAATTCGGTGTAATCAAGGTACCAATCCAAATTCCCACAGAGGTGGACAGAGGCACCCGTGTCGCATGTCCATCCAAATTGAGCCGCTTCAGATGCGGGCTTTTCTTTGACGTGTGCCCTTTCCAGGTTAATCAGGTTTCGGGCCAAAGTTAAATGTAAATTCCCTACCGTAGGGTTCCTAGCATGATACTCTAGTTGTGCTTCGAGTGATTTATCGTTCACGTACAGGTATGTGTTGAGGGCTTGACTCTTCAGATTGAGTAGTAATCGTCTCGCTTCTTTTCTAGTGTGAAAAGTGGAGATCCAATTTTTTTTAGGATGAGTGGCTGGTTTTCCACCCTCCTGACTGTTGACAGTAGTACCAAGTCTTACCATGAATGCTTGGTTCTGTTGGCTGTCTTGCACAACATCAGGTGAATTGTCAAAATCACTGTTAGTGTAAGTGGGAAATAATTCTTTCAGTAATTTCCCCCGGATGGGGATGCACCATCTTTCTTGATTGCAGTTATGCTCTGAGTCCAAGACTGTCGGAGCTGCATATAGCATGTCGGCTATTTCTTTCTTCTGTGCGATTCTTGCACATAGTGTGATGGGATTATATGTCAATCCAAGTTTCTTTTGTACTGCCTTGAATGAAGGTTCAGTTGTCCGTTTTCGGATAAATTTTCTCTGATTGATCAGGTATGCTTTGTTATGACATTTCCAGCGTCTTGGTACTGGTGTCGAACTGGAGCCTGGTGATGCTCCTTTCCCGTTTTGAGAGACGCATGAGAAGTAAGTTGGATCCTTGCAGTCCAACATCTTGCTTTTCTGATTGTACCAGGTGAGAAATTCTGGTTCCATTTCGTGAATTAGTTCACTGTCCTCGTTCATAAGGATGTAGTATCCTAGGATATGACTCATGTACTGGTCTTGATCAATAATCGGTGAAAACGGGTTTGCTGCGATTCCTTTTCGCAAATCTGAATTGTTGAGCTTGTCAACGTAAAACATGTGTGTAAAGGACTAGGTTTTTTCTGAATAAATTGCCCTACGTCGCTCGCGTGCTCGTTTAATCAGACCTTGGAGTTCCAATTCTGATTCTTTGAGAATTGATTCTAAATCTTCAATTCTGTCGTCAATTTCTTTGAGACTGACTGTATAGTCTGAGTCGTCTTCGCTGAGCACGTCGGATTGTGACTGATGACTACTGTCATATTCGTCGTTCAATGCTGAGAAATTCGATGAATTTTCTGAGTGTATTTGTGTAACATCTGAGTCAGATGATGACTCGCTCCATTTTCGTACAATTTCTATTTTTTCTTCAATTGTAGGAGTTTTAGGGAATTTGAGATTATTTCTTCTCTTCCTTTCTTCATTGAGTTCGTTCATGGCACGGTTATACATAGCGTGCGGGCGTATCGGACGTTTCGGTATGTCCTGCATATACGGCTTATTATTTGGCAAGTCTGTGCCTGTTTGTTGCGCTTGTTGCGGCCTATGTCCATTGAATGACTTCATTGTTTCAATTGAGTTTGATATTGTTTCCTCGCTTTCTGCCTTTTTGTCAGGCTTAATGCGGACCATAAATACTTTATGACTGGTGTCCGGCTTTGACGTTTTCTTAGGTATTTCGTCCTCCGTCATCGGTGACTGGACTAAAATCGTATTTTCGTCCTCCGTCATTGTGCACTGGACTATACGTTCTGATGTGTCTTTCGTTATAATTGACTGGTCTGATTTTCTATTTTCGTCCTTCGTCAAAGGTGACTGGACTGATTGTGTTATTTCGTCCTCCGTCGTTGATGACTGGACTATAACCCTTGATATGTTCTTCGTCATTGTTGACTGAACTGTATGCTTACTTTCGTCCTTCGTCGTTGATGACTGGACTAATTTTGGTATTTCGTCCTCCGTCATTGGTGACTGGACTATACACGAGTTGAATTCAGTGCCTGCGGTTGAGGGCTTATAATCTTGAATTTCTGGAACCGCATCTATTATTAGCAGAGATAAATCGGATTTATCCATTAATGCGGGCTTCACTGCCGCTTCTAGGAATTCGACTGTCTTGTCATGGTCCTGAGTTGGGAAGTACAATGACGATAACTTCGGTATTGTCACTTCTGATACTGGATAGAGTTCGGGTTGTAGGCCAACTTCTACAGTAATAGTCGGTTCATGCGGTGCTGAGACTTCAGGCTGTAGATGAGAGGTAATTGTAAATTGTCGTCTCTCGAATCTACCTTTAATTTCCATAATTTGGAAAATTGGAGATTCCGAAATGCGGTTGCTTCCGGGCATTTCTTGTCCCATTTTGAACTTCTGTATTTTGTTCATTATCCGTTGTAGGATTTGATTCCTGGTCGCTTGACGACTCCAGGATCTTAGATAGTTAAAGTAGACGTCTCCTTTTCTGAGAGTGGGTATCATGATCTGAATCAATATTCAGATCGTATCCTTATTGTACTCTTGAGGTGTGGCATCCATATTGCCAACCGTATTCAGGTAAAAATCGTCTCCCGTGTCGGGATTTGTTAGTGCTTGGAGCTGTGTCCAATATTCGTCTTTTGACATTGCCTTGAGTACATGGTACCTCGCTTTGAGGGTTTTGTGCATCTGAAGGGGAATTGTTCCGTTTAAAACTTCAGAAATCGGGAAATCGGCAGTTCCCTTCATGGAGAGTTCTCGGTGATAATGGTCGGATGCGACCCACGCAAAATACAGGGCTTTAACTATGTTGCCTGTGTATGGCGTTTCCAATGGTGAAGACTAATTGCCATATTTGACCTCCCAGTATTCATTACAGTTGAGGGTTTTCATGAACTCTTTTTCTTCTTGTGTGAGAATTCCTATGATAGGCAATTCTTGAGTGTCTTCGGGGATTTTTTCGGTTACGGATTTATTTTGAATCCTACCTTTCTCAAGTTTATCGGTTACGGATTTGGTGTAAATCCTACCTTTGCAGTGCTTTTCGGTTACGGATTCGGCGTGAATCCTACCTTTGCTGGTTGTTGAAGTTCCCGAGATGGGTAGTTTTTGTACTTCTTCTGGGAGTTTTTCGGTTATGGATTTGACTAGAATCCTACCTTTTCTCCTTGTTTGATTTCCAATAGTAGGAGATTGTTGTAAATCTTCCGGAAGTTTTTCGAATACGGATTTGATTTGAATCCTATCTTTTCTTCCTAGATTTTCTGAGTTTGATCGGCTCACAGAGTCTTGTTGCTCCGAATGTGGCCTTTGCAAATTTGCAGATACTTCAATGTAATGCTGCTGTAAGTACTCCGACTGACGGGTGGCGTGTCGACTCGCCCCGGCCAGGAGTTCAGTGGGAATTGGAATTTTCTCTGGGGTTTCGAGACTTCCCAGTTTTTCGTCCAATTTACGCTTTTTGTCAGCGTTTACTTCAAATGACTTCGAATTGAAGGCTTTTTCATTTTCCCAAGTTTTCCGTCTTCCGGATAAACATCCTAGACTAAACTGGTACATTTTCAGAATTTGAAGGAGGTAGCACTACCGTCCTTATGGGAATGAGCTTCGATTTTCTCAGTTTCAGATTCCCCCAGGTAACTTGTTTTAGCCTGGCGAGAAGTATGTAGTACCCGGATAATTGAATCTCGGGTCGAGGGGCTTTGAAATTCGATTAATGCACTCTGAAATGACGAGTGGCTTGTAGTGCGCCCTCACGGAGGTACGTAGCGTTCAGAAGTTAAATTCTATTTTTCTCTTGAATTCCGAATTTTTAATGATGATCCTCTTGATCCTCTTCTGAGCTACTCTTCTCCTTGGATATTTCCACTATCAGAATTTCCTTTTTAGGGGATAATTGATAGCTTATTTCCTCGAGTTTACTTACTTAACCTTCGTCGGATCCGCTTGTTAGGCGGTTCGTTAGGTTTAATTAAGTATAGTAGTGTCGTTAGCTCGCTGCCGTAAAGATGAGATCTTTTCCAAACGGATTTAATAGATCTGTATTTTATCCTTTTCCAAACGGATTAAATAGGATATGAGATTCTTTTTCACAATGGATTAAAGAGAATCTATAAATATTCTTGTCGAACAGGATTAAATAGAATATTTCAGTCTTTTCCAAACGGATTAAACAGACTCTTCACAATATTCTTGTCCAAAGGATAAATAGAATTATTGTGGCTGTGCTCAACTTTTCCCAATGGATTAAAGAGTTGGCACGAATGTAAGTAGGAAGCTCTGGGATTTTCGACTACTTTCAAAATTACGAAGAATCCTCAATTTCACTGGCCAGTGTCTTAGCGGGAGGAGTTCTTTGGTTTTAGTTACTCGAAATCAGGGTAATAGCAATACCCGTGCTGATAACGTATTAAATAGTAATATGGTTATCTCTAATTATCAGCGGTGATGATCATAGTCTAATATGGTGAGGTGAATTGAAAATGAAATGTGAAAAGTTCCGGAGGAACAGAAAATAAATAAGATGCTGCTCGCTCGGAGTTCAAGTTCCAATTAATTTATTGTTCAGTCTTTCTTATTGAGGAAAACTCGTATGGACGAGTAGTGTTATGAATTTAGGTATACCAATGAATGTGTATGTATTTTACTAATGATACATACTGCGCGCTAGAACAATACAATAGAATAGTACGGACATGAGTCCTGCTGATGTGGTGGTTGAGAGGAAATGAATATGGCTCAACCATCCTGTATTGTGAAATATACATGGTCATTCGACAAGTAATAAAGTCATAAAAAGTAATGGCTTTTGACAGGGTGACGAGAGGATCGAGGATCGCTCTTGTCAGCACAAATAACATACAATGCTTTCTTATGGATAGGCTTCACAAACTTGACAACTTAAAGTCACTAATAATTTCCAAATATTCATCTCCATGTTAATGGAGATGTTACAATTTGACATTAACAATATAGATAATGCTTTCTGCATTCAAACAAGAATAATCCAATAATATTCGTAATATGATTACTAACTATGGAATTTGCAATGTGCTGAATCCCTCCTTACCGAGGACGGGATTTACGCAATAGATGTAGGATGTTCAATGATGACACCTACCTAATTATGTCAAATATATGTATGTCTATATACTGTAAATATATCCTATCTATTTACATGGTGGATATAATGTCTATATTTTAACAGAAATTGACAACAAAATTAAAGATTTAGAATCAATTCTCAAAGAATCAATAGTGGAACTCCACGGCTTGATTCGAAAAGCACGCAAGCGACGTAGGGAGATTTAAACAGAAAAATCCTAGTCCTCTACAAATTTAGTTTACGTTGACAAGCTCAACAATACAGATTTGCGACAAGAAATAGTTGCAAACCTGTTTTTACTGATTGTTAATCGAGACCAGTACATAAGCCACATTATAGGATACTACATCCGTTTGAAACCTTGAAAACGAAAAAAGCTGTTTAAGATAGTCACAGCCGGGAGGACACCGAGACAAGTGAAACATTCAAGATGACCACTTTCAGCAATATACTGGCGGACATACCAGATGTCATAGTTCTGAATGACTACACATTCCTCACTCTAGTACATAAAGCTTCTACAACCGAGCATCAAAGCCCAGCAACTAGTCACAAGAATTCTACTGATTATATCCCCTACAAAGGGAAAGATAAAGTAAAAACAACGGAAGCTCAGGCCCAGCCCGTGAACTTCTCATATCATCCAGCTTCACAGCAAGCAACATTTACACAAGGACTCATCGACGATTGAAACAATCTTGATCATAATGGCAAAAATAAGCCTATCACTCAGCAAAAAGGAAAGTCGAAGGGCGTATCCAAACTCACCCTGTTTACAGTCAAAAAAGGTAAACAAAATACCGACACAAATAGAAAAACTTATCTTTATTACAAGATCCCAGACATTACAAGACTTTCACATAATCGAGGAGAACATTTCAACGGACCTTGAAGTTATCAAGAAGCAGTTAAGTCCATTGAAAGCACACTCTGGAAGATGGCTATAGACAGAGAAATGGATGCTCATATGAAAAACGGTATATAAGAGCTTTTCTTGAGACTCATAAATCAAGAAATCAGCAAAGTCATCTAGACATACTCTCATTGTGTGAGAACTGATACATACTATGCCCAGCTCATTACAACTTACTACCGACACATTGGTAAGAAATACATCCCGGTAGTTTACACTGCCACCACAAAGATTATTTTGGCAGACGCAGGTAGTAAAGGAAAATACCTGGCAGGACTCATACTCAAGTTACCTACTCACGCAGTCCACATTTACGATCCAGTACTATGCATAGAACCACCAGATAGTTACAGAAACAACTACAAGCTAGTTTATAATACGGGCATCTCACTCCGCACCATGAAAGAACATACAAAGTATAGCGGACGTATCCACTCTCATCTAGAGAAGCAACAATTTCACAGATGCAATTATGAAGAATCCTTATTTATTCAATCATATACGGACCCTCATAGGGTAGCAAACAGAACATGTGTTCTCCTAGAAGGACGAGAAGCGCTAGTAACAGCCACCTTCAGACAAGACATCTTTCGAATTGCAGACGAATTAAACAGTACATTCGGCGTAGAAACAAAGCTCAATTCAATACACTGGAACCACATGGATGTTTACATCACAGACCCATACTTGAGCATTTTTCAAGAAACAAGGATCAGCAGTCTGCACGACCAACTAAAGGAACAAGATGGTGAAGAAACCACTACTCCGAGTTTAACCCAACCTTTGACTCATAATCCTGATTTACTAGAATCAGATTACATGGAATGCCATAACCTACTCTGTGGTCTTCTACACATACGAGACTCCACACGACCAGAAATTTCCCGCATCATTAAGAAAATGTCAGACAAAACTGGTAATTACACCGTACGAGACTACCTTTTAGTCAAGAAGCTAATCAACCACCTGTACACCACAATAGACGATAACCTTTGTTATTTCTACAATTATAAATATACGCAAGGAAATTTGAAAGTCCAACATGCAGTTTAAGTCCAATGTGGTACGCTACAGCATCTTGTCAATCGCTTTGGAGGATGCATTACATTAAACAAGTCCGCAGTACACTATGACACGTCCACTGTAAGGGGAAAAAGCAAGGACAAAGCTTATAACAAGATATTAGCAATTTACGAAACTCAAAAGGCAGCTTTAAAGCTACATATGCTCACCTGTGAAATGGGCCTCAGAAAATGGCTTACACTAATATTCTACTCATCAGCCTTAGCTAAATACCTAAAAATGCTCTATGAAGAAGCAGAATTAAAAAATTAGACATGGAAAGAAAACCGTAAGCTCTGGTGCCTTAAAGAAATGGCGAACAAAGGCATACTTAAACCCAGACAAGAATATACCTTGCAAGCAGAGCTATATAGCCAAGAAATTTCATGGTTCAAGCTAGAAAAAGATAAACGAGATTTTAGAATATAAAACAGACGAATTCCAATAAAGTTGTTGCAAAGCCTAGCTTTCTGTAAAAGACTAATTAAAGGTACCTTTATCTAACAACATTACAGCAGGAAACTCCCTTGTCCACTATCCAAAAAAAAATGGACGCAAGACGGAGAAAAAGAAAGCCTTTCACAACAGCAGACTTAAAAGAAATCGGGGAGAACCCAGTCAGCCACAGACAAATAGACGAAATCGGAAAATTACGACATTTGTCACTGAAAGAGGACAACAAAGAGCTCTCCAGCAGTCAGGACTCTAAGCAGACAAAAACCCGAGCGGTCAGAAAAGTGAAAGCACAACCAAAAGAGCAAGCAAGCCTCGTTAGGCTGACGGAACAACCAAGTAGTCCTATGATACAAGCCTCACATGAGCACAACAATTCCCAGCACACAAGAGCAAGTTCTCTACAAGTAAAGAAAAACCTTGTCATGATCATGCTATTATTTCATATAATAGGCAGTAGGATACCTAAATAGTCCAAATCCGCGGAAACAAGCTTTATGCACTCACCAGGACCCTCGTTACTTACGTTGCTACACGCACACAATCTTGGAAGAGGACTTAAAGTACGCTACGGGATAACAAGATATTACTCGCCTTGTTTAGCGTATGCAGAAGATTGCGACATTCCTAAACAAGGAAAGTCAACCAAAAAATTTAAAGAGTTCGAACCGAACCCAAAAGCTCTGAATTCATTACGAATACGTAAAAGCAAGCCAGTACACTCAGGCAGTTTATCACGATCATCACTCGATCAAAGAATAAAATTCCCTAGAACCTTAGCAGTCAGTAGGGAAAAAGGACATTCAAATATCTTGCTGTCTGGTGTTTTCGGAAGACCGCAAGTGCGAGCTAGAAACAAAACCTTAATGGAAAACGGAATAAAAGCCTTTAACTATAAAGCTAAATAAAGTTCCAAAAACTTGATATCATTTCAATTAATTTCATCGTGCACAGATGAACATTATGTGAAGGAACAGAGAAGACACTAGAAGTGTAATCTCTCTATAGGCATCTACTACAGTCTCTACGATCTCGGAATGGTAATTGAAATGGAGCAGGTAGCAACTTATGCAACCACAGAACAAATTGAGATGGAAAATGAAGCAAGTAACCCGGCCATCACCTTACATTATAAGCATTCGAAACAAAAACCAGAGAAACAAAAAGACAGAAAGTATTACTATATTCTCGATAATAATTTTTCCAGTCGGACCTTAAATGCAGGTCTCAAATCTGTAGAAAACATAAACCACAATCTAATTGTCCTTACTGAAATGCATGAACTCCGTCACCATAAGCCACAAAAAATAACGAAGAAAGAGGCCTCGGATATCCCAAGCCCACAGTTTTTAACCAAGAGTACAGAAGTAACAATAGTCGTATCAATAAATCTATTTCTCTCAGCCTCAAATAGCTCGAGCCAAGCGCCATTTGTAGGCGCTACGATAGACACAAGTCGAAACGTAATTAGAAACTGAGACCCGAGCAAGTAGGAGCTAATTTACTCTTTCTATTTCTCTGGAATATTTTCATAATTCTCTTTTCAATTCACCTCATATTTTGGCTATGGACCAATAGCCTGATAACGTTACAATTACATTAGTCTATACACTTAAGTTATTAGTTCCATTAACATGTTTTTGTAAAGTGCAAAATGTTCCATTTACATGTTTTTGTAAAGTGCAAAATGTTCAATTTAGATGTTTTTGTAAAGTGCAAATTGTTTCATTTATATGTTTTAGAAAAGTGCAAGATGTTACATTTGCATGATTTTTAAAACGTGTAAAATGTTTAATCGAAATGTTTTTAAATATTGTACAATCTACATGTATTACAGAAGTGCAAAATGTTCCATTTACATGCTATAAAAAATGAAAAATGTTCTATTTAAATTTTTAACAAAAAAGCAAATTGTTTCATTTAAATTTTTTAGAAAAGTTTAAAACGTTCCATTAAAATGTTTTACGAAAGTGCAAAATGTTCCATTTACATGTTTGTGGAAAAGTGCAAAATGTTCAATATAAATGTTTTAGAAAAGTGCAAATTGTTCCAATTACATGTTTTAGAAAAGTGCAAAATGTTCCATTTACATGTTTTTTAAAAGTGCAAATTGTTCCATTTACATGTTTTAGAAAAGTGCAAAATGTTCCATTTACATGCTTTAAAAAATGAAAAATGTTCTATTTAAATTTTTAACAAAAGTGAAAATTGTTCCATTTAAATTTTTTTGAAAAGTTTAAAACGTTCCATCAAAATGTTTTAGGAAAGTGCAAAATGTTCCATTTACATGTTTTTAGAAAAGTGCAAAATGTTCCATATGAATGGTTTAGAAACGTGCAAATTGTTTTATTTACGTTTTAGAAAAGTGCAAATTGTTCCATTTACATGTTTTATAAAAGTGCAAATTGTTCCATTTACATGTTTTAGAAAAGTGCAAAATGTTCCATTTACATGTTTTTTAAAAGTGCAAATTGTTCCATTTACATGTTTCAGAAAAGTGCAAAATGTTCCATTTACATGCTTTGAAAAATGAAAAATGTTCTATTTAAATTTTTAACAAAAGTGCAAATTGTTCCATTTCAATTTTTTAGAAAAGTTTAAAACGTTCCATTAAAATGTTTTAGGAAAGTGCAATATGTTTCATTTACATGTTTTTAGAAAAGTGCAAAATGTTCCATGTGAATGGTTTAGAAACGTGCAAATTGTTTTATTTACATGTTTTAGAAAAGTGCAAATTGTTCCATTTACATGTTTTAGAAAAGTGCAAATTGTTCCATTTACATGTTTTAGAAAAGTGCAAAATGTTCCATTTACATGTTTTTTAAAAGTGCAAATTGTTCCATTTACATGTTTCAGAAAAGTGCAAAATGTTCCATTTACATGCTTTGAAAAATGAAAAATGTTCTATTTAAATTTTTAACAAAAGTGCAAATTGTTCCATTTCAATTTTTTAGAAAAGTTTAAAACGTTCCATTGAAATGTTTTAGGAAAGTGCAATATGTTCCATTTACATGTTTTTAGAAAAGTGCAAAATGTTCCACATAAATGGTTTAGAAAAGTGCAAATTGTTCCATTTACATGTTTTAGAAAAGTGCAAATTGTTCCATTTACATGTTTTAGAAAAGAGCAAATTGTTCCATTTACATGTTTTAGAAAAGTGCAAAATGTTCCATTTACATGTTTTTTAAAAGTGCAAATTGTTCCATTTACATGTTTTAGAAAAGTGCAAAATGTTCCATTTACATGCTTTAAAAAATGAAAAATGTTCTATTTAAATTTTTAACAAAAGTGCAAATTGTTCCATTTAAATTTTTTAGAAAATTTTAAAACGTTCCATTAAAATGTTTTAGGAAAGTGCAAAATGTTTCATTTACATGTTTTTAGAAAAGTGCAAAATGTTTTATTTACATGTTTTAGAAAAGTGCAAATTGTTCCATTTACATGTTTTAGAAAAGTGCAAATTGTTCCATTTACATGTTTTAGTAAGTGCAAAATGTTCCATTTACATGTTTTAGGAAAGTGCAAATTGTTCCATTTACATGTTTTAGAAAAGTGCAAAATGTTCCATTTACATGCTTAAAAAAATGAAAAATGTTCTATTTAAATTTTTAACAAAAGTGCAAATTGTTCCATTTACATGTTTTTAGAAAAGTGCAAAATGTTCCACATAAATGGTTTAGAAAAGTGCAAATTGTTCCATTTACATGTTTTAGAAAAGTGCAAATTGTTCCATTCACATGTTTTAAAAAAGTGCAAAATGTTCCATTTACAGGTTGTAAAAAAGTTTAAAATGATCCAGATGTGGCATATTGTTAATTTTTGACCTAAAAAATGCTTCTTATTTGGGTTTTTCGCATAATGTGCAATAAGAAAATACTAGACGAAAACTGTACGAAATTAAATACACTAATAATTGAAAATGGGGAGTTTTGCATTAGGTGATAACATATAAATCATTAAAATGATTTCTTCATTCTCAGCCCGCCTGCCGCCCACAAAGAGGTACTTTTCGGCTATATGACCTCGTGGTGGGAAAAATGAAAAAGTTTAAAAATTTTTCAAACTATTTTTTTATACACGAGAATGATCAACTTATTTTTACTAATATTCAATATTTCTCAATGAAGCAAGTGAAGCAGCATAATAATTACCTTGTTTCAAAGAATGGAAAACTTTATTATTATTTTTGAAGAATTATTGCATACAATGATTTTTGAGCATCTATTACAGCTTCACGTCTCTACGGATTGCATTTTACTTTGATTGCGGGTTGAGATTTGCAAGTAATTAATTGAAATTCGTCACATTGTCTGTACATCACATTATCATTCTCTCCCCACATGCCACATGTACAAAACTAAAATAAACGAGGCAAGTATACTTATTTATGCATACTGAATGCATCCTCATCCTTGAATAGGTTGGGATAGAAACAATTAAATAGGGCACGACGACCCTTTGTATAATGACGCAAATGGCAAAAATATTTTGCAAAAAATATGTAAATTCACAACGAGAGGCAGAAGGTATTTAAATAGTATCTGTCAGTTTTATTGCTCTGGATCCGGGATTTTATTTTATTTCAGTCAATTCATCCGATAAACAAATGGATCCTTTCTTTGTGTGGTGTGTTTCATTGCACAATGCTACATTAGGGGTCATTCACAATTGACGGCATCACGAAATTCTCATTTTACCACCCCAGTACTCCAATGTCATACGCTTAACCATTGCGTACATAGCTATCCCAAACGTGGAATGTCATGAGTAGCCAACTAGATCCATTGAGCCAAACGATGACGTCATTTTCAGACGATCTTTAACAACATCACATTCTAGGTACTTTGATGTTCATAGCTGGATTCATTTCAGTGTGTCTGTGTGCTGAATTAAAGACGGTAACATATGTATAATTTGAATAGTACCATCAAGTACCATGCATCATATTGTTTTTGCCTACTCGAATGCAGAAAATTATTTAACTAAAATTGAACTGCCTTATCATAAAATTTTATTCACAACTCTTATCCTCGTTTAGTCTCTGCATCTGACAGCGTACAATTAATTTAGTATTGTAATAAAAACCACTTTCACCATTTGCTATTTAATGTTTCTGATTCCAATTCGGTTTTATGTTATGCAGTTTGTAAATTAGCTTTGGGTATTTTTAGTTAGTGCAAACAGTAGTTTTAGTAGATTAAACAATGCAATGTGAGCTAAAAGTATAACAGTATACTATTATATAATAAAAGTACATGTAACGCTTCGCAGCCTCAGTAGCAGACGGGTCTATCTACGCTCTACACTTTGTGTATCTAAATATGCAGTATTTAATTCGCTCATTTCTTTAGTCATTGGCATTGAGTAGGAAGCCTGTTCCCACTTCACGTTTTCCTGTCCGAATTCTGTCCATTCTGACGAATGAGTTAATAATAATTAAATGCAAAATCCGGGATGAGTTACGAAAATTGAAGATGATAAAAAAGTAATTTGAATCCACTATGCCTGTACCTACTCATAGGACGCAACTTCCAGACTTTAAAATCTTTTAAAATTGTGAGTATTTAAATTTGGAAATACGGAATTTGCATAGTTGAGGGTGTGAATATGTTCATAAGAACCAAATTACATTTTGAGTTTTGTCGTTTGTATAAATTGCAAATCATTAAATTAATTCCAGGTAGTAGATTCAGCGGTTCTAGGGACACGGATATAATACAAGATAAATTGTTATTAATGAATGGTAATTAATTTCATTAATAAATAATTGATTAAATAATTATTGTGCAGACTCTCCAGTTTTGACTTAAATAACTTACAATAATTTGTTTTTTCAGCACGTTTTTTAAGTTGGTATTGGTATGCTTATTAAAATTGCAAAATATTAGATTTACATATTCTTTTACAATTCAAAATGTTCGGTTGGCATGGCAAGTTAAAAAAATTCAATATAATGTACTTACATGTTTTAGAAATGCAAAATAGTCCATTTACATGCTTTTTAAAAGTGCAGAATGTTCCATATGTTGCAGATCTCTAATGTTTGATTACATAGCATCTCATTTGGTTTTCAGCATAATTGCAATAGAAAATACTACTAACAAAAAATGTACAAAAATAAAGACGCCAAAAATTGGAGATAGGGAGTTATGCTTTTAGTTGTGAGTCAAGGAACAGTAATGTTACAGCTAATAAGAACATATACATTATTTCAATGAGTTTATTATTCTTCTGTGTACTGCGATGTAAGTCCTACGAGTAATTAATTTTACATAAGCATGTCTCTTTTTGTTCTATGTACACGTCGCTGGGTGAGACTCTAAATAACCTTCCTAAAAGCTAGATTAAAAATCAGCTATCTGTCATAAAATTCCAGTAAATTGGAAAAATGCGCAAAATGGTACAGGCATTTAAAAGGCGCAAATTATTCTATTAACAAGTTTGAAAAAAAATGAAATGAATTTGCTTCATAAACTTTTATTTTTGAAAATTTCAAAATGTTCCATCTAAATGTTTTCATTGGGATGAGAACATTTGAATTTTGTGGTAGATAGTTTACTTTGTTTTGTGCCGAAAATGTGTTGTTTAGGTTCTTCACTCACGATGCTCTCACAGACAAAATTTAAAGCACTACTTTTGCGAGGAATTCTGTTAGTGGGGTTCGTAGGGGCTGTTTCACAACACCCTGCACCCCCAACTATTTGGAAAATGATTTAAGAACCGAGCCACGTCACTATAACAAATACAAATTCAGAATTTAAGCTGATGCCTAATCAAAAATCAAAATAATTCACAGGAAAACCCAAACTAAAATGGTTTAATGGGTACACGGACATTTGCTACCCGGACATTCGCTACCCAAAGCCCAACCTAGGACATTCGCTAAATTTTGTTGCAGTATTGAAGTTTTGGATTTTTAAAGTTTTGCTCGCACTTACCGAGGTTTGAGGTTACAGTCGTTCCACGTCCAGAAAAAGTACAGTTCATTCAACTCTGTTTTTTACCTCCAGTTTCGGGCCTTCTGCACTGTTTCTGTTTCAAGATTCCTTTTCATAGTCGCAACTTCCGCCTTTCAATCATCACAGTAAGTAGACTTCTGCCTACCCGGGTATTTTCATTCAGTCAACAGATATTGGATTTGCTGAGCTCAAACTTTGTACGTAGTGTCGACTATTGGAGCACTTTGAAGCTGAATGTGGCTGCGTGGGAATGCGAATTGTACTTTGCAGTTGTTGTTTTGCTTTGTCCCCTCCCCTTTTCCTCTCTGTCTGACTGAATGGTTGGTGACCGCGAAGGTTCCGTCCTAAAGAAAGTAACGAAATTTTCCGCCACGACCGGACCGAGTGCGCAGAGTCCCAAGCGACGGGCGCTTTCGTGAGAAAAGAAGTCGATGCTCAGGGGATACCGTTTGCAGTCCACGGGGAGACCCGGGTACACGCCGAGAGTTGGCAATGTTTTCTTTCCTAAGAACGACAGGTCCGGCTGGTTCCCGATGCAGATGAGTACGTATAACGCCTGTATAAATAGATACAATTTATCATACGCACACGCACTTGTTGTTTTAGTCATTCAATTTTTAAATTTTGAACTTTTGAGCTAAAAAAGTTTAAAATTACTTTAAGAGTGCCGCAGGAAACAGGTCCACGAAGTTTACCTTCCCAATACAGTCCGATTGGAGTGACATGTTGAGGACACGCCGTGTAGTCATCGTAGCTGACTGGATCCTGCATCATTTGGTTGATTTTCTACTCTAGGTACATGTTCTGTGGCAACTGTCGGAATATCAAATCCGGGTCTCGCACACTCCGTCCGAATACCTGAACCACTCCAATAATTACGAGGAAAATAATTAATAATGAAATGAGACACAAATAGTATGATACATGAATGTTGAGTTACAATTTAAAAAATAAATTACCTAGGATAAAATGAAAGCGAGCAGGAATAATGGCGTAAGCTGCAGAGTCCATCCTTACTACTAGACCCCCACACCACTAAGTTTTCTGGTAGGTATTTCACTAATGGTGTATCATCCAAAAATCCTGCCTTCACTCTCCCCGATGTTCATCTCGACGCTTGCATCAAATTCAGATCTAAAATAATAGTTATCACAGACAAATGGAAGACATTCAGAGTCCAGGTGAAGAAGTTGCTGAGAATTATGCTCCAATTTCTCCGAATAATCCTGCTGCTGACTGAGCTGACTCATATTCTGGAAGCTGCCATGGGCCTGAACATGCTTCCTATTATGACTATTGCTATTCGGACTAGTTCGTTGGACGTAGATGATGACAGAGTCGGTGAGGTAGAACTTGTCCAGCTGCTGCTTCTTCAGGCAGTCGCAGTAAAACTGAGACTTCCGACAACATTTCGTCTCCTTCTCTGCCTCCCACTTCTGCAAATTCATCTCGGGTAGTTCCGCGTAGCAGCCCAGGCGGATCCTGAGCACATTTACGTCTATCCACTACGACATACCCCCCGGCGGCCCCTTTTCAATCACTACGTGACCCATCTGCTCCTCCGCCCCCCTCAATTTCCCGTCCAGAAGAGTGGGGAGCTCCAAGCGCAAATCCATCTGCGGGTGGTTCAACGAGTCAAACAGAAGTGCCACCGGATTCAGGAAGCCACCTTCGTATCCCTGCAATAGAAATCAATGACGAGCATGAGCATGCGCTGTTGATTACTTTATATAATTTTTTTCGTGTGATTAAATATGAGTGAAGCCATAAACAAATCACGTTCATGGCCCATCTAATAATCGCACCATACAATACAGTATTATTATATTTCAAGGTGTATTCATTATCAGTGATGCAAAAAAATCATTATTTTCGTGCTTTGCTAACATGCAAACCTAATTAGGGAAAATAGAGATATTCTAAACTCTAAGGGATCTTCCATAAATAAAGTCATTGGTAGGGTGAGTGGGTCTAGTCAGATACTGATAACGTCCCATATTCGAGATAGCCGTTAACGTGGAGCAAAATTGATGACATGTGGGGTTTCTAACAAGTAAGATGATTTGGGTGACATTATTTATAGACAATCCCTAATAATAAATTAAATGATAACTTGCCTGTGAGAAGAAGTTGAAATATAAGGTACCTACTTTTGCTCTGCTTATGTCCCAGCGTCCGGCTCTGAATATTATTTTTAACATTACTTTAATTTTGCTGCGCGGTGAGCATTTTGTAGATACTTTCCCCCGTCCATTGAACATAGTTGGCTTCTCAAATCTCATCCGTCCAATGACATCTTCCCTCTACAAGCAATGGAAACAAAATTGGTAATAATCAACAAAAAATATTGTATGGATATGGATTAGTAAAGCACCGTACAACTTCCAATAGTAAACAGGTCAAGGTAATTCTACTGTGAATTCTCCGTAGTGTTTAACCGTACTAATAGTCACCCGCGCATTACCAGAATACATGCGGTCAATACGTAGGTACTTAAAAAATTGTCATTTTTGGAACTGTTGGAGTAGTATGAGCGCTCAGGACTCGAATGGGAAATAGATAACACTCATTTGGTGTAATATCTTGAATAGTCTGTTCAACTTTCTTGGAAATATGACTGACCTTTGACCTTTGACCCTCACCCCCAGTTGGAAGTGTACGCGTACACATTATGCCACAGCTAAACAAATAGTGTCCACACAGTTAACTGCACTGTAATAGTACAGCACCAACACAGCTCTGTCTTGTCAATAAATAAATGAGTTATTTTCCCTCCGCAATTCGCGTATAATAATGCCATAGAATAACCTTAAAATATTTCAATTTAAATTTGGTTTTCATAAGTTTCTATGTAAATGTTTTAAATGAGCAATTTTACTTAACAAATGCATAATGACGCATTCACTGTCAATACACATGATGATTTAGATCTCTTGTTAATATCATTAAAACGGCCTTTTCATGATTATTTAATCTGTAAAAATATGAAGATATGAAAACGAAAATAGTGAAACGCATATTTAATAAACAAAGAAAAGAACCAATCGTGTTGCCAATCGAAGAAATTTTAATAAGACTTTTCAATAATTTAGAATTTAGGTACAAAATGTGGAATGAGTGAGGAGTCAAGTGGTGGAAACGACGAAAAAAGTTTAAATGGTTTTCACTAGATTGACTAACGGGCTCTCTTTGCGTGATACAGGTGGACAAAAATGAGTAACGTGAGGTGATTTGTGCATGAAAATAGGAAAACAGGAATTAGGAATTTTTATTTTACAGTAAAATAAGCGAAAAAAGGAAAATAGGTGAAGGACATAAATATGCAAGTATACGGGTCCAATTTCGAGTCTAATAGATTTTTAAAAGCTTACACGAGGAAAAATAGGGAAGAAAATTCATTAGGTCTTGAAGGGTACTCAGGTTATGATTAGGTTTCGTTAAGCCTTTTAGTTGCTAGGTGTTTGAAATGTGGAGGTGAGGACAGCGTTGGAATAAATCCAACCAATATAGCTGGACAATTTAGTATAAACTCCCGGATACCCCTTTGCGCAACCGTTGCCATATGAGACAATCAACTAATAATGCACAAGAGGCGTTCCACAGGGTTGTTAAACTAGAAGAAACTGACCGTGAGAGAAAACCTATAGGTGGGTATTGATTGCTGCGGTGGCTATATTTTGTACTCTGTGTTACATAAATGTGAGTACATGTTTTAATTTTTAATAATTTTTTACCTACTACAGCTATGTTTCTGCCAACTTTACTGGCAATAGCAAACAAGTACTCTTGTGAACGGTGCCCTGGTTATGTTAACGAAGTACATTTTGTTCTATGGGGATTCCAACCTTACTTGCTGGCCGTCCAGAAATCAGCGTATCAATGGCTTAAGTTGCCACTGGCTATCATACATCATTCTTTAGAAGACAACATAGAAGTCTTATACGTTTAACCTTCAACCAAGGGCATCATCAACAAGTCCATCGTTATTCAAATGCAGCGACGGT
The DNA here is from genome assembly GCA_949802685.1 of Dicyrtomina minuta. NCBI lineage: Eukaryota > Metazoa > Arthropoda > Collembola > Symphypleona > Dicyrtomidae > Dicyrtomina > Dicyrtomina minuta. The sequence goes on along the minus strand of OX461808.1, from coordinate 171,032,534 downwards.
ATAGAAACTTTTCGAATTTTAAAAAACTCTACTTTGCAGCCTACGTTGTCACCTTAGATCACTCTTTATGGAAGAAATCTACTTGTTTGTGTTCGTGTCCTTCGTTTCTAAAGAGATATGTTTGCAAACACATCTTTGGACTCGCAGTGAAACGCAAATTGACAGAATTTGATTGAGCTAATCAACACTCAACGAATAAAGAAAGGAAGACCTACAAAAGCCAGTCGTCAACCACTTATTCGACAATAACATTCAATTGACTTTATTTTAATTTTATTAATTTCGCCGTATTTGACTTGACTTGATTATGTTAATTTTGATTTTCGTTTAATTCAGTTTTTATGTAACACATATTAGGCTACCACTTCGTACCTAACTGGGCTCTTAATTGTCATTTTTGTATTTAAAAAAATTTCAGCAAAATCAAAAAAAAACTGCCTATTCTACACCTTTTTAGCACACTGCCAATTGCTTCAAAACCAAGACTGCCGATTTTATTCGACATAAATAACTGCCTATTCTCCCCCCCTCACTGCCGATTCCCCTTCAGCCTATTTAATTCAGTACATTTTTTTAGGTACTATTTCCTATTGCGATTATGCTTAAAACCAAATGAGATTCTATGTAATCAAACGTTGGAGATCTGCAACATATGGAGCGTTTTGAACTTTTCAAAAGCATGTAAATGGAAGATTTTGCACTTGTCAAAATCATTTAAATGAAATATTTTGAATTTCTAAAACATGTAAGTAACATTATATTGCACTTTTTAAAACATGCCATGCCAACCAAACATTTTAAATTTTAAAAGAATATTTTAATGTAATACTTTGCAATTTTTAAAAGCATGTCGGTGGATCAATTAGCATTTTTTCAAAAATGTGCTAAAGAAATACATATTGTAAGTTATTTAGGTCAAAAATGGAGATGGGCGGTTTAGCTTGTTCAGCAACGATAAATCGCGGATGATATGTGAGATCACCTCATCAGTCTGCACAATAATTAATCAATCATTAGTTAATTAATTGATTAATGAAATTAATTACCATGTATTATTATTAAATTATCATGTATTATATCCCGTGTCGCTACAACCGCTGAATCTAACACTCGGAATTATTTAATAATTTACATTTTATACAAAAGAGAAAACTCAGAATGTAATTCGTAACTTTCATTTTTCTCAGCACCAGGTCATATAGCCGAAATTTTCAAAAACTACCCCTTTGTGTGCGGCAGGCGGGCTGAGAATGAAGAAATCAATATAATAATTTATATGTTATCACTAAATGCAAAACTCCCTATCTCCAATTATCAGTGTATTTAATTCTGTATAGTTTTTGTGCAGTATTTTCCATTGCATATTGTGCTAAAAGACCAAATTGAAAGCATTTAGGTCAAAAATTGGAGATCTGCCACATCTGGACCATTTTGCACTTTTCAAAAATTTAGCGGAAAAAAACATTATTTCGTAAGAAAAAAATTTTTGCTTCCTTGTACTCTTGAAGAATTCAGAATGATCTATTTACATGATTTTGAAATGTGGACAATGTTCTATGTACATAAAACTTTTTTTTTAAATGTTAAGACGTAGCATTCACGTAATTTGTGGATAATCCTTCATTTATATACCTACATACTTTTCTCACATGTAAAAGGTTTCTACAAATAAATATGTATAATCTATATAGTTTTTAAAGATGCGAATTTTGTAATTTATGACTTTTTTTCTCATACTTTCATATTTTTTTGTGGAGTTTGTTTATTAGTTGACTTTCTCAATGAAGCCGAATTGCTTTTAAAAATGACACCTGTGATTAGTGTATTATTTTTATGTTGTAAAAATACAGAATGTTCTGTTTACACGTTTTTTAAGTGTAAATTATTACATTTACAAACCTTTTTGAAAAGTGTAGAATGCTCCTTACAAATTGAAGTGAAGTAGTAGGGGACCACTCATAAATAATGTCATCGCCTAAGCGGGTGGGCCTGAGAAGCGTCTGCATATTGTGGTGTTGTAGCAATTGCAATTCTTTGTTAGAAATCGAGTGTACAGGTGTATCATAAAATCATCAAGTCATCCAGGAAATCCTGTATGAACGACCCCTTAGGAATATTCTTTGAAAATACTTTTGTATCATTGTGGACATGGGAGCCATTTAAAGCTACGGGAGCTGTGAAGCCTAAAGCATAATGCTTTGTTTTGCACCCATTTAATGAAAGATGCATTCAATTCATTATTTCAATTTGCAATTAATTACAATGCGGCATTATTCACTCCTGATTCTGTTCTCGTGCGGCCTTTAATGTGAGTCCTGCTCCCAATTCATTAACCTACCCACCTGTTTGCATGACAGTACAATGGTAGCTGTATTTTGTAATTTGATAATGACGAATGGCTCCATTCATAACCGATGACCTATTTGCTCATAAATTAAAACGGAAACATATGGCTCATGGGGAATCATAGTCCTTTAACGAGAGACGGAAAAAATTGTCAAGGTTCGTAACAATCTCTTCTTCCGCCACTGAACAACTTGATACTTCATCGTTCGGGTCTCGAGTCTTAGAGGAAATGGATTAAATATGAAGGGGATGAGCGGCTTCTCGTGGCTTTTCTGTCTCGTCCTCTTGGCGCATCTCCTCAATCTGTCCGCTTCACAGTCTTCGAAGGTCCCTAGATGCACGACTGCTTCGGATTGTCCAAAGGGCTGGTGGGAATGCTGTAATGGTGAGTAGTTACAGAAATTATCAAGTTATTGCGTCTCATGTAGTAGCATCCATATCCATTTTCCAGCATTGACAATTCATTCCTACATGTTGAGGCTTACAAATGGAAGGAGAAATTAATCGTGGCTTAAATTTTTATTTCCCAATAGGCTACTGCAAGAAAAATAAAGCTAGCTGTTTAAAACCTCAGAACCTGACTGCTATTGAAGAATCAAGTCCAATCAACTAATAACAAGCACATATTATTATGTTGTCGATGTAAACACAAAAAAAGGAAACAAAACTGTTACTTTTGTGTTGAAAATTAAATAATTTAAATGTTTTAATAAATTTTGCATCACGAATAAAAAATTGCGTTTCAAATTTATTTTCATTGATTCACGTTATGTAATATTTATTCTATTTAATTTACTATCCACACTCCCACCTACATTCTATTCCGGATTGAGCGGACTCTTATAAATGTTTCTCAGGGTGTAGATGACGTTTATTTAAAAAATCCCGGAAATTGTTTTATTAATTATTTATTTATTTTAAATTGCAAACCGTTAAGATCTGTCTGAGGATTGGACGAATTACTAAATCATTGGGCCTCTGCTAATTTTGCATAAATCTCGAATCGCTGTTTTTCCTATAAATAGCCACATTGCGGATTTTGGGTCATTTCGTACGTGACGTGGACTTTGCGGGCGCTCATTAATGACGTTTAGAATTATGGGAGGGAAAAAGGAAAGAAGAAACGTCTCATGTAAGTTGAGAATGACCGTGCATTGTGGTTAAGACTAAACTGGAGGAGAGAGATAGAGAGAGAGAGAGAGAGTGTAAAATTTTCCTTACTTTGTAACGTTGGTGAGGGACGACCCCTTGTTATTTCGTTAGACGGGACAAGGTAAGTAAAAATACACTGGTTAGGTGCGATTAAACAAATGTTTTCTTTTAAATTATTAAAAACAATTTATGTAAATAAATTTTTGTTCCTTAGTTTTATGTTATATATGGAATCGCTTATGCAAATGAATTGCACATGTTATAGTAGAAAATGGAAAACAGAGATTAGATCCCAAAACTTTATTTAATTTTTATTAACTTATGAATTGCATATCGCCTGTCAAGAACCAAAATGACCCATATCCAATTTAGGCTAGAATCAGAAGAAGCTATGCCATAAAAATTCAGAAGCATGTGGGAACAATTAATGAATAGTTTTTAAAAAGCGTGAAATGCCCTAGTTCCAAGGTTTTGAAAAAGTGCAAAATGTTCTAATTCCATGTTTTTGAAAAAGTAAAAAATGCTGTGATTTCATCTTTTTTTAAAAGTGCAAAATGTTCTAATTCCGTGTTTTTAAAAAAGTAAAAAATGCTGTGATTTCATGTTTTTTAAAAGGTGCAAAATGTTCTAATTCCGTGTTTTTGAAAAAGTAAAAAATGCTATAATTCTATCTTTTTTAAAAAGTGCAAAATGTTCTAGTTCCATGTTTTTGAAAAGTGCGAAACGTTTTATTTAAATTCTCTCAAGACGTATTTGAATATTCGTGTAGATAGTTGATATCGTGTTTAGCTAACAAAGGACATGGGTCGTTTCTGTTCTTCACACACGGTATTATGTGCTATAGGTACATTTAGCTTTCGCACTTTGACGATTTGTTACTATAGCACTCAGACTAATTTGTATATATATATTTGCTGCACTTTAGGCCATTGAATAAATATGCGAAGACGTAATAGTGTAATATAATAATGCCTTAATAATTCATAACGATTTCGAATAATTTTGTTTGGTAGACTGTGCAGTATTTGACAAACTTACAGGTCCACACACGTCCTGTTTTGCTCTCAACTCTCTCCTCAACATCTAGATGGTAAACGTAAAAAAATCTTTAAAATCTTGTTGCGTTTCCGAAGGTGAACATCGCAGAGTTTTAGTAGTGGAAATAACATCCTCGTGGTATTAGCATACAACTTGCTTTTTGTATTCCATTTATTATTTACACTCTGATCTGAATAACACTTGCGAAATTGGTACCGTTTTCAAGTTTTGACTGTCTGTCCCACACTTATTTTCCTTTTTTTGCTTATTTTACTGTGGAATAAAAATTCCCAATTCCTGTTTTCTAATTTCTATGCACAAGTCCTATTTTATCTTCAATTATTTGATTTGTATCCACTTGTATAACGTAAAATGGGCCCGTTAGTCAATCCAGTCCTAACCACCTAAATTTTTGTCGTAAATTTCTTTTCCACTACTCACTCATACATTTTGTACCTAAATTCTAAATTATTGAAAGTCTTATTAAAAATCGCTTCGATTGGCAACAATTTTTTTTGTGTTCATTATTTATTCATAAATATGCGCTTCACTATTGTCACTTATTGTCAAATTAAAATGAACTTTTGAAATCCCTAGAACTATTTCACTAATGAATTATTTCAAACTACAGGTGTAACATTTAGTTGCCCTTGGTGAAATAAAGTAAAAGCACATAGTGTGAACAAAATATAATTTTTTAAAAAGTATTGAAATTTTTTGAAAAATTTTTGTCTCAAAAATAGTTTTGTTTGAATTTGACGCCACTCAGAAATTGATTTGAAACTAAGCTGCTTAGACTCGCATGGAAGCTACCCTGCTTGATCACATAGACTCAAATGAACTATATCATAACGTCTTCTACTGTGACTAGTAACTACTGCTAGTATAGTCGTTCGGGTGCAAAGTGGCTTATCTCTATTTTATTCGAATTTGAATTTTCAAAATTTTCTTAAACTAAAAATTCAAAAAAATTCAGTTGGAACTGAAATAACAGTGAAAAATTTTAATGAAGATAGGGTCCCTCCTTTCATACATTCGTAAAAATAAAAAAAAATCCACTCTAAACGTTTTCTTACATGCTCTCACAGGTGTAAAATGACATTTAAAAAAATGTTTGCCTGAATAAACGTTTTGATACGACTACTCCTTGAGCCACTATTGAGAAAACGTTGTAAACAAAATACTTGAGGTTTCTGTTTGCCCCGTAAGTCTAAATTTTGAAGGTGCGTACGTATATTATATAAATGGCGTTGGATCTATACATGCTTATTGTTGATTTTGCAATGAACTACGCATGCTTTATACATAACTCACCCCAATCATTTCATTAGGTCAACATACAGGTGTTCATTCACCCTTGTGTATAAGTATGGATGAAGGAAGTACTACTAGAAAGAAAAAAATTGTAGAAATTAGGGATTGCCTTCAGCACAATGCTCCTGTTACAGCTTGCATCTACAAAACTTTATTTCAGTATTATTTTAAGTGTCACAACTCAAAATAGCATGAAACAAATCAAAGACTGTGTGTGACTGGAATATAATAACTAATCATTGTACAGATATTCCTTTTAGAACTGTCAGGATTAAGTTATGTAAGGGACTGTTCACGAACGACGTCTTCCAAAAATCCAAATTTTTATTACCCTATTTACCCTCCCGTTATCAGCTTAAGCATTGCTTAAATGACTATCTTTAACATATGGGATTATGGGATGTTATCAGTTGCCAAGTAGTCTCATTATTGAACCTACCGATGACGTCATTTGTGGACGATTCCTAATGTGGCTATTTTGCATCTTGCTAAGAAAAGACAAGATTTGCCCATAATGTAAAGTGGGGCAAATCATTATTTTGGTTTGAATTGGGCAACTGTTAAATGATGATTTTCATGTAATTACACTTTTGAACTTGGCTTCTGCTCCTGATATTGCTTCCTTAAAAATAAAGCTCCTGGGAATGATTCAGAGAAATGTTTCCGGAAATATTGCTGGGGACATTTCTTACTTAGTTGTCGAGCCCATTAAATTACCACAACCACGTCTTGCAAAATGAAAAACTTTATTGATTTTAATGTAATCTGCCACTTACAAGGGAATGGTTTCACATGTTACCTGTCGATTTCAAAAAGTTATATCTACAAAAATCAGGCTACTTTTGAATAGTGGGGATCCAAAGTAACTCGAGTGCATTTTGCGTTGTTCGGTCACAATAGCCCGTCAAAGTTTAAAAAAATTCAAATTTTGATATTTTGCGACCGTAGTACTTTTACAGTTCTTGTCCGATTTTGATGAAATTTCGTTTTTTGGGATCCTTACGCTTTTTACTGAAAAGCAATTTCAGGATTTTGAGAAATTCGAAAATTTTCATTTTTTTGAAAAAAATCCAAGAAATGAGTATATTTGAGGCACAATTTTTTAACACCGTTTTTTCAAAAAAATGAAAATTTTTGAATTTTTCAAAATCCTGAAATAACTTGTTAGTATAAACCCTAAGGATCACAAAAACCGAAATTTCACCAAAATCGGATGAGAACTGTAGAAGCTACCGGGCGGCAAAATATTAAAATTTGAATTTTTTTAAACTTTGGAGGGCTATTGTGACCGAACAACGCAAAATGCACTCGAGTTACTTTGGATCCCTACTATTCAAAAGTAGCCTGATTTTTGTAGATATAACTTTTTAAAATCGACGGGTAACATGTGAAACCATTCCCTTGTTAGATCACATGTACCTACGTCCAGTTTACAAAATCCCTCACGAAATATTGACAATTTTGAATATACAATTTATAATAAATCAAATCATGAGAAGGCTTTAAACCTGGCTAAATGCTACTTGTTCATATTTTGCGGAATTAAAAATGTGCGCGTGGATTCATTACAGTTTTAAATGGTAAATGAATTTTATTTCAGTTTTTATGGATGGTGAACCAAGTGAAGACGAAGCATGAAGTGTATTTCGTTTATCACAGGTTTAGAAATTGAAACGAAAAATAGAATATTGCAATGTTTAGTAGACATATTAACAGCATTTATTCCCGCAATTGTTGGACATGCAAATATTGGAAGGTTTGCTAAATCTTTTTCATATTACAGGATCTTTACAGAGTTTTATTTCAGTTATAGACTAATTAAAGAAAATGTATTAACATTTAACATTCCGTAGATTGCCATTATTAGTTAAATTCAAAAAATATCCTTGCAACATGGAAACTACTAAACAAATATTTCTACAGGCATTAAGTTTACCACTTAAATGTTTTTCTTTCATTACAAATAATATTTAAATGTATAATTACAGTATTGGGACTGGAGTAGTTTTTCATTACGTGTCTCAGGCGCAAAGCCGTACTAATACGTTAAAATTGCAATGATGAGAAGCAAGAGGATTGAGATCAGTAGCACTGGAGTTCTCCGAAAGCTCCCCGATATTGCATCATGCTTTTGATCCCAACGGGAACTGTTTCCCTCTGAGCGGTCCATCTTTAAGCGCAGCTCTATATAGAAAAGTAAAAAACATTACAAACAATTAAAAGCAATATATTTTGCAATAGGGAAGTTAGCCTAATTGCGTGTACACTGTTGACGCCTGTATGCAAAATTAGCATAAATTAGCCAAATTAGTTTGAATATTATTAATAATTAGCAGTTACCTGGATTAGCACAAGCCAATGCACACCTAATTTCACACTGACCATTAAAGGACGTCTCATCGTAGGTTTCTTTGTTGGTACCTTTGGACAAACAAATAATCCATTGTATTAAATAAAAATAAATAGTTTCTACAAAGGTACTGCTAAGCATGTGTTCGTTAATTCTTATTCAACAATAATTATATGTGAGGCATTTAAACTGCATAGGCAAAAATTTAATTGCTTTTTATAAAAAATACCTTGGTCGCAAATGCAAGTTTTATAATTTCGAAAAAAACGCCTGTCGTCTCCCGGTTCTGCTGACTCAAAAGTAGTTATTTCCTTAAACAACAGAATAAAAAATGCAAGGAATATATATTTCTTCATTTTCCCAACTACACGCACACAGAAGGCTGGCCCAGTTTTGAAACACAATTTTGAACTCACTTCTCCTTTCCGTCTCTTCTCAAACGTGAAACGTCAATGGAACAAAATGCACTGACGGACATTTACATGAAAAAAATCCACTGCACTGTTTCATGATTTGCGATGGTGGTGAGAATGTGGATTTTAATGTGCAATTTAAAAATATTAATAATGGCAACCAACGGTGACTCCAGGTTTGACTCTCATGCACTACTCAAACTTCCTTTGAGAATACCGGCTCGTTCTTTACTGCAATACTGCATCTAGTTAGAATAAAAAAGGTACCGTATATCTTCTAATATTACGCTAGTTCCTAACCGTGCAAGCGTCGCTAATAGTTTGCGCGTGGTAGAATTCTCGAATTAAATAGTACGCGGCAGTATAAAGTCCCATACTTAGGCATAGAGCAATCATTTCTAATTATTGTGCTCAAAACATTATGGTGATATGCATTTAATAACCTCCTTGTAAACACTTATCTAGCATTAAATCCAAATTATATTTTTCTCTGCATTCGTCAAATTATAAAAACGCAAGACGTTTAAAAGTTTTAATAGTAGGCGGGTCTCACTTAGAACGTGGGTCTCTCATTGTAAACCAGGGTCAGACATTTTGGCTTAAATAGTAAATCAGATCCAGGGGCGGATTCAGGATTACTTTTGGGGCCTGGAAAGTTTAGATGGCGACGTTTAGCGAACAGGGGTTCTACGCTGAACGAAGGGGCCAAAGACTCCCGTTTACGTAAATTTTTTAGGAATTCAGGGCCCATCTGGAATTTCCCAAAATTAGTTATGGCCAGTCCATCAAAGCAAATTTTACACGAACAAAGAAAAACGAATGAATTCAATAAATGAAGACTTTGTTATTAAAACGCGTTAAGTCCATGTTGCCCAACTTTACAGGAACCGCAAATTTTGATAATAATGTGAAAACGTGAATATTTTTTAAAATTTTTTTTTCAGTAACTGCATACTACCAGGTGTATTAGTAGCCAAAATAACTCAAATCTGACGCAGCGTCGTAATTTTTTAAAAATGATTCAAAATTTTGAAATCTTGGACTTAACGTGTTCTGCCAAAAAACCCATAAGAAACAATGCAGAAAATTAACCTTTTGAATTATATTGAATTGCATGCTAATTTATGATTGTAAAATTGAAGTATAAATTGTACACTTCAATAACATGTAAATAGAGCATTATGCACTTTTTACAAAAATGTAAATAGAACATTATGCAATTTTCAAAAACATGTACATAGAACATTTTGCACTTTTTAAAAACAAGTAAATACAACAGTAAGCATTAATTAAAACAATCCTGCATTCCAATGTTAAATTTTCGAGTGCAAATCTACTACTCCTTAAAGAAGTTGTTTGCTAAGGGATTGTCCACAAATGACGTCATAGAAAAGTATTCATTTTTAAAACATGTTGCCCCCTGTCACCAGATTAATCATATTGCGTAAATGACTATCCCTAGCATAGGATTGCCAAGTAGACCCATTGAACCTATCAATGACGTCATTTGTGAACGACCCCTTACGTCTTTATTTTCTTCATAAGAAACGCGACTGTTCTTTTGTACATGTTCTTAATTACTTTGTAAACCATGCCCTTCTGTATTATTAAAACAGCAGAGCTTCCAAATGTACCAAACAAATTGAAATTTAGTTTGCATATCGATCTGTTAAGGGTAGTCCGTAAATGACGTTTTCGGTAGGGTATGTGAATCTAGTCATGTAGTAATGATATGTCATGCCGTGGGAAAGATAACAGATGAACGCAATGTTAAAGTGATGACATGGCGATGGATTAGCCTTAAAAAATGAAAATTCGTGGGACGTCATTTATGGACCATCCCCTACAAATAGTACACGTGAATTTGATGTTGAAGCGAATAAATTTCGTTTCATTACAAGAAGCAGTTTTGGAAAAATAAGGATATTTTTTTATAAGAATCAGTTGTTTTTATTGGGTTTAGTAAACTTAACGTGTTTTGCCAAAAAACGGTTTTTGAGCGAACTATTTAAAATAGTTCCAGTGATCTTTGACCCGTAATATTGCACGGTGTGAATTATATGTACTTAGTCGTTCCTAAACACCAATAATCTCAATTTCTGAAAAAATGGACTTAACGCGTTTTGCTAGCAAAGTCCTCAAATGGTGACAGATTTAGTTTTATTAGCATTATTATTTTCGGCAAAAAGGCAATTGGTCGTCCCAAAAAGGCTATTGGCGGTACAAGATTTCGTATAAGCTGTTAATTAGAAGAAGATCTATTGGCACTAGAGGCAAATATTGTAATAAAATTCATAAAATTCATCATTTTTAGATGCTGAGCATCTATAGGAATGGCTTTGTCCGTCCGTCTGTCTGTCTGTCGATGTGTGATTTTTTGTCGTGCTCCACAGGTCACAGTTTTCAATTTAATTTTTTCAAATAAATTTTAAATGATGGTGAATGCGATGGAATAGAACCCTATTGTTTTTGGAATTAAACGGATTTACCAGTTTCTCACAATTAACGATATAATGAACCAAATTTTTTGCATTAAAATGCATGCAGGAAAAACGGGTCTTTGGCAAGACTTTACATGCATTTCAATTTCAATACTTGCCACTGAAGCTAAGTAGGTAGGTACATGCGCCGCACGTTCCATATACCTGACATTCAGTGGATATTCGTACCATAGAAAACTTCCGATTAACATAGGATTTTACTAGTAGGGATGCAGGGATCGTCCATAAATTACGTCAAACAAATGTTACAATTTTAGGGACCCCCACTGTTATAAGTTTGAAAATTAGCCTAAAATATATCCTTAGCATAGAATTTCACTAGTATGCATGCAGGGATCGCCCATAAATTACGTCATACAAATTTTACCATTTTAGGGATCCCCACTGTCAAAAGTTCAAAAATTAGGTTGACATGTATCCTTAACATAGGATTTTACTAGTGTGCATGCAGAGATCGTCCGTAAAGGACGTCATACAAATTTTAGCATTTTAGGGACTTCGACTGTCATTAGTTCAAAAATTAAAATTACGTAACACAAATTTTACCATTTTAGGGATCCCTACTGTCATTATTTCAGGAATAAGGTTGACATGTATCTCTAACATAGGATTTTACTATTAGGTTTACAGGATTCGTCCCTGAATGACGTCATACAAATTTAACGATTTTAGTGCCCCCCACTGTCATTAGCTCGAAAATCAGGTTGACATATAACCTCAACATAGGATTTTACTAGTATGCATGCAGGGATCGTCTATAAATGACGTGATATAAATTTTACTATTTCAGAAATCCCCACTGTCATAAGGTTAGAAATAAGGTTGACATATATCCTTAGCATAAGATTTTACTACCACACATGCAGGGTTTGTCTATAAAGAGCGTCGCACAAATTTTACCATTTAAGAGATTTTCATGCTTTTAGTTCGAAAATTAAGTTAACCTATATCCTTAACAATAAATTTTTGAAGCTTACGTACAGCGATCGTCCGTAAATGACGTCATTCAAATTTTACTGTTTTAGGGATCCCCACTGTAATTAGTTCAGAAATTAGGTGTGCGTTTGTCCTCAACATATGATTTTACTACTTAGATAGGGAGATCGTTCATAGATGGCGTTGCTTAAATATTACTATTTTAAGTACCCCGGCTGTCATAAGTTTTAATATCAAGTAAACAGGTACCCATATTATGGAATGCTTCCAGTATTCATGCTGGGATCTTCCATATATGGTGTCATCTAAATACCACTATTTCAGAAATCTGCTCTGAATTTGTTTACGAATTAGGTAAACAGATACTTTGAACGCAGGATGTTGCAATTATACATACACGGATCGTTTATAAATGACTTTATCCAATTATTATTATTTGAATAATCCCAAAGTTATTTGTTACGACTTAATCAAATTATAAATTCAAGTAGAAGCTAAAGTGGAGTTAGGCGCTGTCGTAGTTTCAGCGTTGCCACACTAGGGTTCTACTCCTTTACTAAAGCAATTATTCGCAATAAGCTCAGCATCTACTTCGGGCATCTACTATTGGCGGTAGTAAAAATAGTGTTCCCATTTCAAAGGTTTTGCCTAATTTATGCAGAAGTTCTTATTAAATGTCATTTTAAAGTAGTTTGCATAGTAGTGCTTGATGTTAATGTTGCAGTAACGCATACTCATTCAATTTAACAGTTTTTGTTATATTACTTCGACATCATGAAATAAGTTTTTAAGTTTTTCTTCAAAATAAATAATAAAATTAACAGCAAATTGGACACATTCATTATTAACAGCCAATGGCCCCAAACCCTCTACCACTTAATTATTACGCGATAACTAACAGCATATACTCCCCCCCCCCCTTACCGCTAATGGTCATGCACCGTTTTTTTTCTATAGGTACTGCACCAGATAAAGTGGTATTGCGAGTAGTTTCATAATTCTAGACGGACTTATAAATTTTTTAAAAAAAATTCAAAAATTTGAATTTGTGGACTCACCCCATTTTGCCAAGAAATCAATAACTTAACATGGGGTTAAAAGTCCGTGGCATGAAATTTTAATCGTTTTGAGTTAAACATTTTTAGCTGTTTTACTTTTTTTGCATAAAAAACATTCACGCACTAAATTGTCTTCTGGAAACAACGAAAACTGAAAAACAAATGTATATCACAATTACCTGTTTTGGGTGGACTTATCAAATTTTGGCAAAAATGGTTTAATAGACTTCACTTATTTAGCCAAAAATGCAATTTTTGAAAATTATTTTGATTGAACTTTGACCTTTACTATTTAATACAGTAACGTATCTTGTACAAAATAGCGGATGGTGAGTAAAGTTTGAATGTATTTTGTATCTTCCTCAAGATGATGTTGACTGGATGTCTGGAGAGAGACTGTGCTTCGTCTCTCTCTGATGAGCAGGTGCGGTCCACACTTGCGATGATATGAAGCTACAGCGAATGCTGACTTCTAGTGTGCCAATCAGCTTATGGCAGGAAGGGGTCCGAGATAAAGCTCGGGTATGTCGGATGCTTTACAGTAAGCAGAGCTTGACTGTATTGAATCAATAAGAAGAGAGTCGTGAGACTACTGTCAGTTTGAGAGTTGATAATAAACTGATTTTATTCAGGTTCAGATTACGCCTTAAATACTAAACTTCAAAGCATATGATTATACGGAGTACATATGATGGGAATAAAGTGACATTAATTTAAATATTTTTACATGTCTTAAAAGTGAGTGACAGGAAGTTTTAGGTTTATGATTGTGAAAAATCAAATTGAGAATAATAATTATTTGGAATTGTTATTTTGATTTTATAATCAAAAGGATGTAGAATAGTAATGAGGGCGACTGGCCCATGTCTTATACATGGGCCGTCGTAAACTTGTGGTTTTTACACCAACGTGTGAAAAAACAAAAACATGTCACATTAGTGAGATGTTGTGCCTAAACTTTAATGTGAGCATTGAAATTCTTAGAAGTGTCGTGGTTTTCTATTATCGTGCTTTCCTGTTTGTCTGCTTGTGCTGGGGTGAGAACGCGATGACGCGAGCTCGTCCATTGTATAGGATCATAATACGTGACTACTATGTACTCACTACGATGCATGGTATGCATAGTACTATATATGCATGTATCTCAAATGATGCATGTATATAAGTATGTATACTCACACTGGGCCATTAATGTCTCACGTGATTCCGTGAATTAAATGTATAATTCAAAACACTCCGTTGATCTGACAGGATCAGGATAAGATTAGCCATGGCTTGTGATGGAGTATATGATTTCGATTAAGTACTAATCATGAGAGTCTATCTGTAATAGATCCAATGAATATTCGACAAAAACAAAGAAAAGAAAAAATAATAAAAATGGGGTGCCTGAGCCTGCAAAGGCTTATGCGTAGCTAAACTGAGTTGATCAACACTTAATCGACAAAATTGAAGAAGTGAAGAAACAAGTAAGAGGAGGGTTCAGCTTAAGAAGGTTAAACTAAGGAGAGGCTGAGATTTGAGAGGTTGCAACGGAAATTTCTAACAAAGTACATGTTAAAATATTGAACCTTTTATGTTTATACAATCTTACGCAATAATAATTTTAAACTCCCGATAAGGGTTATCAGGATTACAAGGAAGAGAACGATGGCGATAATGCCTCGTGTAAACCATGAAAATATCCCAAACTCGGTAATGGAGAATAAATGAAAACCTCCGTCATGATCAGGTGGCGTATATGAAACTGCAACATGTTCATCCTGGACGTTAATGTTTGCTAGATAATGTGATTGTCCCTTGATTTGAATAGGAACTTGATTCTTGGCGCATTTAAGGTGGCAAAAGAAATCTTCTTCCGGCGTATCTATCTTGATTGTAAGTTGGTAGGTGACAAAAGTCTCCGTTAACGAGATAGGTATGAAGAATCCTTGGTTAGGGCATTCAAGAATGGTAACGCGGTTGCCCTTGTCGACCTTAGCTAGTAAGAAAAGGGTACTTCTAGAGATGCAATTGTAGCAACCCACGATTTTGATGAATTCTGCTTCGCAGGATGAGTCCTGAATTTGCTTAACAAGTTGAAGGTTCTCTGTAGACAGTTGTATCTCTAGTACCGTGTTGCTAGACGATTCAAAGACAATAGAGTCTCCACGTAGAACCAGAATTCTAGATTCTAGGTGCAGAGGTAAGGGATTGACCTTCATTAGTAGGTTGGGATCGATAAGGGATGAAATGCATTTGACTCCACTGTTGTCTGCTATAAGTTGAATTTAGTTATTGCTGGCAATACAGTTTGGGTTGATTGATTTGGCATCTTCTTCAGTATCGCAAGCGATCTCACCTAGTCGTTGTTAAGTGGATTCACCTCGTTTGTTGCATGGAATCATTGCGGAGGCGCTTCCCTCTGATATGATACATTCAGATAGCAGTGGTATAGGTGGCGTTGATACTGCTATCAAGTTAAACTGAATGCCACTTAGCGTTATGGGGACACCGGTCACTAATCGAGTTGTATCAGTGTTGGTAGAATTTTTAAAATTAGATATAACCTTTATTTCAGTTAAAAATTTCCATTCTGGACAGTCATAGACAGGAAAGACCTCATTTGTCGGATTATCCAACCAGAGGCGTATAAACTGACAGTCTTCTGTAAAGATCCAGGGGCATGTAGAGATGCGTAGGTTTCGGCAGCTAGACCAACCTTTATGGTGGGTAGAGTCCATAAAATCCTTAATGGTGTCGTTAATCCTGAATTTGTCACATTTGTCTCTATGACAATTGGCATCAGAATATAGGTTATAACATTTTATGGAACTTTGACATTTTGCAACGGCCCTTAGGGCATAGTAAAGAAGTTCCTTTTCACATTGTAGTGCTACGGATTTTGCTTTGATGGTAACGGTTCCAAGAAGTTCGTTGTGTAAATCATCAATTTGAAAACATGAGCTTTGGCCAATAGGTCCAAGAGCGAGCCTAGTATTGACTCTTACCACACAAGTGGTATGATCTCTAGTGGTATGACATTCATTAGTGGCGGCAGCCATTGAAGCGCTGTTTGAGCATCCGAGAGCGAGAGGTACACAACATATCATCAAGATGACTGATAATTGTGGAATAGGTAAATATAATGCTCGTCTGGGTTTGGATGGCCGTCTTCCAAATGGAGTTGTGGTAGATTAGTATGGCTAGGGTGAATGGTCAATCGTGGGAAGTCTGATTTCTTCATCTGATCCTTGTGTTGACATAAATTTGTTACGCCTTCCTTGTTTGCGTATAGCACATGCTTGCATGAGTTTACGTATAGGATAACATAACCACCAAGATATTCACATGAATACTCGAATTACATAGAAAATAAAGACGATTATGGTGGATATAATTAACCCCAGTATAGACAATATTATGTACTGGTAGTAGTCATAGCAACTGACGTTACCCCAACGTTCTAAACACAGGTGACATTTTATCAATGTACATATGGGTATGCGAGGGCAGGTCATAGTCTTGACAATCGGTATGTCTACATCTGGCATCCATATTTCAATAGTGGAATTCCCAATATTTGCTAACATATGGTTGGTTAGATGGACTTCTGTTTTAGATGAAGTTGGAACCACAGATATATAACTTGGATTCTTCTGAACTCGAATGTAGCGAGCTGTAATCCCAGGTGTTGTGACATAGATTCCATAAGGCTTGCAGGTTAGTTCACAATCTTTACATTCCTGTGGGGTTTGTGGACGACTGAAGTCCTGTTTCTTTGTCATGCCATACATGTGTCCCCAACAATCCGGGTAGTAAGGTTTATCTAGGGTCTGTATTTTGTGCATTACTGTTTCCTTGTTATAAGTACCGTTACACGATGAACCCTTGAAGTCTGGGTTGCAGCCTATGTGTTCACAAAATTGATCATCACCGTTGCATTGTCGTTGCTTGCAAAGATCTTGAGGACAATGTCCTTTGCATGTGTACGAGCTAAATTTTCGTAATTGGGCGTCCTGTCGTATGTAAATAGATGACATTGGAATTGCAGTATTCCCTGTATTTATTACTGGTATGAAATCGAGTTTCTCAATAAAATGTCTGCATTCCTTTAATTTATATCCATCCACTGCACACAGAGATGACTTGATTCCTTCATGTTGAAGTTAAGACATGTCGATTACGGAGTCGACTGTCTGGCATTTCAGATGGTCAAGAGTCAATGGTGTATAACTTTGACATCTGTCATCAGGTGGTAGGCAAGATTGGCCGTCTGAGGAAACCATGGGCTTCAGGCGCATGCATGTTTTCGTTCGAGAACAGACCGTTCCATTGTTCTGGATGTGTAGCCAAGTGGTTACATTATGGCAGATAGGAATTTCTTAATATGTATCCCATCTTGTCTTGCATGGTTGATACTTAGCCGCTAAATCTGGGTGACGCTCAAAGCTTGCTCCAACAGGTCCAAGGATGATTAGCACCAATGTAGCCACAGTCATTAACGCTGTGGTGAGGCCAGTACTTCATACAGCTATGTTCTGCGTCCTTTGGGCGTTTGATGATCTGCGGTATAGATTGATGAATGCTCGACGGTACTTACGATTACTGGCCGCGTATATTAAGAGATTCATCAAGGGTGAAATCCAAACTAATACTAATGCCATACCATGTACATACTGCGGTAGTGTTTCTGCAGGGTCAGTTATTTTTAATATCATTATTGGTAAGAAGCAGATATTATAACTTAACACGATTCTGCTAATGATTTCCGTTAAGTCTTCATGACCTCGTGTTTGGCTTGAAGATCGGATTCTTCTCATAGATAGTTGTACATGTATGAGGATCCGTGTATAACAGTAATACATTGTTATCATTGGGAGAATGACTATGATGAAGAGTAGGATATTCTTTGGATTGTGCCTGTGTTCGTCGGCAATTATGGTGCAGGTTATTAAACTATCAGTACGACGTCCCAGCGTTCCTCAAATGCTGAACAGAGGAAGTGACATTAGGAAATAACCCGTAAACCAAGCGCTGATAATCATGATTAATATACTTTGTCGGGTAAATATGTAATCGTACAATGTGTTATGGACGACTCGTACATATCGGTTAATTGTAATTAGCGTAATCATAAATAACGTGATGGATGTGTTGAAGTAGTGTAGTACTGGATATATTTGACATAAGGTTGGTCCGTGTAGAAAGTTTGGCTTTAGATATTTTACTGCATGGAACGGTATGTAGAACATGCATGTGATCAAATCAGACAAATGAAGACTCATGATAAATTGGGTGGTTGCGATTGTCCGTAATCCGGGGTCCAGTGTAAGAGCAAGAAATGACATTATGTTTCCAATTGCTCCTAAGACCGCACATAGAATGGCTATGACCCCAAATAGTATATCCGGTTGTGGTTCAGGGATAGTAGGAGCGGTTAAGTCCATTGTTCTAGTATTCTAATGGATGGAAGAGTAATCAGATAGATTCCATTCCTGACCTTGAACCTGGTTGACGGATCCTAGAATAGACAACGTGACCAATAGCCAATTCCATGGTGAGATTGATTTATGGGTCCTTTGAACAGGGTTGACACTTTTCATATTATCTGGCGTGATGCTTATCGGATCCACGATATCTTGATCGATCTCATCTGATATTGGTAGTTTTGCTACCTTAGTAATAGGACGTATAAACTCCTTGACATTACGTTTTCTGACTCCTTTACTGTCTTTATAGTGACCTTCTGTCTCTATGGTTATAGCTTGTACTAGATTATCCTTTCCGGTTTGGGTTGTCTTGATTCTTCCGAGTCGCTATTCTAGTGGTGACGTGGATTCTTCCATGATGAACACCATGTCGTCTTCCTTAAGGTTGTTGTGGGTCGTATTCCACTTGTTTCGTTTCTGAAGAGACGTAATGTATTCCTCTTGCCATCTTTTCCAGAGATCTTGCGTCCTTTTTTGGATGAGATTATATTGCTTTAATTGATCTATTCGAGAGTGTCCAGGGTGTGGTTCTGGTATCGTGGGTGATGATGTTCCAATCAAGAAGTGCCCAGGGGTGAGTGCCATAAAGTCCTCTGGGTCGTTGGACATCAGAGTCAATGGTCTTGAATTGACCATATCTTCGATGTATACCAGTATGGTTTCAAATTCTTCAAATGTGTAAGCATCGTGTGTAAGTATCTTGTTAAGATATTGTTTTACTAATTTGACGCATATTTCTCATACTCCCCCCATATGAGGGGCTGAGGGTGGATTGAAGTGCCATGTTATGCTGTCCAGGCTTAGATCCGGTAGTATTTTCTCGGAGAATTCCTGTAGTTGACGTATTTGGTCAGCGTTTAATGTCAGTATGTTGTCTGCACCCTGAAAGTTGGTTCCGTTATCAGAATACATGTCTGATGGGCGACCTCCACGAGAGATGCAACGTCTGAGTGCCAGAAGGAATTTCTCACTGGACAATTCAGATACTAGTTCAAGATGTATTGTTCGAGTAGTCATGCAGGTGAATAGGCAAATCCATGTCTTGAATTTGGCAAGTCCTCGTCCTGAGAAGTTTCTGATGAGGTAAGGTCCTGCTCAGTCTACTCCTGTATGAAGGAAAGGTCTGGAAGCCAGTACTCTTGATAAAAGTAGTTGAGCCATCAATTGTTAATTGGGACGAGCTCGAAATCGAAAGCATATTAAGCATTTGTCAATCACAGATTTGATGTACTTGTTACCGTTAGCTATCCAGTATTTGTTACGAATGTGATTGTGCACTGTCTGCTTGCCTGCATCAATAAGACGATAATGGCAGTCCAAAATCATTGATTTGATTAATGGGTAATCTCCGGGAATGACCATTGGATGTTTGGTATTATAATCCAGGTCGGCATTTGCTAATCTTCCTCTAACCCTTAAAAGTTGATCTTCATCAATAAACAGACACAAAGATTCAAAATGACGACTGGTTATAGTCTTTTTCTGGGTCAACTCTGCAATTTTGGAAGTATATGTCTCTTGTTGAATCCAATATATAATGTGGGATTCAGCAGTAATCAGTTCTGAAACGGAGAATGGCTGGACTGTATTCAATCGTAACGTTTTAGCTGACCCGATTTGAAGTAGGAGCGAGTAGTGTAAAACGTGGGCTTTAGTATCCAACTGACCTCTCCTTGACCCCCTGACCCCAAAGGTCATGACCCCGTGACCCCATGACCTTACCCTCTAAACCTAACACCCAATGAACTCCCCAAGGCCATCTAAGGGTCATCCTCCGTAAACGTAACAGTATACCGTTATAATGACGCCGCGATCATCGCCCACTCACACGTCATCTAACGCCGCCGTTGCCCCGCCCCCTTCGACTATGCCGCCACTGTACTGGTCAAGTGCATCGCAATTGTACCCGCCCATTATCCCTCACAGTACACTTAAAGTGTACCGGCACTATGACGCCATCGCCCTGCCCCTGTCCATTAGCCCGCCACTGTACCATCCAAGGGTCCGCCACTGTACCCGCCATTACCCGCCACTGTAACGTTAAAGTGTACCGCCACAGTACCCGCCTATTAACTCCCACAGTACCCCCAAAGTATATCGCCACAGTCACGCCACTGGCCCCTTTTATACCACGTGATTGGACGACGCCATTGACCCGTAACCGCCCCTGCCTTATAACCCGTACATGTCACAGGGTCAATAAAGTGTCAATCACTCCGACGTGTCAATCGCTGTTATGATTTATTATGTATAACGTATATGCACTGCATAGGAGCTCGTTTTAATACAATTTAAAAATAAATTTCGATTTTAAAAATATTTTTAAATATGCAAAATATGTTATATAGTTCATAGTTATTATACATTTACGTAATAATAATAATATTACCACAACTCAAAACTACAATTAAAATAATAGAAAACAATAGGACTAAAAATATTAAAATTGACATAGATGCAGCACATCCTGCAACGTAAATACCAAATTAAAAAAACGTCTAATTTTTAATACGTAAACTTCCATGTACAGCACACTTGTACATTTAGTATTGCTACAGATTAGAATGACAAAAAGTAGTGTAGTATATGCACAACCAAGACAAGAAAAATTTATGTAATTTCCTTACTCACCTACAGCTCCATCACCATTTGATGTATATAAAAAATACAGATGAAACCCTACATATTACATAGGAAATGCTCTGCTTACAAGTTTAGTGGCACATTTTGCTACTGCTCATTAGTATTCTATATACTACGCAGCGCATTGTGAAGAATAATCACATGTCCAGGTACAGTCTATGATGCATAACCACTTTCAAGCACGTTTTTGCTTCCTGCAAATAATTTATGCAAAAAAGTGGTGCTCATTAAAATACCTTACACAAAGCACGTCTAAATGCACTGATGTATTTTTTTGTACTCTACGTACGCAGTATCTCGCAACAAAATTATACAATATTTTCAATCTCGCATCCTCGTCATTAAGTAGTACTTATACAAAATGCATACAATTGCTAAAAATAAATAATTTTTGCACACGTACCTCTGCTTATCTAATAATTTTACGTATTTTTTTGAACTTTTACATTGAAAAATCTGGCGCTTCACGCCGGATTTGTCTACCGTGGCCCTAAAATAGATGCTGAGCTTAGAGCGAGTGACTTCATCACTGCAAAGAATGTTTTTTGTCGCAAGCCAAACCTAAAGCTAGCATTAAGCGCCGGTGCCAACAAGTAAGGTACGAAAATACGACCTTTGCTGGTGACAGTGGGTCAGGTACATGTGCATGTGCAGCCATTTTGAGTATTTTTGGTTCGAATAGCTAGATTGGGCTAGGTACGATTGATTATGACAAGAGAAGGCAAGCTACGAATGGTGCCGCTACAAGTTGGATCGGTATTAGTAAAGGTGCATGGCAAAGGTAATGTTACCCAGGTAGAAGTTGCTCTGTATTGATTGGGAACAGTAAAAGCCATTATGGCAAGATTTAGGTTATTGAAATTAGCGCCGCCACGATGGTGTTGGTACAAGTTTTACTGTTTCTTGTGGGCCTAGTCAAAGTAGCACAGGTACAAGGTGGTTGAGTACGAGTGGTCGTGATACGAAAAGTGTCAGTACAAAATCAATTCGCATATGAATTTTACAATACTTTATGACATTAAAATTCTTTTGAATAAAATAGAACAAATATATAAAAACTAAAAAAAAGGCTGAAGCCCTTGCTTGATGGCATCATAAGCAGTAACGTTTGTCAGTTTGAATTGACCACTAATGAAATAATCCCACATTTTAAATTCTCATTTGTTAATTTAATAATAAACAATTTGCACTGCAAGAGCTGAAAGCAGCACATACTAGTTTATTGGATCGCTCACAAATAATGCCATCGTTAGGATCAGTTAATATAATTAGTTGGGCGATGATAAGTTGCCATTAAAAAAATCCTATAATGAGGAAATGTCAATCTAATTTCTAAACGTATGGCAGTGGTGGTCCCAAAAATACTAAAATTTGCATGACATAATTCATAGACAATCCTTGTACATACGCTTAAAAAATACAATGTTAAGGATATGTGTTTACTGAATTTTGGAATTAATGGCATGGAAATCTCTAAAATGGTAAAATTTGAATGACGTAATAGATGGACGGTCCCTGCAGGCATACTAGTAAAGTACTATGTTGAAAATATATATCAACCTAATTTCTGAACTTATGACAGTGAAGGTCCCAAAAATAGTCAAATTTGCATGAAATAATTTATGGACGATTCCTGTACGTATGCTTGAAAAATACAGTCAGGCATACTAGTAATATCCTATGCTGAGGATATATGTCAACCTAATTTTTGAACTAATGACAGTCCCCACTGTCATTCTGTCCCTAAAATAATAAAATTTGTATGACGTCATTTACGGACGATCCCTGCATGCACACTAGTAAAATCCTATGCTAAGGATACATGTCAACCTAATTTTTGAACTTTTGACAGTGGGGATCACTAAAATATTAAAATTTGTATGACGTAATTTATAGCCGATCCCTGCATGCATTCTAGTTAAATTCTATGCTAAGGATATATTTTAAGCTAATTTTTGAACTTATAACAGTAGGGGTCCCTAAAATTGTAAAGTTTGTTTGACGTAATCTATAGACGATCCTTGCATGCCTACTAGTAAAATCCTATGTCAATTGAATGTTTTCTATGGTACGATAATCCACTGAATGTCAGGTATATAGAACGTGCGGCGCATGTACCTACCTACTTAGCTTCAGTGGCAAGTATTAAAATTGAAATGCATGTAAAGTCTTGCCAACAACTCGTTTTTCCTGCATGCATTTTAATGCTAAAAAGTTGGTCCATTATATCGTTAATTGTGAAAAACTGGTGAATCTGTTTGATTCCAAAAACAATAGGGTTCTATTTCATCGCATTTACCATTATTTAAAATTTATTTAAAAAAATTAAATTAAAAACTGTGACCTGTGGAGCACGACAAAAAATCACACATCGACAGACAGACAGACAGACGGACATAGCCATTCGTATAGATGCTCAGCATCTAAAAACTGGACTTGTATATAAAATGGTCCTTCTGGATATTTTTTATTTCCAAACAAAAACTCCTATATAAACGAATCTTAGTTATGGACAAACTAGCACTGCTCACACAGCTTTGCTCAGACCCTGTCATTTTTCATGGAGCTCCAACGTCTCCACGTAGTCATACCATGACCAGGCGGTCAACATGTGACTATAGTGTCCTGACGGGGAGTGGTGGATATGACCGGGTGGTTGTCAGACATTTTCTCCCTCAGAATTTTTTTTACCTGAAGTCCAAATTTTTTTGTTGGAATTGTACTAAATGACTTTAAACATTGACTTTGGGGGGGTTGTAAGTTTTTGCACCTAGAATGTTACCGGACCCTGTCATTTTTTCATGGAGCTCAAAAGTCTCCACGTAGTCATACCATGACCGGGCGGTCAATATGTGACTATAGTGTCCTGACGTGGAGTGGTGGATATGACTGGAGGGTTGTCGGAAATTTTCTCTCTCAGAATTTTTATACCCGGAGGGTAAATTTTTTTGTTGGAATTGTACCTAATGACTTTAAACATTGACTTTTGGGGGGTTGTCAGTTTTTTCACCTGGAATGGTACCGGACCCTGTCATTTTTTCATGGAGCTCCAACGTCTCCACGTAGTCATACCATGACCGGGCGGTCAACATGTGACTGAAGTGTCCTGACGTGGAGTGGTGGATATGACTGGAGGGTTGTCGGACATTTTCTCCCTCGGAATTTTGTAACCCGAAGACTAAATTTTTTTTCTGGAATTGTACTTAATGACTCTAAACATTGACTTTGAGAGGGTTGTAAGTTTTTGTATCTGGAATGTTACCTGACCCTGTCATATTTCATGGAGCCTCAACGTCTTCACATAGTCATACCATGACTGAGCGGTCAACATGTGACTATAGTGTCCTGACGTGGAGTGGTGGATATGACTGGAGGGTTGTCGGAAATTTTCTCCTTTAGAATTTCTTCAATCGGAGACTAACTTTTTTTTCTAGGATTGTACTTAATGACTTTAAACATTGACTTTAGGGGGGTTGTAGGTTTTTGCACCTGGAATGTTACTGGACCCTGTCATTTTTCATAGAGCTCCAACGTCCCTACGTAGTCATACCATGACCGGGCGGTCAACATGTGACTATATTGTCCTGACGTGGAGTGGTGGATATGACTGGAGGGATGTCGGACATTTTCTCCCTCGGAAGTTTTTTTACCCGGAGACTAAATTTTTTTGTTGGAATTGTACTCAATGACTTTAAACATTGACTTTTAGAGGGGGTTGTAAGTTTTTTCACCTGAAATGTTACCAGACCCTGTCATTTTTTCATGGAGCTCCAACGTCTCCACGTAGTCATACCATGACCGGGCGGCCAACATGTGACTATAGTGTCCTGACGTGGAGTGGTGGATATGACTGGAGGGTTGTCGGACATTTTCTCCCTCGGAATTTTTTTACCCGGAGACTAAATTTTTTTTCTGGAATTGTACCTAATGACTTTAAACATTGACTTTGGGGGGGTTGTAAGTTTTTGCACCTGGAATGTTACCGGACCCTGTCATTTTTCATGGAGCTCCAACGTCTCCACGTAGTCATACCATGACCAGGCGGTCAACATGTGACTATAGTGTCCTGACGTGGAGTGGTGGTTATGACTGGAGGGTTGTCGGACATTTTCTCCCTCGGAATTTTTTTACCCGGAGGCTAAATTTTTTTGTTGGAATTGTACTTAATGACTTCAAACATTGACTTTAGGGGGGTTGTAAGTTTTTGCACCTGGAATGTTACTGGACCCTGTCATTTTTCATCATGTTGACCGCCTGGTCATAGTTTGACTACGTGGAGACGTTGGAGCTTCATAAAAAATGACAAAGTCTGAGCAAAGCTGTGTGAGCAGTGCTAGTTTGTCCATAACTAAGATTCGTTTATAAAGGAGTTTTAGTTTGGGAATAAAAAATATCCAGAAGGACGGTTTTATATACAAGTCCAGTTTTTTAATGTAAAAGTTTAAAAAAGTACGTAAAATTATTAGATTAGCAGAGGAACGTGTGCAAAAATTAAATATTTTTAGCAATTGTATGCATTTTGTATAAGTATTACTTAATGACCAGGATGCGAGATTGAAAATATTGTATAATTTTGTTGCGAGGTACTGCGTACGTACAGTACAAAAAAATACATCAGTGCATTTAGACGTGCTTTGTGTAAGGTATTTTAATGAGCACCACTTTTTTGCATAAATTATTTGCAGGAAGCAAAAACGTGCTTGAAAGTGGTTATGCATCATAGACTGTACCTGGACATGTGATTATTCTTCACAATGCGCTGCGTAGTATATAGAATACTAATGAGCAGTAGCAAAATGTGCCACTAAACTTGTAAGCAGAGCATTTCCTATGTAATATGTAGGGTTTCATCTGTATTTTTTATATACATTAAATGGTGATGGAGCTGTAGGTGAGTAAGGAAATTACATAAATTTTTCTTGTCTTGGTTGTGCATATACTACACTACTTTTTGTCATTCTAATCTGTAGCAATACTAAATGTACAAGTGTGCTGTACATGGAAGTTTACGTATTAAAAATTAGACGTTTTTTTAATTTGGTATTTACGTTGCAGGATGTGCTGCATCTATGTCAATTTTAATAGTTTTAGTTATATTGTTTTCTATTATTTTAATTGTAGTTTTGAGTTGTGGTAATATTATTATTATTACGTAAATGTATAATAACTATGAACTATATAACATATTTTGCATATTTAAAAATATTTTTAAAATCGAAATTTATTTTTAAATTGTATTAAAACGAGCTCCTATGCAGTGCATATACGTTATACATAATAAATCATAACAGCAATTGACACGTCGGAGTGACTGACACTTTATTGACCCTGTGACATGTACGAGTTATTAGGCAGGGGCGGTTACGGGTCAATGGCGTCGTCCAATCACGTGGTATGAAAGGGGCCAGTGGCGTGACTGTGGCGATATACTTTAGTGGTACTGTGGGAGTTAATAGGCGGGTACTGTGGCGGTACACTTTAACGTTACAGTGGCGGGTTAATGGCGGGTACAGTGGCGAACCCTTGGATGGTACAGTGGCGGGCTAATGGACAGGGGCAGGGCGATGGCGTCATAGTGCCGGTACACTTTAAGTGTACTGTGAGGGATAATGGGCGGGTACAATTGCGATGCACTTGACTAGTACAGTGGCGGCATAGTCGAAGGGGGCGGGGCAACGGCGGCGTTAGATGATGTGTGAGGGGGCGGGGCAACGGCGGCGTTAGATGATGTGTGAGGGGGCGATGATCGCGGCGTCATTATAACAGTATACTGTTACGTTTACGGGGGATGACCCTTATATGGCCTTGGGGAGTTCATTGGGTGTTAGGTTTAGCGGGTGAAGTCATGGGGTCACGGGGTCATGACCTTTAGGGTCAAAGGGTCAAGGAGAGGTCAAATGGATACTAATGCCCACGTTTTTCACTACTGGAGCGCCACAACGTTGATTGCTTTTTTCCACAATGAAATTTTGGAAATCTGCTGTAGTACATAATTGGATTGCTTTCGTGTTGTAGGTAATGTGACCATCAGTTTCTTTGCTTTGTCAGAGTTATTTTGGCTAGGATTAAAGATAGGTGCATCATATGTTAAATCTGAGAGCCAGGTTGGTCCACACCACCATAGAGGGTGCGATACAAGTTCAACGGGATCAATTCCTCGACTGGCACAATCGGCGGGATTGTGTTCGGATTGGACATGTCGCCACATGTCTGATGTAGAATGCTCATGAATTTGAGTGATTCTGTTGGCCACAAAAGTTTTCCATCGAGTTGGAGAACTGTAGATCCAGTTAAGGCACACGGTTGAGTCTAACAAGTCTTCAGGTTTTGAGCTAATTGAGTAAGTAGCACAGCGCCTAAGAGTTCTAACCGGGGAATGGTCACCTTTTCCAAAGAGGCCACCCTAGTTTTTGATACAATAAGTCTGCAGACAGCAGATTCCCCTTGGACCCTACGGAGATATAGGCAGGCAGCGTACGCCTTTTCACATGCATCCGAGAACCCATGAAGTTCCCACGTACCAGTCTTGGTAAACTGTAGGGATCGTGGAATTACGACTGTTTCCAGCTGGTGTAGTGTGGAAGCGTATGACATCCAAAATGCTTGGATGTGGTTAGGAAGGAGATCATCCCAACCTAGTTCTTCGGTCCAGATCTCTTGCATCAAGATCTTGGCCTTCAGTATCACAGGTGAAACTAATCCAAGGGGGTCAAAAATCTTGGATATGTCTGAAAGAATGGTCCGTTTTGTGTGTTTCTTTTCAAGAATTAAATAAACTTTGAATGTGAAGGTATCTGTGGAAGGGCACCAAATTAATCCAAGAGTTTTGACGGTGTCGGTGTCGTCAAAATTTAGGGGAACTTGAGTTTCCCTATAGTCCGCAGGAATAGACGTAAGTAATTCTTCAGAGTTGGATGACCAGTTTTTGAGGTCAAAATGGGCACCTTTCAGCATTGTAATGAGTTGATGTTAGACTTTCTTGGCAGTCTGAACGTCATCATGACTTGCCATGTAGTCATCGACGTAAAAGTCCTTTTGGAGAGCTTCAGCACCGAGTGGGTAATTTTTCTCTTTGTCATCAGCTAATTGATAAAGAGTGCGACACGCAAGGTACGGACTACTGCTACATCCGAATGGAATTGTTTCCAAGATACAAAACAGGAGAGGACCTGATGGAGTCCGACGCCAGACGATCCTACAGTATGTCCATTGAGATGGATGTACCAATATTTGACGGTACATCTTAGCGATGTCAGCTACGATGGCTATCATGCGTAGTCGAAACTTCAAGAGTTGCTCGAACAGTAAGGGTTGAATAGTCGGTCCAGGTATCAAGATGTTGTTTAATGAAATACGGTTAGAAGTTTTTGCAGAAGCATCAAAAACGATACGTACCTTCGTAGAAGTACTGGATTCCTTGGACGTGTGATGATAAGGTATCGTGTAAAATGGTTGTTTATCTTGAATTGGACCTTTCCATTCTTTAGATAAGATCATCTGATCTAAGGTGAGATATTCTTCTAATTGATCGATGTATGTTTCATAAAGTTTAGGATCCTTGAGTAGCCTCTGTTCAGTGCTGTACAAGCGCTTGATAGCAAGATCCATGGAGTTTCCAAGGGTCGGATGATTCTTACGGAATGGCCTTTTGACTTCATATTGGCCGTTGGGTGATCGTCGCACGTTCTTTTTGAAATGTTATTCGCAAAAAGCTTCATCTGGAGTGAACAATTTCTTGTAAGGTAGCTCTTTAATGGTCCAGAATCTCTCCATGTCGAAATCTGCACGTTGAGCAGTGTTAAGATGTCGTCTGAGATTAGAAGGAGCTTGGGATTTTCCCATTACTATGAATCCTAGAGATGTCTCATATAGACTGGGCTGTCCCTTATAACCTTGTATTTTCACAGCCCTGGATTCCCAGATTTGCTCGACTACCGCGGATCTAAGCAGTATATCGATGGGTTTGGGTTTTGAGAACTGGGTGTCAGCCAATGGAACAGTATTGATGTGGACCCATGATTTTGTATTGATCAGGTGGCTTGGAAGATCGCTAGTTATTTCCGGTAACACAATTACCTCTATGTGTAGCCTCTGTTTTGCTGGAAATTTCGATTTTATGGTAATTTGGGTTTATCTGACGATTTCAGCGTTCGACCTCCTGCTACTGAGAATTCTTTATCAGTTTCCTTAAGAATTAACTTTAATTCGGTGAACAATTTCTCAGTGATGAAGAAACTATTAGACCCTGTATCTAATAATGCTCGGGCTTGAGTTCGCTTGCCATTGTGAAGGACGTCAACCTCTGCTGTTGGCAGGAGACCGACATCTAGGTATTTACTGGCTTCAGATGTGGTGGAATGTAAGGTTGGCCTTCATAGGTTGACCACGGTATGTGGGGAGTGAGGAATTGAATGGTGTTTTTTCTTACATTCTCGACAACGGAAGTTGGAAGTACAGTCCCTCACGTTGTGGTTCCCAAGACAGTTAAAGCACTTTTTGTTCGATAAAACCTAATCTTTGCAGTGCTGATTGGATAATGTAGTATATTTTGAGCAGGTCAGGAGGCGGTGTCCTACGGCTAAGCAATACTCGCATTTTGATGCGGATTCACTCTTATGCGTTGAAGTACCTGGATGAGGAGATTTTTCTCTTGAGGGGGATCGCCATGTCCTGGTAGTTTTAGATGATGAACTTCGCTTTTTTCTAGTAGTACTGACCGATTTTTTCTTTACTGTCAGTATTGGCCTACGCTTTGTCTTGCGTGAGCGTCTAGATGCTGCTGAATTGCAGGAAGTCCGGCTTGTGGTGGATGCCCTTGATGTGTATCCATCACTATCTGTAGTCGTATAAAACAACACTTTTTTTTCTCCTGTAGAGGGTGTGCGGTGTGGCCGTCCTTTAGGAGTCGTTGGCGAGCTATTTACTTTAATACCTTGAGTTGCTGCTACATTCTTGGCTTGCTTCTCGAAAAATTTAATGCATGTATCCAAGGTAGGAATTCTAGAATCTGGGAGCGATTGATTGAATTCAGACATAGTCTTACTGTCTAATCGGGCCATGATGAAATGGAGATAGGGTACATCTGCTTCTGGAACACCTTCCAATTGTATACCAGCAAGTTGAGCTCTTGTGGTCCGTATGGTGTTTACCAGATTGTGTAGGCCATTTGATGACTGGCTAGATAGAGGTTGAAATTGAAGGAGTGGACGGATCGCAGCGTGGGCTTGTTCACGTGGTGAATCGTATCGGTCTTCCATTCGTTTCCATGCTATTGGCCAATTGTCATCTGTAATCTCTAGATCAGCAATGCTGGCATTGGCAGGGATGTCACGAAGCGCAATGATGAGTAACCGTAGCTTGTCGACTGCCACATAGTTTGCTGAAGATGAAACTATGGCAGTAAACTGTGCTTTGAATGACTGCCAGTGGTTGTGCAGTCCGTTGAATCGAGGTAAACTGATTTTCGGGGTTTCGAGTTTACTTAATGTCTTCATACTCTGGTTCTTTTGAGCTATTTTGGTGAGCTCAGTCCGAACGTAATAAAAGACGTCATCTATCCTTTTATGTTTGGTAAGAGCGATTTCTCGATGCTTTATCCCTTGTTCTGTTGGGTCATCTTCGTAATGCTTAAAGCAGTTGATATATTGGGCTGATATATCAGGTCGCATATCCAGCAGGTCCTGGAGGAAAATCTCGACTTCGACTGGATTAAGGGTAGCTGTGTTGGCTAAGTGGGCGTCTACCCTGGTTTTGTATAATCTTACAGATTTCAGGATAGCGGCATGACAAATGTCATGATCCTTTTGGGCGTCCGTGGTCATGATGACTGATGTATTAGTATCCTCTGCTACAGGAGATGGGGAACGTGAAGGTCGCTTTTTATCGTCCTTCTCGTCTTCTTCGTCGTTGTCTCCTTGGTCGTCTTCTCCTTTGGGTTCTTTGTCCTCTTCTTCGTCGTCTTCACCAGAAGTTGACGAGTCTCCGCTGGAATCACCGGGGTCGTCTCCTCCACCTGTAGTGTTTCCTGTGGTATCGGCTTGAGTACGATCAGGGTTGGGCCCTTGAGGTATGACACCGTCTGAGTTATCGTTAAGTCGAATAGTCTCCTCAGGATCTGATCCTTCTAAGGTGTCTTCGTCACCAAGGTCGGTTTCTGATTCACTTGTATTGAATTCTAGTACCTTTGACTCAGTAAGGTTTGACTGATATCCAGAGTCAGCTGGTGTATCATATCGTCTACCTTGAAATGGTAACCAAGATTTGACGTATGCAAATGTAGATGTCCTAGGTTCTTCGCTTGAAGTACCTAAGGCAGAGGTTTGTGAAGATGGGTCAGGTGATGACTGAGGAGAAGCGATATGACTGAATTCAATAGATATCGAGTCTTCAAGATTGATTACTTCTTGTGATTGATGTACACTTAAGTATTCTTTTCTAAAACTTAGGTACAATCGAGATCTTTCACTCTGTTCTTCCCAAGTAGGGTGTAATTCTTGAAGGGTCGTTAAGATTGTCCGTTCAGTTTCGTGTCCTTGATACGGGGTGAACACAAAATCCTCTTGAGTTTGTTCTTGTGTGTCTCTGACGAGTTGATCAAATTTCACTCTATTTGAACTTTTCCTTGGTTCGGCGGGATTTTTCTTGGATGACGATGATGAGGATTGGGTTTTCTTAGTACCTTCCTTCCGACGTCTTGGTTTGGCTTCTACAGGGGCTGATAGGACAGCAGGGCTTCGTTCACCTTCTTCAAAATTATTACTTCTCAAAGACCTCGGCTGAGGTTTGGCATCGTCTTTAGGCATGTCATGGTTCTGATGTGTACTAAGTTATACGTGAGTCCTCCCACCACAAAAGAAAGATGAGGTATCACGAATTGATGATATAAGTAGGCTCCAAAGAAATCACGATTTTTTGAGTGAAAAATACAACACACCTAAAAAAAGGTGGTTTCCTAGGGGCCCCTTACGGGGCGGGAAGGAAGTAAGGAAAGGGTATGACACAGGACAGGGAGTCACAAAGTAGAAGTTATTCGAGGTAGATGTCCAGACAATTAGATCGGGTACGAGCGCAATGACACGGAATCCAAAATGTCCGATGAGTGGGGCACACGTAGGCCAGAATCCTATTACGGGATATGATTTCTTGAATTCGTCGAGTATCTGCAGCCAACGCGCGCTCACGTTCAAAGAATAGTTGACCTAGGGTAGGTTCTGCTTGGGAGGAGACAGCAGCAGGAGGCGGGGCGGTGTCCGGCGTGTGGGTACTAGGTGCTGATTCTATAAACGGAAATCACCAGTAGGGAGAGCAGGAGCACTTGACCTTGAATGTTAAGTGTTGGGAGCACCAGGTAGCAACCACGCGATTGCAGGCAATGATTGCCTCACGGTAGCGTTCCACTTCGTTCACAGGCGGAGGTTGCCGTTGAGACAAGAGGGAGCGCTTCAAGTGTTGTTGCTGCACTACGTGAGCGTGAAAAACACTGTGCTCGTATGCACGTTTGCGTAGTTGAGATAGAGGAGAGGTGTGT
The DNA here is from genome assembly GCA_949802685.1 of Dicyrtomina minuta. Classification (NCBI taxonomy): domain Eukaryota; kingdom Metazoa; phylum Arthropoda; class Collembola; order Symphypleona; family Dicyrtomidae; genus Dicyrtomina; species Dicyrtomina minuta. The sequence continues at coordinate 170,999,785 of OX461808.1, read as the reverse complement.
AGACAATCCTTAATGTGAGGGACAATCGCTTTCGGATATGTGCCGTAGTGTGTTTTGGTATGAACGTCGTCGTCCCAATCCTCTTTGTTGTCCCAGTGGAATGAACAGTGACAATCTTCTTGAAGAGTAGGTAGGATGACTACAGGTGGGGTGAAAGTAGAAGACGAGAGGCTATCTGACGCTTGTGACATCAATTATGTAGGGCAGTCCTCAAGAATTGGAAACGAGTATTACTTACAATTGTTCAGAATAAATACTTCGTTGATGATGAAAGCTATGACGAGGATGATTATGACGCACGAGAAAAGAATAACCCACACAGGAATATCAGAAGAAGCGTTCCAGTTGATATTGTACCAAGGCATGGAAGGCAGCTATTCTTCACTGACTGGGATGTCGTGGGGCCGGATGACCGTCTCGTCACTTTCCACGAGGTTTTCCTGTGACCAACGGGCGTAGCGAGATTCCAGGTATAACCGGCGTTTGTAGAACGCGTGGACGGTAGTATGCTGACAATCCCTAATATGACGAGCCTCAGTGTAGACAAGAAGGCCGTATATAGTGCAGCAAACTCCAGGAATAGACCGATGCCAAGTCCACTCATAACAGACGCAGTCCACGTCTAAATGGGGCAGAAAAGGCTGAGTATGAGCGAACCAGTTGTCGCGATTGTCAGTGGTACTGTCTGGAATCAAGGATAATGGAAGTACTGGCGGTGGGATTTCCCAGCGCATACGTTGGATGTTCTCAGGTGGAATCCCGGGAACGTAGATCGGACAAAAGACACCTCCGTAAGAGTAAAAGTCGGCGTGATCCTCAGTAGTGTATTGCCGTACGGGACAATAATCTTCGGCAAGTTTTTCCTGAATTAATTCTTGGATGACCTCGTCTGGAGGCAGTGGCACGAATGGAGCTTCGTATACGAGTTCCTGTCCAGAAGGAACGGGTATCGGAAGGGCGATAACCTCAACAGGATCAACTTCAATGTCCTCGGGTTCGTTGCCTTCTAGGGCAGCGGCAGCCAATTCGTCAATACCAGGAGCAGCGTCACCGAGCGTAATAATGGAGTTACTCTATTGGGGTGAGCGAGGTGATCGTGTGGAGGATTGGTCCGAGGAGCTGGAATCAGAGCGGTCCCTGCGATAGCTGGCACAGAAACGTGAGAAACCAGTGGAGTCACAATCCTTGTCACAGGAGTCGTCAAAAGAACCGGATGGGGACGATGGCAGAGAAAATTCAAAGTCGACGTTAATGAGGTCGTCAGAAAGCGTCACGACTGGAATAACAGCAGGAAAGATTTCCAATCCACAGTGCTCAGCAGACGGGCTGATCGGTGTTGGAGGTTGAGCAACGTCCGACACGGGTGACAAGATGCAGACGGATGAATCACAGGAGTCGTCACTGGAGATGACGATCGTCGGAGTGGGAGAAGGGGTCCGAGGAGACTTATACCCTCTCGCACTTGACATAGGTTGGAATTGAGTGATGATAGACGTGCGGGTAACTCTACGGATAGAGAAACCTCCCGTCCGTTTCTTTAAAGCGCCAAATCTTCCAGCGGCGTAAGCGGTGTCCTAAATAGCCCTAGAGCTTGATTTTAGACTTCAAAAATGTATGTGAACAATCTTAAATGTGGCTTACCAATCGGCGTGGAAACCAACCGTAGTGTGTGAGCACGAATTCGGATCCGTTGGCGTCCAGGTGGAACTCAAAACACATACAATTGTCTTCAGGCAGCGGCGGCAAAATGTGAGCGGCGTCCAAAGGTCTGGCGTGAGCAGACTGAAAGTAATTCATGAGCCCCGGCGGCTCGGATCAAAAATACAGGCAGCGGTGGAAGCGGTATAAACGGCCTCTTAAGTGGGCTGGACAAGCAGCAGTGGAAATCTTGAGTTTCCAGCGAGTACTGGAGGACTAGAAACGTCTTAGCAGGTGAAAATTTGAATATTCGGAGTTAAAGAAATGACCGGGTTAAAGCCTGCAGGGAGGCATGTACAAAATAGCGGATGGTGAGTAAAGTTTGAATGTATTTTGTATCTTCCTCAAGATGATGTTGACTGAATGTCTGGAGAGAGACTGTGCTTCGTCTCTCTCTGATGAGCAGGTGCGGTCGACACTTGCGATGATATGAAGCTTCAGCGGATGCTGACTTCTAGTGTGCCAATCAGCTTATTGCAGGAAGGGGTCCGAGATAAAGCTCGGGTATGTCGGATGCTTTACAGTAAGCAAAGCTTGACTGTATTGAATCAATGAGAAGAGAGTCGTGAGACTACTATCAGTTTGAGAGTTGATAATAAACTGATTTTATTCGGGTTCAGATTACGCCTTAAATACTAAACTTCAAAGCATATGATTATACAGAGTACAAATGATGAGAATAAAGTGACATTAATTCAAATATTTTTACATGTCTTAAAAGTGAGTGACAGGAAGTTTTAGGTTTACGATTGTGAAAAATCAAATTGAGAATAATAATTATTTGGAATTGTTATTTTGATTTTATAATCAAAAGGATGTAGAATAGTAATGAGAGCGACTGGCGTATGTCTTATACATGAGCCGTCGTAAATTTGTGGTTTTTACACCAACGTGTGAAAAAACAAAAACATGTCACATTAGTGAGATGTTGTGCCTAAACTTTAATGTGAGCATTGAAATTCTTAGAAATGTCGTGGTTTTTTATTATCGTGCTTTCCTGTTTGTCTGCTTGTGCTGGGGTGAGAACGCGATGACGCGAGCTCGTCCATCGTATAGGATCATAATACGTGACTACTATGTACTCACTACGATGCATGGTATGCATAGTACTATATATGCATGTATCTCAAATGATGCATGTATATAAGTATGTATACGTACACTGGGCCATTAATGTATCATGTGATTCCGTGAATTAAATCTATAATTCAAAACATATCTAGTTAAATAGAACAAATAACACAAATAATCTTATTTTAAAAAATTGACGTGTCCCGTTTTGCCAAAAAACTCTTCATTCATTAAATATTTCAATCCTCAAATTTACCAGGAGGTGTAATATATTGGTGGACAAGGGCGGGTCTGGGTGTATACTCAACAGTTTAATTGCAAGATAAAATCATTTAATCTGCATTAAACCTGAACGAGTACCATAACCACAAACCTCCTTGGATTATATTGGTACTACGCTTAACCTAATTCACTACTGTACTTTTGTACCCACAAACTCAAGTAAATTTGAAAGACATTTTAAGAAATTATGTTAAGTACACTTCAATTGAGTAAGTCAGTAATTGCTTTATTGTCAATATTCTCACAGCAACAGAATGCTGATTTCCGGGAATGGACCTAAAAGGATCGACTTAAATATGCCAAAATCACCTCTATTCAACACCACAGCATTCCGAGACCTCACAATAATTAAATACTGTTAAACACATTATGCACCATACAACACCAATTCTATCTTATTCTGTTTGTAAATCCCTTGAGCCGTATACTGTGTCATTTTGGCATCTTTCTGTAATGAAAGCAGTTGACGAATAAAGTCTATTATTATTATTAAACAAACTTTTAATTACAAAATGAGATGTGTAGACAAAACATCAAAAGTTGAGCACAGCATATACATACAAATTTTCATATTAAAGATGTCAAGGTGTAAGAAAAGTTAATTTAATGTCTGATTTCCATACGATATTTATTTAAAATCCTAATTGCCCCATTGTTAATTGTGATAATTATCAATAGAATATTGATGAATTTAGTGTAAATGTGATTGCTGTTCAAAACATTTACATTTAAATGCAACGTTGACAATATGACCATTGATGAAAAAGTAAGCAATTCTTGGATCTTGTGACGGTCTCGTGTGCTGACATTCCTAGGCCTAGTCCTCTTTCTTTCTTTCATACCTACTAGCCGCTCCTTTTCCTTTACAGAGAAATTTGTTTAAACGGGATTCTGTTACAAGGGAAAACCGCTATATGCGACAGGTTTAAAATATTTGGTTAGCCAGCCCATGTTTCAATGTTAAAATTATCCGGCTATAAGGCGCCTGCTTCACATAGCAGTTTATTCGAGTAAAATTTACTGCAGTAAAATCAAAAAACTAGTGAAACGCTCCAAGCCATTAGGACCACCCACACTCAGCGCGTGTAAACCAGCCTGCGCACTGTAGCGTAGCTGTAGCTGAAGTAGTGCCCGAATCCGAAGCTGGAGCTGGATCTTGTTTTTCCTCAACGAAGAATGAGACGAGCTCGACGAACATGAAACACGAACGAACACGAACACGTACTTTTACATTTTGAATGATAAGCTCAAGCCTTGCCGCGCAGAACGTGAAAATCAAGGACTGAAGAATATAGAGAATTATATGGGTTGAGGGAAATGAAAATTTTTAAAATTAAAAGTTTAATGTTTAATGTATATTTTATTAGTATTTTATGTTTATGCTTTCTTTTGAATTTTAGTAATTTAATTTATATAATTTTAATTTATTATCTATCAATTTTTTGTCTTTTATATTGTGTAAATTCATACGACAAATGAAGCGGAGTCAAATTTATTATCATTGGGTTAATACACGTTTAATATGAAATTGATTACAGAGTCCAAGACCGATCGAATCGAGCAATTGATTTAATTTCGAATTCCTAAAACATTATTTAGATTGACAACATTTTAGTAGCTTGTAATGAATATAAATAATGTAGTAGGGTTCGCCCTAATGGTGATCACTTCCCTAATGGTGATCAGTAGCCGCGGTTCAAATGCTGCTGTATTTAAAAATCTGTCTAGTTGATATTGTTATAGCTTATAATCTCAACTGTCTATAGCCAGTCACTCATATTTTTAAATGCAGTAGTATTTGAACAACGGCTACGGATCTCCATTAGGGAAGTGATCACCATTAGGGCAAACCCTACTACGTCGTTAATTGCAAATATTTACCGCGTTCCAGTTTCAGTTTCAAACGCAATTTTTTCCGTCAGCCGAGGGATTAAGTCCATCAGGACAGGCACAAGAAGTTGAGACGGACTCATTAGCAGCGGCTGCTGGGACCGGAACCGGAACCGGGAAACAAAAGTGGGAACATTTTTCCTCACGTTTGGCACAGTGGTTCTCACCAGGTGGTGGTCTTGAGGCATCGTAAACTTTTAAATCGAGCAAATCGATGTCCTGTAAAATTGCAATAACAAATTATAAACCGAACTGTCAATATTAAAGCAGGCTTTAAACCTTATACAAAACATCATAAGCTGTTAAACTTACAGATTTATAAACTGCAGTTAAATTCCCGCCATTATTACCACATTTGTCTACCCTGTAAATTGTTTTACATGAATGTGCAATCCAGAGCACGTTATCCTTACAGGAAATGACTGATGAAAACCAACCACTTAAATTTGGTTTTTGATTTTCTGCAGCTGCGAAAATTAGCTTTCTGTCAGAGCCATCAAAGTTAGATGAAGAAATGGAACCAGGTTCATTTTGTGTCCAATAAATTCGATTTTCATCAAAATCCAATGTTATGCCACGTGGGCGATGAATATCGGTGCTGAGGATGACTTCCCGGCGGGTTCCGTCCATTGCTGCCCTTTCAATGTGATGTTTTTCAAAGTCTGTCCAGTGCATCCATCTAGAGATTTATTCAATAAAATCAATGCCAAATTATTGTTAAACAAATCACTTAATTGTTTGCCGGTCTATTTTTTTAAATGTATAACAGTTAATACGCATTTACTTTTTTTTAAATACTTAACATTTTAAAATAGAATACCATTAAATAAAATTTTTTATTGTTTTACCCGTTCAGCGGATTCACAGCAATTGAAGATGGAAAAACAAGTCCGTCTTTAATAAGAACTTTTGTCATGTTCTTTTTTCTACACATTACAGATATTTCACGTTTACCTACATCTGTCCAGTAAATATGCTCATGGATCCAGTCGAAACTTAGCCCAGGAATGTATGACGCAGGATCATTGGCCAAAATTGATTTTTGAGGATCTTCGGTAATGTGTCCAGCAAACAATTTTCTATCTGTGTAGCTGAACCAAAATACTTCCTTTGTCGGGAGGTTGTAGTCGATGCTGAGAATATTCGATCCTTTCTTTAGGTGCTGAGTGGTCTGAAATAATTTTAGGAAATTAATAACAACAGTTGTTTTAGCAGTTAATATATGACTAGATGTAAACACTAAATAAGCGTGGCAATTTTACAGGAACATGCATTTTTTAAAAACGTGTAAATTAAATTTTTTGCAGTTTTAAAAACCTTGGAAATAAAATATTTTTTCCTTTTCAAAAGCATTTAATAAAATACAATTTTTTTACTTTTCAAAAAACTAAAAATAAAATTTGTTTGACTCTTTAAAAAACATGCACCAAGATAGAATTTTTTCAGCTTTTTTAAAACATGTTAATATAATTTTTTTAGCTTTTTAAAAACATGGAAATAGAATTTTTCCGGTTTTTCAAAAACATGGAAATAAAATATTTTGCAGTTTTCAAAAATATGGAAATAACTTTTTTTCGACTTTTGAAAGCATGGAAATTTAGAATGCGACTAAATTAGTGTAAGGACATTTTGTATTTTTGAAAGCATTGCAATTACAAGGATTTTCATTTTTTAAAAACGATTATATAGGTAGGTAAATTATTTTAGAATTTACGAAATCATCGAAATATAATTTTTTCAAAACTACAAAAACATAAAAATAGAATTTTGTGTGCTTTAAAACAAAATGATATTAGAATATTTTTTAATTTTTAAAATCAAGGCAAATATCGGATTTTACACTTTCCAAAAATTTTTAAATAGAACATTTTGCAATTTGAAGTATTATGTTTTGTAAAATGAAACATTCGTTACTTTTTAAAGAACTGGCAATTTTAATACCTTACTCATTACATTCTTTCTTTTTAAGTGAGTTTGATGGCATAATTCATAAATTACATTACTTGCTCGATTTATGTAATTCTAATTTGAATAATTTCATCAATAACTCATCTTGCCCCTTTACTAACACTTCCTCACAAGCTAACTTACTTCGACTCCATCCAATGTAATTTGTCCTATTCCATCATGTGCACTAATCAAAAGAGATGCAGTTATGTTTTTAGATTTGCATCGTTTGGCGTCCAGAGGATCTTTGACATAACCCTCGCGGCATTCGTCACAGGTTGTTGCAGTTGATGAAAGTAATAAATCACATTTTCCAGGGTACGTGCATTCGTTTGTGACTGAAAAAAAGGAATGTTTTAAAATTTGTAAGTTAAACAGCTATGTAAGCAGAATATTTATAAGGGTGCCTTACAGAAGTTTTTAAGATTTTATAAAAATTACCAGAGTTTGTTTTTTCTGTGGCCGCCTGTTCTTGAGCGGCGCAGAGTGACGTCAGGGATAATATCAACAGTAATGGCATAGTTATTAATTTAGCTGCGAAAGACAGACGCGGATGCCCTTTTTTAAAACTCATTTTTAAACCAAATTTTTCTAACAAACTGAATATTTTATTTTTTTTTAATAAAGTATATTTAAATAATATTATGCAAGTATAATAAATTATGCCCAAGTCCCATTTGATTCTATTTAAAGGAACTGTATTAAATTATAAAAGAATTATGAGTGTTGTATGTAATTAAGTAATTGCTTTATTGTCACATTCAAACGCGCTGGCTCTATAAATTCCTAGAGTACGAGAACAATGTCAAAATGAAGTATATATAAATTAGTGGCTCAGTAAAAGTGACGTCAGAAAAATCCTGTGTGACTAAATACTACTGTAATAAATTAAATAAAAGTTATAGCAGAACTTTAAGCTTTATTTTATGAGACTTTTTATTGCCAATATTTTTTTTATTACATTTTATTTGGAATTTTATTCTTTCCATGAAACTGACGTAAATTTAACGGGCCTTCAGTTGAGAATGAACAGCATTTTTGTTATTACTGACTGTTCCATGTCGATGAAATATTTTGCACCTTCCAAAAACGTGTAAATAAAATATTTTTCACTTTTTACAAACATGTAATTGGAATATTTTGCACTTTCTAAAACATGTAAATAGAATATTTTGCACTTTTTGCAAACATGTTAACAAACATTTTAAACTTTTCAAAAACATGTAAATGGAATATTTTGCACTTTTTGCAAACATGTTAACAAACATTTTTCACTTTTCAAAAACATGTAAATGGAATATTTTGCACTTTTTGCAAACATGCAAATAAAACATTTTTCACTTTTCAAAAACATGGTAATAGAATATTTTGCACTTTTCAAAAACATGTTAATAGAATATTTTGCACTTTTCAAAAAGCACGTATTATGTAAGTCAAACACAAGTTTTCATGAATGAATTAATAATAATAATAATAATAATTTATTCATTAAGTCGATTTGGCGTCAGCCCATACAACATAAAGTTTTTACAAATTCGGTTATTTACAAATTGATAAAAAAATTGATCAAAATCATGAATGAATTAAACGTTGATGTACAGTGCAGTGTACCTAGTAGGTACATTAAATTAATTGTTTTGAGGCTTGTATCTACATATGATTGTAAATCAATGTTTTAATATATACAACTTAAATTATAATAATATAATTATTCCTCAAAGCTCAATAATAGCAGATAACATAATGCTCCATTAACTATAACTCAAAATCAAAAGCTTGGCCTACTCTGTACTAGATTTAAACTAAATAATGCACTGTATTGATTTTAATACTAACAGTAGTCCCAATTTAATCCATACTTGGGCCTGCATTGAACAGGACAGTGATTTTGTAATGTTTGGTAATTAACAAAGGCATACGCTCCAACGAAATCGTGGTCATTTGGGCGTCGTGTAGGAAATGGAAAACTGTCATTGAACATTTCACACAAGTAGCTGTCATGTGTTAGTATTCTAGTCTTATATTTTAAATAAATCACGTCTTCCAAAAGTTTTTGGTCATCTTCCCTGTGAGTCTGAACCCAGGAATGCTTTAAAATTCAAAAAAAAACGCATTATTTATTGACACAAAAATCAGAGTATTTGTAGTCCATTTTAATTTGGCCTCTATAGTTATTACAAAGAGTAAGTAAATTGAGTTGAAATTACATTTAAAATTTCCGCTCTTAATTTTTTACCAGTGGTGTGGCAGAGCTTGTAATTATCCCCACCCCACAACCCACCCATCATTCCTACGGCGTGCCATATATGATCTCGCATCCCATGAAACGCAAAATTTGAATTTTCCCACTCCTGTACTGCGTCCCGCTCCCTCTTAGAGAGGCGACTGTCCAAGTCACGCACTGCAAACTTGGCAACTGTTCCGTCGCCAAGTGGTACAAATCTCCAAGTGCGAGGATTGATGTGACGAATATCTCCTTTGAAATTTGAAATCAATTTAAATATTACTTGAATGAGACCTAATTAATTGCTGCATAAGAAAGTTTAAATAATACGGTGGAATTAAGAGCTTACCAAGTAATGGTAGTCGACCAGTATCACAATAATAAATATCTTGACTTGAACAAACAACATCACACATTTCACCTTCTAGAGGAATATCGGAATAAATTCTCATGACCCAGTCAGGATACAATTCTTTTATTAATTTCAAATTCTGAATAATGTCCATGTAATAGTTTGGAACACCTCTTGGGGAATTTACACCATTTTGAGGCTTAAACATTGAAAAGCTAATTACATTTTGAAAAGGGCCCAACAATGTTGCTTCATCGCTGCAGGTTGACTCGGCCATCATGGTTTTTCTATCAACTTGACTACTATCGGGTTTTCTAGAATGCACAGAATTTATGTTAAACATTATTTTTCCAAACTAAAAATATTACAATACTGAAAATTACATTTTTCATACTGCGATTAAATTGTAATTACATTAACGCTCATGTATATAAATAAATCAACTGTTATACTCATTCGCTTTACTTTTAACGTATTATGTGAACAAGGCCTTAGAAGTAAATTAGGATTGAAATTTGAACAAACCCTTGTGCCCAGGAGCAATTACAAATTCTTCGAGGACTATTCTCGAGCCTTTTGGAAATTTCTAAATTACACAAAAAACAAACAATTAAAAAAATCATCAAATAATTGCAAGGTAATAAAAGGTTATTAAAAAAACTGTATAAATTTAAAATTGTTTTTTAACCTGTTGTGGAAATCATGTTTTGTATTTTTAGAGGATCACATAGAAGTGAGGTACCATTTGGACTCGGCATGGACCTGTGACCTTGCTTTAAATCTGATACGTTTTTATAACTATGATTCTTGGGATTTTTGATTCTTTTAATTGTAGGTGCCATCTTAGGTTTCTTTACTGTAAATGCTGAGGATGCGGTTCCGGGTACTTGCCTTTGAGTATTAAGTGAAATAACAATCGGTGCCTTGGATTCAACTGAGCCTTATTTATACTGAATCTCCCAGATGCCAATGTCTACATAGATTTTTAAAGTTATTGTTATTATTGCAGTTATAACAAGAATTGCTAGTCCAATAATCGGATCAATTTTCCACTGCAGCTTTATACTTGTTTCTTTTTGTTTAGATACTATGTTCAATTTACTTTTTTGAAAGAAACACAAAGCTATCATTAATTATTCGTCAAAAAATGATTTTAAAAAACAATCAATTTTACTACTGTTTTTTAAGCCTTAAAAACTTTTCCAACTTGAGACTAATCGTAAACTAGAAATTAATTCTAGCCCTATTTATAGGAAATATTTCTTTTTTTTTTATATTGAGGAAATCCTAACTGTATGAACTAAAGTATGAATAGCTCTTGACCAACAACGATTTAAACAAAAATTATCTCGACAAAAACATGCAAAAGACGTAATTTTGACTTTTTTTTTATCGATTCATCTGTAAGCCCCAAATAAAAAATAATGATATTTGCAATAACCTAGTTGCATTTTCAAATCATGATTTATTCAAGCAATGAACCATGCGCATATTTTTTATAGAAAATTGCAGAATAGTGTCTACATATAAGTCTGCTTTTAATTTCGGATTCTGATAAATAACCTGCATTTTGTAGCTTATACTTATTTCGTACGTACATTTATAGTTTATTGCGCGACCTACAGTTTCGAATCAGCGTCAGTGACACTCAACTTGTAACCCAAAGAACAAATAACACTACATAAAATAAAAATAAAAATTGTGTGGCTATGTATTGAGGTAAGGAAATTAATCTCGTCTAGCTGATAATGACAATGATAAAAGCACTCACTCTTGAAAGAGTGGATGGTGTGCAGCGTGAGGAGGAATTGCATTTTAATTTGTATCTACCTACGTTGCAAATACAGTACAGCTAGTTTTATGTGTGTGATAACATATGTGTATTAGTGTATTCTATAACCCTAATTTAATACATTTTTATGACGACTGAGTTAACTACATATTACACAGTTTACTCTATTAGTTTGTTTAGAATTTATTATTATTCAAAAGTGTAAAGCAACTGCCGGCTACTGACAGGAATGATACATACAGAGACTTAAACACAGCTCATAGATCTTTACATAAAAATTGGCATGATATTATGATAAAGCTTAGAGTAAATAAACATGCAATAATTAAATCGGCAGTAAGGGACCAAAATGGCCTATATCCATTTTTAGCTAAAGACAATATTAACTATCTATAACAATATTCAAATATGTCTTGAGAGCATTTGAATACAACACTGGGAAATTTTCTAAAAACATGAATGAGAACATTTTGCACCTTTTTAATAACATGCAATTAGAACATTTTGCACCTTTTTAAAAAAATGGAATTAGAACATTTTGCACCTTTTCAAAAAATGAAATTAGAACCTTTTCCACCTTTAAAAACAATATAATTAGAACATTTTGCACCGTTTTAAAACATAATTAGAACATTTTGCACCTTTTTAAAAACATGCAATTAGCACATTTTGCACCTATTCAAAAGCATGGTAATAGAACATTTTGCCCCTTTTCAATAACATGGAATTAGATCATTTTGCACAGTTTTAAAACATAATTAGAACATTTTGCACCTTTCTAAAAACATGCAATTAGAACATTTTGCACCTATTCAAAAGCATGGTAATAGAACATTTTGCCCCTTTTTAATAACATGAAATTAGAACATTTTGAACCTTTTTGAAAAAATATAATTAGAACATTTTGCACCTTTTCGAAACATAATAAGAACATTTGGCACCTTTAAAAAAATGAAATTAGAACATTTTGCACCTTTAAAAAAATGAAATTAGAACATTTTGCCCCTTTTCAATAACATGGAATTAGAAAATCTTGCACTTTTAAAAAAAAAATGGAATAAGAACATTCTGCACCTTTTCAAAACATAATTAGAACATTTTGCACCTTTTAAAAAACATGATTAGAACATTTTGCACCTTTTAAAAAACATAATTAGAACATTTTGCACCTTTTTAAAAAACATGGAATTAGAAAATTTTGCACCTATTCAAAAGCATAGTAATAGAACATTTTGCACCTTTTTAAAAACACGGTAATAGAACATTTTGCACCTTTTTAAAAACACGGTAATAGAACATTTTGCACCTTTGGGAAAACATGCAATTAGATTATTTTGCACAGTTGAAAAACACGAAAATAGAAAATTTTGCGCTTTTCAAAAACTTCTAATTAGCATTTCACGAATTTATCTCATTTTGTTTGGATTACATATAGCTTATTTTAATTAAAGCTTAAATTGGATATGGGTCATTTTGGTTCTTTACAGACGATACGCAATTTATATTGATAACATAATAAAATTTTTGTGCAGCTTGTGAATTAGGACTCAGGAAAACTGCAAAAACTTTTAAACCTGCATAATATTAGGAGCCATAGCTTGCAAATTTCATATTTAAACTAGAAACTTTTTTAATTATTTGATTAAAGACAAAATATCGTTTTAACTCTCGTCCTTTGTGCACTTGATTTATGATTTAGTCATATTTTTTACCCATACGTATGTATTAGGCAATTGAAATTTTTCTGTACTGTAGACTTATAATTAATTATGTAGTTGTAAATATATATTTACTTTCTCTCCTAATACTTTTATGTATTTAATTACTTTTTGTCATTGTTCTAACTTATTCACTGACTATTTTCATTTTTCACCAACAGCAAATTCGACTATATTATATAGGTCTCTTTTTTGTTTTACAAAATAGCAAAATTAAATACTGTGAAACTGCATAAATTTGCAAATGGGTATAAAGCGCATGGAAAGGGACAAATGATGTCACTCAAATAATTAATTACTTTTAATTACGGATTCCGTTTTATCACGTCATTTTGCAGCTTGTGACTTTTACTATTAGTTTATTAATTACTTGATCTACAATTTTAATATTCAGTGACAATGAACTTTTAACACGAAATAAATGGCAAAAACTACACGGAAGCTACATAAAAATAACGTATGTAGCTATGCTATATAGCTTTATTGAGGTGAGTAATTTTGAAGTGAGGAGCTGATATTGGCAATGATAAAACAAACACTTGAAAGAGCGGATCATATGCAGCGTGTACAGGAATTATTGTGATTTAATGCTTACCTACGCTGCAAATTACATTTGTGCAACTAGTTTTATGTTTCGTTTCATACATTCCCATAGGCATAATTATACAGTAATGACGAATGAATTGACAATTGACTACATATTACATGTTTCAAACGTATGTAAAATGCATCATTAGTAAGCAGCGTAAGTCTACTCCTGGCGCTGGCCACTGATATGAACCATGCCTAGTGACCATATGACTAATCCTTGGGAAGGAGATGGCCCTAATATAAAGCTTTAAGTAAATAAATATTGTTTGTTTGTGATGAAGCAAAATGACCCATTTCCATTTGCAGCTAAATAATAAATAAAGACTATCTAAAAAATTTCCAAATATGTTTTAGAAGAATTTAAATAGAACATTTTTCACTTTTCCAAAACTTGTAAATAGAACATTTTAGACTTTTCAAAAAATATGTAAATAAAACAATTCACACTTTTACAAAAATATTTAAATAGAACAATTGACACTTTTCATACACATGTTTGTAAATAAAGCATTTTGCACTTTTCCCAAACATGTAAATAGAAACTTTTGCACTTTTAAAAAATATGTAAATACAACATTTTACAATTTTGAAAACACATGTAATTAAAACGTTTTGCACTTTACAAAAACATGTAAATGGAAAATTCAACAATTTTCAAAAATATGTTAATAGAACATTTTACTTTTTTCAAAAAACATTTGTAAATACTGAACCTTTTACAGTTTTCCAAAAACATGTAAATACAACATTTTACATATTTCAAAACCTCGAAACTAACATTTTAAGCATGTTTCTCATTTTGTTTTGATGACATGGCTTATTTTAATTCTAGCTATAAAATTGGATATGAGTCAGTTTAATTGGTTCTTAACAGACAATATCTATAATATTTATTATAAATTTTATTAATTGATAGCACGAGTATTTATACCTTAAAATTCAAAACGTATAGAAAACAACCAATTTTTAAAACCGCATATCACGAGCCATCATGGGCAAATATAGAATACTTTAACGACTAACGTTTCGGACTTAATATTCGACTTTAAATCAAAAGTACAATATGTCTAGAACTAGGCGTCTTTCAACTACAGACTAAAGCTCCTATTACGATACGACTGTTAGGACTGACCATTGCATTACATTAACTGTACATAATCAGCGGTGTTCCGCAAGTACATAGTGTCAATAAAATTAGCAAATGCTTAAACCTAATGCTAACAGTAATTATAGTTCCAGTTTAACCCATACTTAGGTCTGCATTAAACAGGACAGTGTTTTTGCATTTTTTGGTTTTCAATATAGGCATGCGCTCCAACGAAATCGTGGTCATTTGGGCGTTGCATTGGAAATGGAAAACTGTCACCAAACTTCCTACACAAGTAGCTGTCATGTGTTAGTATTCTAGTCTTATATTTCGAATACATCACATTTTCCAAAAGTTTCTGGTCATCTTCCTTGTTTGTCTGAACCCAGGTATGCTGTAAAATTAAAAAAAAACGTATTATTTATTTGTTTTAAAAATATAGGTAGAAGTTATTCAAATTGAGTTGTGGTCCTATTACAAAATTATAGGTTTTGATCAAAAATTATATGCTATCAGTATTAGTAAACCGGTCTGTCCCTGTCCTGCGGGCGGATGAAACCGACTACACGTTCAGCTTTGAGTCTTACGTACATTTTACAATGATAATATTATAAGTAAGATTGTGTAAATGTGTTGAAATTACATTCAAAATTTCCGCTTGTATGTTTTGACCAATGGCGTGGCAGAGCTTATAATTATCCCCGCCCCACATCCCACCCATGATTGGTGAGGAGTGCCATACATGATCTTTCATCCCATGAAATGCAAAATTTGAATGTTCCCACGCCTCAACTGCGTCCCGCTCTCGCTGAGAGAGGTGACTGTCCAAGTCACGCACTGCAAATTTTGCAACTGTTGCGTCGCCAATTAGTAAAAATCTCCAAGTGCGAGGATTGATGTGACGAATGTTTTTTTTTTCAGAAAATAGACTGTGGTTTCTAAATTTGTCTGCGTGAACCCTAAATATGAAATAATGATAATTGCACTTGTGTTTCATGTACATTTTTATTCTATTTTTATTCAAACATTAAACCATGTGCATATAAAAAATTGCCAAATATTGTTTATAGGACTCATTTTAATTCCGGGTGACGCTTTATGTATTTATGTGTAATTCTGCTGCTTTTTTTTTACTTTTACTATTTGTTTATTAGTTTATCTGCATCTGTTTTGAATCAGCGTCAGCGTCAGATGAACTGTTAACAGAAAAAAAAACACAACAACAAATCTAAATAAAAATTACGTAGGTACGTAGCTATTGAGGAAAGGAACTTAATCTCGTCTAGCTGATACTAACAATGATAAAAATAATCACTCGAAGGAGAGTGGATCGTGCAGCGTGGGCAGGGATTTGCATTTTAATTTTTTTTTAACTGCGCTGCAAATTTTGTGCAACTATTTTCATGTTTTGCGACATATTTACATTCCCATAGGTATAATAACACATTTAGGAAGCAACTACTTCACTACAGAAACTACAGATGATGCAATTGAAAATACTGGTTAATTTAACATGCATTATCAGTAATACTTGTGCAGTGTAGGTCAAATGCCGGCTACTGATAGGAACGATTCGTAATAGAGAACAAACCATAGCATAGGTCATTGGGAAAGAGGCACATTATATCTGTGAAAAAACGATATGACCCATATCCATTTTTAGTTTCAAACAAAATGAACTATCTACAAGACAAATTAAAATAGCTTGTTAATCAAATCATGTAAAAAGAACCGTGTGGATTTTTCAAAAAACGAGTACATATTATGTAGATAAAATATTTTTCACTTTTTAGGAAACATGTAGGTAGGTACATTGAATATTTAACACTTTAAAAAAACATAAAAATAGGACATTTCACGCTTTTAAAAAATATATAAATAGTACATCTTGCACTTTTTGAAAACATTTAAATAGAACATTTTGTACTTTTCAAAAAGCATGTAAATAGAATATTTTACACTTTTAAAAATGCGTATAAATAGAATATTTTGCACTTTTCAAAAAGCATGTAAATATAAAATTTTGCACTTTCAAAAAGCATGTATATAGAATATTTTGCACTTTTTAAAAACATAAAAATAGAACAAATTACTCATTTTTGAAACTCGTGATTAGCATTGTAAGCATGTTGGCAAAAACGGGTTATGTCTATTACCTGCTATTTTACAGAGCGGGTTGAATTTAGGAACTGCTTTTTTGCTCGGTGGGTTAAATTTATTACCTGAAATTTTGCAAAGTGGCTAAGGCTCAATAACTGTTGTTTTTTAAAGCAAGATAAGGTAATTAATTACCTGCTATTTTGCAAAGCGCGTTATATGTGATTTACCTGCTATTTTAAAAAGCGGGCTAAGGTCATGAACTGCTAATTTTTCAAAGTAAGATTAGTTTAATAATTTTTGTGTTAAGAAGCAGGCAAGTTTAATAACTAATTACTATTTTTTAAAGCGGTTTAAATTCATTACCTTCCATTTTTTTTGCAAAGTGCGTTATGTGAATTACCTGCTATTTTGAAAAGGAGGCTAAGTTCAATATTTCACTTAATAAAAGCTGTTCAAACACAGTGGCAAAGATTTGATAAGACACACATTTTATCAAGGAAGTTTTTCAAGGCCTTTTCAAATATACACACAAGTGTTTAAGTAATTTTTTAATGAGATACCTAATGCGATGACACAACCCAGAACACTTTGTTAAATCTATAAAGTACCATAACATTTTCCTATATGAATTTTAAATTTATTTAAAACTTCAAACTTAAATTAATGCAGTAAAATGTAAGTAGGTACTAACATGTAAGTAGTCTCTTTTTTCAAGTTTTCTGCTAACCGCAAAACAAAAACTCAATTTGCAACTGTGATACTTTAAAAGTTTTAAATGTTTAGATGGTGGTACGATCGACCTATTGGACGATATTAGTGATTGAAAACTGAACTGACTAGTGAGATAAGGATTTTGTGTTTGTTTTGTGTTCAATTACTTTAGTAAGTGGTTGATTTTAGGCGATTCTACATAAAAAATAATTATTGCATCATCACAACTTTTAACTCTTTTTAAATACTTGTGTGGTGTGTTAATGTAAAATAAGTTCAAAGTAACGTAGCTAGTAGATACGGCGCAGAGAACGTCATCGTCAGTGTTAGTTTTGTGAGCTACTACCTGCATTAAACGTTGGCCTAATCATGTTGTAAGTTAACTGTAATATTGTTAACAGTGCTTGACTTATTGTAGTTGTTGAACTACTAATAATTTTGCTTGCATTTTACTAATGCTACAAATAGGCAATCTATATATGAAGTCTGACATAAAGTGATAAGTGATATTGCCATGTAAACCTAATTTTCTAAAAACCTGCATTATTAGATGTTGATGTTGATCAATCATTTTTGTGGTTTTTGGTCGAAAAAATGCAATGATTTTTTATGCTTTTAATAGGTATCTACCTACCTACGTTTGATAAGATAAAGCACAATACAATTGTATGTGAATATGAATCTAGAAAACCTATAGGATGACATCCTATCAGAATACATAAAAAAATTCGTATACGATACTTCCTATATGAGATTTGGTGACAAAGCGCATATGAATGTTCATTATAAGAACGTCCCAAATTCTCAACTCATATACGCTGTGTGTAATTATAGCATCATATTCCTCAGTTTTGCAGGGGCTAGACTAGATTTTCCTGGTCCATACCAAATCATTTCGATCACTATCAGTAAGGCAGCAACGTTCTAATCAACATTTTAGAATCGACGGCGGAATATCATTCATTCAGCTCATGTTCAATTGAGCAATTGATGATTATAGAATATTTTTAAAACACACAATTTTTAGCCAGCTTGCAAATTTAAGTATATAATTTTGCAGTATCAGCTTTGTTTTACTTGATATTGGATATTGCAAATTAAATCCAATGCCTTTAGTCATATAAGTTTCTGTCGATCTTGCACTTTAATTCTATATATTTTCTACTAATGACATTTTATTAGGCAGTTCCAATTTATCACTCTTCTGTATCATCGACATAAATATAATTACCTATTTAAAACTTTTTTTTTAATAAATCTGACATCAGCAATGTTATATTTTTTGAAAAGGTTCATAAAACAGAACTTGAACTTTAATTTGTACTGCCGAATTATTTTAGCATCAATTTTAATATCTAATGTTGTGGGAGCAGGTATAGTTGGAATTAGAAGTCCACGTAGTCCAGAATTAAACTTTAATGAAAAAATACGTGAAGTTCAAAATGTAAGTTTTTGCACCAATTAAATTTCAAAATATTTAAATGTAGTTTAAGAAAGACTAAAAGTGTAATTAAATATTTATTTGGGCTATATAACGGCAGTGCTCAATAACGTACGAGGAATGTAGCCGTGATCAAGATTGCTGTAATAAGGAGGATTACTGTGTTGACCTGAGGTCTTCAGGTGGTGCGGCGAGGTTAGGCTAACCATTTAAATATGTATGTATTAGTATTTAATCATACGTACATACTTTCCAATTACATGATTTTTAATTAAGTAAAATTAACTTGTTTTTTTGTTCTATATGTAGATGCAGAAATGTAAGTAAAATTATTAAGCATTATTGACTTTATTTTTTTAGCTGATTTTAAATTTTTGCAAAAATGTCTAACTAATTGCTGTATTTAAAAACAAAATCTGAAATAAGTGTTTAGAAGCGAATGAACAATGCTCCAGAGATATTGACTGTTGTGAAAACTACGATTGCATTGGGGAAGGCTTAAACGGGTAAGCTACAATTAACATTCATAGCTATAGTTACATGAATACATTTTGTCAAATCAATCAAAATTTTAAGCTAAATTTGGTGTCTAAAAAAGGTTGATATGCTGTTTCCAATAATTGATTTTTAAAAATAATTTTTGTCCTAATTTTAGGTCAAAATTTTGCATGGAATTTGTAGGCGATGTGCGACTTATTACAATGTGAAGTTCAGCTACAACAGCAAAGATTTGCAGCTTTTGTAGTAATTATATTATTATACATAGATGTACATATGAAGAGTTTGTCGGCAAAACGAGACAAGTCGACGTTTACCTATTTTTGAAAAAAACTATTATCTCGTCTTGCCATACAACTCTTCATATAATGTGGCTGCGAGGTTTTTTTTGTAAGTGTTATAACCTGTTATATGCAACCTAAGGGCTGATGTTACTGATGTAGAATTTATGTGTATGTTCTGATGTATCATCTACGTGCAGTTAAATATCGAATATTTAAAGTCAAGCTATGCAAATAACTCTTGTAAAATAAACAATTAAAATTGTGCGGTGCTGTGCAAACAAATTTAATTAGAGATCTATTTAAATACATTATTTTAGATTGCGGCACACTAAATTATACACTACTGCATAATGTATGCATATAAATTACCAACTGCATTATTGCTTTTTTGGAATGTATAACAATATTATTTCTAAAGGCATATCATGCCATTTCCACTCAGTGCCAACAAAGTAGGTAAACATTATGAATGAGACACATCTTTCATTAGATTATTATGACACTGACATGTGAGTGCCGGATGCTGCAATTATGTGTACACACCAAAGGTAACTCAAACTTGTCTGTTAACGAGAACTGATAAATTTAAATATAAGGGACTTCGCGGGACGGGCAGAAATTTGAATTTTAATACTGCCAAAACTAAATAATTAGTAAATTATCATAGTAAATTACTGATGTAGATATGTAGTAATAACTCAAAATTAGACTGTAGAAAAAATTTGATTGTACTTATCCAGTTTTGCCATAAAATTCTTCAAATAGTGATGTATTTGTTTTTTAGTGTATTTTTTAGTTAGTCTTAAACAAATACGTCAGTCTATGTGGAACTTTCGTTTATTAAACGTATAAAGTGGTTGTTTTAGAATGTGGATGAGCGAGCTCACCAGGATGTCATTCCGATTCTTTATTATTAGCTAGGGAATGCCAACGTAGGATATTTGGAGGTCTAATGATTGTATTGACATTGATATACATATTACCTCAAGAGCAACGTATGTAAGGAGATATTCGTGACGTCAATCCTCGCTCCTGGAGATTTCTGCCCCTTGGCGACGCAACAGTTGTCAAATTTGCAGTGCGTGATTTGGACAGCCGCCTCTCTCAGTGGGAGCGTAATGCCGTGGAGGCGTGGGAAAATTCAAATTTTACGTTTCATAGTATGCGAGATCATAGGATACACTCTGCACTGATCATGGCTGGGATGTGGGGCGGGGATAATTACAAGCTTTGCCTCACTATTGGTCAAGAAATAAGAACGAACATTTTAAAAGTTATTTGAAAAATCTTTAACAAGCACATTAATTATTTTTTGTATTTAACATATAGCTCAATAATGTTTTTAATCTTTCATTAGTCAAAAGCGAGAAATATGTTTGCACGTTTTGAAGCAATATTCAAATATTTTATTGTTTGGAATTTCACAGCATTTCTGGAATTAAACTTACAATTATGATGACCAAAGACTTCTTGGACAAGTAATTTACATGAAATATATGCATCAAATACTTATACATGACAGCTATTTGTGTGAGTTGTTCTCGGACAGTGTTCCGTTTCCTACGCAGGGCCTAAACGACCACGATTTTATTGGTGCGTATTCCCACGTTGACTACAAGACATTTGAATATCCCTGTCCTTTGAAGTGCAGGCCTTCGTATGGATTAAATTGGGAAAACTGTTAATAATTTAAATAAAATATCGTCAGTGAAGAACCAAAATGACCTATATCCAATTTAAGCTAGATTTAAAATGAGCTATGTCATAAAAAAATTAGAAATATGCGTAAAATGTTAATAAAGAGTCCTAAAAAGTGTAAAATGATCTAATTTCATGTTTTTCAACAATGTAAAATATCCTGTTTACATGTTTTTGAAAGAAGTGCAAAATTTTCTAATTCCAAGTTTTTGGAAAAGGTGCAAAATGTTCTAATTACATGTGTTTGAAAAGTGTAAAATGTTTTAATTCCAAGTTTTTAAAAAGTGTAAAATGTTCTAATTCCATGTTTTTAAAAAGTGTAAAATGTTCTAATTCCATGTTTTTAAAAAGTTTAAAATGTTCTAATTCTATGTTTTTAAAAAGTGTAAAATGTTCTAATTCCATGTTTTTAAAAAGTGTAAAATGTTCTAATTCCATGTTTTTAAAAAGTGTAAAATGTTCTAATTCCATGTTTTTAAAAAGTGTAAAATGTTCTAATTCCATGTTTTTAAAAAGTGTAAAATGTTCTAATTCCATGTTTTTAAAAAGTGTAAAATGTTCTAATTCCATGTTTTTAAAAAGTGTAAAATGTTCTAATTCCATGATATAGAAAAGGTGCAAAATTTTCTAATTTAATATGTTTGAAAAGTGCTTAATATTATATTGAAGTGCTCTCAAGACATATTTGAATACTTTTGTAGATAGTTGATATTGTTTTTAGCTAAATATGGATATGGGTCATTTTGGTTCTTCACTGACGACATGTCTTGCATGCTGCATGCCTACAATATATTAGGTACAACGTAATATGTGCTCATAGTTGAATGTCAAATATTTAAAGTCCAACTATTTACATAAATGACTCTTGTAAAATAAACAGCTAAACTTGTACGACGCTTAGCAAACACAGACAAACACTTGATTACACACTACTAGACTGTCGTTCGGGAACGGGAATTCCCGTTCCCGGACCGGTCGGTCCGGGTCGGGAACGGTCCGGGAAAGGATTTTTCTTTCCCCGAACTGTTCGGGGCGGTCCGGGAACGGGGCGGGAAATTAGTTTTCCCGTTTCCCGACCCGACCCGGACCGGCGGGAAATTTCCCGTAGTTATTGCTTCCTGTGTTATAGATTAAATTAAGCCGAGTGGCGGTAAACTTGTATAATTTGTGTTTGAGAAATTTTGGTTTAAACATTTTTGTCTTTATTTTAGCGCATAATTTTAAAGTTTGAGTCTGCACTTTTGAATCCTGAGTTTCAATTAGTTAGTATTTTGGTTCAATAAGTTGTAGCATTTTCATTTAGTGCTCGTAGCTTGCAATTTGGATTAGGTTGATTAGTAAATTTGTTAGTTTGATATTGCTTCCCAACTTGCTTGCAATTTAACTGCAAATACCCATGTTGAGTTTTCATTTGTTTTTTAAAATTGTTGCGAGCTCAGACTCAAACTTTGTTACGTTTGCTTAAAAATTAAATAAAAAATATCAAAAGCACGCATTTCTGCTTATAATCACTATGCTTTGGTTGATTCTGACATCGCAATGAAAGCCTCTACTAGTTATATAAAAAAAATTCAGTTTTAGCAAACGTTTATTTTTTTGTAGCTCATGTCATGATGATGTTGGAGAGGTATCACAAAAATCAAGTCAATTAATTTTTCAAGAATGATCTATATAAAACTAGTTTGGCTCATGTTACAAAAATTATTGCACTTTTGCAAAACACATTGCTTAGCTTGGTAAGCGCAACCGCCCTAGTGTGATTTTTAAGTTTTTGAAGAAGATAATATATTGAATATAAATGGATATTCCAATTCTGCAAGATTAATTTAGTCAAAATATAACTTTGCGCTAATTGGAGATGCCCGTTTTCAGTTTTGGGAGAAATAACACAATTCTGAGCTGTGAAATTATAAAAGGAATTCGTTTATTGGTATTTAACACTAGGACTGTCAAAATTCAAAATACTAGATTTAGTGTATATAATTATTTTTTATTGTTGAGATGATAAGCTTAAGCTTGATGAGCTTGAGCTTAAAATGAAATGGTTTTTTGTCCGTCTGGCTGTTGTTTTTGTTGTATGTCTAAAGGTCACGTTTTTATTAAAATTTTTGAAAATTCAATTATGTACCTATTTGAAATACTGTGTAAGGAAATTTTATTTTAATTTTTGTCAGATAAAAACAGACATACGATGGTCGTGGTTCTTACGTTTTACAAAACTAAGTAAGTAAAGTACGCAAAATTCGAGTATCTGCATCTCATTTAAAAACTAAAAAATCCAAAATAAGGGTTTTAGTTATAAGTGGAAAATTGTAAAAATATCTATTTTTGAAATTTGAGCGCCCTTACAACAAATTTTCTGCTTAATATTAAAAAATTTTTAAATGAGAATTTTCGGGAAATTTCCCGCCGGTCCGGGTCGGGAACGGTCCGGGTCGGGAACGGGTCGGGGAAGAGCTTTTCCCGTTTCCCGAAACTCGGGGCGGGAAAGCAATATCTTCGGGTCGGGACGGGAAATACAATTTCCCGCCCCGACCCGGACCGAACGAAAGTCTACACACTACTACTGCCTAAGTAATGTATAAATACCCAACAGTACTATAACATTTGTTGAATGCGTAAAAATATTCACCATGCATCATGTATCATTTTCAATTATCGCAAAAAAAACAAGTTATAAATTTAAATGAGACACAACTTCCCTTACGCTATTTTTGGCACAAAATGCTGCGGATTTGTGTGTGCAAAAAGTAGATAAAACTTTTGCATTAATAAGTATTACTTGCTCATACTGTCGTATGAACATCACATGCAATGTTTTGTTTCTAATAACTCATGTAAATCAATCATTCTCAATTTGCAAAGTAAACAGTTAAAATTCCACGTTTAATACACTATAACCAGTTGTCCTAATACTGACCTTAAACCATACGTGTATTTCTTGACCAATTTTATCATGCTCTCTCTAGATGCAAAAAAACATATAGTCAGTGGAGAACCAGAATGACCCATATTCAATTTGAGCTAGAATCGAAATGAGCTATGTCATAAAAACAAAATAAAAAAAAATGCGTAAAATGTTACTTAAGAGGTAATGAAAAGTGTAAAATTTTCTATTAACATGTTTTTAAAAAGTGTAAAATGTTGTAATACCATGTTTTTCAAAAGGTGCAAAATGTTCTTATTCCATGTTTTTAAAAAAGTGCAAAATGTTCTAATTTCATGTTTTTCAAAAGGTGCAAAATGTTCTTATTCAATGTTTTTGAAAAAGTGCAAAATTTTCTAATTCCATGTTTTTAAAAGGTGCAAAATGTTCTAATTTCATGTTTTTGTAAAGGTGCAAAATTTTCTAATTCCATGTTTTCAAAAAGGTGCAAAATGTTGTATTTGCTTATTTTTGAAAAGTGCAAAATATTGTATTTACATATTTTTGAAACGTGCAAAATGTTGTACTTGAATGCTCGCAAGACATATTTTAATATTTGTATAGATAGTGGATATTGTTATTACCTAAAAATGGATATGGGTCATTTTGGTTCTTCCCATACGATGTTAAGTAACATTGATGTGCTTTATGGGTTAATCATGAAACTCTCAATTTATTGGATCTAATATTGAAGGAAAACGCTCGGAAATGATTAAATCAAATATTTGAGGTGCTACACTTAATCCAAATGTCCGCTTTGCCGGTGGAATAGCACCTGGGTGTTGAACACAAAAATGTTGAAAAAAACTTGTCACAAATAAAAATAATTGATCTCTTGCAATGAGTTCCCCAACACATTTTCGCTTGCCATAGCCAAAGGGTAAAATGTCTCTCGTGGACTGATTGAGCGTTCCATCCGACTCTAAGAAACGTTCTGGAATAAATGTACTAGGGTCCGGCCATGTTTTTGGATCATGGTGCGCCGTATACAGATTAGAAATAACGATAGTATCTTTAGGGATTTTATAACCCCGCAAATTAATTTCCTCCGAAGTTCTGTGATACAATGAAGTTGGAGTGATGGTCGCAATTCTTAGTAATTCATTTATGACAGCTACTGTGTAGGGCATGTAGGCTTGATCCGAAAGACAAGGCGCTCGTCGTTCAGACGCGCTATCCGATTGAAGAATGTTGTCAATTTCCTGTTGAAGCTTCTGCTGAATGTCAAGATAACTTGCCATGTAGAAAAGGACCCAGTCAAGCACTGTCACTACTGTTTCTATTGCCGCGAAAAGAAGTTCCCTTGTAGAAACAACTTGTTCGCCTTCTGGTTTTGACGTAATTTAAAAAAACATAATTTCTCACATAACGCCGGTGAAGGATCAAATCCGTTTCCTTCCACTTTGTGCTAAAAGCAAATCTGCTTCTTTCCATTTTACCTTAAAAGCAAATCCGTATCCTTCTACTTTTGATTTAAAATGTAAGTGTTTTAGCTGGCCAATTCATAGCAAAATGGTTAATAAAAGTGCAAATTGCTCTAACTGCATAATATAAAACGCAAAACGTTGTAACTATATGTCTTTAAAAACTGCGAATGGTTCTAACTACATGATTTTAAAACACAAATTGCTCTAACTTAATTATTTCAAAAATCGTAAAATGTTCTGACTGCATAGTTTTAGGATGCAAACGAATTTTTTTATATGATTTTGAAAATTGTAAAATGTATTAATTACATGTTTTGAAAATTTTAAATTGTTCTAATTTAAAAATATCACAAAGTGAAAAATGGTCTAAATACAACATTTTAGAAGTGCGAAAAGCTTAAACTACCTATTATATTTAAAACTGTGTAAATAGAACATTTGTTACTTTTCAAAATCATGCAGTTAGATTAGTTTGCAAATTATAACCGTGTAGTTAGAACATTTTGCACTTTTTTAAATCATGTAGTTAGTTTGGTTTGCTACATATAACCGTGTAGTTAAAACATTTTGCACTTTTTGGAATCATGTATTTAGATTAGTTTGCAATTTAAAATCGTGTCGTTGCAACGTTTCGAACTTTAGAACTTTAGAATCATGTAGTTAGATTACCTTGTAACCTAAAACTATGCAGTTAGAACATTTTTCAATTTTAAAAATCACAGAGTTAAAGCAATGCACGTTTTAAAATCATGTAGTTAGAACATTTTGAGTTTTTAAATATGCAATTAGAGCAATTTGCACTTTTTATAACTATGTTACTATAAATTGGTTATCTAAAACGCACATTTAAATTGAGAGTGGAAGGACGCGGATTTGCTTTCAGCGGAAAATGGAAGGAAACGAATTTGATCCTTTACCAGCGTTGTATCACATATGTAAATAAAAATCATTTGGACATAAACTTTAGTGCAATGAAATGTTTTTCATTATTAAATAATTAGCTTAATTGTGGTTTTCTAGTACCGTCTGCTGAAGCATGAAAAGTTGAATTTGGATTTTGAGTTTCTGCGATTTTGTCAAAATAGGCATGCGTAAAGTGCTTAGGTTGTTTGGGAACATAGTCGTCTTTGCAATTTTGAATCGCCTCATTTACAAAATCCAGAATTTTTTGGTTAGCATTTAGTAATTTATTTGACCCTAACACGTTAAGAATCCGGTAAATGGGCGTGAAAAAACATGATATTTGAGTTAAAACGCTTCCTGTGGTATCTGTGAAACTAAAAAGAAGGTAAAACTGGAAATTAAGTTCACACGAACGTATGATAAATTTTAACTAAAAGTGAATCATAAAAAGGATTATTACATCTGCATATTTTGATTAAGTTGTTGTAAGGTAGAATCATCCTCTTCAAACCGCTTTCCGACAATCGCCATCCATAAGGAGTTTGCGACGGGGTTTTGAAAAAACTTATGCACAGTTATTCGTAGTTGAAACAAATTTTCACTACCACCCGCTACAGAAGCTGATTTGCACCTACTCTTTAACATTTTTAAAAATGCTTCAATTTCTGTTTGTATTCGGTTTTCATGTATTGATTTTGCGACGCGCAGTTTCTGCAAAGCTTTTATTACAAATTCTCGTTGTTCAAGGTTGCTTGGTCCATCATTAAACGAGAAACCTTTAATACACAAAACGTCACTTATTGACGTCATTGGTTGCAGTAAAAAGGTATGCTTGGAAACTAGTAACATTTTAAGAAATGGTTACACTAATAAAAGAAGGTTACTCAAAAATTATGATATTTCAAGGACGTTGTTTACGAACGATCCCTAGCAATGTATTAGCCACATACGTATGTGCTTGACGTGTAGTTAAAATATGTTAAAAATAAACATTAAAGTTGGTTTATTCAAAATCATTGGTGACTTTTCTTTTTGTATTTAAACAGGGTAAAATGATGATATTTGAATGACGTCAATAATGAATGACCCTTACCCTCTATAGGCCATATATGTTTGTACATAAATAGTACACACCTAGTAGCGAGGGAGGATGTTCACAGCTAAGCAGTTATTATTAGAAGTAAATTTTAGTGGATTTTTCCCTTGTGTAAAATCACAACAAAATGATAATTGACAAGAGAATGTCAAGGTTAACGCATACATGACGTCATTAATTTTTTTTAATTTTTAAACCCACCCGTTAGCATTGTTACCCCCCTAAGCAATGCGTATAGTTAACACGTTCCTGAATTCAAAACTATAATGACTATTTGCAGTAACGCTAATCATGTCACAGGGAAGTTTGCACAGTAATATCAAAAATGGACTGTCCATAAATGATGTCATGCATCGTGGTGGGTTGTTATAGTGTGTGACGATTCATGAATGTTCATAATTGGCGTAATCCATCTAGGTGGGCTAATCCTAAATGACATTGAATGTATTGAGACAATGCGAGTGGTAAGCTCAGCATCTCCTTCGATCCTGCCCAAGATTTAAATTAAAATTTAAAAACAAACCTTTTGATAGTGAAGATGAAATCAAGTTTAGAATTTGGGGTCTTCCCGTACAGGCATCCAAACCTAATGCCTCTTTGATAATATTTGCATCATTAAGAACAACAGCTCTGCAAACCATTTACTACACTTTATTATTAGCACACATTAATTATATTTCAAAGTTACATTAGAAAAAAACACGTTTAAGTAGGGGAAAGCAATGTAATTATATGTTCTAATTACGGAATAGTTGCAAGTTTAATAGAATAAATTGGTCCATAAATATTTTTCCAATTTGTTAGTGTAGTTTCCGAACGACTTCCTAAATAGAGTAAATGACCAAGAACAGGCAATCCCCATGGTCCTAAATTCATTCAAAAACATTTAAAAATGTAAATTCTTGAAACTATGCTTTAATAATTTTGAAACACAGCAATTGTATTAAATGTGCTACAAAAAAGGATTTGGTTTATTACCTGGCACATTAAATGAATCATTTTTCCAATTGCGTCCTAGATATATTAGGGTTACAATTATTGTTATTAAAGCTCCAACTACAAGCGTAAGCATTTTCACAAGTCTCAACAGTTACAAATGTTTAAGATAAATTTTAAAAGTACAAAACTGGATTGAATAATTTCACAATTGTAAGTCAGCGGAAATCCTCGGCGAGACGAAGCAGGATATTGATTAACTAATCATAAAAGCTTACAACTATAAACCTTTATTTTATAGATTTATTGTGACTGTGTCGGCATCCTGATCTCGATCATGAGGTACGTTAATTTCCTGCTGGAAGGAAATACTTCCCTTCTGTTTATTTTAATGTTTCTATCGCAGTATGTTAATTAGTGCAACCAGCAGAGAATGTTCATTTAATGCATTAGTTGGTTTCAAAGGGAAGCACAGAAATGTTGGCAGTTGTATTTACGACTTTGGTTTTTAAATGCTGAGCATCTATAGGAATGGCTATGTCCGTCCGTCTGTCCGTCCGTCGATGTGTCTTTTTTTGTCGTGCTCCACAGGTCACAGTTTTCAATTTAATTTTTTCAAATAAATTTTAAATGATGGTGAATGCGATGGAATAGAACCCTATTGTTTTAGGAATTAAACGGATTCACCAGTTTTTTACAATTAACGATATAATGGACCAACTTTTTAGCATTAAAATGCGTGCAGGAAAAACGGGTATTTGGCAAGACTTTACATGCATTTCAATTTCAATACTTGCCACTGAAGCTAAGTAGGTAGGTACATGCGCCGCACGTCCCATATACCTGGTATTTAGTATATATTCCTACTATAGAAAACTTTAGATATAGGTACATACCATTGAAAAGGAATCGTCCATAAATTTCGTCAAACAAGTTTTAACATTTTAGGGACCCCCACTGTCATTAGTTCAGAAAACATGTTGACATATATCTTTAACATAGGATTTCACTAGTATGCATGCAGGGATCGCCCATAAATTACGTCATACAGATTTCACCATTCTAGAGATCCCCACTGTCATTAGCTCAGAAATAAGGTTAACATGTATCCTTACCACAGGATTTTACTAGTATGCTTGCAGGGATCGTCCCTAAATAACGTCATACAAATTTTACTAATTGACCCCCACTGTCATTAGTTCAGAAAACAGGTTGACATATATCTTTAACATAGGATTGTACTAGTATGCATGCAGGGATCGCCCATAAATTACGTCATACAGATTTTACCATTTTAGTGATTCCCATGCCATTAGTTCAAAAATTACTTTGACATATATCCTCAACATAGGATTTTACTAGTATGCCTGCAGGGATTGTCTATATGTGCCATTTAGGAGATTCTCATGCTTTTAGTTCTAAAATTAAGTAAACCTGTATCCTCAACATTGCATTTTTCAAGCGTACGTACAAAAATCGTCCAGAAATTATTTCATGCAAATTTTACTATATTAGGGACCACCACTGTCATTAATTCAGATATTAGGTTGACATATCCTCAATATAGGATTTCACTAGTATTCATATGAAGATCGTTCTTAAATGAGGTTGTTTAAATATTACTATTTCAAGTATCCCGCCCATGCCTGTTAACGGCTACCGACCTGAACAACAAAAATTT
The DNA here is from genome assembly GCA_949802685.1 of Dicyrtomina minuta. Taxonomy (NCBI): domain Eukaryota; kingdom Metazoa; phylum Arthropoda; class Collembola; order Symphypleona; family Dicyrtomidae; genus Dicyrtomina; species Dicyrtomina minuta. The sequence continues at coordinate 170,969,432 of OX461808.1, read as the reverse complement.
TCGCGAGAGCCGTTCCTGCGGCAGCCGATGTAAAAACCGTCGGTTTTCCACCGTCAGTTATTTTAGGAGATTGTTAATTTTTGCAAATAACAGCATGCTTTGAGTTTTTAAATTCAAGAGATTGTCCCTAATTGGGGTCAAGGAACGTTAGGATTGTCCGTAATTGACGTAACAAAAATATCACTCGTTTATTGGGATGATCCGTAAATGACCTCACTAAAATTATGTAGCAGGTTAACGTATATGTTTAAGTTATCAATACCTAACTTCACCTTTTGACTAGACATGACAGAATTTTTAGAAACCTAGCTGTACGACTCGTACTTAGTCTACTGAATGCATCAAATCACGTTCGTTACCCACACGTATTGGTGCTATTCTTACCAAGCCAAGACTACTACTACTAGGCGTACCAAGCTAACTCAAACCCGCACCAACCTCTCTCGTACTAGTAAAATTCTCAACAAGAACTTTCAAGTCCCTTGTACTCAGCCGAACGGTACCAGCAAAGTTCGTATCTAGCACACTCGTACCGACGTACCAACTCAAACCTGTGCTGTTTTAACATTTACTTGTACCAGCGCCACTCAAATCGCGTCGATTTTCACTAGCAAAAGTTGTAACTCAGCCCGCTTCTATGGACACTAACTGCAAGGATTTTATGTTAGCCTTACTAAATAAACAAAGTTTTCCTGTGGTTAAAACAATGAGTCTGTAAGCTCAGCATCTACTTCGGACCCACGGTGGACATCGATAGGTAAACAATTGTTAAATCATAAAGCATGTGTAACTATTAAAATTGGTTGGAAAATATGAATGGAGTGCAAATGGTTTTCGTGGTAAATGAGAACAACAAAAAAACATTTCTAATTAATCCATCTGGTTTGATTTATTTATGTCATGTCATGTGACCAACATAAAACATATACATAGGAGACAATTTTAAACCTCAAACCACAAAGCTTCTGCGAGTGTATTGCAGACGCCAACTTGGGCCCTAATGATTTTAAAGTAGCCCGCTTCCCCCCATTGTGTCCCAAAGCTGTTCTTGCAGAGCCAATAATCTTGGCCACCCTCGGACCCGTAGCCAACCAGAGTGACTGCATGATTAATTCCTTCAGACCCACAGTCTGCGCCGTCGTAGATCCCCTTGCCAAAGCTTTGTTTAAATGTCCCACTTACATACATGTAAATGACAAGGGGCCCGTTGTCAACTAAATATTGCTTCATCTGCTCCACGCTCACTTCGTCCTTACCAACCTGCTTCTTAGCTTTAAGAATGAGGGTGAGCCCAGTTCTGCATGGCCCCGTGGTGGGTGGATCCGTGTAGGGTTACAGATCCTGGGCGGAGAGTCCAACGCGTGTGATATGATCCCAAATATCTACTATATAGGAGCGATTGCAGCCTGCGGGTTCGTCACAGCAGTAGTTTGGAGTGGCACAGTCCACAAGTTCTTGAACACTTCCTTCCAGAACAGTGCCTCGATTTGCTGAGATTGCATCGGCTGACTCGAGGACTGAGGTAAAGGCAAACATGGCGCATGCGTTGTAACAGCCTAGTTGATTTTTAACAGGAGAGACTCGGTTTTGTTCAACGTAATTGAGGGACGCTGGGGGCGCTGTAGGGGAGGCAAGAAGTCCATGAATGCTAGGGGTGGCTTTTTTTAACGGGACAAATCCACCCTTTGCCTGTTTTAGCTGACTGGGTTTCTGAATTATATTAAAATAATTATGCATTTGTAAAAAATTTTGAAAAATAAAAATTAGGCTTGCGGGCAAAATTACCACAAAATAACCTGTAATTCAATTTTACCATATCAGTAAATTGGTTGACGCCCATCCACCATGAATGCTTTCCAGAGTTGGCCTCTAGATTGTGAGTGGCAATCTTGAGCAGTTGTAGTTTAAAATCATTCAAACTCCCAGATTCATTTTCAATCTTGTACATGGACTATGTTTTTGGAAAAGTTAAAAGTAAATTATCATCAATAATATAAACAAAGCAAGCAAGTGCCTCTGTGTAATTTAATGTTTTTACATTGACTGAAAAATATATTTTAATTTCAATGAGACTTCCAATGTACTGTATTAACAGTATTAGGGAATTATTATATAATTTTGAAGCAAAGTAAAAGTAAAAAAACTTACTCTGTATTTGTAGTAGACATTTTTGATGGCTTGTGTTTGGTTCAACATGTTCTTCAATTCCTCAAGGATTACGGCATCTTCATTGGACTTGACTGAAATCGTGTTCACGCTTCCATCAAACAGCTGTCTTGCGCCTAGCAGTTCATTCCACCCTTCTGTTTTAAAATTAAAATTAGAAAACAGTTTTAAATTGTGTTTTCAGTAGGTAGTAGGTATATACGCAAGCGTATCAGGAATTTTGCATGTTAAATCCCATAAGGAAATAGCTATGTACATGAATATGTACTTTATGTTGAAATGATGCAGGAGTGAATAAGTAAATGACGTCGTGTAAATTGTGACGTGTGGGGGGTGAAAAAGTATGCAAAGGGTGGGTGGGGTAAAAATTTAAAAAAAAAATCCAAAAAACATCAAAAAGACTTACAATAGGAACATATAAAATTTACATACACATAATGCTAACCATGGTGGCAGAGTAGGTAGAGTAACATATCATATAATGTAGTCTTAGATTCAAGTATGGGTTAGGGTGACTAATATTTGTTGATTTCAGATGATGCTGGTCAAATCGAGAATTAGGAAAACACCAACAAATTTCCAGCATAACAAGGTAAGCGTTTTTTTTTGAAATGCTAATTCAGTTTTAAACTGGTGTCCAAAGTGTTCAGACGTGTTTTTACGAAGCTCAAATTTAAAGTAGAAATAAACTTTTGAAATATAAACTTTAAGAAGGTTAAAAACCATGGAGAGTTACCCATCATTTGTTGTTAAACGAAAATACGAGGACGAGCGATATGCTCTTACATCTCGTTTGGCTGAGTTAGTATATCAAATTGAGCATGCAGCTATATTTGCAGAACTAATACATCCACAATGTGAAATCAATTGTCAGGAACATGATAATTGCGTCAATTCTGAAATCCTTAGAATGGTTAAAGAACTTTAGTGGGTTAGAGAAGAATTGCTGTCATTGGAAAGAATTATGGCGCAGCAAGGAATTGATTTTAAAATTCAAAATAACAGTTGGCGATGTGCAAGCAGAATAATGTTACAATATATATCACAGCAAGATTTAGATGGAACGATATCACAAAGATTTAAAAAAGTAAGCAAGACTTCATACAAAAAAACGTATAAAAAATATCCAGTTCAACGTGCTATTAAAACCCTTGGTGGTCCATACTTATCCAAATACCTAATCAGTTCTGAAAAACGAAAGCAATCTTTTATTCTTAAAAAGTGGGATGAAAACAAATTTCCTAAAATTGAGACAATGTGTGACGCAGGCTTTATGTGTACAAACGCTACGACTGCTATTTGTTGCTACTGTGGATTCGGGTTTAAAGACTGGCAAAAAGATGACAATCCAAAACAAATCCACAAAAAAAGTTTTAACAACTGTCTTCTTAGTCGCATTTCGGAACAAAAAAATGGGTCTTATGATATTCTACCAGAAATATCAGAAATGACTGAAACTCAAAAGGATCAAGAATTGCAAAACTCTAGAGCTACTCTCGTTTGCCCAATGTGTCTTGACAAACCTAACGTTATGCTCTCGTTAGAATGTGCTCATTTAGTAGGTTGTACAACATGCATACAAAAATGTCAAGAGTGTTGCAAGTGTAAAACCAAAATTTTAAATCTTGTTCGCATTTATCACTGACATAAGTTACATATAAGAATATCAACTTTTTAAAACCTATCAGTCTTCTACTGAACTTTCATGATGTCAGGGTTTACAATTACTCTCCTAAGTGATTCATCCTACAATTACTATCCAGAAAATACTATTACCAATTTTAGAAATAAATTAGCCTCTCCAATTGATTTAACGTTACGAGAATTTAAAGTGGCTCTCACAACATGTACATATACGTCAACAGATATATTTTTAAAAGAAAATGAATCAATTGGTATATGAAGAACGGCTGATTTAATAAAGTATAACACTTCTCCTACTAGATATACTGTTTGGACAAAAGTAAAAAACCATTACAATCCTAATTTACATAAAGCTAATTTAAAAGCACCTTACAATTTTTCAAGTGTCACTGATCTGTGCAATTATATAACATCCAAAACCAATTATGTTTACGAATTAAACAATAACGAAGATATTGAAGTTACTGAAAACAAAGACTTCAACGTTTCATTACTTACACTCAAGCTTTCATCAAAAATTAATAAAATTTAAGGATTTCAAACTGGTGAAATTCAAGTAAAAGAAAATTGTGTACGAGGAAAAGATAAAGTGTACAAGTCATTCGAGAATAACTTACTGTTTCTTTATTGTGACATTGTTGAAAACCAATACGTTGCTGACATATTTGCACTACTAGTACAAAGCATGCCTCAAATTTATAATAATGGTAAACCATTTGATCATTAATTTTACAATTCAACATACCTTCCTGTGAAAATACAAATCTTAGAATCTATACACACATATATAATGAACAAATCAGGTAATCCTCCACCATTTAAATTCGGGAATTTCAAGTGTACACTACACTTTCGTCCACGCTCCTATTAACAACAACAATGTCTTTCACAGATAAAGAAAGAAATTTTTATCGCATTCACCATCCACAAAATGGTAATGGAATGCAGTTTGGTGGAAATTTATTATTTTACAGAGCTTCTAATGTAAGACAAAAAGGTAGTGGTTTAGGAGGTTTTGTTGGAACAATATTTAAAAAACTAATACTATTTGCTACAAAATATATTTTACCACACGCTATGAGTGCAGTTAAAAATGTTGCTAGTGATGTAATTGAGGGAAAAACATCTGTGAGAAATTCTATTAGAGACAGAGGAATCACAGCACTAAAGGCTGCTGGAAATAAAATTTTAGCTCAGTCGGGTTCTGGCGTTGGTCGGAAACGTAAGGCAGCTTCTATTCAAGAATATCCGTATAAAAAAATCAAACGTTGCAATAAAATTGGTAAAGGAAAAAAGAAACAAAACAAAAAGTCTAAACAAGGAAAAGGAATTTTAAAGCTATGAAAATTAAATAAAAAAAAGAAAACAAATAAAAAATCTAAATCTGAAGCAAGAAAAGGATACAGTATTTTTGAATAATTCAAATGGCTCAACATCATTACCTCAGAAGTGAATTAGATATATTTAAAAAAGATGGATATGATATGTCAATACTAACATCGCAAAATTGTGACGTTTATCCAACTTCACCATTATCTAAATCATCTGTTCCTATAATATTTATTTTAAATTCAACAGACGGACATTATATTTAACCTGACAAAACAAGATTATACGAAAGATTTAAAATAACAAAACTCAACAGTGAGAATTTAGATGCTGAAAGCTTTGTCGCACCAGTTAACAATGTATTACATTCATTGTTTTCACAGTGTGCAGTTTACCTAAATGAAACACTTATAACTCCGTCAAATACATACTATGCGTACCGCAGCATGATTGAACAATTACTACTGTTTTCAAAAGAATACAATAAAACTCAATCAGAGTCTGCTTAATATTTCAAAAATGATGCTCCTGCCTCAGCTGATTCTACAAAAAGTAACTCGTTTAAAATAAGAAGTGAAATTTGTAAAGACAGCAATGTGTTTGAATTCATTGGTCGTCCCCACGCTGATTTGTTTGCTTAACTAGATTTTTTACCACCTGGAATTGATTTAAAAGTTGTATTTTATCGTTCATCAGACGATTTTGCTATGTTTGCACCTCCTGCCAAAAAAAGTAAAGTTCAAGAACATTTTAAAATTCACTTTTTAGAAGCCAAACTTCAAATTGTACGACACAAAGTACTTCCAGCTGCAGCAATTAATCACATTCGTCAGTGGGAAAACAATGAGATAGCTAGTTTAAATTTAACGAGAGTAGATATAAAAAGCTTTTCATTGCCGATCGGATCTTTGTCAAGAATAGAAGAAGGTGTGTTTAAAGGAGGGCAACTACCCAAAAAACTTGTAATTGCTATTGTTCCTAGTACAAATATTAATGGATCTATAACATCAAACCCTTTTATTTTTAGTGATTTTGGTCTATCATACATTAACGTTTCAATCAACAATGATACGTGTGAATCATATCCCTTAGAAGTTGACTTCAGAGTAGGTTCAAGACGTGTGAAAGAAGCTCTAAGCAATTTATTTCGATCAATTAGAATTAAAAATCAAGATGCAAGTATCGACTATAACGTCACTGATTTTGTGAGTAACAAAACTCTATTTGTTTATGAAATCTCTCCTGTGACAGATGTACGATGTCCACCAAGATTTGGAAATATAAAAATTAAGTTACGTTTTCGTGAAGCTACTACTATTCCATTAACTATTTTATGTCATACAAATACATTTGGAACATTAAATATTGATAAGAATAAATCTGTATTTTACAGTGATTATTTTTAAATGCAACACTAATAATGGATACAAAACAAGTAATTAACTTTTTAAAACAAATTTGTACTAGGCGTAAAGCTTATTTTCATTCTATACCATGCGATGAGTTAAAATATGTTCGCATAAATAAATTTCCAATGTGTTTAGTTGTAAATACTGATCCAAGTACTAAACCCGGAGATCATTGGGTATCATTTTACAAGAATAGTAAACAAGAAGACTTGGAATTCTACGATTCTTATGGATATGGTATAGATTACTATGCTAAAGATTTTAATGATTTTGTAAATAGATGTAAAAGTAGATGTAAAGAAAATATAAAACAATTACAAAGTTTTAATTCTACAGTTTGCGGTCATTATGCTTTATATTTTTTATATAAAAGACTCAAAAGATGTTTACCTATTCATAAATATTGTTCTTTTTCAAATAATTTTAAACAAAATGATAATATTGTGTACAATTTCATTCGATCTAAAAAGTATTTATTGTCAAAAATTTGTTGTAATGTTACAAATCATCAATGTGTTACACATTTTAGTTACAAATGAATAAATTTAAATAGTTTTCCAAATAATTCTTGATACATCATACATACCTTTACCATACTGCCCAGTAAATTTATTATTTCTCGAAGGTCGAGATTTTATTGAAGTAGATAATGATTTTTTCAAAACAATTCTTTTGTTTCTAGTTGATTTGAACGACGTTGGAGTTATAGATTTGTCCATTGCATTTGCATTTGCATCCATTTGATCGTCTTCAGTGTTGACAGCATTTTTTAAATCTTCTACATCATATTCTCTTTTTTGAGACCATAAATCATTTATGTAACTTTTCATGGATTCTAATATCTTCTCACGATCAATATCATTAATTATATTATTAGTTGAGATGGTATCAGGCTGATTAATAGTTTTAACTAAAATTGGTTTTTGACTTTCATATTGATGTTTGCTTCTTGCTTTACGAACTTGATCACTGCATAATATTTGTTTTACATCATCAGTTAAATCAATGGAATTAACAATATCATTTTTATCTTCTTTTTCTTCCTTTAGCTTCATTAAAATATTGTATAAAGCCTCTGGCATGACTTTCATACGCTTAGCTGCCATTTTTTGAAATTAAACTTGATATAATTACTGATGCAATTGTAGCGAGAAAAGGTATAAAGAATCCACTACCACGTTGACAAATAACTCGTTTCTTTTTTAATGATGTGTTTTTGAGAGATAATAAATGTAGTTGTTTTTTATACGGTCTCAAACGAGTGACTGTCCGTTGAGGGACTAAAACACCTCCTTTTACAATGTTTTTTGCGCACTCTGCTAAAGTTTTAATTTCATCATTGCTTGCTACATTTATTGCATTATGAGCACGTTTTTTACATTTACATTTGTGTAAAAACAATTGATTATCTAAAAGACGCTTCATGTTAGTTGTTTATTGTTGAACATCTCACACTCAACTGATAACTATAAACTGATATATTATGATTTTATATACTTAGTCTTCACAAATCACTCAGTCGGTATGGATTCAAAAATAAAACGTCTGTATCTTAATCCAAAATGTCGTGGAAGCTTTTCTGGTTTACATACATTTGTTCAACATAACAAGGGTATCAAAAAACAGGATGCCTTGAAAATATTACAAACAATTCCAGCCTTTACAGAAAATGTGCCTACTATTCGAAGATTTAAAAGACGTCAAGTTATTGTTAGTGGAATAGATGAACAATGGGTTATAGATCTTATCGATATTTCAAAATACTCAAAGTTTAACAACGGTCATCATTTTTTACTTAGTGTAATTGATGTTTTAAGTAAGTTTGCATTTGTAAAACCAATAAAATGTAAAGAAAGTAGTAGGGTTTTAAAAACTTTTAAAGATATTCTAAAAAAATCAGGGAGAAAACCAAAACGAATACAATGTGACAAAGGAACAGAATTTAAAGGAGAATTTAAACGTTATTGTACTTCTGAGAACATCAGCATATTTCACGTTGAGTCAGAGTTAAAAGCATGCATCGTTGAACGTTTTAATAGAACAATCATGGAACGGATTAGTCGATACACACAACATAAACAGTCGTACAAGTTTGTACACGTTTTAGACGACTTAGTTTGAAATTATAATAATACAATACATTCAAGTATCAAGATATCTCCAGCAAATGTTGACAAGAACAATGAGTTTGATGTTTGGTGGACGCTGTATGGAAATAAAAAATTTAAAAGTGACAAAGCATCAAAATTAATTATTGGTGATAAAGTTCTCATATCAATAGACAAAAAGCGTTTAATTGAAAAGGGGTATTCAAAACGATTTCAATCTGAAGTATTTACAATAAAAAGGATTAAAAATTCGTTTCCACAAATGTTTTATTTAACTGACAAAACGAATGTCAATTTACATGGTGGATTTTACTATTAAAAGCTTTCAAAGGTTAAATATGATCATTAGACTCTTTTAATTTTGGTATAAATACGACAGCTTTTATTACACATTTCACATTCATCGTATTGCTGTACTCCAGTAAAGGTCGTTTTTAAAGTTCTATCCATCTAATATCAAGGTAATAATACAATTTTGAATATTTATTTAAAATATAATATACAACATGATGGAGTGTTTTTCGTTAACATGTCTTGCTACATCTTTAAATATTCTGTTTTCTTTGTTTAAAGTTTGTCGGAAAATTAAAGAAGTAATTCAAGACGAGATGCATCATCAAAAGGAGGTACCCGAGGGAAACTTTGTTCCACCTACCGATGCTGAAATCATTGCTAAGGGGATAAACGATTTAGACAGTGCAATACCGTATGATGCTAACGCTGCAAGTACCTCTAAAAGACCATTTGATTCTCGACCATACTTTAAAATGTGTGGAATTTCTACTCATGTAACTCGGCCAAAATTTTGGTATTCAAGATGTGGAGAAAAAAACTTAGCCTACCTTAATATTCGTCGCAAGACTTTGAAGGGAGAGATAATGAAGCTTAACTTTAAAATGGATCGTGTACCAGAAGCTATCAGTTATTTAACGTATTATTATAATGTAACTAAAGGAAATACGAATGAGTTGAGAGAATGTTTGAAAAGTTGTATTGAAAAATGTGATGAAATAATCGCAAAATGTGAAAATTCTTTTTCTGTTCCTTCTGTTGATGACTTGGATTAAACATAATTTTAAGATATTCGTTTCGTTAGTTGAATATAAGTATTGTTAACGTTTGTAAATTTGATGCATGTTTAAACTTGATTAAATAAATCCTTTAAAAAAAGTATAAAAGCAAACTTATAAATGTATTTAATATTCATTTAAATACTAGCTCCCTTGACGAGTAGAAGTCTTTTTTTATTCTCAAAGAAAAGTTTCATATTTTATTTTTCATAATCATCATGGCTGCTCAACAACTTACGCAAGCTAATTATCAACCAAATTTCGTACACACTGGTATAGTAATTTTAAATTATACTCTAACATTAACATAATAACAAGTTTTAAATTAAACGGCTGGAGGGTAGCAGTAGAGGTAGAGGTGGCGGCGGCGGCGGCGGCGGCTTGTAGATAAGGAGTAGGGGTAACTAAAACCCCAAACCTGCCCATGTACTACTTCTTCCTTAATAAAACTTAATATATATTTTTTTTTTTCACTTCACACATTTAGATTTGTTTGAAGGAGTTGACATTTGTGGACAATGGGATTGGAATGTTTCAATACCTACAGCCGTTTCTGAAAGTAAGGATCTGGAAACTTCTTCAACTGAAGGTGATGACGAATCAACTCAAATGGAAGTACTTGAGAAACCCCAAATGAAATCTAACAACCTTCAGTCAAGAAAACGAATTGTATCAAAAAAGGTTGCAGCACTTAAGAATGTTTCAGCTAAGATTGCAAAAAAAACAGAAGTAAAGAAGAAGTTCAAAGCTGTCCATAATATTCCTGTTTTTGTTGAACCCAAAAATCCAAAATGCACTCTGTGTGTCACTGACGCTGCACAGAATGACAATCAAACTGTTTACGTGTCAATCAATCAAAACTGTAAGGATTGTTTGAATCAACAGGTTACTTTTATTCAGGGAAAAAACAAAATATGTATGTCATACAAGGATTTCAATTTCATTCATCGTTATCATGCTAACTACTTTAAAAAAAATTAAAAACTAAACAAACTATTTTTTTGTAAAAATGATACAGTCGTTATCAGGAAAAATGTTACTTCTCAATCGATAGTTTTCATTTTGCGTTTGACTACAATCAATAAATAAATATCCATGTGGTACACTTATACACTGTTTGTATGCATCTTCAAGTAGTTGGTATTTCTTCCCACAATTCATTTGACATCCAATTTTATTTACAACTTGCGTTTCTCTTGGATTTTTAAACAATGAAATATATCTAGCATTTATAGTTAACGGTCGAAGGCCTTCATGAAAAAAATTTGGTGTAATAAAAACAATAGAACAATTCCTATGATGTGAACCACGAACAAAAGCCTGTAAACCTTCTTTAGATTTAGAAGCTTCTTCCATCATATCGTCCAATATGTAGAGGTATGGTTTTAGATCATCATCACCATATTCTTTAGGTAACCCCTTGTGAAAATGCATGTCAGGAATTTCGGTTTTTATTTGCTTAAATATGTGAGGTTGATCAATACCATAACAGTATACGACAACCTTAACATTTGGAAATATGATTTTATTTCTCCGAAGTATAATTTTCTTTGTAAAAACACTTTTTCCTGACTAAGTTGGACCACTAACTATCATATTAAATAGATGAATAAGAGAGCAGTTCATGATAGATGTATCCATGATGACAAGTGTCAAAAGACTGATCAATTTTTTAATTTAATACATGTATTTGTATAAATAATGAGTAAAAAGTAAAAAAACTAAAGAAATGTCAAAGTACCCATTTAACCACCCAACTAACCCACCCCTCCCACCCCCACCCCAATTCTTGCCCGCTCCCAACCCCCCCGCCCCCCATTTTTGCCGAGCGCGCGAAGCGCGCTCGGTAGTGCAAGACGTGCTTCGCGCGTCGGTTATCCTCGCGACGCGCTTCGCGCGCGCGCCCCTACGCGCGCTTCGCGCGTCCTCGCGCGCTCCGCGCGCCTCTTCGACTTATATGTTATACGTATATATTATTACACCTTATATGTTTATATGCATACCAACATTACGTTATGAATCAAGACCAAACTTTCGTATTACATATAAGATTATTTTTCAACTTCATTTTATTAATCACATTCCATAAATTACTTACACTATTAACATATACTTTTTATTATATTTTATAATGTCCAAAGGCTAAGGATTTATTTTTATCTAAATTGTATCTTTTGGTACACAATGCATTAAGACCCTTTTTAGTTATTTCTACAGTCACATTTTGATGATCCTTCGATCTTATACATTTGGTTTGAATGGTTGTACTAGTATGATGTTCATATACACTAACATAGTGATTATACTTTTGATGCTTTTTAACATATCCAGTTGGAATACCTTTAGCACGCATACTTTCTTTACCATTACAATCAACATAAGCATACATTTTAGGTTTTAAGAATATAAACTTATGTATTGGTTTATCAGGATTTTCATCTTTGAACTTAGCAAGAACTTTATTGTTTGCATTGTCAAACAAATTTAATTCTTGAAAATGTGGATTGCTACTCTGTACAGGATATGCACTTATATCAAATAAATCTTTAATTTCCGGTTTACTCATCATATGCTTATACAGATCCTCACCTACTATTAGATAACACAAGCTATCTGTATCTGTCATAAGTAGGTATATAAATACAAAATAAACTAACATGTGATTGTAATGGAAATTATACATAATTTTCTTAGCTTTACCTAAGCATTTGACGCCCGTGGCAATAGGTTTATTGAGTGAACATGTTGTTTTTTTCATTATAACCATAGCTAGATTTTGTTTAATACTTTTAAAATCTTGAAACGTTGGTTTTTTAATATAATTCAACAGGGAATCTTTGGATTTTACTATTACTGCATTCATTCGCTCACGCATTTGTTGAATACTCTTACCATACAGACAATTAACAATAAGTTTTCAGAAATCTTTCTCAGAAGCAGTTTTTGCATTTTTTCGATTTTCTGTACACCAAGCAATAAAAGGTTTTAACTATGCGGACTAAGTAAATGACACAATTCGATGAACTTTATTTAAAACAGCTCCAAGCTTTATGTAAAGTTGTAATTCTTCATAACCAAGTACATATTTCTTTCGTGGATGTAGATCAGCAACAAGTTTTTTATTTTTGAACATATTCTTATTTACATTTAGTGTTGATACTAATTCCTCTTAATACGATGAGAGTTCATCAAATTCAACATTTCTTTGAACTGGAGCGATTGGAAAATCATTAAACTTGTCATAAAGATGACTTGGAATGTGGAAATCAACTTCTAACATATATCCTGTCGAATTTTCTACATCCTTTTCTAAAGATAGTATTTTTTCTGATGTAAATTCTTTTATTTCATCCTGGCTAAGAAATTTAAAGTTGTGAGTTGGCAGATTACCAGATAATGCGGCTCCATAGAGATTATTAGCGTCCACATACCATATATACGATTCTTCTTTTTCAGAATTAAAGTTTTCTTCTCCCAAGTATTTATTATTAGCTTCAGCCTTTCTTAAAGAACCTCCACATGATAAACCACCACGGATAGCTGATTCAATTAACATATGCATGTCAGGATCTTTAACATATTCAAGTTTAATACCACTGAATTTAAGAGCGGCATCCAAACTCATCATAGGAAGTGTCAAATATTGTGCCGGGTCTAACTTAAACTTGCCTATAAACATATGTCTTAAATTTTCAAAAACGTCAGCCAGTAGAGCTACATCTAATCCACAATAAAGGTCATGATAATCACCCATATTTCTACATCCAAAGGACTTCCACACTGCCTTTGCATGTTCATAATCACTTTCAGAAATGTGTTCGTCACTGAGATTGTTATAGAATGCTTCTTTGGGAGGTAGATGGTCAATATTAAAATCGTTAGCTTTTTTAACAAAGCTATATGGATAAACACCTTTTTTGAGTAAAAGTTTAAAGTCTTTAGACCCTCCAAGACTATTCCATTTATCACAAAACTGTTTAGTCACTACAAATTTTTCTTCTTCCTCTTGAAGTTGTATCACAAGTTTCTCTAAAGAACAGTTCATAAATTTCATACTATCAATAAAATTAATTTGATCATTTATTCGTAAAAAAATGCATTCATCATCAAGTACTTTGATAATTGGATGGCTGTCGTATCCAGAAAAATTATGCATTATTACTGGAACTTTGTATGATATTTTAGATTGCAAATTACAGTATTCATGTGCATATCCTACAAATGTTCCATTAAAGTGTGAATGGTGACGCACAGCAATATTTGCACTAATGTTTTCGTCACAAAACCAACATTTGTCAATAGGTATATTCGTATCTGCACGAGTAAATATTATATTCTTGACATCTTTATATTTTGTATATCTTCCTGCCATTACAGTTTTGAGTTTAGCACAAACATCCACAATTTCACGTATAAATATACGTGCAACATCTTCATTGTCATCAGTAGTGTGATAATCATTTTGTAAATAAATATTTCCATCTTCATCAATACATTTCCATGAATATCCACATGGTTTATGTATCTGAGTATACTTAGTAGCACCGCCAGTTTCTCCATCAGTAAATTTAAAGTTGTAATGATCAGGAATTTTCTTTTTTATAATTAGTTTACCACTTACATTGTCCACAAGTATACACTCAAAGTCAGCATATATTCTAAATGGTATTGGAGTCATATATCTATAGTTTCTAAAGTAATAGTGTGTTTCCTCTGGTTTAGGGAATGTAGTTTTTTGAACGCCAAAGGTAGCACATTTTTCCATATGTGAAAGTAATGTTGTTTCACTGGTAAATCCTTGAAGGCAGTATTTACACATATATCTTATAGGTGTTCCCGGAATTCTGAGCAGTTTAGATAATCCTCTATTCTTTCGGAGAGCAACAAAATGTACCTTGTCATCCTTGTTAATTAAAAGCAAATCAATATCAACTTGTGTAGTCTGATTGTATGATGAAATGTAAATTGGACATGTAATTTTGTATATAATTTTCGCTAGTTTGTTTGCTTCTTTAAGTTCTTTCTCACGGTTTCTTGCATTTGCTAGTAAAAGGTTTCTGTAGTATCCATTATCATCATCAATATCTTTTAACGACAACTCTGTCTCACCATGATCTTCGTAGTAAAAAACATTAATTCTATATTGAGAATTTTGTTTCTCAAATTTGTGTATTTGACTCACTGTCATTGGGAAAACAAGACCTTTTAAATTAAGCTTGCCAGCAGCTTTACGATAGTTATTAATATTATTAGATTTTTGACTTGTCTTGTAATCTTTTTCAGCTGCTAACAGTGACCATACAAAGCACTGTTTATCTTCATTTGCACTATTATCAACATTTATTAAACAATCTCGCTTTATTGCAAGTAATGGTGGTAGTGGCATGTATGACCCTCCGCGAAATGGTTTAAACTTGAAACATTGTACGTGATATTTATTTATTACTTCAACTGCAAAGCCTGAACCCCCCTCACAAAAAGTGTCGATTTGCTCGAGAATTTTGCCGATGCACGCCTTAACAACAACGTTAATACTGTCTTTATGGAGTAACTGATGACCCAATGATGAAATCCATTCTTCATTATAATTCCTATTTAACTCAAAAACTACATGCATTTTTAGTACTATTTTTAAACTTGTTTTGAGATTAAGTTCATCTTGTAACACTTTAAATAACTGATCTTTAGTAAAAGTAACTAGACCTACTACACTTGTAAAATTATGTCCAGTCAGATTTGCTTCATACAAGGTTACAACATCTTCAAAATTTTCTTCAACTTTTTCAAAAGAAATAGCAGTATTACTACGTCCTGAACCTAACTGAAAAGATGCAAACATGTTGCTATGCACTGTGAATATATGTCTGTCAGCACTTTCTTCATCCCTTAATTCTACAGTACATTCAGGGCAGAAAAGGTTTTGACGAATATGGTTGAGAAGTGGCACAAATTCTGGTATGGTCACTTCCACTGCACGACTGTTTCCAATACCTTTAAATAGAGTATCATTCTGTGAACTTCTAAATTCATTCTCTTGCACTTTGTTAAGGTAGTCATTATACCCTTCAAGACACTGTTTATTTTCTTCGACTGTGTTAAGATAGTCATCATACCCTTCATGACACTGTTCATTTTCTTTGACTGTGTTAAGGTAGTCATCATACGCTTCAAGACACTGTTTATTTTCTTTGACTTCTTTTTCACTTTTGAATAAAGCATACAAAGGAGTACCTCTTGACCAGACAACACTTGAGACTGATCGACCACCCCAAATCTTTTGTCCAGCATTTAGAATTCGAGGAGGACCAGCTATAATTATTTAAAAGTACTTATTGTTAAATATCATATATCGTAAGTGAAGATGCAAAGTAGCCCAAGTCCAGTCCTCGCTTAAATGTAATGTGGCACAAGTCCATACGTTTCTTAGATGCAAGTCTGGCACAAGTCCAAGAAAACAAATGTGATGGCATTAGGCCACCTATGGAACGTTGTACGTTTCGCTTACTTACATTCTCAAACTTACTGCTAGCTCAACCAGGCTCGCATCGAAAGTACGTTCCTTAGTTGCCAGTTGGTTGTCTTTAGTTTGAAGTTTTTTCTCTGCTCATTTGTCTTATTCTGCCAAACTGGCAACATGGGGTTAATTCGAGAAAACTACTGGTCATCTGACTCGGAATCACAGGAATTTGAAAATAATTTTAAGTCATTTTTAGTTCGACAGGAAATTATTTGCGATACAATTCTATCCGCCCAGGAAAATAAAACAGGTCATCTAGTTGTTGTTAATTTAAAGACTTTAAAATACGAACCCTATGAAATAATTTCATTCAAGACTAATTTTAATAATGACTGAAAACCACTACCATCAAAAACTACGTCTTCTCCAATCATAAATATTAACCCTTGTCTTCATAAACTACCTCTACCAATTCCTAATCATCGATAATACCACGGTTTGCAAGATCTGAAACGGAAAATTCCATGAAAGTGTCACTCATTTTATGACTCCACTATTAAACATGTGTGTAAATCTAGTTTACCTTATTTAATAGTGATATTTTCTTGTTTCGCAGCGTCAATTTTAGATACATGAATATTAAATTCACATATGGTATTTAAAATGTTTAAAACCCATAAAAAAGCATATATTAACCATCAAATTGATAATTTAGCGTTATTATTAATTTTAATTTCTCGATTAGCGATTGAAATATTACTATTTTTCTGTTCAAAATGAAAAACGCATGCTTAAACGCATTCATAACGTTTAAACTAAACCCTTGCATAGCTGCCATTTGTTTTGATGGACTTGGGCCAGATTGCATTTAAGAAACGTTTGGACTTGTGCCAGATTACTTTTAAGCGAGGACTGGACTTGTGCCAGATTGCACCTTCACCTACGATATATTTATATATATACATTTATACACTCATATCAACTAATAGATCTTTATATGCCTCAAGAATCTTTTAATATAAATTGAGAGAAATTACCTTGACTATGACATTGTCCGTCTACTCGACTGCGTTTGCTTGAAGGAGATTTAACTTGTTCAGCCATAATGAATCGTATGTAAAGTAATAGGTGTTTCCGCGATGAGAGAAAAAATTGAAATGAAATAAATTTAATTTTGACTTGGTACTTATATACAAAAAATATTTAAAAATAAATATATAAAAGTATAATCGTTTTAAAGGATTAAAGTTATGTAAAAATTCAAGGAATTGGGGATTAAAAAAGGAAACGTTGTGTATAAATTCCATACATTGGGGATTAAAAAAGGAAACGTTGTGTATAAATTCCATACATTAGGGATTAAAAAAGGAAACGTTGTGTGTAAATTCCATACATTGGGGATTAAAAAAAGGTAACGTTTTGTATAACTTCCATACATTAGGGATTAAAAAAGGAAACGTTGTGTATAAATTCCATACATTGGGGATTAAAAAAAAAACGTTGTGTATCAATTCCACGAATTGGGGATTAAAAAGGGTAACGTTTTTCCAGAAATAGAATACAAAAATAAATAATAGCTTACTTTCACGTCCGCCTATCCCTATAAAAGCAGCATTCAATCTTCAACATGTATTCATTACAACTTTTGTTTCTCTCTAAACAAGTTACTTGTAAAACTCTCTTCATATTTACGTAGGGAGTATTCCAATTCATCTAGAAAAGCATTACCTTTGTCTATTATGGGTAAGTCTTTTTTCAGTTGTACAATAGATACGTTTTACTTTTAAGTGGTGTACTTCTGTTGTTGAAATCGATTTTATTGATTTATTTATTTATTTTTTTATTCTTTTCAGGAGGACGATATGCACCATACAAAATGGCCGCTCGTGTAGAACCTCTACCAACGCCGTCAACAGCAGCATCAACCGCAACCATTCCACGCTTGAAGTGTTTCGATTGTCGCTACCTTTACTTGTACTGTTTAAACGTCGAACCTGGTGTCAAAAAATGTGGATTCATATATTACTGCAGCAGGTGTTTCAAAAAACATCTAAGAATTGAGGATCAAGCAAAAGCCCTGGATATAGATGATGCGAAGCAGGCTGAGGAAATCACGGATATAAATAATTAGTTTTGTGTGTTTCGGGATTTTCGTACACTGGATTGTACTTCATGCGGTGATGATGCTGTTGATAAACCAATTAATCGAGTTGAGGTACCTGGACGTGGATCGGCAACAAAGTGTCAACAATATCTTAGATTTGAGGAGATTGTCATATGTCGTGCTTGTTTCAGTGCAGGTGCAGTTCTGGAAACTGACAAATTAGTTGAAGTTGCTCAAGAGATTATTAATGATATGTAATATAAAGTTTTATTGTTTATATACAATTATTGTCTTCATTGAAGTTTCCTTATTGTTTAAAAGAAAATAAATAATCTTAATAGTTAACTGTTTAATATATGTATTGTTGGGTGGATGTATGTACTTATTTACTTTTCTATATTTTTACTTTTTCATCATGATACTTCTACATACAACTTTAGAATTTGTACAGCATATCATACTAAATATCTTTAACACCTCAATAATACTTAGTCATGCATACTTCTTAACTCGCCACATGTCACAATTTACACGTCATATGTTACTCTACCTACTCTGCCACCATGGTTAGCATTATGTGTATGTAAATTTTATATGTTCTTATTGTAAGTCTTTATGATGTTTTTTGGATTTTTTTTTAAATTTTTACCCCACCCACCCTTTGCATACTTTTTCACCCCCCACACGTCACAATTTACACGACGTCATTTACTAATCCACTCCTGCATCATTTCAACATAAAGTACATATGTACATAGCTATTTCCTCATGGGATTTAACATGCAAAATTCCTGATACGCTTGCGTATATACCTACTACCTACTGTTTTCTTTTAACAAAATTAATTTATTAAATGATTTATTTGAATTTCTATGAAAAGACGATATTTTAATAATTACGAACGAAAATCATTATTTTCCTAATATGTATTTCTTGAATGTCAAATTAATTTAGCTTTAAAAAAAATTTACCATTTAGACTGAAGCCCATCACAGTAGTGCTGGCAAATTGGACTGCAATAGCGCAAACAACAAACGTAGTCAACATAAATTTCATTTTGAAAAAAAAAATGGAATGCAACAAAGAATATTTTAAAGTTTACTCGTTGGAGTTTAAAACTGGTATGATTCTTGAAAGGGTAGTTACACCATGCTATATTATTTCATAATTCTGAAATGTCTTCTACGTAATTCAAATGGTGCTCAAAATTCTAATAGCAATTACAAAATATCAGTCGCTATTAATCAAAATCTCATAATTGACACTTAAATTGCACTAATTAGAATAATAACAGACAATTATTTGGGCGCGCAACGAATTTGCTGCGGGCTTACACCTGTTAGCATGAACATTAGTAGAATTAAAAATTTTCAAGTGTTTCAAAATGATATAAAAATAATTAATCGCAGAAATCGTTATACACGATATGTACAAAAGCAGGTGCTAAGTACTATACATAAATTATATAATGATATGCCTTTTACTTAAAGTACTATACATGTATACGCCTTTACTACGCCTCATAAAAATGTTCAAAATTTGAAGAAGTATGTATAGTGTTAATTTTATTTGCCTTAGAAGTAATTTTAAGGTTAATATTAGCTACTTAAATAAGCATCTGCGTCATCACACATAATTAAATTATTTATTAAATTTGTAACTTTACAGAGTGAAATGATTTTAACAGTTTCCTTACATCAATGTATTATCGTCACCGTCAACCAATTAACCCCACATTTTGTGGGCATTTAATTCCAGCAACGACGTGTGTATCGTATAATTTTGCTGGTAATAAATTATATCTAATTAACCTAGGAAATTGCTTGTGGTTAGTTGAAGCAGAGAAGACGAAGACCGAAGCTTAATTAATTAATGAGAAAAATGTTTGTAATGTACTTATATGTGACTAAGTTCAATTAGGTGTATTGGCTCACACCTGCTACAAGTTTTCTCTATAAGTTATGCTATGAGTTTTACTAAAGATTAGCTAATTTTAGATAGTAGGTATAGGAAGGGTGTTTGGCATTATACAAAATATGAATAAATTATTGAAAATATTCTCTGCCATATAAGACTTGTGGTTTTGTAGCAGTTGATTTCATTAAATGTGTCTGTTGAACGAGGTAATTGACGAAATCCAAAATTAACTGTGTATGGTGTAATATTGG
Organism: Dicyrtomina minuta; assembly: GCA_949802685.1. Taxonomy (NCBI): domain Eukaryota; kingdom Metazoa; phylum Arthropoda; class Collembola; order Symphypleona; family Dicyrtomidae; genus Dicyrtomina; species Dicyrtomina minuta. The sequence goes on along the minus strand of OX461808.1, from coordinate 170,948,977 downwards.
AAATGAATTAATAATAACTTGGCTTTATTTTGTGATTGTGATTGTGATATACTTACACACATTTTGTTTAACTGACGAAAATAAATTGTATGTACCGGTAAGCAAAGCTCAAAATAGAAGCCGGGTGTCCAATAAAGGCCGGCCTCTAATAGTGGCCGGAGGTTTTCCCATAAGCGGTAATGTTAATTTTTCCAGCTCAAATTTGGTATTTTTAATAGAAGCAGGGGGCTTCTCAGTAACAAAACATATTGTTAAATAGCAACCCGTCTAACATCCTATCTCTGATAATCTGATAATAATTATGATATATTATGATCGTTATGATCATCTGGGAGCTAATCTAAATAAACAAAACGAAATAAATTTAATTAATTCCATATTTAATTTTAGCTTTCCTTCAATCCTAATAATCTTGTACAAATACTTGTATCAAATTAAGAATAATTTCTCAGTACTCTTCAGCCCTTGATTTTCAGTTCTTGGCGGGAAGCTTTGAGTTTCAAATTCCATACCTTTTTCCTTTAATTTCCTTTCCTTTCCTTATACTACATGTGACATGTGACATGAAGCATGCCTTTCAGTTTTACTTTTTGATAATTAATTATTCAAAAGTAATTTCACTTTTACAATTAGTGAACTGTCACTGGCAATTCATTATTACGTCGCTGGATAATGCAACCAAATCAACCTGAGTGCAACTCACGATCAGAGTCACAAGTAGAGTAAGTAACACAAGTTTTTAAAAATAAATCAACTCTAGCATTTTCACTACTATGTTGTATGTACAACTGTACAATAGTCAATAGTTTGGTCTTATCAAACTGCCAATATACGTAGGTACTACTTTGTGTCCTTTGCAAATTAATTAAATAAAAAAACAATTTAATATAATATAATATAATATTTCGTATCTGGGTAGAATCCCTAAGGATTTGAGATTTCATCTCTTGTAAGCCCAGTTTTCACTATATTATTTCACTGAGACTCGAGGTTCCTCCACAATTTGAGGACTCGAGCCCTTTTTCTAGAGAACAAATTTCTATTTATCCTAAAGGTTTGAGTGGCTAGTTATAGGATTAAATCTCATTCACTTAATGTACCACTAAAGAAACACTGGAAATTTAAATCCAACTATGCCACCCAGTGAACCATCGAAACTCAGAAATATAGAACTCTAGAAAGCCCAGAGATATAACATTTATTTTATACACAATCTCTCTAGGACCTGCAGCGTACTTATCACCGAGCCCTGCAGGATTATTGGTGTTGGTAAGGCCACCCATCCATTTCAGAATGAGCTTGGCTGTTGCTTAACCAGAAGGGGGCTGGTCAACTCGTTAATCGCTAGACCAACCTGTACCGATTGTCAGGTCTATTTACTACTAAATAGCCGGATCCAGAACAATCCAAATTATAACTTTTTTTTGTTGTATTTCAGTTTGCACTCTGACAACAAAATGAGTAAAATCTCAGTTTCAAAACCTCTGAAAATTGACGCTAATTTAGGTGTTGATGAAAATAAAATCAATAATAATATCGCCAGTTCATCAGGAGCCACATCCGAGTTACCGTTTCCTCAAGATGATGTTGATACTTTCATCGATGTATTCACAGAAGACGTGAGTGCCTTAAAGGCTTAAAATATATAATTAATATTTTATGATTATCAAAAACAAAAATCCTCAATTGTTTCAAGGAATCAGTAACATAATTACATAAATGAAATATTAAATGTTGAAAATATTTTAGTGTCAAATTTATGCTGTGTTCAGATCCTGCCAGAGATATTGGACAACCAACTGATTCTGACTGCAAAAGATCTGCTCAATTTCCGCCTGGTGAATCGGTGTTGGCGAGATGCAGCCACATCGGTCCTTCTTAAACGAAATATGTGTACAATAGCTCTGGACTGCCATGAAATTATTTTTGACAAGGAGGGCAACCCAGTTTCACACGTTAAACGGATAATGGGGGCTGTTGGAAATGAAAACCCATGTTTCTCGAGATTCTGCAATTTTCACCAACCACTAAGTTTTGTGGCAGATCTATCTCAATTAATTGCTTCATCTCCAAAATTCCCATCCACCAGCATCCGCTTAAACACGCAGGGTTCAAGTGGGCATGAAACTGTTAAGTATGACATTACGACATGTAACGACTCTCATGACCAAGATGAATACTGTCCCCAAAAAGATCTACTCCACTTTTTCTCCATTTATGGGAAAAAAATCAAAGAGCTTTTGCTCGAGAGTGAAATCTCAGAAAAATCCATTCAAGATTTGCTATACGTCCACATGCCGCATTTAATTTGCTTGAATATGTCATACTTTTGCTATATCTGGAATGGTAGAGGCGCAGCCTGGGCGGCAAGTGAAAATCCAGTTTGTCTCCGTGCTCCTTCAAAATTGGAGCTACAGGAGATTATTTGGATATGGGGTAGAAGCGCTCCAGTCACATACAATTTTCTCAAGAACATCATTCAAGTTTCACCAAACCTAAAATGTATCAAAAATGTTGATCCAGGATCACTCGGAGTTTTGCTTGAATTAGGAAAATGTCATCTTGCTCATGATTTATCCTTTGCTCCCGAAGTCGACCAAATCTCAACAATTCTTCAATTGGCAAAACTTTTGGCGGATGAAATCTGGAAGAAGACGCTTCCAAGTTTTAAATTAAGCAAGTTGACGGCCACGCTTTATTTTCAAAATCCTGAATATAATTCTGTGGTGAAGGTACTGAATGTAATTTTAAGTGCAACTAAGAATTCGTTAAGATTTCTCAACCTTAAAATTCACCAATCTTGTCCCGCCAATATCATCATTCCCCCGCTTCCTCGTTTAGAATGTCTCCATTTGTTCAGTTGGAAATCAACAGAGTCCTTGGTTCAAATTCATTTCTCAGATGTCATTCGGTCGGTCATCGAAGCTAGAGGAGTAACTGGTCATGAACCAGTTTATGACTCTAAAGCGATTAAGTTGCCAAATAATGAGAACGAAAAAATTCCATCCCATTTTTTTCCACGTCTCCGTGAAGTTAACTTCGATTTAAAGAAAATGGAAGATAACCCTCGAAAACTCATGGATTTCTTTTTGCTCGAGCATCTTGGAGGGTCAGATAAAGTCACAAAAATCCCTGGTGATACTCTTCCAACTGTCACAACTTTGACATGGAACAATTTTCCTCTGTACGGAAACCATATGTCAACATTATTCCCAAATGTTACAGATTTAAAGATACGACTCAAGTCGCCAGAAAGACTTCAAAATTCGGTGTGGACAACATTTCCGAAACTGCGAAAATTTGAAATAAGTATTGCACGTCATACCATGTTGGACATGAGCGTAGTTGACAGTTTTTTCACAGGGTTTTCTCAAGAATTGTGCGAGAAGTTAAAACAGAATTTAGCATCTACTGAATTAGATGTGGATCATGCGCAAGGGTTTAAACGTACTGAGCCATACATTGGTGACTGTAAGAGTAAGTTTATTGTTTATTAATTACTTTTTTTAATGCTTGCAGTTACAGTTTACGGGTCACGGGTTAAAGAATGCAACTCCCAATAAAAGCCTAATTAGGAACAAGAATGTGTCTGTATTACAGATTTGAAGGAATTGAAAATCAACGTTGGTCGAGGCAGCTGGAAAATTGCCTCAAAAGTTACTAGTGTCTTTGGATTCCAAACTGTTATTCACAGAGCAAAAATCATATTTTCTTTTGAAGATTTATATAAAAGACTAAACGCAGAGGAAATCGAAGGTACTTTCTTGAAACTAAATATAAGAGTGTAATTTTCAGTTAATTTTATAAACACAGAATTTATTTTAGTACCTAAAGAAAACAAATTTTACTGAAATAACGAGTATGTACATTTTTTGTAGTAACAAAACAAGAAGTAAAGCTGGTTTTTCCCTACGTTGCGTTCAAGTTCGCGACAAATAATTTTTAAGAGTCACATTTTGTCAGTTGGACCTTACTATTTCTAGATTATAAAAGCGAAGAACTGATGGATAATATCCTAGGTAATTCCATAAGCTCTGCACATACTGTATTAGGTTTCGAAGAAAGTGACAACATCAACATCGAAATAAACATATTTGGCCACGCCGGCTGACACCTCACAACTTATTAAAGTTGCACCAAAAAATAGAAAAAGATAACGATGAAATGAAAAAGATTTTTATGCTGTTGTTGTGTCAAAGCGAATAAATAATACTTTTCATTCTTTTTGTAACAAGATGTTATTTACACTGTTCTTGTTCTCCGAATTTTCAAGAAACCCTTCAATGTTTCCTTTAAGTGTGATCCCGACTCAATTTTGCTAACAAGTTTCTGAGAAATGTTTTCAAATAGCGTAGATATAAGAGTTGGACGGTGACATATACATGGAGATCTCAATTACCCAATTACAAATATTCAAGTAATTTTTGTATAAAATATAAAACAAATTTATTAAAGTAATTTGTAATAATTTCATTTCAGTTACAATTCTAATTATTCCATAGCTACAACTTGTGTACCCAAATTTGTAAGCGAATAAAATCTAACCTGGAACTAATCTTTAGTTGTGTTCCTTTTTAGCTCAACCTTTTCAGTCGATAACTAATTTGAATAAAACAAAACTCTTGTCCACTCTGTACCACTCATAAAAGGTTTTAATTTACAGAAAGTGCTTAAGCTTAAGTTGAAACATTGTTGTAGTTTTAATTTCGGATGCATTGCTAAAACCTTGACATATCTGTTTTGTGTAAGTTACCAACACGTCTAATTTCTGTGGTCCGGCAGTAGCAGAGAATATAATTTTAAAAACCTTCATGGATGTCCTACATTAAAAATATTGCATTTAATATCCATTTTGCCATACCAAAGTCCGGAAATAATGTTAAATGCCATTGATTGTGTTCTGTTTAACCTATTAACCTTAACCTGGTAAATCATTGTACAGCAGATTATTTAACTGCACAGCCAAAGCTAAGCAACTGTTTTAGGTACAAAAATAACAAATGACTTTTTTTATACGGTACATTTAATAAGGCAACTCCTTTATTAAATGTATGCAACAATCACATTTGTAGCGTAGGAAAGATTTCTATTAATATGTACTATGTGTTTACATATCACAAAATTCTTTTATTTTATGGAGCTGAAACTGTGCCGTTGCTATGATTGAACAACGAGGAGTAGGCTGGACCTGGACCCATTTTTAAATATGTGCAGTTAATATTAGTGTGGGACATGTTGCATCTTGAAAACTGAAATTGGAGGATAATAATAGAGTAGGTTGCGATTAGGCTCAAAATCTGGAAATAAATTAAAAAAACAGATCCATTTACTTTTGATGCAAATACTTGGGATATTCCAAGCTTACTATCACAGTTAATATGTGAAGTATTTAATTAAAGCTGTGTACGACACAAGAATGCATTTAATTCCCTGCATTTTTGTAGATTTACCGTTCCAAAAAACTTGTATGTGATTACAAAGAAACCACATCCGCGAATAGAAATTTTACTTGATTTCATGTCCATCAGCAATGTAGTGAGGCGATTTGGAGAGATCCCCTCACAAATTTCCGGCACAGAGATGCGACTGTAAAACTGGTCAATCTTCAAACAAATTTAAAATAATATTATTAACTAATTAATTAAGTAGTTTTATTTATACTCCTATAAGTAAGCAACAGTCATAAGGGTCAGGCTACAAATGATGTTAAATATCACTATTTACCTGACACTACCACCTGCACCCACGCCATTATGGCTTAAACATTGCGCAAGCAAATAGCTAACATATAGAGTTAATATCATTAATCATTAAAGTAGAGTCATGGAACCTACCCTGTGACATCATTTATGGACGATTCTCAAAGTATTTAAATAATATTTTAAGTTTAAAATTGTTGATTTATAAAACAAATCAAACGATATTTAATAAATAGTTTTGTAAATCACCTTAAAATTAAAGTCCGCGCCAAACGAGAGAATTGTAAAGAAGTTCAAGAAGTAGGCAGACACATGGATTAAATAGAGCCAGTCAATTGCGTTGTCATTAAATACAATGGCGCCCCAGGAGGCGTAAAATGGGAGGGATACAGCGATAGCAGAGAACGTGAGCAGCCCCACGGCTGAGTTTGTATTTTTCACAAGTTCTTTTAAGATCTCGTAATTTATCAATGCCTTAAATAAATTATCAAACTCAATTTATAATAATAATTTGTTAAAATGGAACCTGGTGGTGTGATCAACTTATATATTGTGCCAGGTGCGAACTCAGAGAGTAGGTACCATGGCAGTTGCCCGCCCAAGGTGAATTTGCTAAAATATTTTAACATAGGCTCTATGCCTATATTTATTAGATAGATACAGATATCACTAGCTACGAATGAGAATTCAAATGGCATGTTCATGAAAGTATGCAAATAAAATAATTTCAATTTTTTCAAAAACACGTAAATGTAAAATTTTTTACGTTTCAAAAACATGTAAGAGTGATATTTTTAACGTTTTAAAAACCCGTAGACAAAATAGTTTTTACGTTTTAAAAACCCATAGACAAAATAGTTTTTACGTTTTAAAAACACGTAATAATAATACTTTTAACGTATAAAAAACACGTAAAAAAATATTTTTAACGTTTTAAAAACACGTAAAAAAATATTTTTAACGTTTTAAAAACACGTAAAAAAATAGTTTCAACATTTTAAAAGCACGTAAATAAAAGATATATTTACGTTTCAAATTTTTCAAAAACACGCCAAAAAATATTTTTAACGTTTTAAAACATGTGAAAAAAGTATTTCGACGTTTCCAAAACATATAAAACGCATAATTTTCTACGTTTCAAGAACACGTAAATAGAATATCTTTTACATTTTGAAAACACGTGAAATGAATATTTTTCACTTTTTAAAAACACGTCAGTATTATAAATTCTACTATAGAGAGAAGATAAATATTTATTTACAACTGGCGCAACAATTACGCTTGCCACAAGGACACAGTAAGAACAACATACAATTTTAAGACAAAGTAAATGGTTTTAAAATGATACAAAAATTTTTTTCCATTGTACGATTTGTAAAACTTTGTAAAACATTGTAGTTAACATTTTGCACATCTACCAAATGCAGTCATGTAAGTTGCCTTTTTGACCCAAATCATGCTGAATTCGTAATGAGCCATGCCATTTTGCTTCTTTACTCACTATTTATTTATTCCCCACTCCCCACTCATTAAAATATGTCGAGATTAGTCTCTGTATTCGGTAATAGATTATCACTGACCTTTTGTGACGAAGTAGTTTCCAGTTTAGAATCTCGGATAAAGTAAGTCAACACTTGCCACATGCAAATCGCCGTCAAAACAACGGCCACGTCCACAATGTGAACCATGATAAGATTAGGGAGACATATCACGAGGTGAGCATATGTGACAAAGTGATCAAGAAACGACTCATTCACAGGCAATTCGCTATCAGGCAAATGATTTGGACACGTCTTGAATAAATAGTAGGATCTGGCTCGACATGCCACTTTTTTCAGAATATCAGCCAAAGTTTCCCTAATAAGGAATCCATCGTGAATCATTGGGTCTGTCATGGCCACCATTATTGCAAAAAGGCAAAATAATGTTGAAAGTAGGTGAATCTAATAATAATTTTTTTAAAGCCATTTATTGCACAACATAATAATCTGAAGTTTGGGGGATTTTTAGGTAGTAATTTATAAAATTCAAATGCCCTTAATTCAAGAAGTAATTAACCTTTAAGCCGGATCGCTTAGATGCATTGTACGCAAATTCTAAATTTTGAAGTTCTTGAAACATATTTCTAAATATCTTCGCCTTGGTCCAGAAAACATACATAAAGACGAGAACGTAGAGAAAACTAGCAAAAACAGTGGCCACGTGTAAATAGCTCAGCGGTGTCCCATCAATGTCATCCCATGAGAATAGACGAAGCATGGAAAAATATTCGTAAAGAATCAATGACTGAACCACTACACATAGTAGCTGCAAAAATTTGAAATGTAAACCATTTACCGGGTCAAAAAATTTTATAAATGGAAATAAAACGAATTTATAAGCGTTATAGATATTACCTTTTGAAACCGATTCGAATGCAAGTAAACGTTAGCATTGCCACCGTTCCCATTCACTTTGACGAGACGAAACGGGACGATAAGGAGAAAGTAGCAGACGTTTAGAAATGGACGGTAATACTCGAGCAAATGAGTACTTCTCGCCTGATTTGACTTTGATTTTCCTACTATTGGAATTGCAATGGGTATTTCTTGTTTAAATTCTCCTTCAACTTCCACTACAACCATTTCGCCGTCGTCATTAACTTGAGATATTTTAGCTACAGTCGCCATATCGACGATATCCATGTAAGATTTTGGTGGAACAGTGTAGTGTATTGGATTTATAAGAACACTTAATGCCATTAACTACAACTGCTGGAGCGTGTAGCGTATAAAAAACCAATACAGTGGGTTAAACAGGTATTTTAATGTTTTCTGAAAGTGAACTAAGCAATAAAACGACTCTGTGAAGAAGCAATCCAGTTTCTAAATGTTAACACTGCGTACTTTTACTTTCTCCTTGGAATAACTCGGACTTTCACCGCTGTTTTTTTATTTGAGATTCTGAATCTACGTTTCAACTTGACCTCTTTGAATGTGCATGCACTCAAAACATGAAAATAAATCTGCCATCTGTGCAGTTTATGTTGTACATGACAAGTCCATTGTAGAATGTATTCCATAAGGATATTGTCCGTGAAGAAACAAAATGACTCAGATCCAATTTTAGTTAGAATCAGAATAAGCTGTGTCATGAAAATCAAATAAAAAACATGTGTAAAATGTTAATAACGAGTTTTTAAAAAGTGGAAACGTTTTATTTCATGTTTTTAAACAATGTTAAATGCCCTATTTACATGTTTTTAATAGCGTAAAAATGTTCTAATTCCATGTTTTTTAAAAGGTACAAAAATTTTTAATTCCATTTTTGTGAAAAGGTGCAAAAATTTCTAATTCTTTGTTTTTGAAAAGGTGCAAAAGTTTCTAATTCTTTGTTTTTGAAAAGGTGCAAAATTTCTAATTCCATTTTTTTAAAAGGTGCAAAAATTTTTAATTCCATGTTTTTGAAAATGTGCAAAAATTTCTAATTCCATGTTTTTGAAAATTTGCAAAAATTTTTAATTCAATTTTTTTTTAAATTTGCAAAATGTTTTATTTAAGTCTTCTCAAAACAATTGTAAATATTTGTGTAAATATTTAGCATTGTTTCCAGCTAAAAATGGGTATAGGTCATTTTGGTTCTTCACAGATGATATGTAGGTATACAGGGTGGGCCATTTCCATTAAGATGGATTTAATTGATTAAATTATCAAATAAACTAATATACTTATGTACCATATTTATTTTCATAACCACCGCCCCTCCCCTCCCCTCCCTCCTTTCCTTCCCCTGCCCTGTGTGCCTCCTAAATTCAAAAGTCTTTAACGCTTACGTTCATACAACTGTGACAAGAACTTTGGGTAAATAAAATTTGCCAGATGGAGTAGTATAATAGGGCGGCTAATCATGTTTATGTTGAACCCATGAAAAACAATGAAATGCATAAGCATGATTATTATGAAAGGTATTTATTCGACTTGAGCTTTTGGATCAAAGTTATGTGATTTTCACGATCAAAATAAATAGATATATACCTACGTATAATGGGCAGTTTCAATTCTGAAGAATAAAATAAAAAACGTATAAATCCAAATCCAAAATGGACTACACATAATTAATTTATAAATTGAAACCACATTTACTGAGCGATTTTTACCTTGCTGTTATATAGGCTCGAACAGGCGCGGACTGGCCATAAACAATTTCAGTAAATTCCAGATTGGCACCCAATTCCTTATATATTGAGTAAACGGGAGCCTTGGACCCCTCGGCTCATCGTGGGCCCCCTGGTTACCAATCCTTGTAATAGAAGAATATAAAGTTGCCTAATGGAAGTTAAAATTTTTTGTAAAATTAATTTTAAAATATCAGCGCAGAGAAAGAGAATTTATTTGACAAATAAATCACTGGCATACAATTATGCTTGCCCTTAAGGACACAGTATACTTCTACAAAATGTTTATAAAATATTTGATTGGATTATGTTATTTTAATATGGTTTATTTTATATTAGTAGGTATTGGCCCTGGTTGAAGAGCATTGGGTTTAGATCCTGGGTCGTAAACATGATAGTGATAAATTCTGTGGCTTCCTCTTAGAGCTTCTATTACAACATCGTCTCGTAGGGAGACGGGAAGTCCGAGTTCGATTCTAAAATCTTCGAAGAACTTGGTGATCGTGCCCCTGGCACCGATTAATAGTCCAATCACTTCGACTTCTTTTAGATTGAATCTTTTAGTTAGGTCGGGAATACATGGTTCGTATATACGTTTTTTTTTCACAGTTAACGTCTTCCGCTTGGGTATGGTTGCCTTCAAAACGGATGGTTGGATCAATTATGTATCCCTTGCGGCTTGTTTTTTCGAAAGCCAAAATATCTACTCTTCGGTTGGTTTGGATCCCATCGCTGGATGTACAGGGCAATTTTACATGAACTTCCATGTTTAGGTTCGCTTTTAATTCTTCGGCTATTAAATTAACAATCTTGTTGTGTCTGTCATTCCTTAATAATTCGCCATGTCTGCATGACCCGAGAACGTGAGGGAGCGTTTCAAACTCGTCGCAGCCTAAAATTCTGCAACGGCTGTTCCCGGAGTTGCGACCTGGGTGAATTCTTACTGAGGTGACATTGCCTACCATTTTCAATGACGTAATTCATTCCGAACAGGATAGTCCGATTTTTGAGTGAATTAATTTGTTTACTGCGGGACACTCTTGAAAGAGGGATACGCCTCTTCCTTTTCGGTTTAAATTGCACCACGATTGTTATTCTTTTTCTCGTGGTTCTGTTCGCAGAATTTTTGATGGCTTGGCTTTTTTTAAATTCTGAAGGATATTGCTGTCGAGATTTAACTGTCCGAGACAAAGTTTGATTTCTGCGTCCAAATTTCTAATTTTGTTGACAGTGTCGTCATTGGCAGAGATGAAGACATAACATGCGTTAATATTCTGAATATATGCTCCCCATTCTGCTTTTATGAGGGAGAGGCCTTTGACTTCGATGCAGGAGTAAAGCATGTTGTTTGGGGTGTCGTCGGGGATTTGGAGTATTCCCTTGACAGCATAACGGATTATTTTGTCCACGTCCTGTAAGAATTTCTTCTTCAATTTGTTCAATGGTGCAGTTTGAAAGGGGTATGCTAATGTAGGGAAGATATACTCATTAATTATTTAAAGCTTCTGATCTGCACGTAAAGTGGGAGTAGATACGATGTTTTCGAGTTGAAACTGCAGATTTTGAATCACCTGGGTTTTGTTAAACTGAATCTCGTCCAAAAATGTCACTCCTAGATAGCAGATGGTTTCGTCTGACTTGATCGCTCTAATTTCAATAAAATTGTCTAGTACCAGGTTGTCAGTTGATAACTTTCCTTCCTCGATTATGATTGCGACCGATTTTTCGACGTTTATTTCCAAACCTATATCCGCGAACTTACTAATTGCCATGTTCACTAAAGTGACAGCTGATTTTCTTGAGTTTCCTACCAAACCTGTATCGTCGGCAAAGGCCTTGTTTGAAACTCAAACGTTTGGCAGGATCTCAAAGCATTTTCTTTAGCATTTTGTTTCAGCATTAAACATTGGAATTTTAAATTTTAAAAATAAAAATACATTATATCTGTATAACATGTACCTGCAAGTAGGGATGGCCAATTCAAAATTCCCTTGGTTTCGTTCCCTCCCAATTCAAAGTTCCCCAGGGAAGGGAATTTTGGCAAAATTCCCTTAAAAATTCCCAAGTTTTAAAATTCCCTTAAATTCCCAAAATTCCCTAGGGAATTTTGGGAATTTTGGGAATTTTGGGAACGTGCTTGTAGTTCACACAAAAAAGGTGCTGACATTAAATGTATAGATAAATTTAGAATTGACCCAGATAACTCTTTTCTTGAAGGTAGCACGAACGATCATCCTATTTGATCAAAAAACTGTTGCAAATCATGATTCTCAACCTAGCTAAATGGAATATTTCCGCTAAGAATAGATTTTCGGAACTGTATTTTGAACTTTTTTGTTTTATTTTTCGTAAACTTCCTAACGTGGTCTTCGATTTTCAAACTACTCTCTGCTTTGCGTTTTGCAGTTCCTGTTGTGAATGTAGATGATGAGGCTGTTGCAGAAATTGTTCCTTTATTCCAGGAACCTGCTGCATCCCTCAGAGTGGCATGTGCAGAAGAATGTGAAGAGCTTAAGTCAGACATACTTCCGCAATCATAAACTGTGTCAACACTATCTGAGTCATGTATAGAAGATTCTGAATCTTCTGAATTATGAAAAGGGTTGAGTTTAGAATTTCCAGGTGTTTTAAAACTTTGTTTGACTTCTGATGGTGCACGAAAGCAAGAGAAAATGTGCTTTTTACATTTAAAAACATTTTTAGGTTGAACATTGCTACAAAAGTTGCACTTCAGTTTTCCGCTGCCACTCTCAACCCAGTATAGCCAAATTTTATCAAAGGTTCTAACCATTTTAGAAATTATTGAACTTAAATTTTTCTCTACTGCTAAGCTGATGGCAACTGAAATCAAATGAAATGAAATTCTATTCTAAATTGTAAACACTAACACTACTCAGATGAAATTTGAAAATAGCGGGCATTTCCATGCCACATTTGTGAAAAAGAGCGAGAAGATGTCGTGGCGATATAAACTGTACTTGGTACATCTCTCAAAATTCCCAAAATTCCTAAAATTCCCAATTTCAAAATTCCCGGAATATTGGGAATTCCCTGCAGGGAATTTAATGGGAATTCCCTCAAAATTCCCTCTTACCAAAATTCCCAAAATTCCCAAAGTTCCCTCCCTCCCAAAGTTCCCAAATTCCCAGGGAATTTTGAACGGGCCTACCCTACCTGCAAGTAGGGTAGGCCTATTTAAAATTCCCTGAGAATTTCGGGAATTTGGAAGGGATTGAGCTATGCGAATTTTAGAAATTTTGAAAATAGGTAATTTTAGCAAAATTCTCTGTGTACTGGGAATCTTTAATATTACGGAAATTTTCAAACTGAGAATTTTTTGGAATTTGGGAATTTTTAATATTCCAGGAATTTTTAAACAGGAAATATTTAAATTTGTGAATGAAAATTTTCTAAATTTCCAAAATTCCTTAGGGAGTTTTTGGGAATTTAAGGGTATTTTGAAAACTGAGAATTTAACTGGAAATTTTGCCAAAATTCCTTTTCCTTAGGAACTTTGAATCGGAAGGGAATGAAACGCAAGGAATTTTGAATTAGCCATATCTACCTGCGAGTTATGTGTTTAAGGATTGGACTGCACATCTAGCGGTAAATTCTTAGGCTTTGCCTAGACATATTGAGTTTGAGTTTGAGTGATCTTTATTCAAGTGTCAAGTTCATCAGTACAAATGCACTGCTTTCAACAGACGGACACCATTATGATTACACAATAAAATAAATTTAAATTAAATTAAACTAATAGAAATATTCACCTTTCAAAATTATAAAGTTGCCAAGGTATCTATCATAGTATCACATCCACACTCAGGGTGGTTGATAAACAGAATATTCAATAGGAATTCTGGAGCTAATTAGGTGCTCAGTGAGTAATAATTTAAAATTACATGATTCATCAAGACATTTCACATTATTGGGTAACTCATTTCACTCAGTAATACCTCTATACATTAAATAATGTCTAAAAGCCTCAGTACTACAATTTTCAGGGAATTCTAAAATTAAAAAATTACTAGACCTGGTTGTTCTCACACTGAGCTTGAGAACAAACCAGGAATTAAAAATATTTATATCGGACCTAAATCTTAATATTCGATACACAAATAGCAATGTATACAAGCTTAATCTTTCCGACACAGACACGATGTTTGCTTTCTGTAGTAGACTATTCTCCAATACTGTAGCTCTACATCCATTTCTTTTCCATTTACTATACAGACTTATCAGTAAATTGTACAATTAGACCATTGACTTTATTTTGTAATGCATGCAGCTCCCGCTTACCTTGTACACCATACACAATAATACAATAATCAATTATATATAATACATAAGCATTTAACATGATTACAAATATAGAAAACGTCAAAAACGGTTTTAAGTTGCTAATCATACCTATAGCAGAGCTCATTCTATTCTTGAAGTAAACAAAGTGGCTTTTAAAATTAGGATTTGCCTCTATCACAGCACCTAGAAACCTAAACGTCCATACACGTTCAACCTCATTGCCATTACAAAATAATTTGACATTATTAGGTACCTTATAATCACGGGATTTATGTAGTATCATGAACTTGGTCCTGCTCACATTAATTTTAAGACCCTGCGACACAAACCAATTATTAACATTATTTAAACAAGCCTTTAGGTATATATTTAATGTTTTTACAGTAACTACAAGGTGATACCTAACCATTGTCCAAGAGAAAACTGGAAAAACGATTTCCAATCTAAAACTAAAGATTTTTTAAATATGAAACTTTTAGCATTGTTTTATACGTAGACATCCCGCTATCTCATCTTCGACTCCCAAATAAAATAGCTTTCATATTGAAATCTGACAAAAACTCTTAATTGTTCAAGCTTTGTATAATAAAATTTATTTTGAATGCACCTGCTAATAGATTTTCTAATTATTTACACAAAATTTCAAGTCCTATGTTTTCCATGAGGCAGTGATAAAAACTGCGGGTAGAGTAACATAGTGGACAATTTCAACAAAACCCCAGAAGATTAAAATTTTGTAGGTACTCGGCGTTAAAACCATTCAAATTTCTTTGAACGATGCTATGAAATTCGAAACATGAATGTTAAATGTGAAATATCGTGAGTGAAGAACGAAAATGACCTATATCCAATTTAAGCTACAATCAAAATGAGCTATGTCATAAAAACAAAATGAGAAACATGTGTATTATGTTAATTACGAGTTTTTGAAAAGTGTAAAATGTTCTATTTACATGTTTTTGAAAAGTGTAAAATGTTGTATTTACATGTTTTTGAAAAGGTGTAAAATTTTCCATTTCCATGTTTTTAAAAAGTACAAAATGTTCCATTTACATGTTTTTAAAAAGTGCAAATTGTTCTTTTTACATATTTTTGAAAAGTTCTAAATGTTGTATTTAAATGCTTTCAAGACATATTTGAATATTTGTGTATATACTGGATATTGTTTTTAGCTACAAATGGATATGGGTCATTATGGTTCTTCACTGACGGTATGAATGTTACAAACAATGTTTCGGTAATAACATTAGGTAAAATGTAATAAAGCTTTTACGGGTGAACTTACAGTTTGTTTAAGTATTAGCTTGTTTACGAATTTTGGTTTAATTAGAGTGTTATATTAATTATATTTATTCCAAAAAACAAAATAGTTTCGACGCCGCTAACTATTTTCTAAGGTCTAGGAATTAATTCTTATAAGTGGAAATAGCTTTGTTTCATCTTTTATAAGTTATGGCAGAAAGTTGCAGTCCCACCCTTAACCTGAATCAAATTCAGTACTAGTAATATTATTGTGTACAATTTCGATATCAAACCAATATATGACACCACGTAATAAATTTACTTTGGTTATTGTTGGTGCTCTTAGTTAGCTACTTGCAGTTCGCAGTGTTGGTTCTTTGTCACTCAATGGCGGCATAGCCTTTAAATAGTACTAGTCGTTTCAACGGCATAATGCTGTGTGTGCCCAGAATTGTAACAAATTGCAGGTGGCGATACTTGTTCAAAGGATCACACACGCTCAGCCTGCCCATAGCATTCACACGGTGCAGATGGAGGTTTAAGATTAGTTAACTAATTATGGCACAAATGGCCCGATTAAACGACTCAAATGAGTTGAAACAGTTGAACAATTATATGGTCTTTAATTCAAAATGCATTTTGTTATGATTATGAGCTCCTAGACTCGGTGGGAAAATAAAGAATAAAAGGTTTCGTGGTGTCTACTAAAGCAGCAAAATCACAGAAACCCTTGATTTGTTCGAGAATTTGTGTGTAATAATTATTGTATTAAATTACCGACCAATTGCACTTGCGAACACAATTGCTAAACTATTTACACTAATAATTAACTTTCGACTATCGACGTGGGCAGAAAAAAACAATATACTACCGGAAGCTCAAGCTGGATTTCGGAAAACACGAAATTGCCAAGACCACATATTCACACTGGCAGGACTTATTCAAATGACATTACATAAACCAAAAAATAGCATAAAAACAGCACCCAAAAGACTATATGGACTTTTTATTGACTTTGCTAGAGCCTTTCCATCTATCCCTCATAACAAACTGTGGAAAAAACTAGAGAAAATAGGAGTCAGCTCAAAAATAATAAACACGCTGCAATACCTATACGCACAAGCGAACACAAAAATTAGGCTACGCAATGGACATAGTGATAAAATTGAAATCACAGAAGGACTACTACAAGGGGATCCACTATCACCACTGCTATTCTCATTGTATATAAGTGACATTGAAATGATTTTACAAAATTCAAAAATATCAGGAGTAGCAATTTCACCACTATTAATGATCCATATTCTGCTATTTGCTGATGATATGGTAGTCACATGCAGAACAGCTGGGGATCTAAAAAGAAAAATATTACTGCTTGAAAAATATTTTACGAGGCTTGGACTAGAACTAAACATCTCAAAAACAAACATAATTGTATTTAGAAGAGGCGGAAGGCTGGAAAATAATATGAAATTTTACTACAAAGGAGACGAAATTAAGCTTGTGAATGAGTATACATACTTAGGAGTAATTTTCACCACAACAGGGCTGTCTAAGAAACAGTTACAAAAAGCTAAACATAAAGGAAACGCGGCGAGTAATCAAGCAATGGCTACTATTCGCAAAGGAAATATTCAAAAATTCCACGACATATATACACTATTCGAGAGCACGGTAAAATCGACGGCAATGTACTGCTGCGCTATATGGGCACATCCGTTCCTTTCTGAAATGGAAACAATCCAAAACAAATTCTATCGGCAAATACTGCGAACCAACAGAATGCTACCCAGCTCTATTATAAGAACAGAAACAGGAAGGCAACCGTTAGCAATTAGTGTATGGGAACAAACATTTAATTTCATCCACCATACAATGGATCTGCAACCAACCAGATACTCTAAAATTATATTTGAAAAACTTCGAACCACAGCACAAAATGTAAATATGACGTCAAACGATAACTGGGTAAATCTTATATACAACAAACTACTAAAATATGGAATTGCTGACTGCATATATGCGGAAGCGGAGGAATTTATTAATAATAAAGAGATATATATCATGATAATTAAAGAAATAGAATACGAAGAGGACCAATATAATCTGAAATCATCAAAATACTATCCACACTACCAACTATACCCTGCATTCATGAATGTATCCGCTCCACATTTAAAATGGAAAGTCAACAAAAAGATAAATATATTCTTTACACAGCTAAGACTAGAGGAAATACATATCCAAGAGAAAAATATCCTAATAAAAGTACCAAAACAGAGTGAAGGAGAGAAATGCAAACTATGTAACGAAAATAAAATAGATGGAATAGTTCATTTACTTACAGACTGTACACAATTTGAAAAAACAAATACTAAACTGAGAAAGCTCGGATGGGAAGCTGACTATATAAGTAACCTGTCAAATCCTAACCTCACAGAACCTCACGAAATCTATAAAGTGATTACTGACGGCCTCAGACAAAGACAAAATATACTTAACTCTATTAACCTGACCAGAGATACAATTTCAGGTGTATGTGATGTGACTACACAACTGCTTAAGTACGTGCAATTTACGCTAGGTACAATTATACTTGTGGGGTGGTAGCAAACATTTATATCATTGTATTTAATATATATAAATACACCCTTTAAGTCAGCTTTCCTATCAAATCCAAATACGCCGGTTGTGGAGCAGAATAATGTCGCGCCTCTTCTAATGGACCAGAGCCTGGAAAAGCTGAATTGCAAGACAGTTGAATTTGATTTTGGTTGCTTATTTTACTTTCTTTCCAAAAGGTGAATACATGTATAATATTATTATGTTTGTATAAAGTGCAAGTAATGTATTTTTTGATGTGGTCATTAACTTAAAAATTTTGTAGATTAAAGCTGGTGTGAGAAATAATTTAAAAAATTAAAGCTTATTACTATAATCTTAAATTGGGAGTAATATTGGGTAATATTGCTATAAATTAAAGTTTAAAATGTGTTTTTGTTGTTTCAGTATCTACTTAGTGAATAGTTGAAGCATGGGCTTTCAGCACATCTTTCCTCGCGGTTTTGTACTAGCATTTGTCACACTTAAGTAGAAGTCCGCGGTGGACTGCACTTTTGTGGTGGTACTATCCAGATTTTGAAAACTGCTTTCCTAGAAACAAAATATTATCTTTACAATGTGATAATTAAATTTATACTGTGAAATTCAAGTACTTGTAGGTACACTTGTTATGTGAGAACCGTACCACAGCATTCGTATTTTGAGAGAAACGACGAACTTTTTGGAGCCTGGGAAGCGTTGGTAACAGTTTCTGCGGCTGCCGTTCCTTCATTAGCTTTAATTTCCATTTCGCATTCTGGCTTTTTTTACTGTTCACGATATTAATAATTTTGTTTTTTGAAATTTTAAAATCAACAGGCAAATGTCGGATTTAATTAAAGCGTTTGAGTTGTTCGGGAAAAAAATAACAGAGAAGTGGAAACCATACTGGATAAGTATAAAGCGAAGCATGAAGCAGATGTGAAGAAAGTCCACAGTAGAACCTGATTGAATACACCATTAAATTATTAGCCTCCGGAAGAACTTTAAATTAACGGAGTATGCCAATCATTCCCAGTGACAAACAAAATTAGGACAACTTAATTTTATCACCTGACATCTCGGCAAACCTCTTCACTTTTCCCCACGCACATTCAATTCCGTTAGTATGTACATCTATAAAATCGGGATTTACGAAATTTTCCTTATGGACGACTATTGAATGATCTGCAAATCCCAATGCTTGAGCAACACCTTTGTAGGACGAAAAGTCGTCAGTAAATAATATTGTCCCTTGAGCCACATACTTTCTAAGGAGGCGAAAAAGAGTTTTGCGTGTACGATTTTTGACTTGAACGATGAAACACTTCGATGTCCCTCTTTCAATCCCTCCAAATAGCCAGAAATTTCTTGGTTCTCGCCCTCGGTTGTATTTACGTTGAAACATGAAAGTCTCATTCACTTTAACTATTTTACCTGGCCCACCAATTTTTTCGGGATTTTTCATTGAATTTCTACATACCTGTTAACAAAGAAATAGGGAAAGTAATTACAAATTATCATAATTGTTCTTGTTCTAGACAGCTACACTACCCGTTATAAAAGGATACGGAAACATTGTTACGTTTACAAATAGCCATTAACTGATAATTTTACATACCTCGTTTATTCGTTTGTTCCATTTTGTGACAGTAGTAGAGGAAGCCTTTGCATTAAGCATGGTAAAGTCCACTTTTAAATGAAAAATCCAGTGAAGAAGAAGATCGAAATGCTGATATGTATTATTATTATTATTATGGGTTTTTATTTATAGTTGCCAATTTTAGAGTACATACACATAATTAGCAAAAAATTGCTTTACTTACTATGGAACAGTACAATGCATAATTTAGTATAGTGTTGAGCTAATGTAAAATTAGGCTTAATCAGCTAATATATTACATATTAGAGTAGTAACAACAAGAATAAAGTAATTTGTTTTTAGAAATAATGAAGGAGCCCGGCGACATATAGCAAAAGGAAAAGCATCGGAAAAGGATTGCTTCGATTGATTGTACTACATACTTATTTATGCTATATAATGTGTAAATTAAAGACAACGTAAAACTTTATTAAATTGTATTACACTCTTGATTATACTAATAATTATTATTTAAGAAGAAGCTTCTTTTTTACCTTCAAAAAACTTAGGTTGCTTCCCTCGAACCATGACCCCAATAAAGGGTTAAATTTTTTGGTTATCAAGTGAGCCTTAGAGGCACATTTCCACCTAAAGCCAGCTTTCGAAGCTCGATCAACGTTTTTTATGAAAAAACGATTCCCACATTCACAGGGTTTACCATTTTTATAATTGACCAACTTGAATTTTTTGAATAGTTGTAACGCTATTTCTTCAGAGCTAATAGATCTAATCATTTCAGTAAAACTCACGTTAGTGTTAGTCAAAAAATCAAAATAACCGTCCATCTCTACTTTTATAGTTAAGTAAATTAAATTAAAATTTTTATTGACCGCGGACCACTTTAAGAGATAATAATTGTAAATTATAAGTATTATTTAAGTACAGAGTAGCATGGGAAAAAGAAAAATTAGTTGGTGTTGACAGTTTGAAGTTTGAATTGAGTTTTTAGTTGCTGAGCTGCCGCAAAAAGTCTAGAGACGAATGGACTCAAAACGTTTGGTTGGTTGCCGCGAGTTGCGATTTGATTGGAGACTCTAGACTTGGGAACTGGAGACTCTGCTGCTGGCCGAAAGGCTGCATGTTTACCCTCAATGGCTTTCCATGCGATTTCTCGGTCGGCAGGAAGATTTAAATTCAACCAAAACCGAAAAACAAAACAGCAATCGAATCGTGTTTGCGAGGTTGTGAAGTAGAGCGAGGCAGAGCCTGCTTTTTTTGGAATGAAAAATTACAATAGTTGTTAAGTTCAAAGTTAAGCTCACAGGCTGATTTTTTGTAATTTCTGACTGTTAATTGTGCTTCTGTACAGTTACTAGTTGCTAGTGCTAGTGTAATTAAGTCATAAATTATTGTAGAATAGATAGGTTTCAGTTTTCTAGTGTCATTAATTAAATTGTGAAGCTAGTTTTGCTAGTTTTGCTGCAATCGGGATGTTTAGCTCAAACGTCTGAGACAAGAAACTTGACGTCGATGAAAGTGACTAAATAATAAAATTCTAACTTGGATGATATTCTGTTCAGTTTGTTCCAGTAGTTTAGTGTTTAAATATGAGCTTTACATGACAATTCTTAAATGTTTCGTTGTTAGTAGTTAAGATAGAAAAAATCGCTGTTTGCTATACACAAACTAAAACTGTGTGTGAAATTGAACTTAACGATCGTACTCAATTAGAATCCATGTCGTCAACTTTCAAAAAAACGTATAGAATTACCAATATTGGTTTTACTTTTGAAATGGACTTGGGCGTGTTCACCAATGATATGTAGTTAATTAACTTTTAAACTGCTGTATTTTACTATTAGATTATTAACAACTTTTAATTTTTTTTTCAAAGTCTACACAACCGTGAACACGATCTGAATTTTCTTAATATGATAGCTCAATTTCAACTTTCAACACATAAAATGCATGTGCCTTAATAATATAAACCAGTTGATTTTGTTTTTACAGATACGATATTATGGACGGGAAGAAAACAATCTTGACTACTTCTGACCATGAACTGCGAAGAATCCATGGCATTACGAAGCAACTCAAAATCCGAATTTCTAAACTAAATCCTATCATTAGCCCGAAAAGAAGTCAGCGTGAGTTACAGTTGCAACAAGAAGGCAAAAATAAAACAGAAATTTTAATACAGATACAAAAGAAAAATCAGGACGTTGATAATAATTGGTTCTGTCCAGAAAAAAATTGTGGCTATAAAGCTAATTTCAGGGGTAATCTCACCATGCACATGAGGATACATACTGGAGCTAAGCCGTACGTGTGTCAATTGTGCCCCTGTAAATTTCGACAGCATCCCCACTTAAGACGACACGAAACTATTCATCATCCAGCTAACGAAAATAATCAAATAGTACGACCATCGGAATTCATCTGTCAAGTGTGTCAGTTCCCAAGCAGCTCCCGCGGCAATTTAAAAATTCATATGCGGAAGCATTCCGACAGCAGACCATTCAAGTGTCCATTATGTGGCCATGCTACTAAACATAAAAGCAGCCTTAATGTCCACATAAGAACGCATACAAAGGAAAGACCCTACAAATGTAATCTCTGTTTCTACACTTGTACTCAAAGTACTCATTTAATTCGGCACATTCGGACCCATACAAAGGAAACTCCAATTAGTTGTGAACAACCTGGATGTATCTATGCTGCAATGCTGCAATCTCAAAGACACAAATGAAAATGCACTTATTCCAGAAACATGGATGCGGGATTCGTGAGAAAAAATACAAGTGTGAGCTTTGCCCTGAAAGCAGGGCGTTTCACACTCGTGAACAATTAAACCATCACGCTTTTTGCCATACAAAGCTGAAACCACATCAATGTCAATGGTGCCCCAAAAAATATTCAAGAAAATGGGTCAAAGTTAAGCATGAAAAAACATGCGCAGTTCGTCCTTCATAGGTTATGTTGGTTTTATTCTTTGAGGTTTTATTTGTAATGAACTTTTAAATAGTTTATGAAATCAATAGAGTTATCGAGTGGGTATGGATGGAGAAGTATTTTAAAAGATATCCATTTAAATACATATTTTAAACATTATTCAGAATCTACTTGTACACATATTTTTTTAAAATACCTAATGCGTTTTGAATTAGGTATAAAAGCTACAACTTAATAAATGACTAAATACTGGCATTCTCAAATTTAAAAAAAATTGCATAGGAATTTAATTTTTGATAAGTTTTATTTTCTGATGTAATAAATTTTACACTTTCGATTTTAACTAAGCTTCTGATTTAGCAGGCTGTGCAACTTTACCTATTGGGAGGGACTTTTAGTCTTTGCTAAATTGTTTTAATGTTTGCTTTAATTTGCACTTAAAGTTTTTGCAGTGTTTAAATTGAGCGAAGCCAGGTGAAAAGCCTACGACTTATGTATATTTAGCGGGTTTTTAAAATAATATTCCTAAAAGTTAATGTAACTGCAAATTAAAATATAAATTACTGACTCACCCACCCTGCAGATGAAATCATTTATGGATAAGCCCTAAATAGGGGCTCACCGGCGTGTTGTTTTGTACAAGTATGTCATCACGCATGTAGGTACATTGTATAACGAAAGAGAAGTGAACTCAAAAATCCGGCGCTTCGCGCCGGATTTGTCGACCGGGGGCCCGAAGTAGATGCTGAGCTTACAGCGAATAATTGCTTTAGTAAAGGAGTAGAACCCTAGTGTTGCAACGCTGAAACTACGACAGCGCCTAACTCCACTTTAGCTTCTACTTGAATTTATAATTTGATTAAGTCGTAACAAATAACTTTGGGATTATTCAAATAATAATAATTGGATAAAGTCATTTATAAACGATCCGTGTATGTATAATTGCAACATCCTGCGTTCAAAGTATCTGTTTACCTAATTCGTGAACAAATTCAGAGCAGATCCCTGAAATAGTGGTATTTAGATGACACCATATATGGAAGATCCCAGCATGAATACTGGAAGCATTCCATAATATGGGTACCTGTTTACTTGATTTTAAAACTTATGACAGCCGGGGTACTTAAAATAGTAATATTTAAGCAACGCCATCTATGAACGATCTCCCTATGAATACTAGTAAAATCATATGTTGAGGACAAACGCACACCTAATTTCCGAACTAATTACAGTGGGGATCCCTAAAACAGTAAAATTTGAATGACGTCATTTACGGACGATCGCTGTACGTAAGCTTCAAAAATTTATTGTTAAGGATATAGGTTAACTTAATTTTCGAACTAAAAGCATGAAAATCTCTTAAATGGTAAAATTTGTGCGACGCCCTTTATAGACAAACCCTGCATGCGTGGTAGTAAAATCTTATGCTAAGGATATATGTCAACCTTATTTCTAACCTTATGACAGTGGGGATTTCTGAAATAGTAAAATTTATATGACGTCATTTATGGACGATCCCTGCATGCATACTAGTAAAATCCTATGTTGAGGTTATATGTCAACCTGATTTTCGAGCTAATGACAGTGGGGGGCACTAAAATCGTTAAATTTGTATGACGTCATTCAGGGACGAATCCTGTAAACCTAATAGTAAAATCCTATGTTAGAGATACATGTCAACCTTATTCCTGAAATAATGACAGTAGGGATCCCTAAAATGGTAAAATTTGTGTTACGTAATTTTAATTTTTGAACTAATGACAGTCGAAGTCCCTAAAATGCTAAAATTTGTATGACGTCCTTTACGGACGATCTCTGCATGCACACTAGTAAAATCCTATGTTAAGGATACATGTCAACCTAATTTTTGAACTTTTGACAGTGGGGATCCCTAAAATGGTAAAATTTGTATGACGTAATTTATGGGCCATCCCTGCATGCATACTAGTGAAATTCTATGCTAAGGATATATTTTATGCTAATTTTTAAACTTATAACAGCGGGGGTCCCTAAAATTGTAACATTTGTTTGACGTAATTTATGGACGATCCCTGCATCCCTACTAGTAAAATCCTATGTTAATCGGAAGTTTTCTATGGTACGAATATCCACTGAATGTCAGGTATATGGAACGTGCGGCGCATGTACCTACCTACTTAGCTTCAGTGGCAAGTATTGAAATTGAAATGCATGTAAAGTCTTGCCAAAGACCCGTTTTTCCTGCATGCATTTTAATGCAAAAAAGTTGGTTCATTATATCGTTAATTGTGAGAAACTGGTAAAGTCGTTTAATTCCAAAAACAATAGGGTTCTATTCCATCGCATTCACCATCATTTAAAATTTATTTGAAAAAATTAAATTGAAAACTGTGACCTGTGGAGCACGACAAAAAATCACACATCGACAGACAGACAGACGGACGGACATAGCCATTCCTATAGATGCTCAGCATCTAAAAATACAATGGTATAACTGAATGTAGGGTACTGTAGTGTAGTGTACAGTTCATTTCCATTCCTAGTAGTATTCATTCAAGTCCCCTTTATCCGTTAAGGACTTCAGGGCCATGCACAAAAACTGAACCTTTTATATGAGTGCGAGGAAGGGGGGGGGGGAGGGTTAGGGCCTATTTAAAATTATTGCCATCTAATTTTACAGTGTTAATGTCAATCACGTTTAAACGATGTTTAATTTCATGAGATGACATAGGGGTGGGGGCTGAGAGACATTTAGGGAATTCCTGTGACGGTATTTATGGCTGATCCCTTTAACAACAAAAAAACAGCTGCCACTGAAGCATAGCAGCAGAAGCGCAATGTGTGCATTACATTGTAGGACTAAACCTTTTTCTGCTTCCTTGCCTTCAAATATTAGCCTTTTATATTTTCTACTTTTAAGAGTACCAGTATCGCAGAATTATTTCATTTCAATTATTTCAACGAATTTCATTTTAAATCTTCTCTTTTTCAAACCAAACACTAATTAACCATGTAGCTTATGTGTTACTATACAAGCACCGTAAGCAGTTAATTACTTTTATCAAAAGTGAACTTTTATTTCTAATAAATTTGGAAGAAATTGAAATTCATGAAAAGAGGGCGCGCATTTCCAATTCAGAATTAGAACCCCAACAAAATGCAGCACATTCTAAGCCACAAGTCTGAATTTAAAATTAGAATTTTTCAATTATTTTTTTTTGTTTTATTTTTAAGTTATTTATTAATTGAAATCAAAAACCTAAGTAAAAGCAAAATTTTTTGAAAATGTGAAATAGTTAAACAATAATTTTCCTGGTAGATGGTGAGTCTCAATTTAAATAATAAAGTTAAAATTTAGCAGTTTCAAAAACAAGGAACATTTCTAAATTTTAAGAATTAAAATACAATAATTTAACTACAATGTATGTGTGTATTATTAACCTTTAAGTTAGATTGATTTCAAAGCCTAATAACTGCTAACACGATCGAGATTTATCTGTGAAGTGTGTCAGTTCCCAAGCAGCTCCCGTGGCAACTTAAAAATTCACATGCGAAAGCATTCCGACAGCAGACCATTTAAGTGTCCATTCTGTGACCATGCTACTAAACATAAAAGCAGCCTTAATGCCCACATAAGAACACATACAAAGGAAAAACCCTACCAGTGTAATCTCTGTTCTTATACACAAGGTACTCATTTAATGCAACATATTCGGACTCACACCAAAGAAACCCCAGTTAATTGTGAGCAGTCTGGATGTGACTATGCTACAAGCACAATGAGACAATTAAAAATTCACTTATTTAAGAAACATGGGATCAGGATCGGGGTACCACGTGCGAAAAAACACAAGTGCCAGCTATGCTCAGAAACAAAGGCGTTTCACACTCGTGAGCAATTAAATAATCATACTTTTCGACATGCAGGGCTCAAACTGCATCAATGTCAATGGTGCTCTAAAAAATATTCCACAAAAAGTGTCAAAGTCAGTCATGAAAAAACATGTGCAGTTCGTCCTCCTTAGGTCACGTTTTTTTCAAGCTTTATTCGTAATGAATATTTAAATAGTTTATTATATGGAATAGGCATAGTAAATTATGTATTTTAATAATAATTGATTTAATTAAATATTTTACGCATTAAACGAAATGCACGTTGTACAATAATTAAATTTTTTCTAAATATCTTATGCATATTGATTTATGTATCAAAGTCACAATTTTTTAAATTATACTATAAATACTGACACAAGGTTTTGAGAAATATGTATTCTTTGATAAGTATTACTTTTTAACGTAATTAACTTTAAAAATTTTTCATTTTGTAACTAATGAAATCATTCTACAGGGTTAGCTGTTCGGAGATGTAACAGTGATTTAAGTAACCCTAATAGAGCTCAAAAGAGCAAAATATTCTATTTACACGTTTTTTTAAAAAGTGTAAAATATTCTATTTACCTGTTTTTCGAAAGTGCAAAATGTTCTATTTACACATGTTTGAAAAGTCCAAAATTTTCTATTTACACGTTTTTGTAAATTGTAAACTGTTCTTATTATATGTTTTTGAAAACTGCAAAATGTTCTATTTACATGTTTTCGAAAAGTCGCAAAATGTTCTAATTCCATGTTTTTGAAAAAGTGCGATAGGATAGAATGATTTAAGCCGTGCACTGGACTGGACTTACGACAGAATGACTCTTCACCTACAATGTAATATGTTTAACATGTGGCAATACAAAAATAGTATTAAATTTCAAAAATTTAACGGCAACACCCCCACTTAAGACGACACGTAAACATTCATCATCCTACTTACGGCAAACGTTCAACAGTACCATCGACATTCATGTCTGAAGTATGTCAGTTCCCAAGCAGCTCACGCGGCAATTTAAAAATCCACATGCGAAAACATTCAGACAGCAGACCATTTAAGTGTCCCTTCTGTGAGTATGCCACAAAACATCGAAGTAGCCTCAATGCCCACATAAGAACTCATACAAATGAAAACCCTATAAATGCAATCTCTGCTTTCATACTTGTAGACAAAATACTCACTTAATTCAACACATCCGGACCCATACAAAGGAAACTCCTATTAAGTGTGAGGAGTCTGAATGTGCCTATGCTACAAGTACAAAGCGACAACTGAAATTTCACCTACTCCGAAAACATGGGTGCGGGGTACCACGTGAGAAGAAATGCCATCGCTAAAAACTAAATTATTTTAAAAGTTACTGATTGAAACACATAAGCTACATACAAATAAAATAAACGCAATTCACGTTGTACACATGCTCAATTCTTTTTAATGCGCATTGAATTGAGTATGAAAGTCACAATTTATTAAATTACTAAAATCCTGACGACATAATTCTCTGCTTAAAATAAAATTTTAAAATAATAAATTATTTTTCTATTTCTTTTTATTTGTAATGCATTTAATTTTACACTTTCGATTTCGGTCTCGATTCTGATTTAGCACGCTCCGTATGGATTTACGTAATGGGCGGGATTTTCGTTTTTTGAATTGCTTCTGATTATTTTGAGGTGTTACCTTCGCTAAATGCAGTGCTTCTTCTTGCAATTGGTCAGTTTCTGTTTTATTCTTACAAATTACATTTTCAATACTGTGCTTAGCATCACTGGCAAACAGCCGTTGAATTTCTTCATCAAAGTCTAAAAGTGTAGTAGGTCCTTGAGGTGCTTGAACAATGGGCTGGCGCCAAACTACTTGGTATGAAATACTTCCATCGGGATTTACTCTACGACCTACAATTTCGTACATTTTGTCGTTTTCTAGAGCTTTTGCAAATTTACTTGGGTTACTTAATAATGTGCTTGAATTCCTATCCGTCGACTCAGTTTGAAATGCATTATTTACACTAGTTTCCGTAGACGTGCTTTGTTCACTTAAAGGGCTGATAGATTGAGCATTATTTGTGCCTACAGTTTTTGAATTATTCAAACTTAGCGGGTTCAACACTAGGTCAGGTGGGTAACCAGGGCTACCAAATAAAGCAGTCGAAATTAAACTGCTTTGAAACTGGGCCATTAAAATCGCATCTTCGTCAAATAAATTACACTGTACTGCAGCATCCCTACCGGAACCGGAACAGGAACTGTCACCACTACTGACTGTACTATTATTAGAACTTAGCAGTTTTGTCACCGGCACACGCGCACTGTTTAGCTTGCGCTTGCTAGAAATAGGGGTGAGGCGCTGTTGTAGTTTTAACTGTCGAATAGAATTAACAGTAGCGCGAGATTTTGGGCCCAGCTGCCTAATCGCTGTTTCTGTCTTCGACTTGACAATTGTAGCTGAAGTTGTTGGTGTAACTAATATTTTACTAACAAGTTTATTTCTAATCACCTTGTCCTTTGAATTGAGCTTATTCCAAGCATTGACTTTCGCGCTAGTGCGCACAGCAGTCACGTGCACTAGCTCCCTTTCTCGCATGTGATCTCTTACATGAATAATTAGCTTAGCCCGCTCAAGGAAACTTTTACCACAGAATGCACACGAGAAAGGCGAGAGTGTAGAATTAGTTACTCTGCGAACCGCTGTCTTTTGAATTTTATTTTTTCGCGCCTTCAAAGTAGTTTGATTTGGCTTATGATAATTATGAGCGGAGCCCTGACTGTTGTGAACTTGTTGCATGTGCTTCTTTAATAGTTGGTTTAGGCGGGAGCTCCAGCCACAAACGGGGCATTTAAATGGTCCCTTAGTGCGTTTGTCAGTTTCATTGCAGTGTGTGGAGACAGTATGACTTTGTAGAAGGTCCGCTTGATAGCAGTTGAATTTACAACCTGAGACTGGACATACGAATATTCTTCCTTTAGAATGTATGAGTAGATGGTCAATTAGCTGATCTTGCAATTTATACTTTCTACTGCAGACTTTGCACTTGTACGGATTTGCACTGTCTTCACTGTCATTATTAGCATCACTGCAGTACACTTCTTCCCCGTTTGAATTAAATCTCAATTTTGCCAATTTAATTACGACTTGGTCTGTCACCCCATGTAGGCGGAGGAGTTCACTGATTTCAGAGACGCCTGATTTTGAATCAACACTTTCCCGCCTTAAATTTTGCTTTACTAAAGCGTGTGGATTTTGGAAATTGCATGGTGCAGAATGCCGATCAACTGATATTACAAGTTGCTTTGATATTCCGTATTTTCGAAGAAGTGACGATTCTTCTTTAGCTTCTCGCTCCGATCCACCTGTATTTTGTTGAGGATCTAATTCTAAATTGGAGCTGCTGCTGTCGTTTTGAATTTCAATTTCTTCCATATTTACTGAAAATGCAGGTTCACTTTCCATGATAACTTTCTACAGTAGTTGTAGTGACACATAAACTTAACAGTTGATTAGCGTTCAAAAAGTTCTATCTGCACGATAGAATTTAGAATATTGGAGGAACTAAAATCAACAGCTGCTCTTGTGTGTGAGTTTGACTGGACAGAATGATCACACCAAAACCTTCTGTTGGAACTTGGCCTGCAATTTAAAAAAAAACCACACTTTAAGGCTATTTAAATATTTAAAAAATACATAATTTTGTTTCAAATATACCTGAGTCTGGCGGCAAATGTTTACGACAATTTTTTTTTTGAATAAACAAAAATTAAAACTACAAACAAATTAAAAATATGTAATTAGTTAATAAATTAATTCGATAAAGTGTGTACGCTTACAAGAGTATACGAATTTAAAAAATTATTATTACAGTTGCCTTTGCACACTTTATATTGCTTAACAGCCAGTTTAGTAATCGAAAATTTTGTAGAACGAATAGTTATTTCAGTGGCTACACATTTGACACCGAGAGGATTGAAAAAGGAGAGATTTAAAATAAAATTCGTGGAAACTATTCGACTGTTGTGCAGCTGGTGTTGGTAGTGTAGTGTGATATAGTGATATAGGTACTCTTAAAAATAGGAAATAAAATAGGCCTATGCCTATAAACAAAGTAGGAGCAGTGGCAAAAGGTTGAGTCGTACAATGCAATGCACACATTATTGTGTTTGTGCTTTACTTTCATCGCAGTTGTTGATAGGAGCTGTCATAAATAACGTCACAGAAATTCTCTAAACGACTGAGCACCCACCCTGGTCATCTAATCAAGCTAAGCGCGAAAGTAATTACAAGATTTTAAATTAAATAATTAGTAATACCATCGAGTGGTTTCATACCTTCCCCCTCCCTTCCTTTAATATTTTATTCAGTTTCTGTGCGTGGCCCTTAAGTCCTATTTGAATGAAGGGGAATGAATACTACTGAGAATTGAGAATGAACCCTTACGACCGTGCCTTTGGTTTCAGTTCTATTGAATAGTTGTGCTCAATGCTACGGTTCTACTCCGTCCTACAATTTACATGCGAGAAGACATAAACATACCTGTGAGCCTCTATTTAGGGATCATCCATAAATAAAGTCACAAATAGGTTGGGTAAAACAAATTTTGTATTGACGACATACTGTGCGAAAGATGACCGTTAACGCAATGCTTATTTGATGACATGAGAGTGGGTGGGTTCTAAAAAAAGTGATAATTTGTGTGACATCATTTATAGACCAACCCTCATTTATGAGTGCTTTTGAATGCATACACTCGAATAGTGCATACCTACAGTATAGTATAGAGTTGGTCCATGATTTTATTATCAAAAGGGGATTGTTGTGATCGAAGCAGGTAAAAATGGAAACCTTTTTAGTTCCACCTATTTACATATCTGTCTGAAAATAGGTAAAGGGCAGTAAGCCCCTTCAGGGCCGGATAATGTGGCCGGCCAGTGCAGGCAGCCCCCGCTGCCTGAATTAAAAAAAAACAAACATGTAAACGGTACATTTTTCAGTTTTCGAAAACATTTAAAAAGAATATTTGGGCTTGTTAAATAGGTACATACCGTCCAAATAAATGTTTTACACATTTTAAAAACATAGAAACAATTTTGTTTACACATTTCAAAAAGATATAAATAACTCATTTTGCACCTTTCTCAAAACATCTAAATGAAACATTTTGCAGTTTTCAAAAACATGTAAAAGGAATATTTGGATTTTTTTAAATAACATGCAAATAAATGTTTCTACACATTTTAAAAACATTGAAACATTTTTGTTTACACATTTCAAAAAGATATAAATAACTCATTTTGCACCTTTCTCAAAACATCTAAATGAAACATTTTGCAGTTTTCAAAAACATGTAAAAGGAATATTTGGATTTTTTTAAATAACATGCAAATAAATGTTTCTACACATTTTAAAAACATTAAAACATTTTTGTTTACACATTTCAAAAAGATATAAATAACTCATTTTGCACCTTTCTCAAAACATCTAAATGAAACATTTTGCAGTTTTCAAAAACATGTAAAAGGAATATTTGGATTTTTTTAAATAACATGCAAATAAATGTTTTTACACATTTTAAAAACATTGAAACAATTTTGTTTACACATTTCAAAAGATAGAAATAACTCATTTTGCACTTTTCTCAAAACATCTAAATGAAACATTTTGCAGTTTTCAAAAACATGTAAAAGGAATATTTGGATTTTTTTAAATAACATGCAAATAAATGTTTCTACACATTTTAAAAACATTGAAACATTTTTGTTTACACATTTCAAAAAGATATAAATAACTCATTTTGCACCTTTCTCAAAACATCTAAATGAAACATTTTGCAGTTTTCAAAAACATGTAAAAGAAATATTTGGATTTTTTTTAAATAACATGCAAATAAATGTTTTTACACATTTTAAAAACATTGAAACATTTTTGTTTACACATTTCAAAAAGATATAAATAACTCATTTTGCACCTTTCTCAAAACATCTAAATGAAACATTTTGCAGTTTTCAAAAACATGTAAAAGGAATATTTGGATTTTTTTAAATAACATGCAAATAAATGTTTCTACACATTTTAAAAACATTGAAACATTTTTGTTTACACATTTCAAAAAGATATAAATAACTCATTTTGCACCTTTCTCAAAACATCTAAATGAAACATTTTGCAGTTTTCAAAAACATGTAAAGGGAATATTTGGATTTTTTTAAATAACATGCAAATAAATGTTTCTACACATTTTAAAAACATTGAAACATTTTTGTTTACACATTTCAAAAAGATATAAATAACTCATTTTGCACCTTTCTCAAAACATCTAAATGAAACATTTTGCAGTTTTCAAAAACATGTAAAAGGAATATTTGGATTTTTTTAAATAACATGCAAATAAATGTTTCTACACATTTTAAGAACATTGAAACATTTTTGTTTACACATTTCAAAAAGATATAAATAACTCATTTTGCACCTTTCTCAAAACATCTAAATGAAACATTTTGCAGTTTTCAAAAACATGTAAAAGGAATATTTGGATTTTTTTTAATAACATGCAAATAAATGTTTTGACACATTTCCAAAACATGGAAATAATTATGTTTACAAATTTTAAATAGCATGCAAATAAATTTGTTTACACAGTTCCAAAACATGTAAATAAAACATATTTCACTTTTCTAAAACAAGTAAATACAATAATTTTGCTTTACCAAAAAAGAACTATCAATACAATCAAAATGGTGGTATTGTATGAAAACACTTTGCTGCCTATAACAATTCCTTTATCCGGCCCTGAGCCCAGCCTTGTGACTAGTACCAGTAGTAAGATTAGGTTTAAATTCTGTGTTCACTACTGAACATGGCTTCAAGGATAACTTGATGATGCTGTCCTTACAGGCAGTGGGAGTTACTGCTGAAATAATTTTATTCGTATCCTTCCTCTGGACGTTTTGCTTTTTGAGAGATAATGCGTTTCATTTTAATTTTTGTTCTAAATACTTGTTTTGCTCTCGAATAGGTTCAGGCTATTGCTCAACTATATAACGCTTCAGATTTCTCGTTTTTTACATTTATACGTCACTGTTTTCGAACAGTTTGGCCGTGACCTCCACTTTTGTTTTTGTAGCGGTTGCTTTAAGAGTTAATTATACTTGTTCCCAAAATTACAGTGTAAGGCAACATAATTGATATATTGGGAAACATTTAAATAGTATAATATATGTTCCAGTTACATGTTTTTAAAATGTGTAAAATCCTCCGGTTACATGTTTTTATAAGGAGTAAAATGTTCTATTTTCTTGTTTTTGAAAATTGTAAAATGTTCCATTTACATGTTTTTGAAAAGTGTAAAATGTTCCATTTACATGTTTTTGATTAGTGTAAAATGTTCCATTTACATGTTTTTGAAAATTCTAAAATGTTCCATTTACATGTTTTTGAAAAGTGTAAAATGTTTCATTTACATGTTTTTGAAAATTGTAAAATGTTCCATTTACAGGTTTTTGAAAAGTGTAAAATGTTCCAGTTACATGTTTTTATAAAGTGTAAAATGTTCTATTTACATGTTTTTGAAAAGTGTAAAATGTTCCAGTTACATGTTTTTATAAAGTGTAAAATGTTCTATTTACATGTTTTTGAAAAGTGTAAAATGTTTCATTTACATGTTTTTGAAAATTGTAAAATGTTCCATTTACAGGTTTTTGAAAAGTGTATAATGTTTCATTTATATGTTTTTGAAAAGTGTAAAATGTTTTATTTAAATAATTCAATAAGCGTCAAATATTAGGTACTATTCAAACTATTACGGTAATTTAAAATTTAAATTGTTTAATTTGCTGGTATTTCAGAAACAAGCCGATGCAGATCTAATCAGTAGTGTTGAAACAATACCCTCAATTTTAAATTCTGCTTGGAATTTTAAAATCAGTACTCACATGTCAGTACTCAACCCAGTAAATATTACACAAATATAAGGTGCCATGTACACGTTTGTTGTGACTTGCAGTTATTTAACACTCCGCTCGTCTCCTTGAGAAAATACAAAGCACGGATTCGGAATTGCACTTATAGCCTCGGTTTCCTTGGCTTTCAAACTGGGTTAAATCTATATTGTGCCCTTTCTAAGTAGGGAATTAGTTTACATTTATTCAAAACAGCTTTTAGATAAAGGACTTGTTTTCTACTGTGTAGAATCTACCGAGGTAAGAAGTACTTTGCGCTCCTACTTGACAAGGCCTACTGACGTCCGCAGCTTTCAGCCATGAAGCATTCAAGTATGGAATTTTTGCCAAATCAAAAAGGGTTTTGCAAATTCAATTTGTACTCAAAATTGTGGAAGATGTCGTCAATTTTGGGCTTACGTTTTAATCAACAAAATAATTATATCAAATAATTACAATTTGTTTTACAATTTTTACAATTTTACAATTTCAAAAAAATGTATTTGTCAACTAGGAAATAAATTTAAATAAATACATGACTAATATAGTTTGGACGGTCAAAACCTAGTCACATTAATTTTTGAAAAGAAGTATAGAGCGGAAGGGTGATACCCATTTTTTTTAGACACTTTGAATTGTTGAATTTGAAAATGCAGATTTTTAAATTTGCAATATATTTGATTGTTGTATTGTCTATGACAATTATTCGACTAATTCGTGAAACTTGCTTCAATCTGAAGCAAATACGATTTTACAAAATTCAACTAAAATATAAAATCTTAATGATGGAAACCATTCCTGTGAACAGATTTATCCATTTTGCTAATCAAACACTGCCGTCTTACACAGGCTCCAACATATTTGCGTTTAACCGCCAAAGCGGCCTTCTTAAACATCTTAAGCTTCATCAAAAAATTCAATGGATTTTTGGGTTTTGCTTTGTCATTATCCGACTAGTATTGTGCGTTGTAGGGCTGACGGAAAGAAGGATTCTATCGATTCAATAGATGCAACATGTCAACAATTGATATATCATAACCTGATTTCCCTAGCTATGATCTTTATGTACGTCAATTCCTTAATCATGGGAGTTGCCTTGCTCAGAAAGGGGGGGGGGAGCTTGCCATCCTTTTTAATTGGGCACTCGGATTGGACAAGGAGTGTGTGGAAGGCGAAGGCTTAGCTTCAGATTCAGTGTTTAACACAGAACATGGTTTCAAGGAGTACCTCATGATGCTGTGATTACTCGCAGTAGGCGTGGCTGCTGAAATAATTTTATTCGTGTCTTTAGTCGTGACGTTTTGATTTGGGAAATATTAAACAGTTGATTTTAATTCTAGTTCATGCTTATTAGTATTTGGATTAGCATTTAAGATCTAATAACTATAACTACAGCAAAAATTGCCAGAAATATTAAACATATGGAAAATAAAGTTGATGATTTAACTAGCACTACTACTAAAAGTGAAAGTGTTATAAATATATTGATTGGGAACATTGCCGGAAACATTGCTTTTATCCAAATTATTTTAAAAACAATCAAATAAGTCAAGATAATTAGTTACTCCAATTATTTTCGTCGGTAAATGGATAACTTCGTCGTCAGTAACATTTTATGCATATGTCAGTTTTGTATGTTTGATTGGCCTGATAAAATGCACATATTGTATTTATTATAACAGAGCTTCATGCCTAACTTAAATTATTTCAAAATTGTATGATCTCATTCCTTTTTAAAAGCAGTATAAACATCTGCTTTCAACGAATTTTGATTTAATTGACTCAAATCCAGCCCAATTAAGTTACAAGTAATCTAGTAAATTATTACATTTAGCATATGCCATAAAAATCCACCATGAATTAAACTCACATTTACATAATTATTCATGAATAGGCACCATGCTTATACCTCAGAACTCCAGTTTCCAAACCGTGATGTTGCCACGTACAACGTAGTTTAAGGACAAGGTCAAAATGCACCTTTGCTGGTTGGCACTATATGTATGTCAAATGTTTATTCCAATATTCCTAAATTTGTAATTGTAAGTGATTGCGTCATAAAATAGTTCCAAAAATATATAATGTATTCCTTGGTTGTTATTTGTAAGTTTTAGAGTAAATCAAGTACAATGGACAATTTTTATTTACAAAATTAAAACTTCGCATGACAAATGTTGCCTTTTGCAAGGTTTTCAATAATCTAAAAAGTGGAAAAATAGTGAATCCTAATAATTACCTCCATTAGTACTTACAATAAAGCTTGAAAAAATTAATATGATTTAGAAACATTTTCCTAGAATCACACTGTCAGTATTGTAAGCCACACATCCGGTTTCATTAAATAAATTTAAAATGCTGCATGTCAGAGACGTATCTAGGGGAAATCAACTAGGAAGTTACACACCCGAAAGCTAAACATCTAAATTTAATATGAAAAATAGGTTCAAATAGTTAAAGCACAGGGGAATTTAAAAAAAATTGAACATCATGATTTTAATATATGAAATTACGGACATTTGAAAAAAAAATAAAAATAGAAAGTATTTTTCAAAAATATGTTTAATCGAAAATTGTACGCATTTAAAAAAAGATTTAATTAGATAATTTTTTAAACTTCAAAAAGCATGTAAGTAGAATATTTTTTAGTTTTCAAAATCATGTAAATAGAAAATTCTGAACTTTTTTGATACAATATAGCATAAATATTATTATTTTAAAGGCATCTTCCTCATTTAGATTGTTTTAAAAATACAACTTATTTTAATTCTAGCTTTAAGGTAAATTGGATTTTAGCAATTTTTACTTTATCCGTATTATTTGTATGCTGCACCACATAATTACATTATTTCTAGACCCGCCCCTGTGCTGCATATTGTAATAATGAATTAATTTAAATAAAAATTCTAACATACTAACAATAACACTGCATTTTTATTAGAATTATTGTTAAATTGTGCCTAACTGCGAAGTAAAAAGGACTGAGCAATCTTTAAATGTAAGCTACTTAAATATTTTTGAGCTACGTCAGGGTGTATAAAAAGAGCGATCAAATTTATTGCAGTCATTCCACTGATCACTTTAACTTGGCTAGCAGTATCTTGTGAGCTTCACAGAAAAACGTTTTAAGAAAGAACTAAAAATATGCGCACATTTTTTGTTGCAATTTTTGCACTGGGTGCAACAGTGTACCAAACTGAAGCTCATGCAGCTCATCGTGGAGAAAAACACAGTAAGTAAAACACATTAATTTACGCACTAAAAATTTTATTAAAAAAGTTTAACTTTTAATAATTTTGTATTATTAAATAAATTATTACAAATCCAACAGCTCATCATCATTCTCATGGAAGCAGTGGTAGCATCTCCAAATCTGAAGAGGCGCATGTGCATGAAGCGGCTGAATTTTTGCTAGTTGGTCAAGTTGGAAATAAACAGTTTTACACTGCGCATGTTCATGTACGTAATAATCTATGTTAAAATTAGTTAATCCATAATTTTCACAATAACAATATGTAAATACGGATGCATTTTTGAAAATTCAATATCAACTTGTTTAGACAAACTGGTTGGAAGCTCTTGAGTTTTGTTACGTCAATGGAATGAACTTGGCTTCGATCGAAACCGCGTTGGAAATGCAAACTGTTGCTGAGGCACTGAGTAATAACAGCGTTAGTCACGACCATGGAACTACTGCAGAAAGTAGAGGAAATTTTGTAGGTGATCATTTTATAAATTGTCGCTTTAAAAATTCTACAAAAAAATTTAATTTGATTATTATTCTACCTATACAGACTACGACCATGAATTCTACTGGACTTCAGGAAATGATATTGCAGAGAAAGGCCAATTCAGATGGTTCACATTCAAGGAAAATGCAGTCCGATCTGAAATCCATACTTTTTCAAGCGGACATAATTTAAAGGCGAAATGCGTTCAGCTACATCATCTTAACGGCGGGTCTTTGTACGTCGCAAACTGTGAAGAAAAAAAGGACGACCTTCCACTTTGTCAAGATATTTCAGGCGTAGATCGTTCCGGAAGTATTCCAGTTTTCCCAAAAAGAAACAACGAGAACAGTAGAGGAGATAGCAGTGCTGATTCTGACTCGAGTTCAAATGAAAGTCACGGCCACGGCCTTCATTCTCACTCGGTAGAATCTGGATCTAACTCTATTGAAGGGCATGCCCATTGAAATGCTTTAGACTTTAGACGCATTGAAACACATAACTACATATTTCTGCTTAAGAATTTAATTTCGTGTGTAGTTTAAAATGTGGGGCAATTGATGAATCTAAAATAAAATAATTAAAATGATTCTTGTCCAATTTACATTCGTCATGTGTTTAATCACAATATTTCCATATAATTAGTTATTAATTTACGAATTCAAGCTAAAAGCTATAGTACATGCATACAGACGGCACACATACTTTCTGTACGGTTACAGTGTGTATCAGGCCCATTAGCTCAGTTGGTTAGAGCGCCGTGCTAATAACGCAGATGTCGCGGGGAGAAACACTAAATGAAACCGCGCAAGGAGACCTGGTCGATATTTCACATGTGAACGAAATATTTTTTTTCTAGTGCCACATACCTCTTATAGTAAGGATCCTCGGTTTTAGTGGAATACATGCATATGGTATCCTGTAATACCCGGGTAAACCTCCAACCTTTTTTTATTTTTTAAAACAACGCATGGTCAAAATATGAACATTTTTGTTATCGCATATTTTTTTTATGGCCGTTTAGCACACACTTGATTTTTTTGAAATTTTAACTCTTAAAAAATCACAAATACCCGGGTTTTTGGCTATGCTTAAGTGTTACAGCTTGTTTTTTTTTTCTCCGGACGCCTTCTCAACTCTACTTTCGTTTATATCTCAAAAAATAGGGAAAAAAATTAGCTATATTGCTGTCTTGGAAATTTTGCAGAGCGGAGAAGGCGTACGAAGTTACAAACGATTAGATTTTAATTAATAATTAGGATTAAAGTTGTCGCTGTTGCCACGTTCCCCATTAGTTTTAACTTCCCCTATGTGAAAGTTTAAACTCAAGCAACGGAACGGCAACAACCACGGCAGAACCATAGAAATCAACTGCCACAGTGGGCTAGGTGTTAAACATGCGGACGGTTTTCCCGGTACTCAGAGTTCGAATCCCATTGGTGGAAAAAAGTTTACGCACTTTTTATCATTTCTTATGCAACTAGACTACATAATATCATGATAGATGGAAAGCTCTGTCCAAACTCTATCGTTAAAGCTATACATTATATTTTTTTTCTACAATTTTGGCGCAGCGTTGCACTGCGTGTTACCATCTAGTATTAGTCCGGGTTGGATCTTCTCAAGAGCCAGTTGTTTTTTGCCCTCTTTTTACACCCACCCTTATTTGAAGTATTAAATCTTTCAACTTCAAATAGTGTTTTAAACTACTGTAAAAGTATTGTTGTATATAAATTACTAATAATGCCGTAATTTACCTAATACAATATTTTTCCACTTTAGTATTTGGAAATTTGAAACCCAACGTTTCCCTATTGTAGACAGAGTTTTTTTTTGCGGTAAGCCGAAAACTTGAAAAAATTTACAACTTCGTACTTGTAGTATTGTATACTACTTTAGGCACACTAGATATTACTGTCAAAAAACTGACGTTTAGAGTTAGAAAGGATTTCAAAAAAACATATACGAAAGTGACATGGCACTACACACATAGATTTGACAAAGTTTTCTGGATTTTGTCAACGTATCAAGTATCTCATTGAAAAATTAGTTCAACACTTCTTCTTTGTACATCTTGAAGGTTCCAAAAAACATCCATTGTTAAATGCTCTTCTTAGCAAATATTTTGCCCCCGTGTTTGAACTGCTGTCAGTGCTGTCATGGAGTATGTTTATTATTTTTGTCATTATCTCAAATCTAGGGCAAACAACGCTTGAAGAGCTTTTTGGCAAAACTGGTTTAGTCTGTAATAGCAAAATTTATAGAAACGTTATTCAGAAATGCTTGTTAAATGTTCGACTTATTCTTTTTTGCAAAACAACAGTTAATGAATTTGATCTTTGAAGAATAGCAGTTAATCAACCTAACTGCTTTTCAATACAAATTTGCTGAAATTAAACCACTTTGCAAAATAGTATGAAGTAAACGTAACCTCATTTTCACATTACCAGCAAATGAACTATACCCGCTTTGCAAAATAGCAGTTTATCAACTTAGAACGCTTTGACAAGTAGCAGTTAATCCACCTAATCTGCTTTGTAAACTAGCAGTTTATGAACTTGGAACGCTTTGACAAGTAGCAATTAATCTACCTAATCTGCTTTGTAAACTAGCAGTTAAGTAACTTCACCCGATTTTTAAAATAGAAAGTGCTAAACTTACCTGCTTTTCAATACAAGGTAATGGACTAAACTCTGTTTGCCAAATAGCAGTTTCTGAAGTTAGACCGCTTTGCAAGGTAGCAGTTAATTATCCTAACCCGCTTTAAAAAATATAGCAGTTTATGAACTAAGACGACTTTGCAGAGTATCAAGTTATCGACTAAATAACAAGCAAAATAACAGTTTATAAACGTGGATCGCTTTGCAAAGTAGCAGGTAATCGTCTTAACCTGCCCTGAAAAATAACAGTTCATAGGCATAACCAGTTTTTGCTAAAATTCAAAATTTTAAATTGTTTAAAAAATTGCTCTCCTTGAACTTAGACCCCAACATTGCAAAAAAAAAGCTTTGTATCTATTTAATTACTACTCTTACTGCACGTAGTCCTATTATTAAAAAAATTAACATTTCTCGCTTTGCCAAAAAATTCTTCATTTGTTAAAGTACTATTTGCATTGATATGTTTTCTGTTTATCTCGTTTTTTATAGGAACTAGTTGTAACCTCCACTGGAATCTGAAATATATTTTCATATCATTTAATGAAGCCGCAACACAACAGCAACAGAAACAGCCGGCAGAAGTAGATGGAGTTGTGTGGATTTTAAACTGAATTAACACTACTGGGGAAGTGATGGTTATGTGTAAAAGTTGTGTAGTTGTAGTTGTAGTACCCGAGAGTATCAGCTGGGACAGCCTGGGCCATGGCAAGGATTGAGACATGATGTGAGATGTGGGACTGAAAACCTTGGTAAGCATATGGGCATTTAAATGCATTGTAATGTAAAGTCATGGGGAAGAATTGAAACGACAGATAACCTTGCTAAGCATATGGTAATTGTAGTTAAATGTAGTGCATTGTGATGTAATGGGTAAAAATGGAGAAGACAGGAGACGAAGCTGAAGTGTTTGGACTGCGTCCCCATGACGACGGTATGGGATGGTATGGCATGGTATATTAAACAGCTGAGCTGCGACTGCCGGTACATATTATATACATTAAATATGGATTAATGCAATGATGTGGGGGGCTGTATTGTGAGGATTAGCCTATGTAAACGAAAGTGAAACAATTGAAATTTAAACCGAGCGGGTATTTTAATGTTTGGTATTGATCACTATGGTAACGGTGTGATTAAAAATAGAAATATCGAAACAGTAAAAGTTGTAATGTGCATCAATAGGGGGTGAGCAAAGCGCTCGTCAGATTGAAAACATATATGAAAGTATGATATCAAATGGGAGTACAGACTACACAGATGCTAAAAAAGTGAAAAGTGAGAAATGAGAAATGAAAAATGACTGAGATGAAAAACGCCGTATCCTTAATACAGGCAGTGTGATGAAGGGCTGAGCGTATAGGAGAAGGGGGAGAGTAACTCTGCTGGGCCGTTTGGCCTGGAACTGGAAAGCATGATATTGAATGGGGATTCATATGCTAGAAAAGTGAAAAAAGAGAAATGAAAAATGACTGAGGTGAAAAACGCCGTATCCTTAATACAGGCAGTGTGCTGAAGGGCTGAGTGTACGGCAAAACGGAAAGTCTCTGCTGGTTCCCTTGGACTCGAACAGAATTTGATCACAAATGTGAGGCAATGCAATAACAAGTACTACCATGCTCATATGTAGCGCCTATTACGTAAGCATGTATACATGTATGTACATAATTATTTGTATGTAATGCGTGCTAATTAGGCCGTATTAAATACAATTAACGTATATATTATATACATATTTTAATACATGTTAAAGCATTGTATAATTAAATGCACTTAATGCACTGCTGTAATGTACATACGTATTTAAATTATTTAACTATTATAACTCCAATTAAAATTAATTAGTAAATAATTATGTAAATTTTAAAATCAATTAAAAAATGACCGTTAAAAAAAATTATGACATTCTTAAAAATAGGACAAAAAAAAGAAAATAACAAAAATAAAAATTAACGTGCCCATTTCAAGCTGACATGTATATATGTATATGTGTGTACTAGTATATAGCATATCTACACACTGTAGCGGGATGTATACAGTAGTAGGTAGATGTTTGGGTTCTGGATTGAATATTATTTTGAAATATCCTGTACTATTGAGAAAAAATGGACAAAATTGGATGCACCTTGCAGCCCTTAGCACTGGAGAGTGCACTGAGTTGGGGTGGCTGTGTTACTGTTGATGTGCGTGACGTGCATATTAATAGCTTATTAACTCAACGCATCGACCGAGGCTGGGCTTAAGCTTCAGTTGGGCCCAGTCGACTTCTAAAATCAAACTTTTCGGACCCACGGAGCTCTGAGCTTCAACTTTCCATGTACTAAGCTGACCACTCGTGCTACCTATAGGCAAGACATACCGACAATGAGATATATGTATCCAATATATGTAAATGTATATATGTACATGCCCAACTGCGTACCTATACACTATATAACAGTAGTATATCCTTTTAATTATTGATTTAAATGTTGTATAATGTAGATACATACAGTTGCTGGGGTAGGAATGCTCGAATAAATAATATTATATTTTATTATGGAGCTCAACTGGACAGAATAAAGTGCACTTTCAGACCTTTAGCATTGCAGGAATCAAAGCAAAGGGGAAAATTTGTTACTTAGGATGCGCGTGATATGCATATTAATTGAATATTGATCCATCGTCCACTGAAACTGGCTTTGGTGTCTCTAGAGTCCAGTGAAAATATAAAATTGAAGGTACAGGGCCAGGACGAAAGACTGAATTCTACCTGCTGTGGAACAGATACAAGTTTTTTATTGATGCAAGTCAGGTGGGCCGCAGGTTTCTATGAGATATATGTTTAGTTGATTGTTTGTTATATGTTTCTGGTATATGGTTTACAAATTACAACAATTAATATGATGAGCAGGGATGCAAGAGCAAACTGCAAGTGTAAAATACAAGGTACAACAGGTGAACAAGTGCAGCGAGACGCAGGTTGTTTTTTATATTATGCAAAAACAGTATGCAGGTTTTTGATGGAAGAGTAAAGTTTGATTGTAATGCAGTTTTTACATATATACATATTTACGAGTTTATTTTTTTTGAATTTTCTTTCACACACACACACATCCATACATACAAATATTTACACACATGATTTACAAATACAACAGACATACATAGTTTTACATTTACTATTTACAAGTGTACACAAGTACACGTAATATTTACAGCCTAAAATTAAATTTGAAAGTTTACATAATATTTACAAGTGTGCAGTAAATCTGCACACGCTATAATTAATTTATATATTTACAAGTCTACGCCTACTACACAATGACAATTACATTTACAATATTATTATACCACTATTTACAAACATGTACATCTTACTTTACTACGAAACACTGCCTAATAATTATTGATACATTTATTAAAATATTGTGTGCACTATAATTATGAAACTAAAACTATTTGTGTAATACTTATTCACTTCTTAAACTTTAATTACAACTACAATTATAAATTAACACTTCCTAATTAGTACTACCCTGAAACAGGTTAGTATTGTTTCCTATTGATGTTTTATGAAACTCTAAAATTAAAGTTATTTATATATCTACATATTTTTTCAAAAGTTAAACAAAATAAATTACTTG
The DNA here is from genome assembly GCA_949802685.1 of Dicyrtomina minuta. Taxonomy (NCBI): domain Eukaryota; kingdom Metazoa; phylum Arthropoda; class Collembola; order Symphypleona; family Dicyrtomidae; genus Dicyrtomina; species Dicyrtomina minuta. The sequence goes on along the minus strand of OX461808.1, from coordinate 170,904,678 downwards.
CTGACATTGTAATTACATAGTCCTTTATAACAGTATCCGTCTAGTCTTCATCAGATTCTTCTGAATAAGTGAAACCCGAGTCGTCTGTTAATCCTGAGTGACAGTCAATAGATGAAGTTGGAGAAGGAGGAAATCCTGCAAATATCTCTTCCCATGGTATCTTGATCTTCGGTTGTTCAACTGCTGCTTCAGTATCTGGTTTTGGTTTCTTTAAATCTTCAAGATTTTGCGGCGATGCTCTGCGTTTTTGCTCCTGTTGCTGTAAGCTTTCTTTGATAACAGTAACTTCATTTGTTTCTTGAGCTGCCAACTTTAGGTTTGTATTTGTCAAGTAAGCAACAAAGTCGTTCATTTCAACCAGTGTGAATTTAATGGTTGGGCCACCGTAATTGGGGAACTGCTGAGAATACTTTTCAGACAGATTAGAATTAATGAGCATGTTATAAGCTCCTGTCAGTTGATTGAATGAAAAGCGAACTCGGACTGACTTGACGCTGAAATGTGGAGACTTCCAATAGACAAACTTCTTGAATCTGCTTCGAGGTTCGTCAAACATGAACTCGACTGGTTTACCAGCAAAGTACGGAAGATGATCTGTTACTTTGCGGCCAACAGTAGGGTGATCCTTATGTTCTTGTAAAATCTGAGCTGCCCATTCAATTAAAGAAAGACTTTCAAATTGTGAGAAAGAAATTTTGGAATGCTTGGCTTCTCCGTTTCTTCGACCCAAATAGTAGAAATGTGTCTTCATGCCAGGGCTGTAAACAACACGAGCTTTGACGTTGTCCCCAATAAATACAGAATCAGAAGTTTCAAAGAATGCCCAGTTTTGGGAATCAATATTTGCTGTATTCAAAGTACTTGAAGATGCACTGTTCAGATTACGCGACGGTCCAGGCTGTTGGGTGTAGTCCATCTTGTCAGATGCCACAACGTTGTTGATATTTTCAATGTTTACAGAACTCAAGCAAGACTTTGCCATGGTGACGGGAGGAAGTGAAGATAAATGCGCCGTGCTGCTCTTCATAGATAACTTTAATATGCTCACTTTATCTGACTGAGTATTTAAAAATTCTTGATGAAATGTAGTTTGCTATAGTTTGTTGTACTGCTGAGACAATGACACTTGAGACAATATTACAGATCAAAGGTTTGAGTAGAAATGAAAATAATTGCTCAGTGGGCAAGAGTGTTATTCTATTTTAGATGAGCTCGAGTGTTCTGATTTTTGCTGCCGTTTGTGCAAGCATTATTATCATATGTATAACCTACTGACAATATTAGCAGTGACTTGTGATTGGTCTTGTTTCATATAGGCCCTGCCCTCTTATTTTGTATTCACAGGGACGCTAGGTTGTTGTGCGTCACTAAAATATTAAGCATTATTGTTGAGTGTAGGCACTCATATAGAGAGGTTGTTAAAGCCGTCAGCCAGTCAGTCAGCTACTTATAACCAGTGTGCATTAGTGGAATTATTGATTTTATTTTCAGTCTCATAGAGAACTGAAAGATGAAAGTAATTTCAGAATCTACTGTTACGTGTATCAACTCGCATTTGTGTGGGTACTGTACACAGCAATTCCAGTCTACAGAGCTTCGCAAACAACACGTTATAGAAAATCATTCAAAGTATGAGCGCTATTTAATATCAAAAAACCGTCAGTTTGAAGAACATCAAAATCTTATTAGACTTGCCCAAAAGTTTACGTGCCAGCTATCATTAAAATCAAAAGACTAAACAAAAACTATATACAGTGCTGTTTTATGTACAAGCATGTTAACTATTGTGAGCTGCCAATACTGTGGTCGCTATTACACAGTCAAAAAAAGCTTGTGGTCACGAAAACAAGAACAAAAATACGCTAACAGAGATTTGAATTCTAGATTCCATACAAACAACTTTGGATCTGTACAACTTCGAAATTCCTGTAGTGCGTGTCATGGAAGAATAGTTTTTTTTTCAACACAGATACAACGTCTTGTATGTTCAAATTTACGAGACAATAAACTTTGGCTAAAACCACCAAATCGAGTTCTAAAAACCAATCATTCATCAGAAAGAAGTATATCTGAACCGTCTAGAAATATTTGCTGTAGACATGTAAAGTGCTGTTCCTGCAAACGAACTCCACATCAATTTTCAGAAGCAGCAACAAAAGTATTGAATAAATACAGAGAACGTAATCAACCGGGGTCAAGCCGTTTTTCAATCCACCCAGATTTGGTTCCACTAGTTCCAAAGTCTTATTTGTATGCCTTTAATCTTGAGCACACTTTGTGCTCTGATTGCTTTTACAAGCACAGACTTACAGCAAAGGATAACTTGGATTGCAATCATGGTACATGCGATTTAAGTGGTGCAATTTCAGATAAATCAACTACTTGTGAACTATTGGCAATAAACAATTATAGAGAGTTTGAGTTATTATCTCAGAATACAAGTATGCAAATCTTTGCGCCTCCAGAAATTCCATACACTTTTTTAGCTCCACGTCAAAAACAAATTGTGGACTTGGTAAGAAAACAAATAAGTTTACCTGGAAGACTATTTTACAAAACACCATTAAGAATGATAATTGTGGGTATCCCAGGCTCAGGCAAATCAGCAGTTATAAAGACATTGCAGCACATATTGTCGCAAAAGCAAAGCCAAGATGAAACTTTTTCTTTTAGAATTTGTTGTTTTCTTGGAGTATGTGCCTCTAGTTTAAAAGGCACAACATTTCATTCTTGCTTCAAAATAAAACCTTTTGCAAATGGGAATATCACTGACCAACTGAAGAACGGTATTTCAGCTGTCGATAAATACAAATTTTGGAATGTTAAAGTTCTACTTTTTGACGAAGTTTCAACTATAGGCTTGAAATTACTGCATTTTGTTGATGCCTTCATGAAACTAGTAGATCCATCTCGGGCAGAGCTGCCGTTCAGCGGAAGAACCGTACTTATGTTTGGAGACTTTCTTCAATGTTCTTGTTTGGGAGACAGTAATTTGTATTCTCAGTTCATAGTACAGACTTCACAAGAATTACGAGAAGCTTCTCAATTGTACAAGAGTTTCAATAATGCTTTTGTATTAGACACACCGTTTCGGCAGAGCAAAAATGATTCAAGACAACTGGAGTACTACGAGTTTCTAATGAGGCTGAGATATTTTAAATGTACCCCTCTGGATCTTTACAATTTGCAACAACGACAGCGGCACATTTTGCAATCTGATCTTTCGGATATTGAATTTGAAGAATTTGAAAAATCAATTCATATTTTTCAAACAAACAACAATGTAGCAGCACACAATAAGTACGTATTTTTAAATAAAAATACAAAGTAGATTTTTTCTATAAATTTTATTAATAAATGTAGTTTAGGATTCGTGATATGTTTTTCAATGAATAAATGATTTAAATGATTTGATTGTAATTTTGTAGGAAGATGATCCGAAGATTTCATCCTGGATTTATTGAGGTTCCAGCTTTAATTGGAGAAACCAGCTCACTTTTAAAAGATCCACTTGAAGTAGATTATGGCGCACGTATCATGTTAACACAGAATTTGGACGTAGCATCGAATCTTACTAATGGGAGCCGAGGCACTGTTGTGGATTTAATATTTAGCTCCGTCAAGAACAGACTTTACTGGAACAATTATGTTGAAGCTATAGTTGTAGACTTTCCAAATTACAGAGGAAACAATATTTTTGTTACCTCTAGAGGAAAAGGGGTGAAAATAACACGTATTGAATACTGTGAACTAGACTTAGAAACAAATCAATATGTTAAAATCCAGGCATTTCCACTTGTCTTAAATTGGGGAATGACAATTCACAGATCGCAAGGCATAACAATAGAAAAAGGATGTGTGCACTTGGATACAAGAGAAATTATAGCGTGTACAACTTATGTAGCTCTTTCTCGATTTAAATGTTTTGAAAATCTTATGATTGTCGACAAAGAAATAATACAGGCCTCAAGAATTTTAGTTGTTCAGCATGAATATGAAATGCAATTGCGATGGAAAGAAGAAGCTCGACTAAAAGAACTTGAAGTGGAAAACAGAAAATCTCGTAAAGCAGACATGACTAACCAAATAGATCGATTTTTATAAATAAAAAGTGCACCATTTTGAAGAAATGTAAATACAAGTTAATACTTTTAAATATACTATACATTGTAGTTTTTGTGTACATACTCTTACTTTTAATATAAAGTTAGTGTGAATGTAATAATAATTTACACTTTCTAATTGTAATAGTTGTAATATTTTAAAAAGTTTAATATATTTAAAACTGATAGAAAAATTCCATAATTTGAAATTTCTGCAACAAAAATTAAATGTAAATTTGTAAATATGTAATATGTGCTATAAATTGCGTGCGATTATTTAACAGCGTCCATTTGTAGTTTGAATGCACACCGCAGTGGTTCACATATAAAACGTACACATCATGGCTGATATACGAAAATCATATTTAAATTCTAGATTAAAAGGATCGTTTTCTGCATTAAGTGGTTTTGTCAAAAACAATAAAAAATTCAAGGACAAAATTACTGTAGACCAAGAATTAAGTAAGCTGCGTTCATTTAGTTTGCACAGACCAATTAAAAAAAAATTTAAACGCAGACGAGTATTAGTTAATATGATAGGGGAAATTTTCTGTGCTGATCTGAAGATACTTGAAAGCGGCATGGCTAAACATAATTCAGGATTTGCCAACATATTATTTTGCATAGACGCGTTCAGCAAGAAGCTATACTGCAGATTTATTAAAAATAAAAAGCCGGAATCAATAATAAAATCAATGAAAAGCATTTTTCGAGAAGCTAAAATGACACCAATTTACTTGTTTACTGATCAAGGTTGTTATTAGGTACGGTAACATACAACTATAATTTTAACAAGTATTACTATATCTTATTAGTAAAAAACGCATTTAATAAATGTTCAAATATTATGTGTTTAGGAACTGAATTCCGAGCAGAGACTTTTCGCAAGTTTTTGAAGGGTCATCGAATTAAGTATTACAATACTTATAGCGAAACAAAATCAAGCATAGTAGAACGTGTAATAAGGTGCGTCTAAATATTACAAAATTAGAAGTAACTAGACAATATATAGCCTCATTTTATGAATTTTAATGTAATAATATGTGTTTTTTTGTATGTTTTTAGGACAATTTTTGAAAAAGTTGCTCGTTTTATGACTGAGAGAGACACCTATCGCATAATTGATATTTTTCCTGCTTTTGTGAAAAGCTACAACAACACTTTTCACTCTACAATTCAAAGAGCCCCAAACGCTGTCAATAAATATAATGAGAACGAGGTTTGGCGAACAATGTTTGCAGATCTTATCAGCAATGAAAAGAGCCAAGTGTCAGCTTTCAAGCTTGGAGAACGTGTACGGATTAGCCGGACTAAGATCTTGTTTGAAAAAGGTATAATGTGTCGTTACTTATTACGTTACAATATTTTAATTAATAATATATTATCCTATAAATAGACTTGTTTATTGAGTTATGAAGTTAATATACCTTTGGCTTTTAAACAGGATACAACCAGAACTTTAGTCTTGAAATATTCAAGATTAAGTCAATTAACTTGACAACAATCCCTGTTACTTACTATTTAGAGGATCTGGATGATAATAGTATCACTGGCGGTTTTTATAAAGAAGAATTGAGCCGTGCCTAAATTCTCAAGATGAGTGAATCACCGTTTATTCCGTATCTTGCAAATACAATTAAACAGCACATATTGCAAAAACGAAGAAGATTAGACAGACACAGCTGCTCAGTGCTAGATCGCGACACAACAGGAACAGAGAATATTTATGTTACATTGACAAGTGACCAGCAAAACCATATTTATACAGACAACAGTCCGTCAAATTTTGTATCGGTACTTTCAACTCCATTAGATCTTGACAATTATGACGTTGGGTTAGTCAGTTTGAGATACACAAGCAGTGAACAACCTGCGAAAGTACGGAATTCACGAGCACCTCTGGTTAGAAAAGTCCGTAATGTGGAAAGCAATGAGATGGAATTAGCACCAAAACTATTTCCAAATTACGTGCCTACTGAAAAAACTGCATTTAGTTTTCAAAAGACAGCATCCAAAATGAATGTGTTTATGGGCAGCCTTAATGACCGCCTAGTAGAAACAGTTGACCATTTTCCATTAGAAATTGTTCAGAGAGCAATAAAGCAACATCCAGAGGAAACTTATATTCATTTTAATAATTTAGCACCAAATGACACTGTCAACATAAAAATTTCGCCAGCTTTAGCCTCTTTATTTATGGTCAATCGATACAGATTTATGTCTGGGAGACAACTGCCATATGGAAATGTAACACAGGCAAAATTAGACACAGTCCCGATGAATACAGTATTTAATTTTGTCGCTCACAAATTTGTCAACACCTCAAATGTTATAAAAATATATGAAGGTTTCGAAACAATATTACCGTATAGAAAGAGAATAATTGACGGTGACGCTGACATCAAAAAATACTTTGAGCGGTTTGGCACAGAACTACAAGAAAGAACTGGCATTAAAATCAAAATTGAATTTCCTTCCATGGAGCTTGGAGAAACTAAATGCAAGTTGACATTTGAAGGTAAAGAAAATGAATACGTTGTCTTACCAGAAGAGATTGCTGTTTGTCTCGGATTTCAACAAGATAATAAATTTTTCAATGGCGTTTATAATTCAGAGTCTGATTATGACGAAGAAAAATACAGCGAAATTGAGGACAACAAATATTTATACATACGATTGTTTCAATTATATTCAAATTATCTTCCAATGAAAGAACCAGAAGAAGTTGACTTGGATCATGTTGTTCATGAAATTAATCGTACATTATCAGAAGGTTCGTTAGGAGATACAAGAATACAGTTTGAGCACAAAGATGGTGAGCTTAGTATCCCTCAAATGAGAGACGATATCTCAGTACAACTGCCAGCGTTGGTCAATAGATATTTTGGATTTGAAGACAATTTTATTTTTAAAACTGGAGTGGTTGGACGACTCAAGACTGAACTAGCCGAGCAAGAGGAAATGGAAAGAGAAAACGAGGAATTTAAAGAAGACGTAGAGCCAGAGCCAGAGCAGACAATACCAGCCAAACGTCTGCTTGTATCATGCAATATGGTTGAAAATCAACTGTACGCCTCACATGCCCTGCCATTACTACGATCAGTAGATATTTCTCCAGTTTACGATAAGGAGACTGTACATGTTTTTTCTCCAATATTGTATGTGCCATTAAAACCACAGGCACAGCAAATACTTCGAATAACTCTATTAAACGAGTATCGCAATCTCGTCACACTGCCGGAAAATTCCACAACTATTGTAGAACTGCAGTTTAGACCACGCAAAATGTAATAATGTGGAATGTATTATGATTTAAATTGACTTGTTAATGTATAATTTGCTAATATGAAAGTAAAGTTTTACTTGATACAGCAGAAAAGTATAAAACGTGTAAACAATTAGTTTACATACTCATTCTAAACTCAACATTCAAACAGCAACAACATCATTTTATTTACAGTGCTTCTTAATGAATTAAATTTAAAAATAAATTTGCAGTGCATTGCATAACATGTCACTAATGACTGATAATTATGCGTAAAATTTTGTGTAAAAATATTTACGACTCTAACAATAACGAAAATAACACTGATACAGTAGACGAAGAGCTCGTAAAAGACAGCCTATTAGGAGAATACTGTACTTTGGAACCAATTAATAAAACTAATAGTAACAACCAAATGGGATCAGGCGACCACGATTTTATCGAAACTGAAAAAACAGTAGAAAACACATCTGAAGGGTTAAATCTAGGTGACACACAGAATTTGATACCAGTTAAATCTAGAAAGCCATATAAACGCCGTTTAATTAATAAAAAGTGCCGTGTTACCCATTGCCGATTAGCCTGCAAAAAACGTAAGATGACATCTGTACAACGACGACCAAATACACAAAGTGGAGGAGCTTGTGCAAACAGACGACGAACGCAATCTGGCGGCTCTCAGCGCAGACGCGTACGTCGCCGACAACAAACCGGAGGTCGACTTAAGCGAAAACCAATATCTTACGGTAAACAACGAGGATCAGGTCGCAGATCAGGTCAAGCTGGAGCAGGGCGAAAAAAGAATATGTACCGCCGACGATAAGTTTATACCTATATAATCAGCAGTGGGAAACATATAATGCCATTCAACGTCTAGACTTATAAGAAGCAATATCAAACATATCAGTTTAAAGCTCTAAAAAACCATGGATACACAAGGATTTTACGATGAACCGTCAGTGTATGAGGGATCTCAAAAATCATTTCAAAGTAATCTGATCTTGAACAAACTCCCACCGACAAATGTCAGTGTTGAAGACTCTGCCGAGTATTATCCCTACTATCCTGTCTTGAGCCCTCGAGACAATGAAAATCCTTTGATTTTTGACATTTTAAAATCTCCGGGTAAATATTACAAATTTTACGAATCCCACTTGGAACTGACATGCCGTCTAGTGCTGAGTGACAATAAACCAGTAGTAGTTGCAGATATAGCTGCACCATCATCGATGCTGTTTTACAGTTTATTCAGTAATCTTGAATTTTATTTAAATGGCACTCTCATCAGTGACAACTCAAATCACTATGCTATTAGTGCATACTTGAAGCGCATGTTGTCTTCAAATCCAATTGAAAAGAAAAACAGTATGCTAGATCAGTTATATTTGCCAAACTCAACGCCTGATGCATTTGCAAAAACGGATAGTGGATTTTTAGCGCGATACAATATTGGAAAAGAATCAAAACCATTTACTATGGTTGGAAGACCTGAAGCTCCATTTTTTAATCAAACACGAATGGTTCCAGGAGACAGTGACATACGTATTATAATGCGAAGGTCATTGCCTGCATTCTGTATAGACGCCGAGACTGAGACCCGCACGGGCTATTCTGGGTGCCCGTTTCGTATCGACATTGTCAATGCTGTGTTGTATCTAAAAAGACAGACAGTTTCACCACTTGCAATTGAAAAGCATCGATCAAGTTTAAACAGTGGCATCACATTAAAATATCCATGTCTTGATCCTGAAGTCAAAAACTTTGTTATTCCAGCCGGCGTCAGTTCGCATTCACTAGACAATTGTATTAACGGACGATTGCCACAGACTATTGTAATTGGGCTAGTGGACAGCCAAGCGTATCTTGGTAAATTAACAAAGTCGTTTTGCAACTTTCAACACTTTAACTTAAGTGAAATTACTGTATCTATGAACCAAGAATCGGTAGAGTACAAGACATTACCCTTGAGTTTCAAAGACTCTGATGGAAACGGAGAAGACAATTTTCTTCTTGCCCTAAACACTTTAAAGAAAACAGCAGATAATCCAAGTTTAGGAAATGGGATAAATTCTTCCAACTTCACAAAGGGAAATGTTCTATTTGCATTTGAACTTGTACCATCACAGTCCAATTCAATGAGCATAATGAAAACTGGACAGGTTCAGATCAATATGAAGTTCAGATCTGCATTGGCAAATTCTGTGACTGCCATTCTGTATAGCCAGTACCAAAACGTCGTGGAAATTGACAAGAACAAACAAGTATTGATTAATCGTTAAATGTAAAGTATCAAACCAGTTTTTAGTTGACCTACTTGTATTTAAAATTTTGTATTTTGCATAAAATCTAATGTTTGCTAATAAAAACTGTCTGTTGCTTTACAGAACTCAACTTAACCACATCACGCTCACCATGAATACTGGTGAATTACAGAAATGTCTCGGAATTTTACTCGGAGGAACCCAAACAAAGTATTACGTCATAGCAGCAGATCAAATGAGATCTACCATAGAGGAATTAGAAAACGAAAACAATGGGAACGGATCAATTTACCCCATTGCAATAATTCAAAACACAGACAGGATAAAAGACTCTGGGAAGCACTGGGTCAGTTATTGGGTGACATCTAAAGACAGCTTTGAATATTTTGACTCGTATGGATTGCCGATTCACCAATACCGTAACCTGCAGTGGCCTGGAAACAATTTAGAAACTGAAAACTGCACAGCACTTCAAAGCGGAAGATCTACAGTTTGCGGATTGTACTGCTTATATTACTTGTATTCTCGATCTTTAGGAATTAGTTATAAAAACTTTTTAAATATATTTACAAGCTCTGTATTAGCTTATGATAGAAAAGTAAGAAAATTTGCAAGTATGATACCTAATTTAATGTCATGTGTGTACTGTGCACCTAAACAATCACAGTCTAATACATTTAAAGTGGCATGTCCAGAATTCTGTCATAGTTTCTTAAGATTTTACTATTACGGACATTTATAGTAGCACTTTGCACTAACAGTAGAATAGTATAACAAAAAAATCAAAAATGTAAAAAAAAATGTAAAAAAAACAAAATCAAATAAAAATTAGAAATGTATAAATAACCGTGTACTGTAGCTTTTTTGGTCAGTATTATTTTGCATCTTATAATGTCAACATTGGACACGGTCGACTTTAGATTAATTCATCCTTTTACGGCTATGGTATGTGGCCCTAGTTCATCTGGTAAAACAACTCTGTGCCTTGAAATTGTCAAACGAAGGAAAGAAATAATCGATAGTCAAATCAATAAAGTATTATATGTCAGTGCCCACACTAACCAAATAGAGTTTCTAAATCCGGATTTCACTGAAGATAAAGACGTTACAGTGATATCAGATCTGTCTACTATAGAATCTGTGCTTGACGATATACCTAGCCCGTTTCTTCTAGTTTTAGATGATCACCTTAACTGTATAGAATCAAATACTAAAGCAAGGCAATTAGTTCAAAAAATATTCACGGAACTATCTCATCATATAAATTTTAGTGTCATACTTATTCTACAAAACGCGTTTGCTAAGGAATTAAGAACTACAAGTTTAAACACAAAGTATTTAATTTTGTTTGACGTTCCAAGAGACAGAAGCATTATTGGTCAAATTTCAAAACAAATCAGTCCAGGAAAACCAATCTTTCTTCAAGAAGCATACGAAAAAGCATGTTGTGCACGAAAACATAGCTATATACTTATTGACTTGCATCCCCAGTGCTCGAACCCTTTGATTTTTGTGCGAAATAGTGTATTTCCTGTAAATGGAACTGATGTATATATTCGCAAATAGTGCCAAAAATGTCAGGGAATCAGAATACGCAGTGCAGATTAGACAATAATTACCAGTTTCTGTCACACCTGACTTTTGTTAAAGCTAAAGTATATAAACATTTAATTCAAACTGCAACAACAGAGCAATTGTTTGCACTTGCAGAGATTGTATTTAATATAAATAAATTTTGTAAGCATCCATTGCGAGGGTATAAAAACCAAATAAAAGTATTAAGTAACCGTTTGAGTTGCAACGACCCTACTAAACTTTGCAAATTGCTAATTAAATACCATAAATTAATACAAAAGATACTAGCTACCGTATATTATAAAGTATACAAAAGTGAAATTTGTATTACTGTCTTGCTTTCTGAAGCAATTTCTAAAGATAACAATTAATAAATAGAATTATTACGAATAAAATAAATAAAAAATGGCAACTATAATGAAAGTAATTGAACCCAAGTTGTATGCTGAGTTAATGAATATACGCACAGAACAACAAGCAGCAAGAGTAGCTGCTCAACCTCAAAGTATTACATCATATAATAAGGACCATAACAAAACTATACTTGAACAGAAAGGAGGAAATGCGAACGACGCACAGACAGATGCAATTTACAATGCGTCGGAAGGAATAGAAAAACTAATTCAACTACCTAGGCAAGAGTGGATAGCATACGAAAACATTGTTGCCAAACATAAGAAAAGGAATCGTAAACCTCATGCTAATCAAAATCATGCAGTAGTGAAACGCAAGCGTATGACGTCACAGAAAAATAAAAGAGCAGCTAGAAAATAAATGCATATAAAGAGCAACTATATAGAATTCTTTGTCAGTAGCTTTTGCAATGTCACCGTGGTCAAAACAAACATATAAAATGTATAAGGTACGTGCTTTTGTTGTTATAATATGTGCTTTTATGGCACTTGGGAGATCGTGCAACACTGCATGTGCCTTAGACTCAAAAGTAAATCAATATCAAGCCAAGTCTGTTGAAAATACGTATACTGATAGTGCACCATATACTGCCTCTAAAGGCTATGGAAAAGAGAAGATGGCATTAGATGAAATTGAGAGAAAGCTACAGAGTAGTAGCTTAGACCCAACATTGCCAATCGATACAACAGCGCTACCAGTGGTACATACGAGTTCGTTTCATAAAGTAATTCTTATGGCATTAAAGTACATGCTTGAGAATTTGAACACACAGAATGGAATTATTATGGATGTGGTTGACAAGTATCAAAACAACGAAACAAAACCTGTGCTTCACAACACATTTGACTATATAAGTAAGTGAATATTACATGATTGTTCACTGTGAGTAAGTAATACATATAAACTTTTAGTGCATAGGATAGTATAGCTTCAAACGTATATACAATAATACTAAATATTGAATTTTGTATGTAATTACAGCTATCTACGTGTCGTTTGTACTGGTCTTAACACTTTTTGCATTTAAGATGAGGAAACTATACCATAAAAACAGACTACTTGCACCAGAAAAGGAGGGTGGGCAAGATTCAAAAGGGGACTTCATGGCCATTTCACCCTCTGTATTAAATTCACCTTCAGACTAGAAAGAGCATTCAATCGCTCTCGTTAACAACAACAACAACAGCCTAAACATCAACTTAAATTCTATCGTCTGCCTGCTTTCAACGTACGCTATAGAGCGTAGTGGATTTTATACATTGTGTAGTATATATAGTGTAATATATTTATACCGTATAGAAGTGCACGCACTATGGATTCTACATCTTCCACTTCTGCAGCTCCATACTCCAAGCGCTGCCGTACAGCTTCATCGTACCACGAACAGGCCAGCTTTCCATCAGCTACTACAAACGGTAAAAAAGATCATGTACGTGTCGTTCCTACATTGCACTTTAATTATTCTAGTTAAAGCTATTCCTAATAATACGAGCGCCTATGCTTATTTGGTTTTGCAGTATTTTAATAATATGTATTGTTGTACAGTACATGTGTATATACATAACAGTGGTATTAATGTAAGGTATAAAAAAAATTTTGATTTATTTATTTTACAGATATTTTCGTGCTCTGTTCCCGGCTGCCGCTTTACTTGCCGAAGCCATGTCCCATACCAAGCTCACGTTGAGCATGTTCATCACTGTGGGGACTGCAATATCTACTGTTCAAGCAAGGCAGATCACCAGTGCCTTCATCAAGGACAAAGACTTGGCCATGTAGAAAATAGAAATCAAGGTCTTGTTGGAGGTGGTACAAATCGATCTGGGACTACTTACGGCGTTTCTACTAACGCGTCTGCACAGCCAGCTGCCTCTTCAAGGGGAGTTCATCGCTCTTATCCAATTGATTTAGATGTATTTCAAGAAACTTCACGTTCACATCTTGGCATGATGGTGACATTCAGTCATCAGCCTACTGAGACATTTCAAGATATTGAATCTCTTTTGACACAACTATACGAGCCATTTGTAAAGTTGTTGACCCAAAACATAACTCTGCACAGTAGTATTAAAGCACAATTAATTATTGTAGTTACATTAGAATTAATTACGGAAGTAGAAAATGAAAAAAATACAATAGAACGTGATATTCAGTTTGTTTCAAAGAATTATGATATTTTAAGTGCCCAGGAAATTGCAAGTTTCATTTTTGACAGTGCCAGTGACATTATAAAAAAACTAAATGAGTTTAATAAGAACGGGACTGGATGGACGCTCCGTGAAATAGAATCAATACAAGTTAAAGTAGGAGTTTTAAATTTATTTGCAAATGCAAAAGCTAAAGGCTACATTAAATTCCCAGCTTTGAAACCACGTAAAGTAGGATATCTTAATATTAAAAATAACTGTAGTGATTGTTTTAAGTTCTGTGTTACTGCACACAGGTATAGGCACGAAATATTAGAAAAAAACAAACAGAAAACTAAACAGGAAGACAAATCTCAGAGCCGTTTGTGGATAAATCGTAATCTACAAAACCCAAATCAATATATTTCCTATTTTTCTAAATTTGATTTTACTGATATTACCTGCCCCTTTCTAATTAACAAAGACTTGCCAAGTCTGGAAAAGTTTGAAGTCAAAAACAAATTAGGAATTAACATATGGAGTCACCGCGGCGACAAAATCATCCCAATTCGTAGGTGTCAGAATAGTGATATTGCTGACAAGTGTAATTTATTTTTAATTTACAAAGACAGAGCCGATGGTAGTAAAGATGAGCACACTTATCATTTAGTTCTGATTACAGACCTGGATAAGTTTATGTGTCTTGGAAACAATAGAAAAGTTTACTATTGCCAGTCCTGTTATCGACATTTTAATTCAGCTGATAATTTAACTAAACATAAACTGAGCTGTCAAACTCTACAAAAAAGGCAAATTGTATTTCCTGAACTCTCAGAAAGAGTCAAGTTTTCCAAATTATGGCAATCCTTGCCTTACCCATATATAATTGTTTATAAGTTTTCTACATTTGTGATTCCCTATAACGACCCTAGATCCTCAAGTAGCAATACGAGATTTGTAAATGAAATTACACCTGCTGCGTATTCCTTGATTATTATTAGGCAAATGAAAGACAGAAGTGAAGTAGTACATGCAGAATTCTATGATGGGGAGGATATAATGAAACATTTTTTTGAAAATATATTTTATTGGGCTGAGGCATTATTATCTCACGTTCGAAATACCAACAATATGGTCAAACCAAGTGACCAGGTACGTGCACAGTTTGAAAGTGCTACTCATTGCCACATGTGTCGACGTGAATTTGATTCTTCTAAGAACATTCTACGTACGTTTCATCATAACCATAACCATGGTCATTTTGAGTTTGCTGCATGTAGCCGCTGTAACTTGAACATCAAGTACAAGCACGAAATACCAATAATATCACTGTACGGGGGTTGCTTTGATTATCACTTGCTAGTAAGTGCCATGAATACAGGTCAGTTTGAAGCTAAAGACATCCATGTAGTAGCCAAGTCTGCCAAAGAATTTATTTCAATTTCAATTACAGCTAAAGATAAATGGCTGCCAAATTTAAATATTGAGTATCTACCAAAAGACAGAACAAATCAGAAATATACTGGCAAGATGTTACACTCCAAAGTAAAAGTTCGATTTATGGATGCAAATTTATTTTTTGATTCCAACCTATATGATCTTGTTGAATCTTTAAATTCAAGAGATGAATTTAATTTTACACTTGCGCCTCAATGTTTTTCAGATTTAATATTTGTTGATAACCAATTAAATCTTGGTTCAGAAGTGAAGCCTCTCACAGAATTACAATTAAAATTATTACAAAAACCAGTTTACTTTCCATTCATGTCATTAACTAGTTTAGATGATTTAAATAACCGAATACCAGACCGAGATCAATTTAGACGATCACTTTTGGACGATGAGCTCATTCCAGATCACCAGTGGGATCTTGTCAAAAATGTTTGTACTGAATTTAGACTAACTACACTACGTGACTATACACGATTTACATGTGTTTTAGATACGGTTTTACTTGCAGAAGTATGGCAAAATTTTCGCAAAGTTGGACTTCAAAATTACGAACTTGATCCGACTTACTCACTTACATTACCTAGTTATTCTTGGGAATGTTTTTTAAATTATACAAAGGCAGAAATAGATTATATAAGGGACCCAAAAATATTAGAAATTGCAAAGCAAGGAATACGCGGTGGGCAGTGTATTTTTACAGCGAAACACGTCATTGCAAACCATGAAAGATGCCCAGGAGGATTAGATAAATCCAAACCCCGTAATCAATTACTTTCACTAGACATTAACAGCTTATATGCAGAAAGTATGAAGCAGCTGATGCCAGTCTCAGACTATATGTATATGGAAGCGAAGGATTTGCAAAGTATTGATTGGACTGACCCAAAGTTGGGTACTACAGAAGGTAGCTATGGCTACGTTCTTGTTTGTGACTTGAAGTATCCTTTGGCTCTACATACTAGAGACGCAAACTTGCCACTTGCTATGGAACAGCGGGTACTTAATATGCATGATATAGCAGCACAGTATAATTTAAATAAAAATGCAATAAACTCAATTCAACACTATGTATCTCGCCCTCGGCTTATGTTAACACTATATGATAAAACAAACTACACAGTTCATTTTAAAGCATTAAAATATTATTTGTCTAAAGGTTTAGTTCTTTCTAAAATTCATTGTGGGGTACGCTTCAAGCAACAGAGTTATTTTAAACCGTACATTGAATCTAATTTAGAAAACCGGAAAAAAGCCAAAACTCCATTTGAAAATAAGCTATTGAAAAAAAGTTCTAATGTTTTATATGGCAAAACTCTAGCCCAAGTACTCGAATTTATCAATGCTCGGTTATGCTCTAGTGCTGCGCAAGCTGAAAAATTACTTGCAAATGCTAACTGTAAAGATTTTGAAGGATTTTCTGAAAATTTAAGCGTGATTATTCAATACCTTAAAAAATATCGAATAACTAACCTCCCTCTGACTGCTGTAGCTATTCTGGATTTTGCAAAAGTACTTTTTTATGAAAAGTGGGATTTTTTGTGTGAGATATTTCATAATAGAGCCCATCTGGATTATACAGATACTGACGGATACGAGATGCACACAATTGACACATTTAACACGTTTTGGGATGATATTGTCAAAGCAAAATTTGAATTTGATTTTAGTAAAATTCCTCGAGACCATGAGTTTTTTAGAATTTATGAAAGTCAACATCCAAACTTACATTTATTAAATAGCGGTGAAAGTGGAAAACTTCGAATTCAGAGCTTAGATGTAAAAGAACTTATAGTATTAAGACCAAAAATGTATAGTATGTTATATAATAATAATTCTGAACAACAAAAGTGTGCAGGTATTCCTGCAATTTCGTTAAGGCAGTGTAAACACGACCGATATAGGCAAATGTTAGAAACTAACAAACCATGTAAAATAAATGTAAATACAGTAGCAAATGTCGACCATAAATTATTTATTAAAAATCAAAGTAGGTTAGCTTTTAAAAGTTTAGATTTATCTAGAGTATTTCCAGATCCCAACGATTGTAATTTTAGCCTTCCCTTGGGCCACACTGATTTAGTTAATAAGATTAAATAAAAAGTATAAGTCGGTTACATAAGAAGTGTAATTTATAATTGTAATTGTAATTAAAGTTTAAGAAGTGAATAAGTATTACACAAATAGTTTTAGTTTCATAATTATAGTGCACACAATATTATAATAAATGTATCAATAATTATTAGGCAGTGTTTCGTAGTAAAGTAAGATGTACATGTTTGTAAATAGTGGTATAATAATATTGTAAATGTAATTGTCATTGTGTAGTAGGCGTAGACTTGTAAATATATAAATTAATTATAGCGTGTGCAGATTTACTGCACACTTGTAAATATTATGTAAACTTTCAAATTTAATTTTAGGCTGTAAATATTACGTGTACTTGTGTACACTTGTAAATAGTAAATGTAAAACTATGTATGTCTGTTGTATTTGTAAATCATGTGTGTAAATATTTGTATGTATGGATGTGTGTGTGTGTGAAAGAAAATTCAAAAAAAATAAACTCATAAATATGTATATATGTAAAAACTGCATTACAATCAAACTTTACTCTTCCATCAAAAACCTGCATACTGTTTTTGCATAATATAAAAAACAACCTGCGTCTCGCTGCACTTGTTCACCTGTTGTACCTTGTATTTTACACTTGCAGTTTGCTCTTGCATCCCTGCTCATCATATTAATTGTTGTAATTTGTAAACCATATACCAGAAACATATAACAAACAATCAACTAAACATATATCTCATAGAAACCTGCGGCCCGCCTGACTTGCATCAATAAAAAACTTGTATCTGTTCCACAGCAGGTAGAATTCAGTCTTTCGTCCTGGCCCTGTACCTTCAATTTTATATTTTCACTGGACTCTAGAGAAATCAAGAGCCAGTTTCAGTGGACGATGGATCAATATTCAATTAATATGCATATCACGCGCATCCTAAGTAACAAATTTTCCCCTTTGCTTTGATTCCTGCAATGCTAAAGGTCTGAAAGTGCACTTTATTCTGTCCAGTTGAGCTCCATAATAAAATATAATATTATTTATTCGAGCATTCCTACCCCAGCAACTGTATGTATCTACATTATACAACATTTAAATCAATAATTATAAGGATATACTACTGTTATATAGTGTATAGGTACGCAGTTGGGCATGTACATATATACATTTACATATATTGGATACATATATCTCATTGTCGGTATGTCTTGCCTATAGGTAGCACGAGTGGTCAGCTTAGTACATGGAAAGTTGAAGCTCAGAGCTCCGTGGGTCCGAAAAGTTTGATTTTAGAAGTCGACTGGGCCCAACTGAAGCTTAAGCCCAGCCTCGGTCGATGCGTTGAGTTAATAAGCTATTAATATGCACGTCACGCACATCAACAGTAACACAGCCACCCCAACTCAGTGCACTCTCCAGTGCTAAGGGCTGCAAGGTGCATCCAATTTTGTCCATTTTTTCTCAATAGTACAGGATATTTCAAAATAATATTCAATCCAGAACCCAAACATCTACCTACTACTGTATACATCCCGCTACAGTGTGTAGATATGCTATATACTAGTACACACATATACATATATACATGTCAGCTTGAAATGGGCACGTTAATTTTTATTTTTGTTATTTTCTTTTTTTTGTCCTATTTTTAAGAATGTCATAATTTTTTTTAACGGTCATTTTTTAATTGATTTTAAAATTTACATAATTATTTACTAATTAATTTTAATTGGAGTTATAATAGTTAAATAATTTAAATACGTATGTACATTACAGCAGTGCATTAAGTGCATTTAATTATACAATGCTTTAACATGTATTAAAATATGTATATAATATATACGTTAATTGTATTTAATACGGCCTAATTAGCACGCATTACATACAAATAATTATGTACATACATGTATACATGCTTACGTAATAGGCGCTACATATGAGCATGGTAGTACTTGTTATTGCATTGCCTCACATTTGTGATCAAATTCTGTTCGAGTCCAAGGGAACCAGCAGAGACTTTCCGTTTTGCCGTACACTCAGCCCTTCAGCACACTGCCTGTATTAAGGATACGGCGTTTTTCACCTCAGTCATTTTTCATTTCTCTTTTTTCACTTTTCTAGCATATGAATCCCCATTCAATATCATGCTTTCCAGTTCCAGGCCAAACGGCCCAGCAGAGTTACTCTCCCACTTCTCCTATACGCTCAGCCCTTCATCACACTGCCTGTATTAAGGATACGGCGTTTTTCACCTCAGTCATTTTTCATTTCTCTTTTTTCACTTTTCTAGCATATGAATCCCCATTCAATATCATGCTTTCCAGTTCCAGGCCAAACGGCCCAGCAGAGTTACTCTCCCCCTTCTCCTATACGCTCAGCCCTTCATCACACTGCCTGTATTAAGGATACGGCGTTTTTCATCTCAGTCATTTTTCATTTCTCATTTCTCACTTTTCACTTTTTTAGCATCTGTGTAGTCTGTACTCCCATTTGATATCATACTTTCATATATGTTTTCAATCTGACGAGCGCTTTGCTCACCCCCTATTGATGCACATTACAACTTTTACTGTTTCGATATTTCTATTTTTAATCACACCGTTACCATAGTGATCAATATCAAACATTAAAATACCCGCTCGGTTTAAATTTCAATTGTTTCACTTTCGTTTACATAGGCTAATCCTCACAATACAGCCCCCACATCATTGCATTAATCCATATTTAATGTATATAATATGTACCGGCAGTCGCAGCTCAGCTGTTTAATATACCATGCCATACCATCCCATACCGTCGTCATGGGGACGCAGTCCAAACACTTCAGCTTCGTCTCCTGTCTTCTCCATTTTTACCCATTACATCACAATGCACTACATTTAACTACAATTACCATATGCTTAGCAAGGTTATCTGTCGTTTCAATTCTTCCCCATGACTTTACATTACAATGCATTTAAATGCCCATATGCTTACCAAGGTTTTCAGTCCCACATCTCACATCATGTCTCAATCCTTGCCATGGCCCAGGCTGTCCCAGCTGATACTCTCGGCTACTACAACTACAACTACACAACTTTTACACATAACCATCACTTCCCCCGTAGTATTAACCAAAAGACAATAATTATTGTTGTATTCATCGTATTAATTAGGTATTAGGTAAACATGCTCAAGCAAGGGACCTTGCTGGTTTCCTCTTTAGTACGGGCAGTTCTAACTCTAACAGGTACATTAACTCTTGTGGCACCTGGTGAACCCGCACCAGCTGTCCACCATCCCGAAATATCATTAAATCTGCGCCCCCTTTTGCAGAACAAATACCTGGCCAATTGCTACATCCACATCTATACCAACGACCATCATAATGACCTGAATCTAAATCTGGCCACGTTACAATACCCAAAACCGTCACAACAAAACGTCATAACTCCAATGCCGACCGTATTATCCTCAGACATGAAAAGAATCCCAAACACGAAATGGCTTGAAAATTATCAGAAAATATTTCGACCCCGCCGAAACCAAAACATAACCCCGTTCTGCAATATCGATTTGGGCACCGTCTTTAAATGTGGCCATTTGAATAGCACACAGTACTATTTAGCCGAGAGACACAACTTTGCCTATACAAACATCACCCAGCGAAGATCAATTATTTCTCTAAATTACTTTATTGCAATTATAAGGGAGACATGCATAGGAACATACGAGCAGAGACCGATCCAAAATATTCTAGCACTACTGGCTGGGGTTACGGATTTGCTAATGTTTCAAACGATGAATTTGCCAATGGGAATTTATGTAACATTTAGGGAGCCGCTTAAGCCAATAGAGACTCGCAGTCAAACCGAATTTATACAAATTCATATTGAGCCCAAACTGACCTACTTAAAATATCCAGCCTTAGTATTTCTGAAACTTCCTGAAGATTCCTTTAATTGCCCAGAAAAAAGTGATAAAAATTGTTTGATTCAAGCCATGCAACAGTATGAAGAATACATTGGCAATGGGAAGAACTTCCCTTGGACTACAGATTCCGGCCCGCGGATTGACATTAATTATTTGTCAGCTGTTCAGAATGAGGATTTTAAATACAAATCTCCATTTCATAGATTCGCGCCAACCTCTGCCACAAATGCAACGTTTAAATACCTCACTGCAAATTTGAATTTTACCTCCGTGATTTCTCAAGGGGCATCACTTATTATTAGTCCAAGAATTTTGAATTATGTAGACGCCCCTTATAAAGAGCCGATTTCAAGAATCTCGTCCATTAACATGTACCCTCTGGGACACACAAAAGCTTACAAGTTTATCACGCCTCTCAACGTGACCAAGCCAAAAACGTCCTTTGAGGTGTTCACTAGTCAGCTTGACGGCACCACCTGGTACTTCATTTTGGCGGTAATTACGATTCAAAGCGCATTTTTTGAATTCGCTTTGTATTTCTACAGCGGCAGAACTTCAGCAGGCAATGGTAGACAAGAATTCAGCTCCCTCATTGACAAGCTGTACACTTGGCTACTGGTTTCAATCGCACTTCTAGAACAAGGACCTGAAATCATATTGTCGCGCCTGGGTAGGGACGAAGCAACTAGTTATGCGGGGCGCGTCTGCGGTAGAATCATTGCTCTCTGGGTCTTCATGGGCATTATTATAACGAATGGCTACAAAGGTGTTCTTCGCTCTGATTTTATGTTTCCGCAACATTTTCAAACGACGTGGAAGAGTTTTCCAGAGTTAAATTCAAATAATTTTACATTCTACGGTTTTATTGCAGGCAAAAAATGCGATGGAATAAGTCATGATCAGTTGGTTATCAGTGAAATTGGGCAAAACAAATCATTTTTGAAAGTGAGCGACGGAGCTATCATGGTGTGCAGAGGGCATTCTGAATGCAGATTTCACTTTGACTGGGCAAATAGTATTGATTATTATAACCCAGTTTATCTTACCAAACTATACAGTCGCATTCATTACATTTGCCCAAAAGGCTTGAAAGATCTATTGAGTGAGATCATTCACTCTACAAAAACAAAAACGTATGACGAAAATTCCAAAATTGCCTTTGTATTCAAGGAAAACCAGTTTACGTTTGTCTGGGGACTTATTCAAAATGCTACAAAAAATCTCAAAAAATCAGCTACAACACATAGCAGTCAAGCAGGAGTTTCTAATGATGGAATTTTAAGGCTTAAATTTGCGCACAATATGAGAACCAACAACGATGCTTTTCTGCGACATCCCATGCAATACGCCCTGCCCACTCGAATGCACCACTATCACAAGTGGGTTCCAGATAAAATGAGATCCCTTCTTTCTTCTGGAATAATCTGGTTCTGGATGAAATGGGAGAAGATTAGAAGCGTAGATTCCAGGAGTGAGCTTGTAGACGATACAAGTGATGCAGATCATTTTACTGCAGATTTAAAAGACAACGATGGGAAAGAAAAAGTTAAACGTATCTCGTTTGCAGATTCAGATATTTCAATTGTATTTTATACACTTGGAATGTGCTGGGTTATGACAATCATTGTATTTTTGTGTGAAAATATTTTTAATAGCAGAATTCATAAATGTGTCTCTGTATGTTGCAGGTTGCAGAAAATTTTGTTAGTTTATGTGAGTATGTAGGTCCAATTTTTAAATAAAATTGTTTTTAGCATTGACTACGTCATACCACTATTTAGCAATAACATGTAAAAAAACAAACCATGTGTAAGTTTTCTTTAAATAGGTCAGACATAATATGAAGCTAGTTGTTCCATAGATGGAATTCAATATTTATAACCAACATCACCTTAATGTGACACAATGCTGAATGTTATTGTTGTGTACATATTTAAATAAGTAGGCAATTACAGCCTAACAGTAGTCGAAATAGCTCGAAGCAAATACAAATAAAGTATTAAAGTAGTTTAAGCAGTAATCAGAAATACAATTCTTTGTGATTTGTTAATGTCAGTATAATAAATTCCAGAATTTTCAAACTCAAGATAAAAATAAACATATACAGTGTGCAAATGATAATTAGTTCCCAAAATAATTCATCGAATATTTTATTTTAGTGTCAGAAGAATTTGAAAAGATTTTTAAATTGAACGTTAAATGTCCTCTACACATGCAAATTATTTTAAGTGTAATATTTAGGCTACTACTCACAAGGTAATGGTTAATATTTTTATTTTTATTAGGCGCCGTGTAGACCATAGAACTGAACCACATGGACTGAAGCCAATAAGGCCTATTACGAACGTCCAGTTAATAATGATTAATTTTGGCTGACGAGATTACCAGTGGCATATGTATATGCCCGCAGTTCTCCCGCAATTAATTGTCCTAACATACCTAATGTGAGGATGAAGCTAACTAGATCGATGTTCCTAGTAAAATTAAACCTCGGTCACATGGTTAGAAAATGTTTAGAAGTTTCATCTTTCTCACTACACAAGCAAGTTAGTGAGTCCGATAAGCCTTACACAAATTTGTGTCTTCGAAGCCCTTCAAGTCTAGTGATTAATCTGGCTAGACAACAGAGGTGATCACGCAAATGCCGAATTAGGGATTAACTGCCAAAAAGTGGCAACTTATAGTTTTGTTACACCTCTTGTTCCACGACCCTCTGTGCTCCTCCCAGGACAGCTCTTTAGTTATCTGGTAAATAAAACACAGGCAAATAAGAACAGCAGGAAAAAGTCTAATAAAACAGCAACGGCCGGCATCGTAAGCCGATTTGGCCAGTCTGTCAACTTCCTTGCTACGACATTAACCTGACTAAGCTAGGATATACACCAACATGACACTACTGCTTACAGCAACCCTGTTCAGGCAGTGATGTCAATCCAAAACAAGTGTGGAGGTAGGTAATTCTGCTTACAGTGCCTTTAAAGCACTTTCACTATTCACATAAACATAAATACATTTATAACGTACATCAGCTTTATTCAGCCATGTTACAGTATTGAAGATAGCAAGTACTTTTCATTGGAAAACCAAGGCGTCATCACTGAAGTGAACCGATTTAAAGTATAATGTGGTTCTTGTCTCCGTCCTCTTCTCAATAATTACTCAACTACCTGTAAAAAAGCAATTACGACAACTATCCGTGTAGCAAAAACCTCCTAATGTGAGTTCCAAAAAATCAAAGGATTACACACTACGACTTTAAATAACAACATCATAGCGTTGAGTAGGGATACCTTTATAGTTTGTCCAGTCAGTTAGCTTTTCAAAGGTAGGGCTATAATTGCCGCACCCCTCGAAGATTACCGTGTGACTTTCCGTCTCCCCAAATATCGCATTTCAGAGACCCATTGTGTTAATACTATGGCAGGCCTGTTAAGCCATCGTCTTCTGAGTAAATTTTAAAGGCGAAATGCCAATCAAATCCTGCATGGCAGATGTTGGAATTGAGCGTGATGCTCCTGTAACCATTAGGCATGCTTGCGTTTGAATTTCTTCAAGACGGGAGATATGCACAATTTTCAAAAGTGCTGGGGCCCACACCACTATGCCATACTCAAGTAGGGGCGATGACAATCTCGGTACAGTCCCACCTGACCACTCTCGATGCAAGTCCTCACTTCCTTCCGACAAGGGAATGGTTTAACATAGTACCTGCCAAACACAAAAAGTCATATCTAAAAAAGTCAGGCTACTTTTGTAGATGTAAGAGCTTCAAAGTAACTTGATTGCATTTTGCGTTGTTTGGTCACAAGAGCCCGCAAAAGTTTTAAAAAATTTAAACTTTATTGTTTTGCTGCCGTTTAATTTTTACAGTTTTTGTAGATATTTTTAGAAATATTTCAAAGTCATGAGCTGATAAGGAGCGTAAATTATGATGAATTTTTATACTCAAAATTGTAATATAATTAAAAGAAAAAAAATTTGCACATTTTGCGATAAACTATATGCAAACGCTTGACATGCATTTACCATATGTAAGGGCTTTGCATTGCTTGAAGTTTACTTCCAAATTCAGATGTTCTTTTATTCATTTAAATACGTAGCAAACATTAATAACACAAATTCAAAATTTTACTATACAATTATACCGCAAACTAATTGTGAGTCAGAAAGAATAGTTACTTTTTGTAATCATTAGATTGTAACTATACAGGTAAATTTAAACTCCTGCGATTACTTTGTTAGGCAAGGACAAATTCAGTCCGCTTACTTGTACTTTCTACAACCGACAACCTTCCTTACAGCCCAAAAATACCCGTTTTAGATGCTGAGCTTAAACATCTATTGTAATGGTCAAGTCCGTGCGTCCGTCTGTCTGTCAGTTGGCCGTACACCACAGGTCACAGTTTTTAAGCCATTAACAACTCGTAAACGATTATAAATGCGAGCAGGCAGGTCTAAATTGTTTTTTTACTTTGGTCACACAGACCATTTCTTCACAACTAACACTTAACTGGACCCAGTCAAAACTTAGTAAAGTGAGCTTGGCAAACACGGAAATATACGTGTAAACAAATGAATAATTTATGTACATACCACGTAATTTTAAAGCTCTGCGCCGCGAATTCACGTATATCTTATAGTTTAGACCCAGCAAATCTCAGCTACAGTTTTTAATTGTCTGTGGTCTGCTACGTCAGACACGCTGGCTGGGAATAGATCATAAATATTCAGTATATAGGTTATACATATTTAGGCATAGTCCTTAATGACGTCCTTCAAATATCAGAGTTTAATGTTATAGATATTCAGTAAATAGGTTATCCTTATTCAGGGATTGTACATAATGACGTTCTACATAATGACTGATCGTTTTTCCACAATTGGTAGTTATATAGAGCAACTCCGAAAATTTTCCTTATACATTGTGAGAGATCGTCCACTTATGACGTTTTTCAGAAATATTATAATTTTAAGTAACCCCCTCCATTTTAATTATTCAAATATTTTTAGATGCTGAGCACATAATGACGTTCTTCAGTGTTATAGATAATTAGGGATCGTCAATAATAACGTCCTTCAAATATCATAGTTTTAAGTACTCCAAGTCTCAACATTAAATTTTTCTCCAACCTATTTCAACTACATGTCACAGACTTACTCATATGTGTTGTAGATATTCCGGGATCGTCCATAATGACGTCCTTCCAATATCATAGTTTATAGAACCCCCAGTTCCAACAATAAATATTTTTCCAACCTTTTTTAACTAATTATATGTCACGGACTTACCTATATATAATTAATTTAATTAATACCATTTAATCATACTATTTTGATATAATTACGTACACAAGCTAAAAGCTATAATAGGCGCATGCATACAGACTGTACACATACTTTCTGTACGGTTACACTGTGTATCAGGCCCATTCGCTCAGTTAGTTAGAGCGCCGTGCTAATAACGCGGATGTCGCGGGTTCGATCCCCTCATGAGCCAGTTGTTTTTTGCCCTCTTTTTACACCCTTATTAGAAGTATTAAATCTTTTAACTTTAAATAGGTTTCCAAACTACTGTTAAATTGCTGTTTGATATAAATTATTTATTTTTCCGTATTGTATTCAGTACAATATTTTTCCACTTTAGTAAGTATTAGAAAATTCAAAGCTCCAAGGATCGCTGATCCAGATAAAGTTTGTCATTTACAGTCAACAGATAACTTGAAAAAAAGTTACAATTTCGTACTCATATTTTTGTATACCACTTTAGGCTTAGGCACAATAGATATTACTGTCAAAGAATTGACGTTTAGAGTGAACAACGATTTTAAAAATCGTATACAAAAGTGTCATGGCACAACACATAGACATAGATTCGACAAAGTGTTCTAGAGTCTGTCATCGCATCAAGTATCTCATTGAAAAATTAGTTAAAGAATTCTTTTTTGTACATTTTGAAGAGCCCCAAAAAACATCCATTCTTAATTGTTTTCTTATCAAATATTTTTCTGCCGTGTTTGAACTGCTTTTATTGAGTTTCTTTATTGATATTGTAATTTTATCAAATCTAGGACGAACAACGCTTGAGCAGTTTTTTGGCAAAACGGGTTCAGTGTATAGCAATATTTATAGAAACGGAAATCAAAAATGCAAGTTTAAGGTACGACTTATTCTCGTTTGCAACACGGCAGGTAATGAATTCAAAGTGCTATGAAAAATAGCAGTTATTGAGGTGACATGCTTTTCAAGACAAATTGCTAAAATTTATCCGTTTGGCAACATTGCAGGCAATGAACATAACCCGATTTTCAAAATACCAGTCAATAAACTAAACCTGCTTTGCAAAATAGAAGTTACTGAACTTAACCCTATTTGCAAAAATGCAGTTAAAAAAATAAACTACAAATAAATAGGACCAAATAAATTTAAACAGCTTTACAAAATAGCTGTTATTAAACCTACCTGCTTAAAATATAGGAGTTGTTTGAGTAAACCCTCTTTGCAAAATAGCAGTTAATGTACTTAGACCGCTTTGCAAAGTAGCGGTTAATCGACTTAACCCGCTTTGCAAACTAGCAGTTTATGAACTTCACTTGCTCTGAAAAATAGCAGTTTATGAACTAAGAACGCGTTGACAATTAGCAGTTAATCAACTCAATCTGCTTTACAGTTTCTGAAGTTAGACCACTTTGCAAAGTAGCGGGTAATCGACTGAACTAGCTTTGCAAAATCGCAGGTAATGAACTTAGACCGCTTTGAAAAGTAGCAGGTAATTGAATTAACTCTCGTTGCAAAATAGCAGTTGCAAAACTGAACCCGCCTTGCAAAATGACAGTTAATGGACACAACCAGTTTTTGCCAGAATTCAAATTTTTAAATTGTTTCAAAATTTGAATTCCTTGAACTTTGATCCCAACTTTGCACAAAAAGAAATTAATATGTATTTGAATACTACACAGAATGCAAATTTTCCTACTTTTGATAAAATTAACATATTTCGTTTTGCCAAATAAACTCTTCATTTGTATGAGTACTATTAACATTGGTTTGTTCTCTGTTTATTATGTTCCTATGTGAATCAGTAGTAACCTCCACTGGAATCTGGAATATTTTTTTCATATCATGCAGTGAAATGGTAAAATAGGGATAGTAAGGACTCACCAGAAATTTAAAGATTTGAAGTTGTTTACGTTGTGGTCTAAATATTTATTTGTAGAACTTTATTAATTGTCGCAACGCGTTTCGGATTTAATCCTTTTTCAAGCAAGATTATTGTGGAATGAACACTGTTTTCACGGTGGTTGTTTACACTGTTTTAATGTTGGTGGGATAGTAGTAGGATGGGTAGGACGAAAGAGATCGCGGAAGAGCGAAACAGGCAATTAGAGCATGAATGCATTCATAATCTAATTGACGCCCACTGGCTCCCAAAACAATCTACTAAACTTATAGTCAAAAATCCCCGTTGCTCACGTCTTTACTTATTGCCTAAAGTCCACAAGGCTACATGCCCGGGCAGGCCAATAGTCTCGACAATTCTTTGTCCTACTTACTTAGCTTCGGCGTTTGTCGATACCTACCTCCAACCTATTCTACGTTCCACTTCAACCTATGTCAAAGACACGAATCACGTTCTGTCTATAATTAACGATTTTTAATTGGTAGGCCACCATCGTTACATGGTAACGTTAGATGTAGTATCCTTAAATACAGTTATCCCCCACAAGGACGGCTTAAAGGCCTTAAAATATTTTCTTGACTTGCGCCCTATACAAGACCCTTTAACTGAAGTAATTTTGAATTTAGCCGAATTAGTATTAGAATAAAATGCTTTTGAATTTAATAGTCAATATTACTCTCAATTAACAGGAGTAGCCATGGGCACCCGTATGGGTCCTTTATTTGCATCACTCTTTTTAACCTATTTGGAAATTCATTTTTTTGAAACTTATGTTGGTCCTAAACCTGACTCATACAAAAGAAATCTTGATGATTGTCTTGGTCTTTTTTCTTGTCCCCAAGAAGATATCGAAGTTTTTATTGAATCATTTACACAAATGCATCCCGCTATTTCATTTACGTTTATTATTTCTGAATCTCCCACACCGTTTCTTGACATTTAAATAATTCCAAATAAGGACTCTGCTAAACTCACCACTTTAATTTACTATAAGGCTTTTGACACACATGCCTACCTACCTTTTAACTTATTTCACCCCAAACACATTTTGAAATCAATTCCGTTCTCTCAATTTTTAAGACTCCGTCGTATTTGTAGCGAGCAACCCGATTTTATTGCTCAATCAAATATCATGGCGTAATTTTTTCTTAACCAAGGCTATCCTGATAAGTTAGTTACAGCAGCTAAATCCAAAGCTTTATTCTACTCCCGCTTAGTCTTTTAAAACCGTGCTCCCATGCCCAAAAACAACAATAATCGAATACCCTTCGTACTCACTCACACTCAAATCTCCTCACAATTATGTAATAATTCCAAAACTCTATACAGCACCATACTTACTAATAATCAATCTACAAAACTCATTTTTCCATTTCCGCCAATTAATGCTATACGAAGATCTGATAACCTGTCCAGCATGATTGTCCGCTCATCCCTAAAATCTAAACAACCTCCACACACAAACCCCAGCACTTTTCCATGCCACGCCCCCCGGTGTGTGACTTGTGCTCATAACCTACAGTTGCCCAAAGTAACCAATCTTGCTCATAATTTTCAAATTAAATCTTATTTCAACTGTGAATACGAATGCGTAATTTATGCTATTACCTGTACAATTTGCTCCTGAGTAATATATATTGGTCAGACTTCTAGGCGTTTGTTAATTCGTTTTGGTGAACATCTGTCTGCAATCCGTAATTAACTAGTTACCTCTCAGGTAGCCAAACATTTTAATTTACCATCTCATTCAAACCAGCACATTGAAATTACTGCTCTAATTTCTGCTTCTAAACACGATGAACACCGTCTATCGCTAGAAAAACGTTTAATTTTTCGATTCGCTGCTCAAACCCCCCCGGGGCTTAACAGTTGTTTCTCTTTTCTCTAACTTTATCCAAAACCTCAGGACAGTTTGTTTACAAACTGACGGGGAGTGGCGTCCCTGGGGATATCTTAGCCATTGCTGTTTCGCTCTTCCGCAAAACAGCCACCCAATCTCTTTCGTCCTATCCATCCTACTACTATCCCACCAAAATTGAAACAGTGTAAACCACCACCGTAAAAACAGTGTTCATTTCACAATAATCTCGCTTGAAAAAGGATGAAATCCGAAACGCGTTGCGACAATTAATAAAGTTATACAAATAAATATTCAGACCACAACGTAAAGACGTAAACAACTTCAAATCTTCAAATTTCTGGTAAGTCCTTACTATCCCTATTTTACCATTATATGTCTACCTCACCTCACGCGCCTCAATTTTACTATATCATGTAGTGAAGCCAACGCAACCGCAACACTAGGCAGGAGTCGTAAGACTTCAATAAATTTTAATCTAAACTAACCAAAAGACACTAATTATTGCTCTATTTTTCGTAATTATTAGCAATTAAGAAGATGCACCAGCGAAGGACCTTACTAGTTCCCTCATTAGTACGGGTTGTTCTAATTCTAGCACGTACATTAACACTGGTGGCACCAGGTGAACCCGCCCCAGCTGTCGTCCATCCCGAAATATCACTAAATCTGCTCCCTCTTTTGCAAAACAAATACCTGGCCAATTGCTTCACCCACATCTATACTGACGACCATAAAAATGACCTCAATCTAAATCTGGCCATGTTACAACAACAACAAAAACCTCCAAAACAAAACGTCATAACTCCAATGCCGATTGTCTTATCCTCAGACATAAAAAGAATCCCAAACACGAAATGGCTTGAAAATTATCAGAAAATATTTCGACCCCGCCGAAACCAAAACATAACCCCGTTCTGCAATATCGATTTGGGCACCGTCTTTAAATGTGGCCAAATAAATACCACACAGTACTATTTAGCTGAGAGACACATTTCTGTCTATAAAATCATCCCCCAGCGAAGATCAATAATATCTCCGAATTACTTCATTGCAATTATAAGGGAGACTTGCATAGGAACATATGAGCAGAGACAGGTCCAGAATATTCTAGCACTACTGGCTGGGTTTACGGATTTGCGTACGTTTCAAATGATGAATTTGCCAATGGGAATTTATGTAACATTTAGGGAGCCGCTTAAGCCAATAGAGACTCGCAGGCAAACCGAATTTACACAAATTCATATTGAGCCTGAACTAACCCACAAAAAATATCCAGTTTTAGCATTTCTGAAACCTCCCGAAGATTCCTATAATTGCAAAGAAAAAAGTGACAAAAACTGTTTAATTCAAGCAATGCAAAAGTATGAACAGTACATTGACAATGGAAGGAACTTCCCTTGGACTACAAATTGGGGCCCGCAGATTGACAATAAATATTTGTCAGCTGTTCAAAATGAGGATTTTAGATACAAATCTCCATTTCATAGATTCGCGCCAACTTCTGCCAGAAATGCAACGTTTAAATACCTCACAACAAATTTAAACTTCACCCCCGTAATTTCTCAAAAGAAGGCATTTTTTGTTAATCCAGTAATTCTCAATTATATAGAAGCGCCTTATAAAGAGTCGATTTTAAGAATCTCGTCCATTAACTTGTACCCTTTGGGACACACAAAAGCTTACAAGTTCATCACGCCTCTCAACGTAACGAAGCCAAAAACATCTTTTGAGGTGTTTACTAGTCAGCTTGACAGTTCCACATGGTGCCTAATTCTGGCGGTAATAACTATTCAGAGCGCATTTTTCGAATTCTCTATGTATTTCTACGGCGGCAGAACTTCAGCAGGCAACGACAAACAAGGATTAAGCTCCCTCATAGACAAGTTGTACACTTGGCTACTGGTTTCCATAGCGCTTCTAGAACAAGGACCTGAGAACATATTGTCGCGCCTTGGCAGGGACGAAGCTGCAAGCTCTGCGCGGCGCGTGTGCGGTAGAATCATTGCGCTCTGGGTCTTTATGGGCATTATTATAACCAATAGCTACAAAGGAGTTCTTCGATCAGATTTAATATTTCCTCAACACTCTGAAACTACGTGGAAAAGTATTCCAGAGTTAAATTCAAATAATTTTACATTCTACGGTTTTATTGCTGACAAAAAATGCGATGTCATAAGTCATGATCGGATGGTTATCAAAGAAATTGGGCAAAACCAATCATTTTTAAAGCTAAGCGACAGAGCTAGTTTGGTGTGCAGTTGGCGGTATTTTGAATGCAGATTTTACTCTGACTGGGCGAATAGTATTGATTATCATAATGACATGTTTTATATTACCAAATTATACAGTCGCATTCATTACATTTGCCCAAGAGGCTTGAAAGATCTTTTGAGTGAAATCATTTACTCCACAAAACATGAGTCAGATGAACAAAACTCGAAAATAGCTTTTGTATTCACGGAAAACCAGTTTACGTTTGTCTGGGGACTTATTCAAAATGTTACCAAGAATCTTAAAAAATCAGAGTCAATACGCAAAAGTCATGCGGGAGTTTCAAATACTGGAATTTTGAAACTAGAATTCGCGCACAATATGAGAATCAACAACGATCGTTTCCTGCGATATCCTATGCATTACGCTCTGCCGACGCGAATGCATCAATATCACAAGTGGGTTCCAGATAGAATGAGATCTCTTCTTCCTTCTGGAATAATTTGGTTCTGGATGAAATGGGAGAAGATCAAAAACGTAGATTCAAGGAGTGAGCTTGTGGAAGATACAAGTAATGCAGATCATTTTACTGCAGATTTGAATAACAACGATGACATAAGAAAAGTAAAACGTATATCGTTTGCAGATTCAGATATTTCAATTGTCTTTTATACACTTGGAATGTGCTGGTTTATTACATGTATTGTATTATTGTTTGAAAAAATTTTCGTTAGCAGGATTCATAAATGTTTCTCTGATTCTTGCAGAAAATTGTGTTGGTTTATTTATGTAATTAGGTCATATGTTTCCAACACTATAATTTGTGGCGTGGACGCTCTGGCTCATCACTATATGTAGCTACAATACAATTTAACAGAGATGTTTTTCAAACTAAACCTGTGTATGTACATAAGTTTTACTAAAATCGTCCGACAAAAAAATGAAGCTACTTGTCTAACAGATGGAATGTAAAATTTTGTAACTAAAATTGCTTTAAATGTATTACACAATGTTGAATGTTATTTTTGATAATTTAAATATATATGTAATTAACGCTTAGCAGTAGTCGCAATAGCTAAAGACAAATATAATCAAATTGTTATTGTAGTTAAAAAAACTAAAAGTAATTGAACATACAATTAACTGTGATATGTAATGTAATATTATCAGCATAATAAAATCCAAAGATTTTAATCCTAAAGTTAAGTAATAGCATGGGATTAGATTATAGGACATCATGCGCAAGCCGCACTAAACAATCGACGCTCCAAACGACGTCACTTACATACTCAAAATTACTCTGACTTAAATGTTAAAAAAGCAATCTCAATTGTTTATACTTTGTGCTATGTATGAGTGATACGTACGCCTAATCATTGTCTACTACGAGATAAAAATATCGTCAGTTAGGATTTACAGTGACGGACAGATACACTCAACTACCTTTAGCTCAAAACAAAATGCACTAAAATCGCAGCAAAAATTGCAATTATCTAAATTTTATGATTATAAAAGCATTTAAATAGAACATTTTGCAATTAGAAAAACATATGGTATTAGAATATTTTGCACTTTTCTTAACCTGTGAATAGATAATTATACACATTTCAAAAAAACATGTCAATATATTTTTTTTTTGCACATTAAAAAATCATGTTAATCAAAAATTTTGCATTTTTTTTTTAAAACTCGCAAATTAAATTTTTAGTTTTAATTTTATTTACGTGATTTTTTATTGAGATAGCTCGTTTTGATTAAAACGGAATTTATGGAATTTAAAAGATAATTGCTGTGTTGACCCTTCACTTACGATATATTAAAATAAATGAAATTATCAAGTCTTAATTGTCTTTCGTTAGCAATAAAACTTACAAGCATATCACAACATTTACAGGAGTCAGGAGTATAGCGTACATTGGACCTCGTATATAAGAACAGCTAGTAGATAATAAATTAAATAACAAAGTTTATGGACCCGGACATACAACAAACTAATCGTAAGTTTGAATTGTTGTTTTAAAAGAAATAATTATTGACAGTTTTTCAAAGTTAATGTAAATACATTAGTAATTATATGAACGCCTTTATACTATCAACACGCTCTTGAGTCTTGACCACACGCAAGCTAGATTACCTTATTCATAAAGTAAGGGTATCAATACCATGGCCATGGGGTGAATATTTCAATACGTAGCATGGTTAATTAAAGGCAAAGGGGATGGTGGCAGGCAATAAACGTGTCATTAGGATGTAAACTTATGTCCAGTGCAACACATATCACAATAATACCTTATACTTTCAGACACCTTTTGATAAGGGTCCTGCTAATGACGGAAAGTTCACAAGATTGCATTAAACGACCATGTCAACACGTCGCTTCTCTGACCATTTTATCAAGGTGCGGATGAGATTTTTGTGTGGATTTTTTCCAAGAACCATAACGGCGGCGTAAATATCAATTATTATAAACATAATCAATGAAATGACTTGTGACTGGATACACGATAAAATTTGGTTGTTTTTGTAAACTTACATATGAACAGTAAACAAAAGTTGTTTTCATTTAAAATTTAAATATCCTGATTTGACCATATAATTCTGCCAGTTATAATTATCGGTTTTAACTAGCTAAAATGAATTTGTACAGCCTGGCTGGACAAAAAACTCAAAACTGGCAAATAGCTTAACAATATAATTTTAAAATATCACCTGTTTACAACTAGAGGAAAAGAGCATATAGCAGAGCAAAGGCTATTAATTTGCTTAACTCAGATAAATAAACTAATTTTTATCAAAATACTTACGATTGCAGTAATTACCCATGGGTATTTTCAACCCTAATAGTATTACACGTATATACATACAATTGTGACGTAATTAACTAGAGATGTTATTTCCCTGCCACTAATTACTGTTGTTTTCAAATGAATAATTGAATGTAGAAATAGCCCAGACAGGACAACATATTTTCAACAGTACCACAATCTGGTCCTCAGCGGTCGCACAAAAGTTTTCGCTTCGGTTTTTGAAACAAGCAACAAACATAATAAAATTTGTTGCTCAACTTTTACTTGGATTTGGATTTCAAATCCAGGCAAATAAAAGAAATGGCGTTTAAGGTAAATACAAAATATTAACACAAACTCATATCTTGTTTCGATTATATTTTTTAATATTGATTATTGTTTACACATTAATTCGCCCATTTAGTTAAACATATTTACACTTATTAAATTACAATACTGTAAATGCTCACGTTTTGACGTTTTTATATATTTGTTTCTGAACACCAGGCCACTTTTCTTATTTTCTGTGCAATCCTTGCCATTGGATGGGCATTAGAAGAACACGTGGACAAGATTAAAGATGACAAGGATAAGGAAAAGGAAAAGTCACCTGAAGTGTTTCCCCCGCCAAAGTTTGAACCTGCTGGGGCTGCCGCAGTTTTGCCTGAAGACAAGGATAAAGAGGAGAAGGACAAGGACGTCAAGGAAGGTGTGAGAGAGAGGAAACAGTGGGGAAGGCCTTGGGGTTATGGTGGCTATGGTGGCTATGGGGGTTATGGGGGTTATGGAGGTTATGGGAGGTATGGTGGAATGGGTGGATACGGAGGCTATGGGGGCTACGGTATGGGTTATGGTGGCTATGGTGGCGGTGGCTATGGGGGCTACGGTGGTTATGGGAGGTATGGTGGAATGGGTGGCTACGGAGGCTATCCCTACGGAGGTTATGGAATGTATGGATAATTGCAAATAATTACAATTTCAAACTCTAAATTATAAATCGAATGTACTAACAAATATGACTGTTAACTTTTGTCACAATTCAACTTTATTTGTCAAAGTTAAGCATTGTTGTTAGAAATCTTGTAATAAAGAATTATTGTTTTGTTCCAGTTACTAGTAATGCATTTAAATATTCCGTTTGTTTTATTTACTTCAAATTTTAAACGAATTTAATATGGCAGCTTGTGGTATAAGTTAAAAGATAAGGTTTGTATTTATCATACTTGAATAATAAAATTGTTACAAGAGCGTTCAAGACATACAAATTTCACGCACAAAATATATAATTATAGTAATAAAAACGTTACAGATAATAATGATTAAAAACCGCATTGCATTGAAGTATAACACATTTAACTTAAATATTTTGTCTAAGACCATCGAGATATTTTAATATTATTACAATTTCTAATAATATTGTATTCTAACAAATACACGTCATTCAATGCTTAACTGTTTTATACGGATCATATAGTGATACTTTAGTAATGCATTATTTACATTAATTCGTTTACCTAGGCTTTACAAACTCAGTTTCAAAATATTGCTAATTATTAAAATTGTGAATTGAATTTACGAGGACTGCAGACATTTAACAAGCATTTTATTTTATACGACAATATCATTTGCGGTATTTTTCTCTTCAGGCGGCTCCTGACCGTAGTAGAGAAGAGGTGTATATTCATATGCATCACAGTGATTTTAAAACCCAAAATAAAATCATTTCAATCAAAAACAAGACAATTGCAAATCCTGCACAGACACCCATAGCCAAGAAAACCATAAAAATGTCTGAATGAGCGAATGACAATCTTTTTGGTTTGCTCGTGCTGCGTTTGTTAAGCAGTTTGAAAAAATCAGTGCTCAGCTCATAGGCTGTGGTGTTTGAAAATCTGATTTTGTCGCATATTTCCCAGAACTTGTAAATACCAGATGACAGGAGTACTTTCATACGATTTGGGACCCACTTGTGATACTTGTGCATTCCACTTGGGAGACCAAAGTATGTTCTGCGACTCAGAAAATTAGGCTGCCTTTGAATATTGTAAGAAAGGCTTAAACTATTACTTAGGCTTTCTTTAACAAGCTTCTGGAAAAGTTTCCAATAGGATACAAATTCATCTTCTTGAAATACATATGCAGTTTTTGCATTCCCCGCATTTCCAGACGTATTTTGAAGAATGCCCTTTACATCCTGCTTGCAAATACTAATTGATAGATGAGTTAACTTACTCAACGTTCGTGAATAGTCCTGATTGTTATCTTCTTGCAGCGCCGATTCCATCTCGGCGAAGAACTTGCATTCAAAGTAACGATTTTTGCAAAGTTGTTTAGCTTTAAAGGATTCCCACTTAAAGTAATACCCTTTTCTATTAGGGTGACTTGTGCTCTGACTCTGACTACGATTTTCTGCTTCCTTGAAGATTTTTTTAAGTTGGTTACAATTCCTATCGCTTATAAAGTCATACAGAGTAAAGTTGTGATGTAACAGTTGAGTAATAGATGTCCAGTTCGTTTCGAATGGATGCTCAATGGTAAAGTCGGATTTAAGAACTCCCTTGTAGCTGTTTGACAAAGTAATGGCAAGAAGAAGCCAGAGCGCAACTAGTCTTGCGCAGACACGCCTTTTTGAATCAGCTTGCGCATGCGCGTAGATTTCGTCTACACCTGACTGCTCGGCCACTGCTGCAGAAATTTTAAGCAAATTCAAAGTGTAGCTTAAAAAGAATTCATGTAGCT
Source organism: Dicyrtomina minuta (assembly GCA_949802685.1). Classification (NCBI taxonomy): domain Eukaryota; kingdom Metazoa; phylum Arthropoda; class Collembola; order Symphypleona; family Dicyrtomidae; genus Dicyrtomina; species Dicyrtomina minuta. Next base: position 170,866,734 of record OX461808.1, on the reverse strand, counting down.
TATTTCTATTTATTGCCGTAGCAACAGCAATTACCAGTGATATTGCACCAATGGTCGCAAGAAGTACGAACCAAACAGACTTCTGTAGCGGATTTGTGAAAATTTCAAAAGATGTTTGATCCTGGCGCAAATTATGTCCTGTGATGAATTTGTACGGCTGGGTATATCCAACAGGGAACAAATTAGAAAGATCGCTAGACACGTAGAATCTGAATTTGTTTTCGACGTAATTCGAAATTACGATCCCAGGAAAAGACTTTTCATGCTGTGCGTTTGACAAAATAAATGATATGTTTGAACTTGAAATGAGAAATGCGTTCGTTGCGTTTAGAAGTGAGACTGGGGCTTCTCTGTTGAAGGGTGAAGGTGTTAACTTGGGGTTGTCAAGCAGATATTTTAGTTTTTGATTCATTACTTGAAATTGGTTGGAAATGTCAATTTGTATTATCCATAAGAAGCTTTTTCCGTGTTGAATTATCCGATTCTCGTAGTCTTTTACAATTTCCGCGAAACAATTTTGAACGCCAGTCGTTGTCGTACATATAAAATGCGATGTTGGGTTAAATACATTCTTTGTTGGTGGGGAAATGTGTGTGTAGAAACCCAAAAAATTTTGAGGCTGGATGCTGCCTTCAGTAATGAAGTAGGAATTCTGCCCATCGTCAAGCATCTTTCTGTACAAGAATTGCAATAGCATTGGCAAGTTGGCAAAGGTAAGGGATGCAGCAATGCTATGTAGTACTGTATGCAATCCAACGTGTTCCATAGTGTAGACACACCGCTCATTCGCTAGGAGTGTGAACTATTTTGGGGAAATTGGGATGGTTTGGTACATACTATTAACTCTGAATGCCATGCTTTGATATTGATTTCGATCGCATTTGTCAAGTACGACAATAAAAGAGTAACACTGCAATGAGTGTGTCTCAAAATATATGGCATTAAATGGGTAGTTTGGATTTGGCAGAAACTTGAATCTGTTTTCGTTTCTGTAAGAATACAAAACGACTGGAATGGAAATTTTTTGATGATTAAGGGCCACGCCAATCGAATAAAATTGAATGTAGCAGTTTTTTAAGTCGTCGCTGGTGATCATTTTCGAGGTATCTAACAGAATTTCAGGATTTTGCAAAGCTAATGCAACTGTTGCTGAGTGTACGAAATGCAGCTGAAAAGCTATGACTTGCGAGGCAAAGTACAAAACTGAGTATTTTGCCATTTTCAAGTATAATCAACCTTTCAGCAGACGCTCCAGACACAGGATTACAACCCTGAAACTGGTAAATTTTGCTACGAAATGTTTTCTGCAATTAAATTGACATTATTTCTAGTCATGTAGGATTATAAGAAATAGAATATGGAATTTTACAATTTTAAAAATAAAACTAAACACGCAACAATTTAAAACAAATCCGTCAGCATAAGTAAGTATCTTACAAGTATGAGTGAGGATATACATATATACGGGTTTCAAATTAAATATTTTAATTTATGAATATTTTTTGTTTTACAATATTGTTTTTACAGTACCATCAATAAAACGGTGAAGTGCTTTGTGTACACAAATTTGTGGTGTTTTTCATTGCAGAAAACACTAAAGAGCTATAAGCAGGTAAATATTTCAATAAATTGATAGAAAATATCCATTGTAATTTGAGATAGATGATTTTATAAGTATCACAATAAAATTTAATAATTTTGTAATGATATTATTTCAATACATTTTTACCTGAATACACTTTTAAAATGGAATTGCTTAGCGTGATAAAATATCATTATGTAAAAAAAAATTAAAACTGAAGTGCAATATTAAATTATATTTCTAGTAAATTGCATTAAACATTTTAATTCATTTTTGGCAACAATTATCTTTGTGCCTATACATTTCATTAAATTTACTTTTGACATAATGTTAATAATGTATTATCATTTTGAAATACTTTACTAGTTAGTTTGAACAAGTGCTTTTCCATTCAAATAGTCATAAATAGTGTACACATTACAATTTCAAACTTCAAATTAATTATCAAATGTAATTATTATTATTATAATTGTCATATGTCTAGCATTATTGGACATCGTGTAAAAAGTTTTATTGTTTTGTTTCAGTTAAACACATTCAAATTTTCAGTTTGGTTTTTGAATATTTCAAATTTTAAACGAGTGTATAGCAGCTTGTAGTATGAGTTAAAAGGTAAGGTCTAATTTATCATAACTTTAATATTAATATTAATTAATTGCCACCAAGCGCGGATACAAAGGAGGGGCTAGAGGCCCCCCCCCCCCTAAAAGGGAATTTTAGACATTGTGGAGATAGGAGCGGCCATTTTCCAAGATAGCTGCTTAACATTGTTATCACCCCCCCCCCCCTCCTATGACCAAATCCTGGATCTGCCACTGGTCAACTAATTTGGCGGCTTAGCGACGTCATGTTTAATAATACACGGTGGGCCATTTAATCACTACGATTCTAACAGGCTTTAAAATCCAAGTTTATTATTTAAATATAACGAGCATTATACCAAAATAAAGACAATTTTTTGGAGATTTGTTCGACCCATTAATCATTAAAATCAGTTAACAATAAGTTGCAAAATGGCCTAACTAACAAAATCACAGTTTTTAGATGTTTTACAACCTTAAATTATTTTTAAAAACTTTTCTTTAAAATTAAAGCGTAAAACGATGCAGACTATCTATCCCCACAGAACAAAATCTGTCAAAAAATTTAAAAAACTTTTAAAAATTTCAAAACTAAAAAATTTTTAAATTTCAAAATTTTAAATTTTTTTAAATGTTTTAGTTTTAAAATTTTTAAATGTTTATTTTTTTAATTTTCTGACGGATTTTGTTCTGTGGGGATAGTCTGCATCGTTTTACGCTTTAATTTTAAATAAAAGTTGTTTAAAATAATTTTAAGATTTAAAACATCTAAAAACAGTGATTTTGTTAGTTAGGCGAGGCCATTTTGCAACTTATTGTTAACCGATTTTTATAAAAAAGGTGTCAAACAAATCTCCTAGAATGTGTCTTCATTTTGGTATAATGCTCGTTATATTCAAATAATAAACTTGGATTTTATAGCCTGTTAGAATCGTTGCGACTAAATGGCCCACCCTGTACACTGCAATAGTGGTCAACGTATTCGTAAAAATATAATTCCAGTTTTACGTTTGGAGCAGTGGCTAAAGCAGTATGACAAACATAAGCTCACCTTGTGATAATTATATTAAACCATTTTTAAAAATATTCATTATTATTGACGTTAAAAATTGTTAAATACGTTCAAAAAGGATTTGATTATGGTGAGTTTCTCAAGCGCATCCCTACACTTGGAATAAAGTAACAAAACAACCTGAGGTGGTGGCGCTTGTTCTTTTACTATCTGAACATGACTATTGGACTAGGATATTTTGTTTTTGTAGTAAGCAGAAGCATATAGAGGAACTTAAGTGGTGATATTGAGAGATATCAGAAAATTTACATGTATTTTGCATGCAGAGTTTTTGCAGCAGTTCCAGTCTTAGCTTTGAATATTTTTGGAAAGGAAAAGTACTTTTCAGTCTGCATTCAAAGCACCTTTAAATTTTTACGCAGCATCCAAGGTAAAGAGATAAATCAAAATCAGAATAAGAAAATTAAAGAATAACTTATTTGTAAATGCAATTTACTATTCATTTTAATTTAGTTCAAGATAACATGGAATTAAAGCATGTCAAAACATTAAAAATATGTGAAACATTTTAAGTAGTTTGTTTTCTTATCTTCTGCAATAATTCGATTATGATGGTTGCTAACGCCATTGTTTGTCTAATGTCACCTGAATTTTTGTCATTTCTCTTGTTGCCGCTCGTGGATGAAAGGATCTATGCAAACTTGGCTGTAGTGGCATAGTCTACAATAGTTGTGGTGTACCTATTGCAGTCTGGTATTTGTGCAATTCTTTTTACTCGTCGCTATTATTTGCCTACTCTTGGTTGTCATTGACGAGCAGAGGCAATTATTAACTTAATTATAATTTTTTTTTCTCAACAGTTTAAAGGTATTTTGTTTTTGTAAAAAAATTTAATAATTATATATTGTTATACAATGTTTTCTTTAGTCAAGCCAACAAGGTCATGCATTTCAACAATAAAAAGGCTAGATAAAAGAATCATAAAGTGGAAGACACTCCAACTGGTTCATGACGATCTTAGCGATGTATTTCAAGATTTTATTGGAGGTGTATCTGCCTGAATAACGTTGGCTGCTGTATTCGCGGAATACGGCTCTCTTAGACCTTGATTTCACTAGCGACTTTAACAACTATAAGTTAACAATTGCTAAGTTATCAATGGTTAACTTTGCGATTTCACGAGTAGTTACCAATTGTTAAGCTATCAATGGTTAGTGCGATTTCACTACATAAATTGACAATTGTTAACCATAGTGCCCGCTAAAATTTAAAATGTTGAAGTTTAACAATTGTTAGCATGATTTCACTACATAAATTAACAATTCTTAGTTATGCATCCCGGGAAATTTAAAATTTTAAAGTTTAACAATTGTTAGTGCGATTTCACAGGTTAAGTTATCAATTGTTTACGCTAATTATCGATTTTAACAATTGCTAAAAGTTAATTATTGTTAACAGTTTAACAATTGTTAGTTCACATTTCACGTAAAAATGAGTGATTAGCTAACTGTTGTTAGAGTTAATAATTGTTAAAGTCGCTAGTGAAATCAAGGTCTTACAAGGGAATGGTTTCACATGTTACCCGTCGATTTCAAAAAGTTATATCTACAAAAATCAGGCTACTTTTGAATAGTGGGGATCTAAAATAACTCGAGTGCATTTTGTGTTGTTCGGTCACAATAGCCCGCCAAAGTTTTAAAAAATACAAATTTTAATATTTTGCCGCCCTGTAGCTTCTACAGTTCTCATCCGATTTTATTGAAATTTCGGTTTTTGTGATCCTTAGGGTTTATACTAAAAAGTAATTTCAGGATTTTGAAAAATTCAAAAATTTTCATTTTTTTGAAGAAACGGTGTTAAAAAATTGGGCCTCAAATATACTCATTTCTTGGATTTTTTTCAAAAAAATGAAAATTTTCGAATTTCTCAAAATCCTGAAATTGCTTTTCAGTAAAAAGCGTAAGGATCCCAAAAAACGAAATTTCATCAAAATCGGACAAGAACTGTAAAAGTACTAGGGTCGCAAAATATCAAAATTTGAATTTTTTAAAACTTTGGCGGGCTATTGTGACCGAACAACGCAAAATGCACTCGAGTTACTTTGGATCCCAACTATTCAAAAGTAGCCTGATTTTTGTAGATATAACTTTTTGAAATCGACGGGTAACATGTGAAACCATTCCCTTGTTAGAGTTAACAATTGTTAAAGTCGCTAGTAAAATCAAGGTCTTAAGAATGACGGTGTAGTAGCAGGAGGACTTGGAATTTTTTCAACGAGCGCAATGATATTAACTGGGGTTATTTTCACATTTTTTTGTGGGCCATACGAGAAAACTAGTCAGGTTCTGAGCGATTGGAAGTATCGCAATCCTACCATTAAAAGAATACAATCAATTAAAAATAAAACTGAGTTTCAAGTCCAACGAAATAGCTGTGATCATGCGGATTTTAAAATATAGCGACATATACTTTTAAGTAGTAATCTACAAAAGATACATAAAATCTCTTAGAACTTTCTCTTAGATTGTATGTGGATTGTACAAAATAGACAAGTTGAATATAAAATATTCTAAAGACAACGCTTGGCCTTATTAAATTCTCAACCTGAGAATTGGTTAAATGCTTTAGTTTCAGGAATCTATCACACCAAGTTAAAAAAAACCTACGCTTACCCAGTTGAGTGTGAATAATTTACTTAATTTAATGTGAGCTTTTAACAAAATCGATATTCTTTGTTAAAATCTCCTACATTATTAATACAGACCTGGATTCTTGTATTAAATTAAATATTTTCTCAAGTTCTAAAACTGTCATCTAAAATTTGTTGACTCGTTTATAAAACTTTAATCATTAAATCTGGTCCATTATGACTCCATGCGTATTTTAAAAATTATTATTGCTAGAAAAAACTGTTTTGTATGTGAGAAAACGGCAACATTTCAACATAAGTGCAAACAGCAGTACTTAATTATGCCCAACTTTTACGGTAGACAAATTACTTGCTCAAGCACTGTAAGATACAATAAGGTCAACAGCGTGAGCGAAGACAATACTCGTGAAAGTTAACACATACATTATGTCAATATAGAAGAATGAGCCGATTGTGAACCTCTGTGATTGATAAGAAATCATGCATTTTTGAAACCATTTCGGCGGTTCTTTCAAATGCCTCCAGCTGCTCTGCATTTCTTCGGAAAGTTCGTGTACTTGACCTCCCAGCCTCCACATGAGGTTAGAAAGGAGGACGACGAAGGATGCAACGATGAATGAGCGGAGACTGTCATAAATCACAGCCAGCAATATGCTCAGTGTGCCGACATATTGGTCAATTACGACTGCTCCAAGAATGTATTCTCCAATTGTGGAATTGGATTTATTTTGCAAGACATTTAGCTGACATGGGAACCTACCTTACTTGAAACTACAGAATGAAGCGAAACTGCCCGGAACGTATACTACCCATATGAGTGACCTCTGCTTGTATAGTCGTTCGACTGCAAAATTCTTTGTTCGGCCGCAATCGCGCGCGCAATTTCAAAAATATCGATTTTTTTGAATTTCGTCGCGCTCTAGCTCCCTCAATTTTTGTCCAAATCTCATAAAATTTGAAATACAACATCTTTTTACTCTTATCCAAAATGTAATTTCAAATTTTCAAAAATCCTGAAATAACTTTTTAGATAAGAGTATAAAGATGTTGTACTTCAAATTTTATAAAATTTAGACAAAAATTGAGGGAGCTAGAGCGCGACGAAATTCGAAAAAATCGATATTTTTGAAATTGCGCGCGCGATTGTGGCCGAACAAAGAATTTTGCAGTCGAACGACTATACAAGCAGAGGTCACTCATATGGGTAGTATACGTTCCGGGCAGTTTCGCTTCATTCCGTAGTTTCAAGTAAGGTAGGTTCCCTTGTAAGTAGTAAAAGTGTACATTTAATTTGCTGAGGCAATTTATTATTATTGAAATGATTTATTTTGTAAAAACAAAAGCGTGGACACCGCAGTGCCTAATTAAGCCTAACTTTCAGAGTAGACTAATTAGTTACTCAAGCTAAACTCAAGTGATTGATTTTTTCTCAAATAATTAAATGTCTTTTAAATATTTTCAAAAACAAATAGTTTACATTTCCTTATTTATTAAATGTTTTTTGCTTAGTTTAAACTTTTTCCCTCAATTTTTACAACAAACAATTTACATATAGCGCTAACATTAAAAATGCTTTCAGGTTATGAGTTACAGCTTGTGCGAGTAGGAAAAAACCAAACGTCAGATTTTCATTAAAAATTGAGATTTGAGCTACTGTAAAAGTATAATTATAGTACCTACGTAAAGCTTCTAATAGAAGCCCCCGGCGTCTATTCAAAACAGAACTTCCTACCCCCGGCTTGTATTGGAGACCCGGCGTTTATTAAAGACCCGGCGTTTATTAAAGACCCGGCTTCTATTAAAAATTTATGTTTTGAATCGAAAAAAATACATAGCGACGAATAATGCGCTTAGCAAAGTTTTATTATTTCTAAGAATTTAATCGTTTTTATTATGCCAAATTATTAATAATTTTATCAGTTTTCTATAGAATTAGGTACTATTCTTGATAGAAAGGTGTACTTTTATTTGGCAGGTTAGCTTACGACATCAGACACATGACAATTTTAATGGGAGTATTTTTAAAAACTATCTACCTATTTACCATACAAACTTAACTTTTTTAGTGGATCGCACACTTCACGTTTGCAGGCAAAAGCTGATTTTTTAATTTTGGAGGTAATTATATCATCTAATGTAAGAATATCGCGAGGATATCTAGCTCATGACGATCTTTAACCCCGGCGTCTATTGGAGACCCGGCGTCTATTGTAATTAAAAGCCGCCACCCCTGGCGTCTATTAGAGACCCGGCGTCTATTGGAGACCCAGCTTCTATTTGGAGCTTTACGGTACCTACAAACCTAACATGTAGTTACCACCTGAAGAAATAATTACTGTCTACTTCAGGTTTCTCTGTAGGTGCAGGGGAGACTGGATAGACCCAAGATGCCAAGGAAGGACATATCAGCATCAGCAGTGCATCTCCCTAATTTTACTATAATTTTTCTGTTATCTACTATCCTTGATTTTTCAGTTCCACGCGGGTATAATTGAGTATCACATTCACATTCTGTGGTAATATGTTTCAGTTTTAGTGTAACAGAGTTAACAGAGTGTTTCACAGCTCAAAGTTTCAGATGTACAACGAGTTGTATTTTGTACAACTGACTTTAACTAATATTTTGAATTTTTAAATTTTACTAGCATTCGAGATTTGTACGTTTCGATAATTTGACTACAAGAGACATCATCCTAATACAAAACACACGATCATAAATTCGTTTTATATTTCTTTCCGGGTGAGTAACTAAATATTTTTAATATTTTCTGATTTAACGCTGATGCTTATACCGTTGACTGTTGACCGTTATACCTAGTGGATGGCAGTAACTAGCAAAATTTGTTTTGGTTTTAACTCTGAACGAGGCAGTTCCGTTTAATTAAAACCTGTTCAGGTAATTATAAATATATTACAGAATCGAAACTTGTGCACATTTCGTTTTCCATACAAAATCGCCATATATTATTTTATTTGTTAATAATGACCAAAGTTTGTGTTTTTTTTTTCGTAAGCATGAATGCATGTGCAGGTAATTACGATTTTTTGAATTCAATGCATTGACGAACCTATGGCTCGGCAAACAATTTACGTTGCTAAATATTATCCAGTCACAAGTGTGGTTTGTAGGTACGTAAGTAGAGTTAGGGATTGTGGACCATAGCAATGAAAATGAATATATTTATCATGATATTGTGTTTTTGTTTCAGCTATAATTGAACCTGAACGCATAATAATAATTAATAAGAGTGGGCACAAAACTTTCATGTCATTACTGAAAATAAAATCATATATAATTTTATTTTTCCTGTTTTTTGTTCATTTTCACACTATAAATCCATATTCTTGGAGAATATGTAATAATTAATTCTGTAATAATTTCAGCATTTTATTTATTGCATTTTCTTTTTTAGTTGGGGTGTTGCTGGATACATAATGAATTGGAATTCGGACCTAGATTCAAAACGTCTGAAAACTGAAACTTATGCAGACGATGAAAGCGTGAGTGTCCCGGTCCCTGTCCCAGATGACGGAGCTAATTCATTTTCAAGAGGATCGAAAGTGTCTATCTCTGAGGATAGTGTGAATACTTTCGTTAATGTTTTTACAGATGATGTGAGTGATTTGTAATTTAACTAAAAACATTAATTATTCGTATATTTCATACAAATATGTTTCACAGATATATAATTCATGCATACACTCAATTATTATACTTTAAATTTTATGTATCAGTAGTTCATGTATTATGGAATCAAATATTGTTTTCATATCATACATTAATCCACCTGTGGATTTTTTGTGTTACTCAATGCGCAGATCCTTCCTGAGATATTTGACAATCTGGAAATTTTGAGTTCAAAAGATCTGTTTAATTTCCGCCTAGTAAACCGATGCTGGAGGGATGCATCCACGTTAATCCTTCTTAAAAGAAATATGGCTCAAATTGATCTAGACTTCGGTAAAGTGGCCCATGATGAGGATAGCGGTGCGGTTAGTCAAGTATTGGGGGGCATTACCCCTCCCGCAAACGAAAATGATAGATCATCCCACCAATTTTTTCAAACTTACTATCCCAAAAGAAATCTTACAGAACTAACTCAGCTGATGACTAACTCGCAGAAATTTCCATGCAACAGCATTTGTTTCAAATCAGCGTGTAACTCTGCTTTTGGAAATCTCTGCCCAACAACATCTAACTGTGTAAGTGCAAATCAACATCAAATAGATTTGCTCAACTTCCTGTCACTTCATGGAAACAAAATGAAGAAACTTAAGTTGTCTGACGGAATCTCGCCAAAAGCAATTCAAAATTTACTTTACGTTCACATGCCAAGTTTGAAATGTTTAGATATTCAAGAGCTTCACGAATTTTTGTCCCAGAATGAAACGGATGCAGGGAATCGCATTAAAGTTTTTCTTCCACTCTCATCAACACTCACATTGAAAGAAATATTCTTGCCGCATTTATCTGTTTCAGATCCTGATCAAAGGTTTGATTTTGTGAAAGATATTATCAGTGCTAGCCCAAATGTGAGCGCCATCCACAATGTACATACCACTGGACTTGGAATTGTGCTTGAATTGGGGAAATTTCAATTTATTAAAACATTATGCGTGGACCTCATAGTCCATGACTTGTTAACTCGAAACCAATTGTCTCAATTCCTAACAGACACAATAGCAAAGGGTAATGTTTCACGTCTTCAAATAAGCACATTAACAGTGGGACTTCTGGATGATGGGGAATACAATGACTCTTTTGAACTTGTTCAGAAGTTTCTCAATATAATTTTGAGTGCAAGCAAGGATTATTTACAATATTTGGCAATTTACTTGCAATCTTCACAAACGGTCGTCAACATTTTTATCCCATCACTTCCTAATTTGGAATACCTTGCGCTACACGACTATGAAAATAAGGCGAATGAGAGCTTTGCCGAAACCAAAATTTATTTTATAGAAGACGTCATTGGTGGGGCAGTGCAAGCGCATCAATCACTTGATGACCTTGATACGCTTATTTGGCCAAATTCAGAGAACATCAACATTCCAGCGGATTATTTCCCACGTCTCAATACTGTTCATTTCAAGTTATATGAATTAGGAAATAACCCCGGCAAACTGATACAGTTCTTCGCTCTGGATCATCTTGGGCCGGATGGACTGACTATCATTCATGGTGATACTCTGTCAACAGTGACCAAGTTGGAATTGGACTATTTTTTGTATCCAATGTATGAGATTACCATGACCAACTTATTCCCAAATGTTGTACATTTAAAGATTGATTGCGCATATTCTACTGACCTTCGCAACTGGGTCTGGACTGCATTTCCTAAATTAGAGAAATTCACGATTTTTGGAATAGTTCAAGGAAAGGAACACCATACAAACTTTGTTGACAGTTTTTTTACTGGGTTTTCCCCTGAATGTTGTGCACAACTTGGAAGCAATGCACGTTGCACTGAATTGAATTGTTCTTCTCCGCATGTGTATGAACGTGCTCAGCCATACATTGGTGACTGTAAAAGTAAGTTGGTTTGCTTATCATTAGTTTGTAAAGTATACAGTTCCATGAATCATGAATGACTATGAAAGTGTTAAGGGGTTGAGACCCTTACGCGCAAGTAATGGTTTGCTTAACTGTTACAGATTTAAAGGAATTCAATATCCTGTTTGGAGAAGAATTGAACTCGAAATTTGTTTCAAAAGTGACAGCTGTTTACGGCTTTAAGGACATATATAACCAAGCAAAAATCATATTTACTTTTGTAGCACAACGCTGGAGCCTAAAAACAATGCAAAGTACGTTCTTACAATTTGAAAAAAATACAATTTCAACCACATTTTCTTAACATAATTTAGTGTTAACAATTCATCAAATGTTCTCTAATTTAGCTTCGCCTAATTTATAGATAGATCGTGTGAAACCTTGTAGATACCTGAAACTTTAATTGTAAAGTGACTTACCAACTAAATGAGTTTAAGTAGATCATGCATTTCAAAACACTGGATGTATTTTAACCTTTTGAAAAAAAGTTCAAATATGTATACACACTTGTTTCTATAAATATAAATAACAATTAAAAATTGTAATGAACTCATTTTAGAAACACGTCAATATCTGAAGGAAGTTTCTGCATACGTAGAAATTCAGATGGAAAGTATGGAAACCTAATTTGGAGCCACCATACCATGTTCTGGACATGTTAAAGTTTTAGATGGACTTATCTAATAAGGAAACGCAGAATATATGCGCAAATGATAATTTCAGTGTATTCTTTCATATTTCAAATCTGTTAAAGGAGATATTATGAGATTTCTTAACTTGTACCTTTTATAATGTTTCGTAATATTTTTTATTGTAATATGATTCTAAAAAAAAATGTAAAAATCTGACTTAAATGACATTAATAAAAAATAAAAATTGCTTGCCATTTAAAAACTAAATTTTTTCTTTTATAATTAAAGATCCAGCCGTTAATCAGTCGCATCACAGTAATTACAGTCTAACGACAAACGCCTGGGCTAAAGAAGGGCCAGTGAATGTGTACATGCTTTAACTGTTACATAAAAATAATTCATACAGGAATTTAAGAGCTTTAAATATTAGGCATCGTTGGAAATAGTTTTTTTTTCTATGCTACGTAAATATGTAATTATAAATAGTATCCCATCTCGGAATGCACTTTGTTCGAAAGTCATTTTCACAAAAGTCTGTGTGTACCAAGAGTTTTATGTCCCTAGGCTCTATTCACCAAGCGATGCTTGTACAAAGAACAATATAAACAAAAGCTGATTGTCTAAAACTGAAATATGTACAAGCATTATAGATGAAAGAAGTTATGCAAGAATAACATTAATCATATGGCATGGCTTGAAAACTCTGGAAATGCGACTAATTTTATGTGCAATAAATTACTGTGTGTAGGGATTGCCCATTCAAAACTCCCAGGGAGTTTGGGAGCTTTAGGAGGGAGGGGACATTTGGAGTTTTGGGAGTAAAGGTTGAAATATTTAAAAATGTCAAATGAAATATAGTACAGAAGCAAGGTCTTACAAATACTCTAGCAAATCTGAAATCTGCAAGAGTAGTACACTATGAGGAAATATTACTGTATAGAAAGTACAGATTTAAAAAAAATGTCTACTGGAACAATACAATAAAATGTCGAAAATTTAAAGCACTGTCAGATATGTAAAAACAAGTCAAAGAACAGTCTAACTGACTTTGAAAAAACAAGTCTATAAAATAGTATTAAAAAAATAATTAGTAACTTTTTAAATTTGGCTTTTCTTAGTTTACTAGCTCACTACCAACAACTTTAAAAGCCGTATATTACCTTTTAATCCATAAATACGATGACCTACTTAGATTAAGGATAATTTACATGTTTAGATAAAATAAGTGCAGTGTAATTGTCAAGTTTTGTAATGCTCTACTTGTTCAGCTTTTTTTAATTCGTAATTTTTATCATTTTGTTTCAAAAATTCCCTTATTATAAGTGGCTTATGGATAAACCTGTTAGCGCTGCCGGTCAAGATTATTGTTACGATTTTTTCTAAGCGTGTACGGAGCAGAAAATACTGAACGGCTAAAGACAAGTACCTACCTATGTAAGTACTTAAATTCTTCATGCATAATATCCGTTGAAATTGCAAACGCAATTAGGTTGGTTGATAAGGCTTAAAATAAAATAATGTAGTTTTGTAAACATTTCATTTTAATAAATTTCCACTCAACTAAGCTGTCAAAAATAAAGTCCACCAACTAGTTCTAAGCTCATACATTAATTTGTCTCAAATTCGAATTGTTCATCTGCGAAAATTATAAAAACACATTTTTATTTGCTTTTCTCTTGAGCTGAATTCACTTGCGACTAGAATTAAAAGGAGCCAAGTCAAATAAAAACGGAATAAATTGAAGTATGGGTGTGCCAATTATACGCTTTAGATACTTTAAAAGTTACAAATTTTACTGGAATTTACATAACTCTAGTAATGAACTTTCTAAGTGTGTAGATATTACTTAAACAAACGTTTATCAAAATTTAGATTTTCTTTAACACTAGTAGAACAGAACGTATGATTAATAGTTGCAATGGGTACGATTTTCCCAGATGCTCAACTTTATTAGGCAATATTTATTACACATTAAATACTATAAATTTGCCTGTAGCAACTTTCATAAATGTACTTACAATGATATAAATTATCCACGTGTTGATTGAAAAACAATTTTCATATGAACTGTAAAGAAATTGATAGCTGCGACACACATATTATGTATGAGCATTACTGTAATATAAATAACTGCGATAATAATAAATTATCCTGTTGAACACAAGCACAATCATTAAGTATAAATAACAGTGGGACAGGTATTCTTTTTAACAGTTGTATACTGTAATCGTATTAAATTCATTACTGCTTCAATTAAAAATACGTTTTTTGTGAAGTAGAAAAGGACTGTGAACGTACGTGTGTAAAATATGCAAGAAAAAAATATATTTAAATGACTTTGCACAGAATTGAAATGGGCTGACATTGAAAATAGACTGACTTTAAAAGTAACCCTCTAAAATGAGTTTTTGCGTGGCTTCAACATTTATCACATTTTGCAACTGATGTATGTGACGCAAAACAGTCTAAATAATTACACTTATCTAATGCCTCTATATAAGACGTGTATTTTCTAGACTGCTTCAGTGTATCTACTTCCGTCGAATTTTTACCTCGCAGCAGTCCGCAGTAAATATTCGTTTGCATTTTAGTTTTTTTTTCAGTTTCCATCAACAATTAAATTTTTTTTTATACTTGCATTGTTACCAAGTTATTTATTGCTCATGTATTTTAATAAATCATGTTTTTAATCAAAATATTTTTATTTTTGTTTCTAATTTAGAATTTAGATTTGCCCACACTTTCTCAAAAACACTTTCGCAAATTCTTCACTCCGTCAACTTTCCGAGATGAAATCTCCAGCAATGAGCTCCTGCCTGTATTTGTGTCTCTTTATTTTGGTCCTTCTGGCTGTTGGAATGCAGCTTGCAAATGCTGAGTCGGTTCGTAAAAACATCATAACTGTGCAATTTTACTTGTCATAATAATAATAATCATTTGCAAGAGGTGTAAATTATTTATTATTTACAAAGCAATAGTAAATTTAACCCCTTGAATTTGCTACGATTTGTTTTTTACTGTTTTTAAAACACGTAAATTTAACATTGCGCACTTTTTAAAATCTTCTTATTATAGTTTATCGCAATCATCAAATTTAATTTTTGAACACTAGTCTTTTAACTGTGAATCGATTCGAAAATGAGTGAATTTCATCTTTTGGCTACAGTATGTAATATATTTCAAATTTTATTTTGTAAGAGTTTGTCTGAATTTGTTATGCTTGTAAGAAAAATGTTCTATCATGTTGTATCATTTTAAAAGACAAGGGTTTATTGACTTTACCAAGAAATCGAAGCGCTTTGCATCCGTGCGCAATATGAGACTTTGTCGTCAATGTAATTCATGTGTAAATAATTATTTTCTTATTCGTTTACTTTAGTGCACTGGAAGAGCTTGTAGTGGTCCTGGTCAATGCTGCAAGAATTCTACGTGCTCCGTGCTAATCGGCTTGGGCAGATGTAGTTAGAGTTAGGTGAGTTTAGGATGCCTATAATTAAGTCCAAGACCCGTGTCGTCCTGAAAAGAAGGATTTTAAAGTTTTGAACTAAAATTATGTACCAACAAAGAGTCCTGGAAACCCTTATAGCTTTCCTAATTTGAAAAATAAAAATATTTAATTCAATAACAGAACATTTTGTACTTTCTATCTCTGTCTAATTCAGCATATTTTACAACTTGAAGCCTCTCGTTTTGATTTTCTACATGCTGCAGTGTATACTTTATTACTTTTAGGCACAACCATAAACAATATAGCTTAAAAATAAAAGTTAAACTTCTGACAAACGTGAGCCTGGTTCTGCCACAATATTAATTCAGATTTTAATTTATTCATTGTTTGTAATTTATTTGAGAGTACATTCTGTTCAAGAATTACTATTTACCCTTAGCATATTTATACTTTCGAAAATCACACTTATAGACACAAAAATGCGATGTAGATGTGCTGTTTAGTTTTTGGGTATGATCTTTTTAGTAAGTTTTTTTTTAAATTAGCAGTAAATTAAAATGGACCAACTCCCAAAATTTTTACATTTTATTTTATTCACGTTCAAAAACCAAGTCTCAGCTTTAGTAAGGTTACACTGCTGTGCATAAATTGTGAATTTACTAGGCCTGTTTATTCAACAAGCTTTGTATTTTATCAAAAAACGTAACTTGTGGTATTTTTCTCTTACCCAACTTTGAATCACAGTGAATGCAACCCAAAAAACAAAATTATTTCAAGTAAAAAACAGCCGATTGACTGTCCTTCACCACTTTTTTGTACGACAATTGCAATAGCATTGGCAAGTTGGCATAGCTAAGTGATATAGCAGCGTCATATAATACTGAATGCATTCCAATGTGATCTGTAGTGTAGAGACATTGCTCATTGATCAAGAGTATGAACCATTTTGGAGAAATTGTAATGGTTTGGTACATTCTATTAACTCGGAATGACATGCCAGGATATTGATTTTGACCGTACTTGTCTCCAATACAACGCAGGAGTTTGGAGAGCTTCAACATTGCGCATAGGTGGTTGGTGGTTGCAAATGCAAACTTTTTAATATGACGCGGGTCTCCAATATAACGCAGGGGGTAAACCTTTGAGTTTTATTACAACGACCCGCATTTTATTATAAGATATACGGTAGGAAGATTATTCAATATAGGGCTTACACAATAAAATATTGTAGTTTTGTAATAATTTCATTAAAGTATGTTTTAACTAGTAGTAGAGTGCGTAAATGTGATCGGGTTCATTTTTTTTCAACTTTGAAAATCTGTAACTTTTTACCTAGCCAACGCACAATGAAGAAAAATTTATCATTATACTTCTCTTTTAATCCTTTATGTACAAAAAAATACTCAGTGTCGAAAATTAAAAGTTGCAATAGATACAGGTCATTGTACGAAACAATTTCGAAAAGTCTTACAACGCCCCAAGTGCCCTTAATGTGATCAGTTAGTTTAAATACATTTAAAGGTAATGGTAAAGTAGAGTCTTTAATGTGATCGGCATGAAAAAATTCAAAAAAGTGTTCAAAACTTTCATTATTTAACATAGCCAGAGTTTTTGAAAAAAAAATCTGAAATCACGAGTGATGGTAGCTGAGACTATAAGCTGCATGAATATGAGTTGCACAGATTTTTAAAGGCGGTAATATTTGAACAGCGGCCACTGATCACGATTAAGGGGTGATCGGTGATCACATTTACGCACCGTAGTACTATGCTTTTTTTAAAATTAAAGTGAATTTACTTATTCTAGGCAACAAGTAAAATTGGGTTTTAAATTCTAATTGTTTTTCTGCAAAATGATAGAAGCACATTTTTATTTGTTTTTTTTTAAGTTGAATCCACTTTTGTTCAGAATTAAAATAAGCCAGGCCAAACAAAAACGAAACTAAATTAAATAGAGTGTGTCATATTCGTACGCTTCAGGTACGTTTAGAGTTATACATTTTACGGTTTACGTCAATTTGGTAATAACATTAAACATGGTGAAATAAAATTTGCAAAATAAAACATTAAGAGTTTTCATGTTTTTTGTACATATTTGTTCTTGGTTCGACTTTAATGCATAAACTATCCATAAAACACGTTCAACTATTATTAGGCTAGGATCATTTTCATATTTTTTATTGTGTAACTGATGACATAAAACACCCAATAGAGCAAATTTAATAATCAGTAGACTCCATGACATAACTACATAACACAACTATATTATTGTTTTACACAAGTCACTCACTCTTTGGTAATTATAAAGGGATTTTAATAGAGTTGTGAAGAATGACCAAAGAATTAAAAATTGTCCATTACTCATATGGACTATTTCTTTTCCTCCTTCAGTGTATTTTCCTAGCCATCAGCATAATTCTTAAACCATTCGTGAACCTCTTGGTTAAAATTCAATATGGTGAAAATATACAACCTTGTACAACAAGTATGGACGTCCTTCTTGCACTTGAGAATTGCGGCTCTCGCAATATTTCGATAACTCTTAAAATAAAAGGAATTCCTGACTATGAAAAGATACTTTCCCGGTGGGGACACATGCTCAACTTTCAAACTAATTTGGGACCTGACGGTAAAACCAGGGGCGAGTACTACGCCCCGTACGATCGCTTTCAATGGATTGGTATTACGAAATATTTCTTTTGCTTTTTTGAAAAGGACGAAAAATTCAATTTAGAAAACCACATTAGTTTTAGATATTTTAATCAAAGTGAAACTTACGATACTGGACGATTTCATTCTCTACTCGACGCTAAGATAACCCAAGTTTGCGAATACTACGCTGGACATATGTTTCCAAAAACTAAACCGCAGTGGGAGGTTATCATTGTAGCAGCAGCTGCCCTACCCTATGGCTCTGGCTCTGGAAATTCAATGGATTCTGAGTATGGACTAATTTTCGTTTGGAATCACATATACATGGATGGTGTGAGCGTACTTCAAATGCTTCGGCACACAATTGCAGATAATATCTTTCCAATGACCGTAGACCCTATGAAGACTCCAACAAAGCAGTTACTACAGCGACCATCCAAGTCTACACTCCAAAAAATTGGGGAATTTCTAAAATTAGTTGCAACTGCACCACACGGATTTGCATTAATGGCCCTTTCTTCAGCCCAGGAAACACACATTTTTAAAATTGGAAAAAATAAAAAACTAAATTCAAAACGATTCTGCCACTGGATTGAGTTTGACTTGAAAAGTTTGAAATCCGTCAATTTCCCGCCAATAAGTGGACAGCGGGAAGAAATTGGGAATGCCAAAAAAGTACGCTTGAACACACTAATTTTGGCAAGCGTTACAAAGGCATATGAAACAATGTTTAAAACAGTGGGAGCCAAAATCCCTGAAAATATTCACATTTTAACCGCGTCTGCGCCATTGCCATATAAATCTTTAACGGCCCTGAATGGAATCGTTACAACGATACTTCGCCTGCCATTGCGTACAAGTAACAGAGCTGAGATGATCCGAACCGTGGAGGATATTATTGTGGAAGCTACGACCGAAGAGAATTTGAAAGCAAATCAGATGATAACCGATGCATGTGGCTCACTGGTTTCTCCGTTTCTAACTTTTATGCAAGCAAACGTTTTTACAGCATTTAGTTGCGTAAGCAATGTAATTGGGACAGAGGAGAGTTTCACTGTTTTTGGCGGGGATTTAGTTACATCTTTATTTGCACTTCCAACTATAATTTGCAACGATACGGTGAACATTGTTACCCTAAATTACAATCGCAAGTTATTTATAGGCGTTACGGCAGATGAATGTATTGTTAATAGAATTCCAGGATTGCCCCAGCTTTTGTTAGAATGCGTTAGACATGAGCTGGATTGCTACGTTAGGGAATCTTAATTATATAACAAACTTTTATTAATGAACTAAAATAAGTTTAATTAATAAATAATAAAATTCTAACAAAGATGATATTTTTAATTTGAAATTAATAAAAGTTTATTTCTTTAGGAAACTGATTCTAGTTAATTATTTTGTAATGCTTTTTCTGTTAAAGTATGAGTTGCGCCAGGGAGTGAATATAGGCTTGAATATTTGCTACTTACAAGTTAATAATTTATTAAAAGTAATGCGACTGATGAACTACTAACCTATTTTTTAACACCAAGCTGCTCCATCTTTAACACGACATAGACATAATCTATCACATCAATATTTAATATTTTAACGACTAACAGCACGGTATGATTTCTAATATTTCTTAATTTACTTTTAATAAATTCATCCATAAACAAATAACATAATTACAATTTCATTTCATTCATACTAAATATTTGATTTTAGAGAGAAAAACTTCATTAAGTCACTGTTGCACAATTGCAATAGCTATACAGCTCAGTATACATACCATCGGTTTCTTAATTGACATGAATAAATTTTAAATAATTATTGTAAGTTAATACAACTAGGTTCAAATATATAAGTGATGATTATAAATCTGAATTGATCCTCTTAAGGCAAACAGTAAAATTTCATCTAAAATTGTCGGTAATATTCCAAAAGATTTAGCCCACGTCTTGAAAAAACTCGTTATCGTGCCCCGTGCTCCTACATACAGACCAACGACTTCCACACTACGTAAACCCCATTTTGCCATGAAATACTTGACACAAGGTTCATAGATCTCTTTTTTCTCCAAATCCACTGCAGTCGCTTGCTGCTCACTGTCCCCAAATTCAAACCGTATTGTAGGATCTAGAATATATCCAATTTTAGAAGAGGGACAATACGCTATAATATCAACTCTTCTGGTTGACCCATTTTCGGCAACACAATGAACTTCCTGCTCCACCACAAAACCTCTGTTGACAAATTATTTTGCTAGAATTTCACGAATACCGTGATGTCGATTGTTGTGTATGAGTTCTCCCCGGACACAGGAACCTAATACATGACCAAGACTTTCTTTCTCAGTGCCGCAATGCCTGCACTGGGTTCCGTCTAGCCTCCTTCCTGGAATTACTCTTACACTACAAACATTAGCATTTATTTTCAAAGTGGTGACCCATTCAGAAGTAGTAAGGCCTCCTTTATTCATCAGCAATTTGTTGCCATTTGGATTGTCTTTGAATTGGCAGACCCCTGCACCACGTAACCGCATCTGACTCCACGTTTCAAATTCCTTTTCACGAAGCTTTATGCGCATTTTTTTTTTGTTATTTTACTTTTTGCTTTAGAATTGTTCAGTTCGTCTAATTCTTCATCCTTGAAATTTAATGCCTTTTTGCACTGATTTAATACGTCCTCGAGGTCTTTTGCATATAGTACATACATATCATTTGAACCTAGTAGAACCATGCAAATGTTATAATGTTGTAAAAATGCCTCCCATTCTGCTTTTGTTATGGAGAGCCCGCTTAGGTTTTTAGAAGTGTACAGCATAGCATTAGTAGTATCTGTTGGAATCCCTAAAATTTCTTTGACAGCACTTTGTATTATTCGATCCACGTCCGTTAAAAATGATTTTGGCAGTTTATGCTAGGGTGCCATTTGAACTAGGTAAATTAGAACAGGCCATATATAGTCATTAATAATTAAAATTTTTTAATGTGGCCGTAACATTGGTGTTGAAACAAGATTATTTAACATCTTATTTAAATTATCAATAATTTTGGACGGCACAAAGGTAAGCTCAGAATTAAAGTCAACTCCCAAATATTTAACAGTATCACCCTCCTGTAGAGATGGAATAGAGTCGTCTCTTGATAATTGTACATCATCAGTAACTAGTACTCCTTCTTTAATACATATGCATATATACTTTTTAGGATTAATTTGAAGTCCTGAAAAACTGAATAATTCAATCGGTTTTTGCACAATTTTGATGAGCCCTTCTTTTAAATCCGATAAATTTGCAGTGTCGTCAGCGAAATTCATGGCTGTTAATTTTTGAACTTTGTCATCTAAACTAAATCCATAAACGTTTGCAAAATCTGGATCTGTAATATCCTCCAAAACATAATTAATTGCCAAATTAAACATGAGCGGACTCAGTGGGGACCCCTGCAAAACCCCACACTTAAATTCAATGGGCTGCGTAGTAACCGTTCTTGTTTAAATGATAGTATGATTATTCAGGATGAGTTCTTTTGTCAAATTTCTTAAATGAGATGGAATTCGCTGTGAATCAAGACACTTGAGTAAGTGAGCATGACCAACTCTATCAAAGGCCTTAGCTACATCTAGCAATGCAACAAATAAATTTTGCTTTTAGGTTTTGGCTTTTTTAAGACACCCTGCCAATATCGCAGTGTTAACAAATGTCCCAGGAGAATTAGTAAAGCCACACTGATTGAGATTCAAAGCAATGTTATTACGTAATTTTTGATCAATTACTTTTTCCAAGATTCGGCGATTAATTCACGATTAATTTTAAGTCAAACAGAAAAACATTTTAAAAAAAGTCGTACTTAAAAAAACATTTCCAAAGCAGTCCTAATACTTGAAAATCTAGTTCAATTGAAATATTGTCTCCATTTGATCCAGACGATCAAGAAAACTACCCCCCTCCGCCTTGCACGCCATTTGAATACGAACATGGTATTGAAAAGGGTTGGGACTACAAGCACGGGGTAGGCGACGGCTGGGACTACCAGAATGGAATAGGTGAATGGACTGACTACAGGTTGGGTATAGGAGATGGTTGGGACTACAAGAATGGGATGGGTAAATGGTGGAATTACAAGCATGGATTTCGTTCCTCATTTGATAACCCTTACGTCACGGGCTCGAACAACAATGACCAGTACGAATTTGGCAACGATCAAGGCGGAGGGTTTTTCTCACCAGGAATTGGATCAAGTTATAACCATTCTGGAAACAGTGGGGGGATGAGTATGGGCTTAAATTCACGGGGTGGAGGTGGTGGAATGGCAAAGGGTTGGGGAGGGGCACGTGGCATAGTTATTTTAGTGATCTATTGTACTATGTTTGTACTCTTTGTTACATCTGCAGCTTACTTTTATTATAAGCAACAGCAATTCATGCGTGGCTTGTAATATAATATACAGTGTGTAACAATATTTCTCGTTCAAAACATGTATTTTAATTAGGCACAATTCAGTACGTAACCCCAAAACAAAATAATTTCAAGTAAAAAACAGCATATTGCAAATCCTGCACAAGCAATCAAAGCATAAAAAATCATTTCAATGTCTGACTGCGCAAATGACAAGCTCTTCGGTTTCTTTCTGTTTTTGTTGTGCAGTTTTACAATGTCAACTCCGGACTCACCTGTTGCAGTTTTTGAAAACCTAATTTTGTCCCATTTCTCCCAAAACCAGTAAATTCCTGAGGACAGCAGTACTTTCATTCGATGCGGGACCCACTTGTGATACTTGTGCATTCCACTTGGGAGTGCGAAGTACGTCCTGCGACTTAGAAAATTAGGCTGGCTATGAATATTGTAGGAAAATTGTAAGCCAAGACCAGGATTCCCTGTAACCATTTTCTGAAACAGTTTCCAATAAAATATAAACTCGTCTCCTTGAAATACAAATGCGGTTTTTTCGTTCATCTTATTTCCAACTGATTTATTGAAAACTGCTATCAAATCCTGCGTGCAAATCGAAGTAATTTGCTGCGTTAACTTCCTTAACATTGAATTACGATCTTCAACACTCTTATCATTGTTGCTTTCGGCCGAATCCCATTCAGTGAAAAACTTACATTCAAGGTATTGGTTGTTGCAGACAATTTTAGTAACCATGTACTTTCCCCAAAAGTAATACTCACTTTCCTTTTGCTTCTGGCTTAGATTTTTATCTTGATTTTCTAAATCTCTAAAAAGCGTCTTCACCTTATTGCAATTATTATTATCGCTTATGAAATCATGCAGCGTAAAATTGTGACTAAGCAGTTGAGGAATCGAAGTCCAATTTGTTTCAAATGGATGCTCGATCGTAAAATCAGACTTGAGAACCCCTTTGTAGCTGTTTGACAGAATGATTCCAAGAAAGAGCCAGAGCAAAATTAGTCTTGCGCAAACGCGTTTTCTCGAATTAGTTCGCGCTTGCGCATAGATTCTGTCTACGCCAGATTGTTCCGCAATTGCTGCAGAAATTCTAAGCCAGCTATAAATATAGCCAAGGATGAGATCATGCGCAAGATTCCTGTTTGCTACTGTGGCGACCGCAACCACAAATGAGAGTATGCCTATTGCCCCAAGGAGACAAAACCAAACTGAATTTTGTAGTGGATTTGTAAATATTTCAAACGAAGTTTGATCTTGGTGCAAATTATGCCCGGTAATGAACTTGTAAGGCTGAGTGTGTCCAACAGGGAACATGTCAACAATCCTACCTTGTAACTCACCAAAGTTAAATTTATCTTTAACATAATTTGAAATTGTGAGCCAGGAAAATATTTTGTGACTTTTGGCGTAGGACAAAATAAAGGATATATTTGAACTTGAAATGAGATATGCTTTGGTTGCGTCTGTTAGTGAGACTGGGGCTACCCTGTGGAAGGGAGATGTTATTTTGTCGTGATTTAACAGAATATTTTGAATGGTGGTATTTGCTTCTAGAAGCCAGCTAGAAATGTCTGTTTCCATAATCCATAAGAATGTCTTCCCATTTTGAATTATCCGGGTTTCGTAGTCTTTTAAAATGTCCGCGAAGCAATGTTTAGTGTCCACGGTACAGTTGAAGTAATCAGAAAGTGTCGATGCTTTCGAGCTGTACAATGTGAGTGACAAAGAGTAGAATTCTGGCCAACTTTGAGGTTCAATTTTACCTTGGGTAATAAAGTAAGAATGAGAATGTTGCCCATCATTATACCGCTTCGTGTATATTAAGTGCAGAATCATAGGAAAGCTTTTACTTTTATGAGATTTAGCAATACCAAGTAGTGTGAAACGCAGTTCTTGTTGCTTTAGAGCGGAGAGACAGCGCTCATTTGCCAGGAGTATGTACCATTTTGGATAAATCAGGGACGTTTCGGATATTCTTTTAACATTCATTCCGGCGTCGTATCCATTTTGATCACAGTTGTCCAGTACAACAATTAGAGAGTAGCAGTGCAATGCCTGTGTTTTAAGATGCGCGGTTTTATTTAGGTGTTTCGGATTCGGCGGGAGTTTGAATCGATCTTCGTTTATCTCTGAATACAAAACTACCGGAATGGGGATAAAACGATGACTCAGGGCTTCTCCAATAGAGTAAAATTGAATGAAGCAGTTTCTTAGGGGGCCGTTCGCTATTATTTCTGTTGTGTCCAAGGTCACTTCAGGGTTTTGTGGAACCGTAGCAAGCAATGCTGGTTGAAGGAAAAACAGTTGAAAAGTTATTACTTGCAAAGCATAGCTCATAACTAATTGCGTTCCCATTCTTACAAATAGTAATGTGACCTAGTAGGCCGGCACACTCATACACTTATTAGCAATTGTAACAAGTAACTATATTGTATCTACCTAATTACAACATGTGTTAATTGACTCGTAATAGTAGGTTCTACAAAAATTCGTTTCAATTTCTACAATATCTGCAAATGGCAGCAAAATTCAGTTTCTTGATTGTCTGAGGAGTTTAACTCTGATACTGTGAAATCGAAAGCAAATATTTTAGTGTTACTTCACAATTTTTTAAAAATGGATTAGAATACAATTTTTTAAATGGATGAAATTTAGCAAGTTCTAGCTATGCACACACTTCGAGTAGCCAAAACAGAAAATGCTGAAGGGCATATAGAGCAGATGAATACTTGAATACATATTTTAAAGGTGCAAAATATTTAATAAAATTCGAAATACTATTAGGTAGATCATTTTAATAAGTTTACAATAAAATGCTTAATTTGTTTTAATCATTTCATTTCTGAACATTCCTAATCAAACAAGCATTCAGAACTAATGTGGATTAATAAAATTAAAAATGATATATGTATATTGACATGCCTAAACTGAGCTGAAAAAATGTTCGCTTTTCCATACTCAAGTATCATACACTAAATATTATTATTCTATTGACATTGACTACCAGGCAGATCGCAATGTATCGATGCACTACTCCAATTTAATTATTTTCTGTATCTTAAATCGCTTATTTACGTACGTAGTTATGTAGTGAGTTTATTAGGAAAATATTTTTACAAAATCTAAAAGTCTGAATGACAGATATATTCAAGTACCGAATACCCTTATGAACTTACGCAATATATTATTAGAATTAAATTCAGCACACAAAATAAGGAATGTAATTAGTTAAAACAAATAAGAATATTTATAACAGTACAAAAATTGGCAGAAATGTTAAACATAATTTACGTAGCACATGTCACAAAAGCTGATGTGCAATCACTACAAAATCCAAAGTGAACATCTAACTTAAACTACAAATTCATATACGGAAAACTCTGCTTTCAAAATCCAACATTTTTAAAGTAATCACAGCGGGCCGGATTGGAATTATTTACTTCTTCATCCGAATTTCAACGTAGGCAGCAATAGGATCGAGATATTGACGTGTTTCTGGAATAAATTTGAGATTTAATATTTTAATTTACACTCAAGAAGTTTCGAAATCATTTACGATTACTACCAAAATTAGGTATAGTCTACTGATAAATGCTTAATATTTGCAAATCTAATCGTAGGTACCTTCCAATTCCGCTGCGCTCATTTTAACAGACTCGAAAGAAAATATGATTTTTGTCCGAGGAAATATTTTCTGGAATCCGTGAATAGCTGTCACTTTCGAGGCAAACATGGACTTTAATTTTCTTAAAAAGACGATTTTGAATTCCTTCAAATCTGTAAGAGTGCCAACATATTTTAAATTGTGTTCATAGCCATTCCCTGGCAAATATCGATATGATACAAAAATTGTTTTGCATTGCAAATTAAATTCTGAGACAAACTTACTTTTGCAGTCCCCGATGTACGGCTGAGTGCGTTTAACATCTTGCAGTGCAGGAGCCGACTCTAATTCAGCAGACGTTCCATCGCTTCTAAATGATGCAATTAATTCAGGAGAAAGGCCAGTAAAGAAACTGTCCACTTCCTTCGTATCCCATTGTGTTAAATTGGAAATTTCGAATTTCTCTAATTTTCGAAATGCAGTCCAAATCCAGTTTCGAAGGTTGTTGGAAGACCAACAGGAAATCTTCAAAAGTAAAACATTCGGGAATAGTTTTGCCATAGTATCATCATTCGGACGAAATCCAATTAAATTCAACGTGGTCACTGTTGACAGAGTATCTCCTGGAATCACTGTCACTCCGTCCAGTCCAACGTGTTCCAGGGCAAAAAAATCTAGCATTTTGTCAGAGTTAGCTTTCAGTTCTCCTATACTCAAAATTATGTCCCGAAGGCGTGGAAAATTAACTGCCACACTTATTTTGTTCCGTCTTTTTTGAAAAATAAGCGCATTAGAGTGATAAACCCTTTCGTCGGCGGTTAATTTACCAGCTTTAGTGGCACGACCAATGACATCTCCTAAGAAATGAAATCGTGTGGTGGTTTTAGATCTGCTTGGGTCAGGAAACAATTGGAGACATTTTAAATAAGGAAGTGGGGGGATAAAAATATTTATTACGTTGTTTGACGAGTGCATGTCAAATTGCAAATATTCTAAGGAATTCTTGTTTGCACTCAAAATTATGCTAACCACTTTTGCCATAATATCAAGCTGGTTGCTGCCTTCCGAAACATTGATGTTCATCTTGACACACAATTTTCTAAGTTTGAGCGTAGAAAGGTTATCTTTCAAAATCTTATCTGTCAGAAATTTTGCAAATTGTAGAATTGTAGACATATCAAAGAACGTGGGATCCAAGGATAAATCTGTAATAAGGTGGGCTTTTCCCATTTTCAACACAACTTCGAGGGTTAACACGTCTACATCGTGAATAGCACTCAGGTTTGGACAAACACTAATTAGTTCTTTTAAAAAATTTGACTTGTTTTCCAAAAGCTCATCTTCACATCCTACAACAATCTCGGTTACTTCGAGTGTTAAAGGGAGCGGGAGACACACGTTAATTTGACTTCCTTCGTCCGTTTCATCTTGAGATGAAAATTCATAAAAATCCTGGAGATCCAAACTTGTCAAATGTGGCATGTACATGTACAGCAGATTTTGAGCTGCTTGTTTTGAGATTCCGCTCCCCAACGAGAGTTTCTTGATTTTTTTCCCATACAAAGATAAGAAGTGGAGTAAATCTTTTTGATTCTGATTTTCATTGTTCGAGTCAGATGTTGTTGGACAGAGATTTTCAAATCCAGACTCATCCCATCGGTCGAAGCGAACGCTGGTCGTTGGGAATTTCGGAGAAGTTGAAATTAGCTGATTTAAATCCGAAAGAAGGCTTTTGGGTTGGTAAACATTAAAGTGGTTGTAGGAATTATTTATACTGGCGTGGTGATCAGCTCCAGCTCCAGCAAATGCTTTGCCGTTCTCATCAAGGGCGACTTTTCCAAAGTTCAAACAGATTTCACACAGGTTTCTTCTAAGAAGGACTGACGTCGCAGCATCTCGCCAACATCGATTCACAAGGCGGAAATTGAGCAAATCTATTTCAGTCAAAATATCCACGTTGTCAAGTATCTGGATCTATGCAGTACACAAAAAAAAATACTGCTTTAATTAATAATGCTCATTCTTGTTAAGTAACTATATTTTCAATAAAGTAAACGTAATAGTATGGCAAAGTTGCTTATTATTGAATACTATTAGACGAAATATTTAAAATGCATATTTAAAAACTAAAATATCTAACGTCTTCTGTGAATACACCGATAAATTTATTAGCTTTATCCTGAGAGGCTGATAATCCACATGTGGCTGCAGCTAAACCAGGCATGTCCTTGATGTTTCTCAATTCGAATTTAACACCTGTGCCTGTACTAGTTTCCGTCTTTGCACGCTTTGAAACTGAATCCGAATTTAAAGACATTGTGAGGCTAAAATTCGAGCTGTAATGTAGCAAAACACACACATACATTATCATTAGTCATTAAAATAGCAATTTTAGTAATTTGTGATTGTGATCGTGACAGAACAATTACAAACTATAACACATTAATACAACTGTTCATGTGGCCTCACAGTGTTGCCGCTACTACGATACCTATGTGGCCTCCCTGTAAAGTTACCCTATGTGGCCCCCGCCAGAATTTTTTCTCTATGTGGCCTCCGTGTATATTTCGCCTATGTGGCCTCCCTGTATATTCAGTCTATGTGGCCTCCCTATGTGGCCCCTCTGTGTATTAAGCCTATGTGACCTCCTAAAACATTGAACCAGGCTCCTAAAGCTGTGTGTTAACAACATTTATTGCTTAATTACTGTTAATGCTAATTTTTAATTTTCGGCTACTCCTCGAAGTTTGTTATATTTACGGTTAGGTTAGGTTTGACGGGGGGGGGGTGTAGGAAAAACCGACTGGAAACGGTTAGGTTATTATAAAAAATAACCTATCCGTTTTCAGGCAGCTTTAGGAGCCTGGTTCAATGTTTTAAACAAAAAAAAATTGGGGCATGACTTACCGAAGTGGGGCATAGGCTTAATATACAGGGAGGCCACATAGAGAAAAAAATTTGGCGGGGGCCACATATGCGGATATTAGGCGGGGCCACATAGGGTAACTTTACAGGGAGGCCACATACAACATAAGCATCGTCGTAGCGGAAACACTGTTGACTGTGAGGCCACATAGGGGGGCCACATTGGGAGGGGACTTAGAGAGGCCACATAGGGAGGCCACATACACGGACCACTGCCTTACTCCAACCCAACTGTTCTTCGTTAACTTTAAATTACAAAACTTTAGCTCATCTCTCGCCGATTATGTATTCTGTAGGTCAACCAGTTTTGTTTGATACACAACTAGAAGTTAGTACCTACCAAAATCGTTTATTTTTTAAAAAATATAAGCTTTGTAATAATAGCTAAAAGATTTTAGAAGGTGTAAAGTAAAATAATAAATTACAATTCTCAACAAGTTTCACTCATTAAAAGTTTAAGACAAGTCCAGCGACGTACTGACGGACAAAATGATCGTTGCAACTTCGAACTTGCAACCTACTATCAACTACTATAGTTGATAGTTGTACTTCATTATTCTTTACTTTTACTAGTTAGTCTTTACTTCCAACTTCAAACTTCAAATATTTAATTTTAATTATTGTTGATTGTCAAAAATAAAACTGACAGTAAAACTGCAACAAAATCACAAATAGAGTAGAAGTTCAACCTTTCCCGCGCAGTAAACAAATACAAGGAACACAATAGACAAGAGTATTTTTCGTGAGAATTATAATTCAAATCATTAAATTTAAATCATTTCATTTTTCGTGTAAAAAAATCATTATCCCTAAATTCATTTTATTTAATTATTCATTCAAATAATAAATAAACATGCAAATTGAGACGAGGCAAGACCCAACCTACTTAACCCTAATGACTACTCTAGACCCCAGTACCCTGGTCTATTGACATAGTGCCAGTGTCTAACTTATTCATTATTAATATTTTGTAAATAGGTAGCATAGGTATATTTAATTTAACTCAAATTCAAGAGCATATTACAGGATTACAGGTACAGGAGACATAGTAACAGTCTCAATTCCTTTAGGATTTTTCCCAGGAAATTTAATATGTATGGAGTAATATTATGTATAGATATGGATTGAGGATTATTGTAGATAATATTTTTTATGTCATTAATTAATTGTTATATAGCATTACACTGACATTACATGCAATTTATGCAAAAGACTACATTTTACTTCCAGGTGGAGTAGGCTTATGTAGCAAAAACATTAAGCAGTACAAGTTAGTCTGGCAAAAAAATGCAAGTACACCACAGTACATTAACCACAAAAGCATTTAAATTCCTATTTTTTAAATAATGAGCTTTAGCTGAATCTAACCAGATGGTATTTTAGATGCACTGAGCTTTAGATGCATCTATGGTTTTTGTCCACCTGTCTGTCCCCATTTTCATTGAAGTACGCAACACGCTTAGAAACATATGGGTGAATTTACTACTTTTAATTTGTAACTGATTTCACTGTTACTCCGACATCCACGGTAAAAGATGTTAACCGCGGTCAACAGGAATTTTAGTTATGCATTAACAGATACTGCTTTTATATTAGGCTTACTGAAATCACTGTTAGATTAGATTACCCAACAGATTATCATGTGGCATGATTTTGTTAGTTAAAAAAGTATACCAAATGTTGGATTCGAACCCGCAACCTTCCTCACAGGTACCTTTCAGCCTTAACCCCTGGACTTACACAACACATTTAGTAATAGACTACTACTATAGTTTAGCGTACATATAATTTGACATAAATGCTTTGACAGGGTTACTGTAGATTTCTGCAGATTTGCTGTTGGGTTTTGTAACAGAAGAGCTGCTATACATGACTCACGTGACAAACCATTTCGTCACTCTCGAATATTTTAAAGTTTACTGATAAACCTGTTAATGTTAGCATCTAAACCTGTTAGCCGAATCGTACAAGATTCTTGTTAAGAACTTTTCTAAGCGTGTACAGATCGCATTTGGTAACTTACTATATTCAACCAGGGGTTTCTTCGGTAAGTCATGCCTAGGCCAGCAGGTCATGCACAAATTCGGTAAGTCATGCCCAACTATAGTAAGTCATGCCCAACATCGGTAAGTCATGCCCCATTTCACTTCGGTAAGTTATGCCCCGCTTCGGTAAGTCATGCCCTAATATTTTTCTTTTAAAACACTGAACAAGGCTTCTAAAGCTAGCTGAAAACGGATAGGTCATATTTTTCCAATCTGCCTTTGGTGGCCGAGGAAAAAATATAACCTAGCCGTTTCCAGTCAGTTTATCCTAACCCCTACTCGCCCCCCCCCCCCCCAACCCAACCTAACCTGTTCTGCGATTGCTCCAGAAATTCGAAGCCATTTATGAATGTAGATTATTAGTAGAAGATCACAAAGGGAATTATTGCTGTGTGTTGCCATAGAAGCTGTTATCGTTATCGTCAACGACAGTGAACTCATTGCCCCGAAAACACAACACCAGACAGCATTCTGTAGCGAATTAGTGAATTTTTCAAACGACGTTTTATTTTGGCGCAAATTATGTCCCGTGATTAATTTGAACGGCTGAGTGTGCCCAATAGGGAACATGTCGACAATTTTCCCTTGTAATTTGTGAAACTTAAATTTGTTTTAAACGTAATTTGAAATTTTGAGCAAAGAAATCGAGTGCTGACGTTTTGGTAATGACATAGTAGTTCATAGTACGAAATATATTCGCATTTGAAATGAGAAATGCCTTAGTTGCATCTGAAAGTGAGACTGGGGGGCTGCTCTTTCAAAAGGAGAAATTATTTTACTGTGATTTACGAGAATGTTATGAATTGTTTCATTTAAATCTGCTTCTCCAAGCCAGATATAAATGTCCATTTGCATATTCCATAAAAATGTCTTCCCATTTTGAATTATCCTGGTCTCGTAGTATTTTAAAATATTTGTAAAGCAATGTTTAGTGTCATCTAATGTACAGTTAAAATAATCAGAAAGATTCGAAACTTGTGACTTGTGCAATACCCTATGGGGCGAGTTGTAAAATTCTTTGGAATTTTGGGGCTCAGTTTTTGCCTTAGTAACTACATTGGAATATTGCCCATTTTTGAATTGCTTCTTGTAAAGTACATAAAGGAGCATAGGATTAAACGAAACTAATAAGGAATTTACAGACATACGATTAGTAAGTTCATCCATACTAATGCTGAGTTAGGTGCAACGATGCTTATTTTAAAAATCCTTTGAGATGTATTTTAATAGTTGTTTACTTTATAACGTGTCTTAATGCGTTTTAGAATGCGCTCTTGTAAAGTGCTATTAATTTATTTATTTCTCACTGTGTGCACACTTTTGGATTTGACAAAGCAGAAAATACTGAAAAGCCGGCTGATAAATACTTCAAACTTCAATGCATTTAAAAACCGTTTAAAAATAGCATTTCTGCATTTGCTAATTTACATTAGCTTCAATAGCTAGGGCTGGATAATGCAGCCAGCGCAAGCAGCCCCAGCTGCCTGAATTTAAAAAAAAAACATGTAAATAGAATATTTTGACTTTTCAAAAACATGCAAATAAAATATTTTGCACTTTTCAAAAAGAGGCAAATACATTTTTTTGTAAATTTTAAAAACATGGAAATATAAAATATTTACCACCTTTTTCAAAATATGTAAGTAGAACATTTTGCACTTTTCTGAGTCAAGTAAACAGAACATGTTTAATATTTCTAAAACATGTTAATACAACAACAATTTTTTTTTCCAAAGAAAAGCATTAATAAAATCAAAATGGAGGTTTTTGTATAGAAAACAATTGCTGCCTGCGAGCAATTACTTCGTCTGGCCATGTAATACTGTGTTAAATAGACCCACGTAATATTAAGGACCCGCGTAATATTATAGAATATACGGTTATATAACTACATATTTATTTGCACATATCGAAAGCATGCAAACAGAACATTTTGAACCGTTTAAAAAACCCAGTAGACGGAATATTTGGCATGCCACAAAAACAAGCATATAGAACATTAAAGAAAATTATGTAATTTTTAAAATTTGCATTTAACATTCTGAGCATATTAATTTCATTCTTTGATTTAAATGTAATTATGTACTTGTAACAAACAGCCTTAAGTAGCTATTATATTTTTAATTATAAAATAATAGTCCGACCAAATTAAAAAAATATACTACATGGCTGTAAAAATGGTAAACTAAATTAGAGAAAATTGTGATAATAACAAAAAATGAAACTGTGAAAAGAATAAGAAAATCCAAAGGAGTAACCTTAAAGATGGTTTTTAGATAATAATAATAATAATAATAATAATAATAATAAATGTTTCCCGGGAAAAATCCTAAAGGATTTGAGACAAGTCTCTTGAAAAACCCGGTTGTCACTATTTAACACTTTGAAGCTTGAGTCACTCAGAATCACGGCCAAAACTCCACCCTTTAAACTTGTCCAATCTGTTTTTAAACGAATTCACCGAATACAAATCCGATAGATCAGGGAATTACGTAGGATAAACAAACGATGACGAGCTATAAGAGGGAAAGGGATAAGAAACTTGAAAAGTTTACTGCCAAGGGCCAAGTGCCACTGCCTACTGCCTACGCCTACTGACTGAATACTGACACTGCTCAGTGCTGACTACTGCTGACTTTTTATTTTACTTTCCAATACATACACTGTCAACTGTTGAGACTGCTTTGCTATACTTGCTAAGAATGTTTTTCGCTCGTCAATTTGAATTTTCTTCTCCAAATAGGATTCAGAAATTTAGAATTAAAATTGAGGAAAAGGAAGGTAATTTTTTTTGGAATTAAATTATTTTGCATATTCTTTAACATTTACTGAAAATAAAAAAATTGTAATACTGTACAGTTAATAGTCGATGTTACGTTCAAACTCATATTAGATACCTATCTACAAAAGTAATACTATCGTACTAAACATTAAACAAGATGCAGATTAAGTACTTTCATCTCATGGAAGGCCACTAACAACTAACAACTTAAACAAGTGCAACAGTTGACAGACAATTACAGTAATTGATCAGCTGAATAATCCCTAGCTGAGTCCCTCGAAACCAACACTTACAACTGCTTTAAGGTGATAATCAGTACGTAAGTAGCTTGAAAAATTTATATTATATGTTTTTTAATTATTGTCAATTGTTGATTGTAAGTTGCAAGTGTAAGTTTAAGTTAGCGCTCATTAGATTTATGGCATCCAACATTCGACGGTCGAAAGACAATGACAAAAGTCGATCTTATTCATAATTCATTCAATACAATATATGTTAACTAATAAATTCCATATAATTTAATACACTATATAATTTCCTATTAGATTCCTAACTCAAACTGACATTACACCTTCTTGAAGTTCTACTATCGACTACAATGTCAGCAGACCCTTTAGCCAAGAAAAGGATGACAAAAGTCGTAGCCAGTGGTACTAGTGACGTTGGCGACCCTCAAAATGTTTCCTGGACCGGGACCGACATCGCCAATCAACTTTGTGAACATGTAATTATGCAAGATTTGGCTATACACCATATACATTATTTAATTCTAATTCTTTTTTAATATTTTCACTGCTCAGTTGCTACATATTATCGTCAATATGAAGATCCAAAATGACGCATATCTAACCTAAGCCAGAATGAAAATGAGCTATGTCATAAAAAACAAGAAATGAGAATGATGCGAAAAATGTTAATTTAAGAGCTTTTGAGAAGCGTCAAATTTTCCATCTGAATGTATTTGTAAAGTTCAAAATGTTTTATTTGCATTTTTTGAGAAGTGCAAAGCTTTCTATTTGTATGTTTTAAAAAGTGCAAAACGTTCTACTTTCATGTATTTAAAAAGTGCAAAATGTTTTACTTGCATGTATTTGAAAATAACTATGTTTCATTATTTTTGTAGATAGTGAAAATTATTTTTGGTTAGAAATGGATATGATGGGTCATTTTGATTCTTTACAGACGATATCTTACTTGATTATTAGTCATTATTATGTCGCTATTTGTTTTCATGTCCAGGAACTAACTGTAATATTTTCCAACACTTGCATCACCACCCAAGACTTGTTTAATTTCCGCCAAGTGAATCGTAATTGGCGAGATGCTGCCACGGCAATACTTCTTCAAAGCCAGCTGTGCTATATACATGTGACTGAAAGAAAATTGTCTGCCGAACCCCCCGGGCCCAGCAACGTAAAAAATGAGGAGGCTACCCCTACACTTGTATTTTGCAATTCTCGTGGTGGAAATCGGGGGGCAGCAACAACTTCTGATCTCGCCTCCTTAATGTCTTCATCGCTGAAATTCCCCACTTCAATTCTACACATGAAACTGTGCCACAACACTGCTAAAGACCAGTATGTACCGTCCTCGTTTAAATCATCACTCCTAAGATTTTTAAAACCTGCCGGAAACTTGATTAAAACACTTCGACTTGAAGGTCGAATGTCCAAAGAAAAGTTTCTCAGTGTTTTGAACATAGTCTGCTCACATACACAAAAACTTGAGTGCCTTGATTTGGAACTAGTCCATTTACGTCAGTTCGAGGATCACGCAAGTTCCCTGAAATTAGCACCAAGCGTCGTCCCCACACAAATTAGGACCCTTCGCCTTAGTTTCGAATTAGACGTTTGGGGGGATGAATCAGAAGATAGAAGGCTTATGGAGCTACTACTTGGCTCATCCAGTGCACTAAGATCTATTGAAAATGTTGACAGGTTAGTATAATAATATGATCATAAAAGCTTGCAAATAGAACATTTTACAGTTTTCAAAAAGATGTAAATAGAACATTCTACAGTTTTCAAAAAGATGCAAATAGAAAATTTTACAGCTTTTAAAAACAAGTAAATAGAACATTTTACAGATTTCAAAAAGATGTATGAATAGAAAATTTCGTACTTTTCAAAAACATGTAATTAGAAAATTTTACAGATTTCCAAAACATGTAAATAGAAAATTGTGTACTTTTCGAAAAGATGTAAATAGAAAATTTTACCCTTTTAAAAGAGACGTAAATAAAAAAATTCACACTTTTCTGAAACTTGAATTTAGCTATACTTACCAATATTTTGTTTAGTATTTTTTTTAAGTTCGTTTAAAGTTTCGTTTAAGCTGAAATTGGAAATTGCTCATTTTGATTCTTTACAGACGTTATGAGTATTATATTTGTTTTCTAGTTATGGTTATAATTAAAGTTATTAATGTCATTTAAGTGATTTAAGCCCGCTTTTAGCCATTTTACTGGCTAACAAAAAGCAGGTTACAAAAATTTATGATTTTTGTGGCTTTTTCTGCAATCCTACACAGGTGCAGTTTAGAGGCAATTCTGCGGGAGCGAAAAGGAGGGCTCATACGGGACCTTAAAATACTGTGCAATTTAAACACGGAGCAGATCTCGACTTTGAAACAGTTTGCCGGGGACAAAGATTGCATTAGTGTTCATGGATTAAGCCGACTAACGATTGATCTGTCTTCTAGAATTTTCAACTTTAGAATTAATTACCCCAAAATAATTGCTGCCCTTAATCAGTTAGTTTCCACATTTCGTGACACCTTAGAATATCTACGGGTTATCTTGGACCCCATAGACGTCCGCACCACAATTCATATCCCACCGATGAAAAAGTTACAATCTCTTGAGCTCACTCAACATCCATGTCATGTGGAAAGTTATGAAGATGGGGGGCTACGAGAGATTAGTGCTTATTTGTATGGATTTGAAGAGTACCGACTCCCTATTAAAGAATACTTTCCGCGTCTTAGGAATGTTAAGCTGGCTGTGAATAGGGAAGATATTTTTGGGACCCTCATTAAATTTTTTAACATTAGTCCTGACGAAATTGGAGAAGCGGAAGTCGAAACCGAAAACGGACCTGATGCCCTGAAGATTAAAGACTCCCTCCCAAATGTGGATGTTTTAGAAGTGTCAGAATGTGTTTGGCCGAAGCTATCCTACAGCATATGGATTTCAAAATTATTTCTAAATATTAAAGTTGTCAGAATTGAATATCGAGAAGTTCATGGGTTACAGGATACGCTCTGGCGTTTGTGTCCCTGTGCGGAATTCATCGAAATTTATAACGTGTCCCACAGATGTGACAAACAGAGTATTGAAATTGTTGACAAGTTTTTTACAGGATTTTCCCTCGACTTATGTGTTAAACTACAGACTGCTGATTTTCCTCCAGATATTGTCAATAGTTCGGAGTCGATGAATTTCTTGCGGATTACGCCGTCTATATGTGACCTGCCACGTAATTTCGATTTTTATTGCAGTGTTATTTGTTATTTATTTTGTATTACGTTTCGCTAACTGCTGCTGCTAATATTGGGATAAGTGGATACTTTAAGCTTGTTTAGGCTAAAAGCAATATCCACTATCTACAAAAATATTAAAACATGCCTTGCGAGCATGTAAATAGAACATTTTACATTTTTTAAAAATATGTCAATACAACATTTTGCGCCTTTTCAAAACCATGAAATTACAAAATTTTGAACCTTTTCAAACCCATAAAATTAGAAAATTTTGTACCTTTTCAAAACCATGAAATTAGAACATTTTGAACGTTTTCGAAAACATGGAATAAAAACATTTTGTACCCGTTTAACAACATTGAAAAAGAACATTCTACGTTTTTCAAAAATTCCTTATTAACATTTTGCGCATGTTTTTTATTTTGTTTTTTATGACATCGTTAGCTCATTTTAACTCCAGCTTAAATTGGAAATAGGTCATTTTGGTTCTTCACAGACGATATGGTAATTAAAGTAATTTTTATTTGATTTGTTAAGGATTAAAGGAGCTCAAAATAAAATTCCGAGGGATTTCGGGTCAATTCGGATCACGTATTTCTGGAGAGTATGCATTTAAAAGAATGCCGCAGACAAAAATCATGTTTTCCCTGCATCCAGTTCGCAAAGATCAAAGTAAGTATTGGTGGTCCCTAAATAAAAATTAGAAATAAGTATTTTTTTACGTTAATATGGTATATGTGAATAGGTATGTGTAATAGTACAAATAATTTACAAATAAATGAGGGGTGGAAGATTGCCATATGTGCAGAGTGTAATAATTGTGCTCATGATAACAATTTCAGGCCACTACCAGATCTGTTTGGCTTCTCTTACTCCACTTTATGCTCAAGTCATATATGAAAATTGAACAAATTCACAAGAAGGTTGATTTTATTAAGTATGTAATTTATTTTAAAACAAAGAATGTAAAGCCCGATATTAATGGTCATGCCTTAGTGCATACTAATTGTTATTTATCCATAATATTATCCTTCCTTATTACATTTATACGTGTTTGCTAACATAATTGATGGAGCGCTTAAATTAGGTATATATTGATTTAAAATTGTAAATAAAATAATAATCATATTAATGTGCAACAAATACGAAAATCGAAAGAAATAAGGCAGTCATTTCACTGAGCTCACTGCAAAGGTGGGCAAAAAATAACCTTACTCACTTCTTACCTTACATTTTTCGCTAAAAAATTACCTTACCGATATCTTACTTTTGTTTAAAATACCTTACCTACATCTTACTTTTTCAAAAAAATTACCTTACTTTATTTCTTACTTTTTAAGAAAAAAATCTTACCTACATCTTACTTTACTTCAAAAACTTTAAATTTTTTAACTAAAAAAGTTTATTATTGACTTTTTTAAAGCACCCTTACTTGAAAATTAGCTTAATAAAGATACTAAAAAATCAGGTTGTAAATAAAGTAGTGTCTATTATCCAAAATTTTATTTCTTAAAATTCGCACAACCGAAATTATTGTAATAATATATAGTGCTGGTAAGAACGCGGTAAGGAATATTTTTTTCCTTACTTTTATTTTTTCCTTACCTACCCCTTACCTTACTTTCTGGCCAAAATTTCTTACCTTACCTACTTTGTAAGCTTACTTTGTGGGTAGGGGCCCACCTTTGGCTCACTGACTTTTGACCTTAGTGACTTGAGGTTTGAATTTATATGTGTATTCTACTCTACATTACTACATTCTACTATGGCTATAATAATATTTGACAGTGCAAACTTCCCGCCCGTTTCGAATTCTGCCGAATTTACCGAAAATTCATATGTACGTACGTAGTAGGGGAGTGCGTATGTGTGATCGGGTTCATTTTTTTTCAACTTTGAAAATCTGTAACTTTTTTTGTACTTCCTCCAAATTCACTGTTTATGTACTCAAATACTAGCCAGTTCATTCTCTATGTACCCTTAAAATATCAAACCGATAAACTGAAAATTCGAAGACTTGTACCAAATTGTATGAAATAACTTCGATAATTTTCGAAATTACAAAAATGCTGTTTATGTGATCACCGTGTCCCAATATGTGATCATGTTAAAATTGCATTAATATTACAGTGAAAGTTAGTACCTTTTATGTGATCACTCTAGAAAACTTTCAGATAAGATGGAAAATGAAAGATAATGCGATATTAGGTTCCATTTATGAGAGTTTAAATAACACTACATGCGTAAAATACAAAATCACATGTTTTGGGGTGGTCTGCAAATGGCGTCACAAAATTAATGACTTTTTGTCCCACCACTATTTTATCATTTTAGGGGTTGCCCATAAATGATGTCATCGAAATATCTCCATTTCTACAACCCTATGATTACCCTGTCATCAACCGAACCATTGTGTAGAATAGATGGATATCTTTAACATACGTTGTCATCAAGATCCTAGCTGACCCACTAACCGTACCCCTGACATCATTTACGGATGATCTCTTACCATTGAGTAAGCGACTATTTTAAAATGGAATGTCATCAGTCATCAATATCTGGCTAGACCAGCTGACCCGAACGATGACATTCTTTAAGGGCGATTTTTAAGGGGTTACCCATAAATGATGTCAACATCTTGGTGGGTAAAAATAAAATAAACGATAATTCGGCATCTGTAACATGTGATAACAGCAATTGCATAAATGATCGAGGAATTCCTGAACTAGTGGATTTATCTTGAGCAATAATGCTAATGATACACTGAATTTTAATACCCACCCATTTTTCTAATTTGCAAAAAATCAAAATTTGCTGTAAGGGATGGTTCATAAATAATGTCACCTAAATTAAAATTTTATTAGGACCCATTCACCTATATGTCATGATTGTCATGACATCAACATTACTTTAACCGCTATATGTAATATGTCTTCAAAATCTGACTAGACCCACACCCATCCGGACGACATCATTTATGGACGATCCCTAATGATGTAAAACAGCATTGTCAACTTATTTTAATAAGCTGTTTGATAAACTGAGTTGATTCGATGCTTTTAGCCATCTGCAGCTCTGATCACATTCAGAGCTCATAGAATGATCACATTATAGCACAACTCCCGGATTTGACACTTTGACCTTTCATCTATTTTAGTGGGAACTCTCCGTACGAAAATCTCAAACAGTATCTTCAACTAGTTGGTAATGAATGTATCAATCACGTTGCGAACGTTGTTTAATTCTAAAATGTACAACACTAGAAATTTTGAAATTTGAAAACTTGGAAAAAAATTCGGAATACGAGTTATTCTAATATTCGGACTTCGGCGATTTTACTCTGCCCAGGTTTTCAAAGTTTCGCACCCTAAATTATACTGTCGTTAGTTAAGAGTACAAGCTATCATTACCGGCTAGTAAAGGATTTCTGATGCAGCTTGTGCTTTAGCACCAGCCACTGATCACACTTAAGGCATGATCACATATACGCACCCTACTGCTACACGTTGTTGCCTTTGCCTTTACTTAGATTTAGAAAGGGATTTTCCTATGAATTCTTATGGCATCGGCATGGCATACCTAGGACCTAGGCTGGTTGGTACATAGATACTTTAGATTCACATACATACAGACGATGTTTTCTTTCTTTTCTAATAACAGTACACTGGTCACTGGACAGAAAAGGTTGAAGGTTTTGCTGATTTTACTATTTTACGCAGTGACAAGTCGCCGTTAATTTCTGCTCGAGAAAACCAGTTTAATTCGTAATAAACTTGACACTGTTGACTTGTTGACTGTGACTATATTATAAGTCTTTATACGTCCTAGGACTAGGACATAGGAAAGTGCTACACTGAAGTCCAGTTTTAAGTTTTTGTTACTTAAATTTTATCACAGTTGACACTGACACTAGTATTTATTATTACCTTCTTGCAAGAAATATATGTTTTTTAAGAGAAAACCAAATAGTCTGGTCCGGTAAACAATTATTTACTACACTGCCCACTTGTCACTCGTCACTCCTACAGGTGCTGCCAAGTCTGTAACTGTCAAGCTGACAGTGTCAACCAACGGTCTCTTCTCTATCCTCGCTTCAAAGTCAAAAGTAAGTTGATATTTATTAATAAGAATATTACAAAATCCATGTTTTTGATTTTACTACCTGTTTATGTGTAATTATTCCTACTCGTCCGTTTGGCTGTCATCTATAATAACCATCAAATCGTTAGAATTTTCCTATTTCGAACAGCCTAATTTTATTAAATTGCATTGTGGTTTTCATAGCTGATATTCTGATATCATTACTTGACAAATGTGGCGTGAGTATTGAGTATAATAATTATTCGAACAAACAAATTTTTTTTTAATATGTTTAACATTGTACTGAAGTCATTTTATTCCTACTTTCATAAGAATATTGAATGTAGCATCGCAGTTAATTTTTGTTTACTTATTATCAGACTAGTTGTCATTACTGATTGCAGCAAGGATTGTTGCTGATGATGATGGCATCTTCCAGCTCTGAAATAATGACTACTTCTCCAGCTCCAGCTGCAGCCCAGAAAAGGATGAAAACAGTCGAAGGGAGTCTTGCAAGAGACGTTGATTCTGAAAAACTACAGGATTTTCTGACTTCTAATGAAATGGCAAATATACTATGTGAAGATGTATGTTTCGAGATTTATTCAATTCTCATTAACATTTCTATGCAAATAAAAAAGTATAACACTATTATAACAGTAAAACGTTGAATTTATTTAACAAAAAGGTGCTCGTCGGCAGATAAATGATTTTCAGGCGTCTAAATCTTAATTGTTCTAATT
This sequence comes from Dicyrtomina minuta, assembly GCA_949802685.1. NCBI lineage: Eukaryota > Metazoa > Arthropoda > Collembola > Symphypleona > Dicyrtomidae > Dicyrtomina > Dicyrtomina minuta. The sequence continues at coordinate 170,824,566 of OX461808.1, read as the reverse complement.
ATTCTTCTAGGAATTGATCCCAATATTCTCAAACAGCTGCATCACCACCAAAGATTTACTAAATTTCCGGCAAGTAAATCGAAGTTGGCGTGATGCAGCCACCGCAATGCTGCTCCAACGAAATTCGTGTCAAGTGGTTCTGAAAGAAATAACATTACCTGGACCAACCAATAAAATTGAAAATGAAAATAAAGGTGGGAATGATGATGACGATGACGACGATGACGAGGACGAGAATGATGACGACGACTTCTTTGATCCCTTACTTGGATTTCGCAATGGTCATGGAAATAAGAAGGCATTAGTAGAAGAGCTTGCAGAATTAATTTCTACCTCATCGAAATTCCCAACATCTACTTTCATGGTAAAACTTCGTGAGAGCGAAATCGCGGATGAGCGGATTCCACCCTCCTTCAAAGCATCCCTCGAAGTTTTAAAGCCACATGGAGAAATGTTTCAAACACTTCGTCTCGACGGTATGATCTCCAGGAAGAAATTTAAGAGTGTTTTAAACATTATTTGCTCATTCACACCGAAGCTGAAATATCTGGATTTGGGATTATTGTGGTTGCGAGTTCTTCCATACGAATACGGGGATGAAGATGATATTGAATCCGATTTGAACACTTCTGTCTGCCCAACATTGCCGATCACAAAAATTCGTCTAGGCAGACGAATGGATACTGTGTACAAGGACTATCAAGCTAATCGCGAGTTTTTGGCGGAATTTCTCAATTCAGCACCTGGGTTACAATCCATTGAAAATGTGAACAAATGGAATTTACATGGAGTCAATTGGGGACGAAAAAATGGGCTTGTGCGAGATATGACCATTGATTGTGATTTAGATTATGAGCAAGAGATGGATGTTGGTCAATTTACTTGGGTAGTCAGTCCGACTCATCCAAATCACAATAACGAAGATTTCTTTTCCACGGACTCGGGATTGTCTCATTTAACTTTGGACTTATCCACTCCCGTCTATGACTTTCACGATGTCTTTCCCGCAACAAGAAATGTTCTAAATAAATTGCTCGAATCTGTTAGCCACACGTTGGAACACCTTCGAGTAATCGTGGATCCAACTGATATCTACGCCACAATTCAAATTCCACCCATGAAAAAATTAAAATCTCTCGAGTTGGTTCAGAGTTGTCGCTATGTGGATGAAGATGATGAAGATCAGATTGATCGACGGAGCGGGGATGAGTCCAGTGCCTATTTTGATGGATTCCAAGAACATAACTTGACCAAGGAGGAGTACTTTCCCTGCTTAAAGCATATTAAGCTAGGGGTGAGTAGGCTGGACATTTATGGGACCCTTATAAAATTTTTTAACATCAATCTGGAAGCTGTGAACTGGTTTGAGGAATACGCTGATGGAGATGCGGTTGAGGCTACGCTTGCGGATATGGATTCAGATTACACGGATGAATCTGTAGATGAGGAAGAATCTCTGGATGATGACGAAATCGATGGGGATGAATCCCCGGATGAGGATGCGGATAAATCTGTAGATGAATTAGACCACCAAGAAGCTGTGAATAAAGATGAAGATGCGAACAATGCTGTGGTTAAGGATGGAGGTGCTGATAAAGCTAAGGCTATTATGGAAGACGATTGCCTCCGTAGTGTTCAAGTCTTAGAAATTTCAGGATCTGTATGGCCCAAACGAATGTACTACGAACACATGTCAAAGCTATTCCCGAACATCCGTGTTTTCAAAATTCAATATAGAAGTTACCACGGCCTGCGAAATACCATCTGGCACATGTGTCCAAATGCAGAATCAGTTGAAATTTACAATGTTTATCACAAAGAGCGAAGCATTGATTTTGTAGACAGGTTTTTTACGGGATTTCCTCTCGGAGAGTGTAGCAAACTGCGAGATACCCAGCTCCCATCTGATTCGGACACGGTTAATTGGTTGGACCAGCCAATCCGATTTTTCCCGTCTATTCTTAACTTGCCACGTAAGTAATATTCTTTTATTTCCCTTATTGATTTTGGTTTTTCTTAGCAAAAAAGCTGTATTACTTTTATTATGCACCACATGTATAATCTTACGATTAGCGCTTACAGTTCGTATAAAAAGTGCATAGTCGATTCTGTATGACTTTGCTAAGTGTACTTATCTAAAAAGCATATATTTTATTTTCATTTATATTGCCTATAAAGGTTTGAAGGAGTTCAAAATGAAATTTCGAGCTATGCTGTCTCAATTTGGATCTCAAGTTTCCGGACTTCATGCTTTCCAGAAGAAGCCACAGACAAAGGTCACATTTTCCTTTCCGGAAAATCTGAAAAATCGAGGTAATTCTTGCAATACGTCTCTGTATTTAAATAAAAACCTGGGTTCGGGTTTTAGTAGGTCAGTCATTAATCATAGTTACCGGCCGACCAGCTAAAACGCCTAAACCGGTTGCAATGAATAAAAGTAACTAAAACAGAATAAATGGTTACGAATACGGAGCTCAGAGTAGTTATAAACACCGGTTGTAGTTTTAATATTTATTAAAAAATTAAATAAAATACTAGCTAACTTTAAAATACAATTTTTTGTTGGTTTCCAATTTTGAATATTTTGTAGTGTGTATTTCTAAACGATTTATATTATGGTTCAATAATAACTAATTATCCTGTTGGTTCTTCTTTCTTTTCAGATGACATCAAAACCTACATGGCTCCTCTAGCGCCTTACGCTCACGTTATTTATGAAAACTAATAATAAGGATTCATCTCAAGTGCTACATGTTGGTTAGCGAAGAAATTTTAGTTTCGTAATATTTATTATTCTTGTTACATCTATCTAGGGTTGTAATACCAATTTCGTATTTTTGTATCTATTACCTAAGTTTGTAATTTTATAATGATTGTAAGTTATAAGTTAAAATTTATAAATAATTCATAAAATAAAAAATTTACATGAATTGACTGTTAAGACAAATTCTATTTTCATGATAAATTAATGTTAGCATGGCATAAGGTTCTGGTTAGCTGTTATTAGATGCCAAACTGTTTCTGTGACTGACAGTTCCCTATGTCACTTTGTGTATCTTTTGTGGTTGTGCGGGTCCCGGAAAGTAATACCAATTACATAGAATGTAAATCAACAAGTTAGTTTCTGATCGAAACGTTAACATACAATACCCATAAGAAAATATTGCAAAAACTCATTAATCACTTTATGATTCGCATTTTATTTAAACTAATAATAATAAATATTTTGAATTTAGTGCAGGATCAAATATAATAATGCATTTTGGACACACATATATACACATAATAATATGTGAATAGCGTACTTAACTATTAACACTTTATAAAACCAATTTTGTGAATTTTAAAATTTATGATAAACCTAAAAATTACAAATAATTTTAATAGTGAAAATGAAAATAATCGTACAAAAATGATTACAGCCTTACACAAAATGTGAATCTTTTGTACATTTCCTAACTAAACTAGTACGTAAATGGAAGTGTCTTTCAAAATAATTAACATCATTTTTTTTGTAATTTATTAAATATTGTGAGGGAAGAAATAAGAATCAAAATGACCTATTTCTTTTCAAATTTGCTAAATCCAAAACATGCAGTATCTGCAAAAAAAGATACAGGGCGTCAAAGTCACTCTTCACTCGTCAGTGAAGAACCAACATGACCCATTTCAATATCTAGCCAAAATCATTATCCACTATCTACAAAAATAATGAAATACATTCTCAAAAACATGTAAATAGAACATTTTACACATTTAAAAAACATGGAAATTGAACCTTTTACCCTCTCGAAAACATGTACCTACCTAAATAGAACATTTCACGTTTTTCAAAAAACATGTAAATAGAAAATTTCACAATTTTTTTAACATGTAAGCAGAAAATTTCACACACTATTTTAAAACACGTAAATATAACATTTTGCCTTTTTTAAAAACTCCTAAATTAACATTTTACGCATCTTTCTCATTTCTTGTTTTTTAGGACATAGCTTATTTTGATTATAATTTAACTTGGAGATGGGTCATTTTGGTTCTTTACACACGATATAATATGGTATATTGAAATTAAACATTTATGAATAGATATAGTTACGCTGTAGGTCAACCATAAGATACGCAAACAAAATCATTACAGGAATGAAATAAGAAATAAGCTTGTAATATAATATTTAAAAGGTATATATCCGTATTTAATTTTAGCTTATACAATTATTTACACGATTGGGGATTAATTATCGTAACTAAACGTCTCTCGACGCAACGCTGTTGACCCAGTGTCCACCATTTGACGAATTATCTTTCGGGGCAATGTCTGGCTTGACAGTTGCGTCGTTAACCCAATGTCGATTCGACAAATTATCATCTTTTATTAAGGAAATATCTGGCTTCGTCGCAACGTCATCCATCCAGTGTCTATTCGAGGACGAATTAGATTTTTGGGAAATGTCTGATTTCGCGTCGTTAACTTCGTCCATCCAGTGTCCATTTGACGACGGCGAATTATCTTTTGAGGAAATGCCTCGCTTGGCTGAAAGTCGTTCCGGTCCATTGTCCCCGCCGGACCCGGACCGTGACGACCCATGAAAATTCCTTTTGTGAATGTAGTAGTAGGTGGACGTGGAGAAGGTTTGTGTACAATTCTCCTCTGGGCATTTGTAGGGGCGCTCCCCCGTGTGGATGTTGAGGTGATCCTTAATACTTTTTTTATACTTGAACTTGGCATTGCAATTTGGCTCTGGGCAATTAAACGGCTTATCATCAGAGTGGGCCACGGCAAGATGTTGTTTTAGATTCCCTTTTAGCTTGAAAGCCTTGACACAGTTGGGCATGGGACAGGGATGGGGGCGCTCATCCGAATGGGACTTGACATGGTAGGCGAGATTTTGGCGAGAGAGGAAGGACATGTCACACTCTGTGCACTTGAATGGGCGACACTGCTCCTCCTTGGCCTTGTGAGACTCCATATGATATTCCATGGAGAATTTGGACGTGAAATCTTTGGGGCAGAGCTGACATTTAAATTTGGCCCGGGCCGCCTTTTCTTCCGCAGTGGCATGAATACTCCCCGTGTGGAGTCTTAGGGCTTGCGAGCTAAAAAATAATTTATTGCACGGGATACAGAATCGCGTCCGCTCCTTGTGGTACATTCCACAGATGTTCACGTGAATCCGAAGCTCTTGTTCCGAATCTAACTTTTCGGAACATAATTTACATTCGAACTGGGGCTGAAGATGGAGGGGGAATGACGTGAGAAGCCCGGGTTTTATGTTACCCCCCTGACTTTGCGTAGCTGTTGATGATGGTGCTGGAATTTCTGTGGATTTTCTTTGGTAGATGTTACCTGCAAAATGACAAAAATATACACACAAAAATTAAAATCTGGTTTTATTTATGGTCACTGAATTTCAAACTAGTTAATTAAATTGTACGTTTAAAATTGTGAGGCCGTACCTGCATCGGCAAAGGAGCTTAATCCATTGTTGAAGTTAAATGGGAAAAAGTTATTAGGGTTGATGGCAGCAGCACCGGAACTGTTGCTGCTGCTGCTACTGACACTTGCGTTGATTGGGAGATCCACGTCGCTCTGACTTTGACTTTGGTCATTTAAATCCACTTTAAGAAATTGGTTCATATCAATATGATGGCTATGATGATTTCCAACAGCTCTCTGCTGTTGTGAACTGCTGTGTAACTGTGACAATGGCTGGGGATGATAAATGTTATTCAAATTAAATTTTAATTGATGCTGCTGTGGGGGATGTGAGACTTGGGATGAGTCTCCTCCTATTCGTTTCTTTAGTTCGAAAGGTTCTGTTGGAGGAACTGTCACTGGGGGAACTGGAACTGACAAATAATTGCTGAGATTATGACTCCCGCTCGTAGAATTGGACCTATTAGTCTCTTCAAAAACAATACACTTGGTATTTTGAAATTCCTGAAAATGGTTCTCCATCTTGTGTTTTATGAATAAATTAATTGACTCGTAAGCTGACGTACAGGATTTGCAAACAAACCATACACTTATTGTCGGCGCAGTGGTTGTACTCCCACGGTACATTTTTGATACCAAACTAAATTGTTTTTTTTAAATTTTCTACTACTCACCCATCATTAGAAAATTGTGACTACCAATTTTGAATGTCAAAAAAATGTGGTTCCTCACGAATGTTGAATGTCAAATGTCAAATATCCGGTTACTAGGTTACTGAGTATCTATAACTTTTTCCTCACACCACGGAAACACAATAACAAAACAGCACACAAAAATAGTATTATGTTTAGAATTCAATTTTTAATTCAATCCAAAGGTAACTGTCATCATAATAACTCAACTTGTTTATAATTCTTATTATTGAGTCCTTCCTGTTTCATTTTAACTTTGGGGTTGATTGAAATTCACGGCAGAATTTTGTTACTGCTCCATTGCTTCCTATCTCCACTACGGAAACAAAACGCAGCCATTTCTATGCGTATTTAAACTGAAAGTTACGAACGCAAATATTTAATTTGTAATTGTTGATCATTACGACTGGGAAATATTTAAAAAGATTTGAAAATTCTGAAATGTGAAATTGAAAAAAAATCTAAATCACAATAATTTAAGCTTTAGCGCTCAAGATGGGCAGAGCAAGTAAAGCAATTATATGTGCCTATAAATGCTTTCTCCTTGGCCAGTAGGCCAGTAGTACTTAAGGATGCGTTCACAAGTGGCGTCATGATTTTTTGTGGTACCTCCACTCCTCGTCACCAACGTTAAACAGGGAGAAAACCACCCCTTTCTACCCCCACCTATCTACTCAAGCCATGACGTTATTTGCGAACGCATATTTTATGCTGTATATGTTAACTGGTATAATATGGCTTTATATGGTTTACGCGTAGGTGTGATTAGCAGAATTCTATATGCCAGCTGAGTGTAGATGCTTTAACAAAACAGCTGACTGGCACTGCACTAGCATTGGCATATGGCAGTGACTGCAACAACTACAACTCTGCAACTGCTGAGCTGCATTTTACCAAGTGAGTGCGGGCTAGTCAAGACGAAATAATCCGTAAAAGACGTACCGTAAATTTTGTTTCTTAAAGGACTCACCCACTCCAGGATTTCATCACTTTAGCATGAGGTAAACGGCTATCTTTAACATGGCATGTCATTAATACTTATCTAGACCCACTCACTTACCCCCGACATCATTTACGGGCGACCCCAAGCAGCATAATATTATTATGGGTGCGAAAGGTAGTGGGTGTGGGTAGTGCCACATATTCATATATCTGCATGGCAACAAAAGGGACCGATTCACCGATTTGTGTAAAAACTAAAAATTCATATTTCATGTAGTTTAACGTATTTAATAAAATAATATTAATAAAGAAAATTACTGGACGCCGCTTCTAAAAGCTTAATTGAAATTAGGGAATGCTACATACTAAAATAATAAAGTATTGTGAATTATTTTTTACTTCACACTTACTGGCAATACAAAATATTCGAACGAAGTACCAATATATGCAACAATGAAAGTATTTTGGATTAGTCCTTTTAATTTTGAAGGCGCAGATGAGTATTTTTATTATGTAGAACAAAATTACCACATTTTATTACATTTTATATTTAAATTTAGAAACTCAAACGGTTTATTGAAACAAAAATGTATAGAACTGTAATTAACATATAGAGAATATATGTAGAGTGCACTTTGGGTAAGTAGCAAAACTTCTGAATCCGAATCCGATCCAAATCCACCATCCTTAAAGATCACCACTGCAACTGACTGAGAGCTACATGAACATATCATCATATCCAGGTGGGGGTGGGACATCTGGATTTGGGACTGACCAGTTGTGTCCACCACCGGAACCTGGGAAAATTGGATTATTTGGCATTGGTGGTCCAAAAGGGTCAAATCGTGCTCCTGGAGGGACTGCTCCTGGCCTGTTGAAATAAGATTAATGTTGAAATATTTAATAATAAGTGAAATACTTTTTAATTCGGGCTCGAATAAAGATAATATCGTGAGTGAGGAATCAAAATGAACTATACTAAATTCAAGCTAGAATAAAACTGAACTATTTACAAAAAATAAAATGAGAAATATGCTTAAGATCTTAATTACGCGTTTTTAAAAGGCTTAAAATATTCTATTTACGTGTTTTTTAAACGTGCGTTTTTTAAATTACATCTTTTTTAAAAATTCAAACTGCTTCATTTACATCTATTTGAAAAGATCAAATTGTTCGGTTTACATTGTTTTCATAATACCAAAATATTCGACATACATGTTTTTGAAAAGCATATAATGACATATTTACATTCTTATACGATCATAGCATTTTACATTCATAGATCAAGAAATTAGTACAGGTCATTTTGACTCCTAATAGACGAAATGTTGTAAGCTAGCCAGATTACCGAATAAAATAACAAAACGGGGTATTAGATTAGATAAGCAATGCGTATATTTATTGTAACAAAATAAAAAAGATAAACTCACGGTAATCTTCCTGGACCAAGAATTCTAGGTTGTCGAAATCCACGAGGATCTGCTATCATGCCTCCCCCGAATCCACCAAAGGGATCCAAGTCAGATCTTCCGTATCCACCGCCGCCAACGGGAGGGACATACCTACAACATGAATGTATATCATTAGTTTAAAAACATTCAACAACACAAAAATGTACAGAATATACAGAAAAATCCGGCGCTTCGCGCCGGATTTGTCGACCGGGGGCGGGCCCGAAGTAGATGCTGAGCTTTAACAACTTGAACAAATCAGAAAGAGGATCTGTAAAGTAGTGTTTGCTAAATAACGTTATTTACGAGCGATCCTCGTATGCATACTAGTAAAATCCTATGTCAAATATATTCGATTACTTAATTTTTAAACTGATGCCAAAGGGGATTTCTCAAGTAGAAATATATAAGTAACGTCATTTATGGACGATCTCCGTATGCATACTAGTAAGATCGCATGTTAAATAAATGTAATTACTTAATTCTTAAACTAATGACAAAGGGGATTTCTAATGTAGTGAATTTCAAATAACGTCATTTATGGACGATCCCCGTATGCATACTAGTAAGATCAGTGCAAGACAATCTGTCCCTAATGAGCTCTTAAAAAAAAGTGACCGAGGACCGAAACGTACCTTTCTTTTTGGCCTCATTTGAGCCTCCGTATTATTTAACACAGGCCGTCCTGAGCTTGTCTCAAAAAAATAGAACTGACCGGATCTCCGGTCAGTGCAATCGGTCCTACCGGTCACCGGCTCCGTGTCTTACACTGAGTAAGATCCCATGTCAAATATATCTGATTACTTCATTCTTAAACAAATGACAAAGGGGATCTCTAAAATATTAATTTTTGAATAACGTCATTTATGAACGATCCTTGTATGCATACCAGTAAGATCCTATGTCAAATATATCGGATTACTTAATTCTTGAACTAATGACAAAGCAAATTTCGAAAGAGATAATTTTCAGATAACGTCATTTACGTACGATCCCCGTATGCATATTAGTATGATTCCATGTTAAATATATACCTAATGTTAATGCAATATCAGCTGGGTAGAGTTGTCTAACATAAATTTTTACGTGACGTCATTTGCGCGTCACCCCTAGCCTGCTCACCTAATTTTAATGCGATAGCAGCTGGGTGGGGCTGTCAAACATAAATTTTTACGTGACGTCATTTGCGCGTCACCCGTAACCTGCTTACCCAATGTGAATGCGATAACAGCTGGGTGGGGGTGTCTAAAAGAAATTTTCACGTGACGTCATTTGTGCGTCACCCCAAGCCTGCTTACTTTATGTGAATGCAACAGCAGCTGAGTAAAGGTGTCTCAAAGAGATATTATACTGACGTCATTTGACGGTCCTCCCCAACCTGCTTACCTAATGTGAATGCAAAAGCAGCTGGATTGGGCTGTCTAACATAAATTTTCACGTGACGTCATTTGCGCGTCACCCCTAACCTGCTTACCTAATGTTAATGCGATAACAGCTGGTTGGGGGTGTGTAGAAGAAATTTGCACGTGACGTCATTTGCGCGTCATACCGGGCCTGCTTACTAAATGTGAATGCAATAGCAGCTGGGTGGGGGTGTTTAAAAGATTTTTTTGCCTGACGTCATTTGCGCGTCACCCCTAACCTGCTTACCTAATGTAAATGCGATAGCAGCTTAGGGAGGGGGGGGGGGGGTGTCTGAAAGAAATTTTCACGTGAACCTGGCTGGAAATGGTTCTATGTATTTCGTTTCATAGCTGGGCATATGTCTTGCGCTCAGCTATGTTTATCGCTACCCCCGTTTTTATGGTGCTTACTTGTAAATTTGTTGACCTTGGTCAGTTCAACATTTAATTGCTAAGCAATGGTCAGTTCGATTACAGTGAAAAAAAAACTATGTTTTTTTAAGGACGTCATTATAGACGATCCCTGAATACCTAAAACATATATAGGTAAGTCCATGACATGTAGTTAAAATAGGTTGAAGAAAAGGTTGAAATTGGGGGTACTCAAAACTGTAAAATGTGAAGGACGTCATTTATGGGCGATCCGTCACCATCTATAACCCATTTATTACATTCCCAGACCCAATAGTACTATACTAGGTTCCCCTGTGAACGTACATATGCAAGTAGTACGCGTACTTGTGATGGAAATTCGTAAAAAGTTTCCATGTGTATTTTAAATGGCGAAGCTTGATAAGCCCTGGTGCATTTAGCTGGTGCATTTGGCTTGTGAATTTGGTTGGTGCATTTGGCTGATGCATTTGGCTGGTGCATTTGGCTTGTACATTTGGCTGGTGCATTTGGCTGGTACATTGGGTTTGTGCATTAGGCTGGTGAGTGTAACTGGTACTGTTGACTGGTGTGTTTGCCTAGTGCAACTCTAATCTAAGTTGTACGCATTGGGGTCGGACACAAAAGGCGCCGCCCACGTTCAGGGTGGGTCACTTGGAAAAAAATGACACACTGTATTAAAGATATAGCCATTTAAGCAGGGCTAACGAGATTAACAAGGTAGGTGGGTGGGTCAAAAATTTGGGTAAAGTGTGGCGTCATTTATGTCCTGCCCCTTTATCCGTTTTTGCATGATTTTACTTCAAAAATTTGTGATCTTGGTCCAGTTAACTGTTAATTGCGAAGAAATGGTCAGTTCGATTACAGTGAAAAAACAATACAGACCTGCCGGCTCGCTTTTGTGATTGTTTTAAAAAAGTTCTAAGACAATAGTGTAAACGGTTTGACCTGTAGCGTGCGGCCAACGGACGGACGGACGGACGGACGGACGGACATGACCATTACAATAGATGCTTAAGCTCAGCATCTAAAAAATCCGGTGCTTCGCGCCGGATTTGTCGACCGGGGGCGGGCCCGAAGTAGATGCTGAGCTTGAACAACTTGAACAAATCAGAAAGAGGATCTGTAAAGTAGTGTTTGCTAAATAACGTTATTTACGAGCGATCCTCGTATGCATACTAGTAAAATCCTATGTCAAATATATCCGATTACTTAATTTTTAAACTGATGCCAAAGGGGATTTCTCAAGTAGAAATATTTAAGTAACGTCATTTATGGACGATCTCCGTATGCATACTAGTAAGATCGCATGTTAAATAAATGTAATTACTTAATTCTTGAACTAATGACAAAGGGGATTTCTAATGTAGTGAATTTCAAATAACGTCATTTATGGACGATCCCCGTATGCATACTAGTAAGATCCCATGTCAAATATATCTGATTACTTCATTCTTAAACAAATGACAAAGGGGATCTCTAAAATATTAATTTTTGAATAACGTCATTTATGAACGATCCTTGTATGCATACCAGTAAGATCCTATGTCAAATATATCGGATTACTTAATTCTTGAACTAATGACAAAGCAAATTTCGAAAGAGATAATTTTCAGATAACGTCATTTACGTACGATCCCCGTATGCATATTAGTATGATTCCATGTTAAATATATACCTAATGTTAATGCAATAGCAGCTGGGTAGAGTTGTCTAACATAAATTTTTACGTGACGTCATTTGCGCGTCACCCCTAGCCTGCTCACCTAATTTTAATGCGATAGCAGCTGGGTGGGGCTGTCAAACATAAATTTTTACGTGACGTCATTTGCGCGTCACCCGTAACCTGCTTACCCAATGTGAATGCGATAACAGCTGGGTGGGGGTGTCTAAAAGAAATTTTCACGTGACGTCATTTGTGCGTCACCCCAAGCCTGCTTACTTTATGTGAATGCAACAGCAGCTGAGTAAAGGTGTCTCAAAGAGATATTATACTGACGTCATTTGACGGTCCTCCCCAACCTGCTTACCTAATGTGAATGCAAAAGCAGCTGGATTGGGCTGTCTAACATAAATTTTCACGTGACGTCATTTGCGCGTCACCCCTAACCTGCTTACCTAATGTTAATGCGATAACAGCTGGTTGGGGGTGTGTAGAAGAAATTTGCACGTGACGTCATTTGCGCGTCATACCGGGCCTGCTTACTAAATGTGAATGCAATAGCAGCTGGGTGGGGGTGTTTAAAAGATTTTTTTGCCTGACGTCATTTGCGCGTCACCCCTAACCTGCTTACCTAATGTAAATGCGATAGCAGCTTAGGGAGGGGGGGGGGGTGTCTGAAAGAAATTTTCACGTGAACCTGGCTGGAAATGGTTCTATGTATTTCGTTTCATAGCTGGGCATATGTCTTGCGCTCAGCTATGTTTATCGCTACCCCCGTTTTTATGGTGCTTACTTGTAAATTTGTTGACCTTGGTCAGTTCAACATTTAATTGCTAAGCAATGGTCAGTTCGATTACAGTGAAAAAAAAACTATGTTTTTTTAAGGACGTCATTATAGACGATCCCTGAATACCTAAAACATATATAGGTAAGTCCATGACATGTAGTTAAAATAGGTTGAAGAAAAGGTTGAAATTGGGGGTACTCAAAACTGTAAAATGTGAAGGACGTCATTTATGGGCGATCCGTCACCATCTATAACCCATTTATTACATTCCCAGACCCAATAGTACTATACTAGGTTCCCCTGTGAACGTACATATGCAAGTAGTACGCGTACTTGTGATGGAAATTCGTAAAAAGTTTCCATGTGTATTTTAAATGGCGAAGCTTGATAAGCCCTGGTGCATTTAGCTGGTGCATTTGGCTTGTGAATTTGGTTGGTGCATTTGGCTGATGCATTTGGCTGGTGCATTTGGCTTGTACATTTGGCTGGTGCATTTGGCTGGTACATTGGGTTTGTGCATTAGGCTGGTGAGTGTAACTGGTACTGTTGACTGGTGTGTTCGCCTGGTGCAACTCTAATCTAAGTTGTACGCATTGGGGTCGGACACAAAAGGCGCCGCCCACGTTCAGGGTGGGTCACTTGAAAAAAAATGACACACTGTATTAAAGATATAGCCATTTAAGCAGGGCTAACGAGATTAACAAGGTAGGTGGGTGGGTCAAAAATTTGGGTAAAGTGTGGCGTCATTTATGTCCTGCCCCTTTATCCGTTTTTGCATGATTTTACTTCAAAAATTTGTGATCTTGGTCCAGTTAACTGTTAATTGCGAAGAAATGGTCAGTTCGATTACAGTGAAAAAACAATACAGACCTGCCGGCTCGCTTTTGTGATTGTTTTAAAAAAGTTCTAAGACAATAGTGTAAACGGTTTGACCTGTAGCGTGCGGCCAACGGACGGACGGACGGACGGACGGACGGACATGACCATTACAATAGATGCTTAAGCTCAGCATCTAAAAAATCCGGTGCTTCGCGCCGGATTTGTCGACCGGGGGCGGGCCCGAAGTAGATGCTGAGCTTGAACAACTTGAACAAATCAGAAAGAGGATCTGTAAAGTAGTGTTTGCTAAATAACGTTATTTACGAGCGATCCTCGTATGCATACTAGTAAAATCCTATGTCAAATATATCCGATTACTTAATTTTTAAACTGATGCCAAAGGGGATTTCTCAAGTAGAAATATTTAAGTAACGTCATTTATGGACGATCTCCGTATGCATACTAGTAAGATCGCATGTTAAATAAATGTAATTACTTAATTCTTGAACTAATGACAAAGGGGATTTCTAATGTAGTGAATTTCAAATAACGTCATTTATGGACGATCCCCGTATGCATACTAGTAAGATCCCATGTCAAATATATCTGATTACTTCATTCTTAAACAAATGACAAAGGGGATCTCTAAAATATTAATTTTTGAATAACGTCATTTATGAACGATCCTTGTATGCATACCAGTAAGATCCTATGTCAAATATATCGGATTACTTAATTCTTGAACTAATGACAAAGCAAATTTCGAAAGAGATAATTTTCAGATAACGTCATTTACGTACGATCCCCGTATGCATATTAGTATGATTCCATGTTAAATATATACCTAATGTTAATGCAATAGCAGCTGGGTAGAGTTGTCTAACATAAATTTTTACGTGACGTCATTTGCGCGTCACCCCTAGCCTGCTCACCTAATTTTAATGCGATAGCAGCTGGGTGGGGCTGTCAAACATAAATTTTTACGTGACGTCATTTGCGCGTCACCCGTAACCTGCTTACCTAATGTGAATGCGATAACAGCTGGGTGGGGGTGTCTAAAAGAAATTTTCACGTGACGTCATTTGTGCGTCACCCCAAGCCTGCTTACTTTATGTGAATGCAACAGCAGCTGAGTAAAGGTGTCTCAAAGAGATATTAATCTGACGTCATTTGACGGTCCTCCCCAACCTGCTTACCTAATGTGAATGCAAAAGCAGCTGGATTGGGCTGTCTAACATAAATTTTCACGTGACGTTATTTGCGCGTCACCCCTAACCTGCTTACCTAATGTTAATGCGATAACAGCTGGTTGGGGGTGTGTAGAAGAAATTTGCACGTGACGTCATTTGCGCGTCATACCGGGCCTGCTTACTAAATGTGAATGCAATAGCAGCTGGGTGGGGGTGTTTAAAAGAATTTTTTGCCTGACGTCATTTGCGCGTCACCCCTAACCTGCTTACCTAATGTAAATGCGATAGCAGCTTAGGGAGGGGGGGGGGGGGGTGTCTGAAAGAAATTTTCACGTGAACCTGGCTGGAAATGGTTCTATGTATTTCGTTTCATAGCTGGGCATATGTCTTGCGCTCAGCTATGTTTATCGCTACCCCCGTTTTTATGGTGCTTACTTGTAAATTTGTTGACCTTGGTCAGTTCAACATTTAATTGCTAAGCAATGGTCAGTTCGATTACAGTGAAAAAAAAACTATGTTTTTTTAAGGACGTCATTATAGACGATCCCTGAATACCTAAAACATATATAGGTAAGTCCATGACATGTAGTTAAAATAGGTTGAAGAAAAGGTTGAAATTGGGGGTACTCAAAACTGTAAAATGTGAAGGACGTCATTTATGGGCGATCCGTCACCATCTATAACCCATTTATTACATTCCCAGACCCAATAGTACTATACTAGGTTCCCCTGTGAACGTACATATGCAAGTAGTACGCGTACTTGTGATGGAAATTCGTAAAAAGTTTCCATGTGTATTTTAAATGGCGAAGCTTGATAAGCCCTGGTGCATTTAGCTGGTGCATTTGGCTTGTGAATTTGGTTGGTGCATTTGGCTGATGCATTTGGCTGGTGCATTTGGCTTGTACATTTGGCTGGTGCATTTGGCTGGTACATTGGGTTTGTGCATTAGGCTGGTGAGTGTAACTGGTACTGTTGACTGGTGTGTTCGCCTGGTGCAACTCTAATCTAAGTTGTACGCATTGGGGTCGGACACAAAAGGCGCCGCCCACGTTCAGGGTGGGTCACTTGAAAAAAAATGACACACTGTATTAAAGATATAGCCATTTAAGCAGGGCTAACGAGATTAACAAGGTAGGTGGGTGGGTCAAAAATTTGGGTAAAGTGTGGCGTCATTTATGTCCTGCCCCTTTATCCGTTTTTGCATGATTTTACTTCAAAAATTTGTGATCTTGGTCCAGTTAACTGTTAATTGCGAAGAAATGGTCAGTTCGATTACAGTGAAAAAACAATACAGACCTGCCGGCTCGCTTTTGTGATTGTTTTAAAAAAGTTCTAAGACAATAGTGTAAACGGTTTGACCTGTAGCGTGCGGCCAACGGACGGACGGACGGACGGACGGACGGACATGACCATTACAATAGATGCTTAAGCTCAGCATCTAAAAATGTAGTGCGTTTTGGTTTTCTGAAATAGTGTGTATAAGTACAAATATTATGTGAATTGTTCCAAAATTAATGTTGTACAACATATACATATGTATAAAGAATGTAAATGGAAAATTCAATTTCCAAAGTTCTTTTTAACCATTTTTTAAAATATCGTCTGTGAAGAACCAAAATAACCCATATCTAATTTAAGCTGCAATCAAAATGATCAATGTCATAAAAACAAAATAGGAAACATGCCTAAAATGTTAATTGAGTGTTTTTGAAAAGTGTAAAATGTTCTATTTACATGTTTTTGAAAAATCCAAAATTTCCTATTTACAAATATTTAAAAAGTGCCAAATATTCTATACACATGCTTTCAAGATATGTTTTAATATTTTTGTAGATGTTTTTTATTGGTTTTTGCCACAAATAGGTATGGGTTATTTTGGTTTTTTACACACGATATTTAACAAATATGAAATAGAAAAAAAAGCCTTTATTACAGTGGACCAAAGCCTCCTCCAGGACCAGCAGGTGGTGGTCTAGACCGAGGAAAATATCGATCTTCTCGAAGTGGATCATCTGGATAGAGTGGTTGCCGAGGCACTTGTTGTTCCCGTTCCTTTTTTGGCTCAGTATCTTTCTTGCTGTCCTTGGATTTGTCATCGTATGGCCCTTGGAAGGGTGGCACTCCAATTACTTTGAGGCCTAAAGGTTCCATCAGTTCGGTCCAAATTTGGGTTTCTAGCTCGTCTGCCCTGTAGAAAACTGACTCAGCACAAAGTTCAATGTCCTGATCAAATCGAATAAAGTTTGTAAGCTGAAAAGTTGAAGCTGAAGTTTTGTCTTCTACGATGTTGGTACTGGAAACAGGAGTTGCACTCGAATTTATTGCAGATTTATGCCTGTACACGGTGACGACTGCAGTCTGATTGAGAACAATTTCAATAACTTTGACCTGGTAGTTATTAGCACTGGGGTTCTGAGGGTCAACGTACTCAAATGTAAATACAGGTGTGGGTGAGTTTGGAACTTCTTGAGCCCATCCTTTAGGAAGTCTTTCAGTGTATTTTTTTTCAACACCATCCGTTGACAAAATCGGAATTCGAAGACCCGCACGGACGATGGACCAATGTACAGCAAGAATTAAAGCTCCGAGAGTAGATTTGATACTGTCTTTCTCAAGGGCGTAGAGTGTTTCTAATCCTGCTGGGATTTTCGATGCAGAGTCGTCACCCTTCTTTTCCGTTGATGTATTCTGCCCTCCTACTGATGAGGACATTTTGACTTGGATTTTGTTTCCTTCAGTAAGGAATATAGTTGTTCTGCTGACTGCAGTAAAAGTAAATAAAAGAAATTCTGAATTAAAATCTTAAATATTTTATAATAGTGGTATGTTATTATTTATTCTTATACTCAAGGCAGAAAAACTTGGTATTTGAAGAAATAATTTTGTCATGCTCCAGATTTAGAGTTATTTCGTTGAATACGAGCTTCTATTTAGTCTCTGAATCGAGCGTTTTTAACAGCGTAAAGCTTTTAGCAAAAGAATTAAAACATTAAAATAATTTAATTGGCGGTCCTAAGTAGATCTGTATCAGGGCCGGATTATGTGGCCAGCGCGGGCAGACCCCGCTGGCGCTGCCTGAATTTAAAAAACAAACATGTAAATAAAACATTTCGATTTTTCAAAAACATTCAAATAAAAATGTTTTGCACATTTTAAAAACATACAAATTAAATTGTTTGACACATTTCAAACACATGTAAATAAAAATTGTTTTGCACATTTCAAACACATGTAAATAAAAATGTTTTGCACATTTCAAAAACATGCAAATAGAACATTTTTGTTATTATCAAACAAAACCTTTAATAAAATCAAAACGGTGGTTGGTGGTTATTGAATGAATACAAATTACTGCCTAAAAGCAATTCCTTTGTCTGGCCCTGATCGGTATGGTTCTGTTTTAATTTTGAATTGTGTAGTTGGTTGGTTGTTATTAATCGGTGATCGGGTTGTGTCACTGGTACGGGCGTGTAGTACTGGTACTGGGGAAAAAATAAATTGTAAAAGTGGTGACTTGGATGTGCTTTGAATTAAACTTGAATTGATATCTGTCTAATGGTGACAGGTGCAGGTCACAAGTCAACAAAGAATATAGATATTTAAATGATCCGAAGCCACAAGTCACAAGTAGTCAGTCAGTCGGTAAACCAGAAACCGGGTTGACGTCAAATACTGAATTTGCATGCAATGATTACACACAACACATGCTATGTGCTAGGGAGTCAGGCTAACAAAACTAAATAACAAACAACTAAAACAAAAGGTAACGCTAAACAAAATACATACATTATTAATCCATTGAACCAATATTTAATACTGCAAATTGGTGGTAACTGGTAAGCTATGCGGCAGATTAAAAATATAACGTTGAATAAACTTGGGTTTTTACAAGTTCCTTACCTTTATTTTCACACAAAAAACTTCACTTTGTTAACAGTAAGTTTCCGCGGTATTGGGAACGGGAACCGAATAATTTTAAATTTCAGGTAGTGTATTCGGGTAGTTGGTAGTGAGGTAGTGACAGTGAATGTTATTTAAATGAAAATGAACTGAAAACACTGAACTAAAAGTTGTAACGTGAAGAAAGTCGAAAGTGACAGTGCGTTTTTGCATGCTGACAATGCTGAATTTGCTCACTAACCCAGAGACGTTAAGTACTGAATCTGAATCTACTTACATTTGCGTTTTCACTATTATGTACATAAGCGTACATACCATACGTAATACGTTACGTTTTGTAATTCGCCGATTTCTAATTTGAGTTTCCCGCCTGATTCCAAGGAGCACATTTACTTTTAACGTCAAAACAAAGTTGAATTTATTTTTTTTTTATTTTAAAACGTATTTCATTTTCTGTAATTAAAAATGATTAACTTTAGCTAGCATGTAAAGCATATGCCTTTTAATTCTGTTAATTGAATAAAATTTCCATTTCTATAGTCCCTGGTCGCCGAAACTGTACTGGTGCTTCCATAATCACAATCACATGTTATACTAAACTGTATTTTGTTTTGCTAAATATGTTTTTTAGGGCCTGGGGTACACATTGCTACTTTAATAACGGTAATTATAATTAAATTTAATTGAAATTTTTCTTATTGCAAACCAATTTGGTAGCTACATACAATAAAATGTAATTTCTTGCTTGCAATGCATTATGGACCCCTTCACAAAACATGGTATGTGTTTCTGAATATTCTATACAAATTGAAAATGGTTTGACATTACAAACAGAAATAATAAAAAATATTGAAAATTTTATCTTTGTTGTACATATTTATTATGGTTATGATAAAATTCAACAGCAACTTTTAAGAAATAAATACCCAGCTTATTTCCAAATGTCCACACATTGACATAAGTTGTTTGTATAGCCACTTTTTTTTTAAATTTTATATAATGGAATCCATCACGTTCTGTTATCGTTAAAAGTAATCAAGATTGCATATTTACTATAGAATAATTATAGCAAGATACTATACAATATTACATTTAAAACAGTTTTAAATCTAACTAATTCGACATTGACTAGTGTTAGGACTAGTGGGGTGTAATTATAAAGCAATACTACAATCCAGTTCCGTCTTGGTCCACACTTAATGTAATTACAAAATAGTGCAGACGTCCTGAAACCCAGGTCCATGAACTTGACCGCAAATTGGGCACCGCCGACCTGAAAAAAAAAATCCATAGGTTATATATTCAATGAAAGTTTTAATTTTTATATTTTATATTTTAGGTTATAACATAAAATCGCGTCATAATAAAATAAACATTCCATTTTCAGCTAGCCATAAAAATCTGTATCTACAACAAATTAAAACCTGTTGATCCTTTTGTAAAATTGATATTTTGCCCTTAGAAATCACAGGTAAAAATACAGAATATTACACTTTTCAAGAATACGCTAAAATATAGTATTTTGCATTTTTTAAAAACATGCAAATCGAACGTTTTATAAATTTTTAAGACATGTGAATAGAACATTTTGCAATTTTCGAAAAACACGCAAATCGAACATTCTATAAGTTTTTAAAACTTTAAGCACTTTTATAAATCATGCTAATAGATTATTATTTTTTGTGCTTTGTAAAAACTCGAAACTAAAATTTGACGCATCAAAATCAATTAATGTTGTTTTTTAAATAGTTTAAATAGTGTTTTTATCAACTAATATTTTTACCTCCAGGCGCTTGTGCCGTTGGTGTTTGTGATTTGCATGAAGAAGCTGAATTCCTTTCGGCGCTGGTTTCAGTTGTTGTCCCGGTTCTGGTTCCGGTTCCAGCACGAGTACCCGTACCAGTATCAGTTGCAATTCTGGTTCCGGTTCCAGCACGAGTACCCGTACCAGTATCAGTTGCAATTCTGGTTCCGGTTCCAGCACGAGTACCCGTACCAGTATCAGTTGCAATTCTGGTTCCGGTTCCGGTTGCACTTCTAGCACCAGTTCCAGTTTCAGTCCGAGTTCCGTTACCGGCTCCTGTAGATCCCACAGAATGGGCGGTATTTCGAATATTTAATGTTTCGAATCGTGCCGCAATATGATGTCGCGCGGATCTTCTTCTCGTCTCAGAACCGTACATCCGATTTGCCTCACTTTCACTCCATTCCGCCAATCTATGAGACCTGATGAGCCTGCTACTTTCTTCTTCAGTGATGAGACCATTTCTGACATGGACGTCCAGGCCATTGATAATCCCCTCCCTCAACAGAAACAAGGCGCTCACACTCTCTCGCTCGTTGCCGGTGGCTCTGTCAGGATTTTCCAGGTAAGTGTAAATGCTTTCGTTAATGGCGTCATAGTAACGCCCCTCCCGGAACATTTCCTCCATTTCCTCAAGGGATGCCCGGTTATTTCCTGTTGTGTAGAAGCCTCGATGGAATTCGTACGGGACCGTCACTGCAGACATGTCACTGGGGTCAATGTCACGGATTGTCTGGTCACGTGCGTGTCTGTAGGCTGAGCGCGGTGGGAAGTGGTCACTTTCCACTAGACCTTGCTATTAACATTGAAATACATACTTAGGGGCCGTCTATAAATGATGTCATGGAAATACTTACATTTTTTGGATTGGACCATGTTAACCCCTCATGTCTACCTTCAGCTTAAACGTTTCGTAAACAGCTATATTTAGGCTATCCGACAAGACTCATTGACCTCACCCGTGACATCATTTGTGTACGTTCCCTTATATTGTCTGTGAAGAACTAAAATGACCCATATCCAATTTACGCTAGAATTAAAATGAGCTATGTCATAAAAACAAAATGAGAAACATGCGTAAAATGTTAATTAGGAGTTTCTAAAAAGTGAAAAATGTTCGATTTACACGTCTTTAAAAAGTGTGAAATGTTCTTATTCCATGTTTTTCAAAAAGTGCAAAATGTTCTATTTACTTAGTTTTGAATAGTTCCAAATGTTCTATTTGATTGCTTTCAAGAAATGTTTCAATATTTTTGTAGATAGTGGATAATGTTCTTTTAGCCTAAATTGGAAATGGGTCATTTTGGTCTTTTGGTTCTTCACAGACGATGCGTATATCTATTTTTCATTCTATAACAGATACTGGTCTCTTACCCTGGACAGAAATTGTGTAGCGAGAAAACCGTAGGGCCCTCCAAGTCCCACAATGTCCAATGCATTTTCCGACGTCGTCCCTCTCCATATTCCTTCTCGTGTCAAGATTTGAGTGTCCAGAACAAATGGGGGGCGAAGCGGGACGGAAACAGTCGCTGGGTCACTAACAAAATCCTCATCCTCAAGTAAATCTTGTATTGTATTTCTTGACATTGCATTTACAACATCGTTGACAATTTGGTCATCCACTGGAATCGTGTAGTTTTAAACATGACATTTTTTAAAAATATTTATAGCATTGTTTTAAGTTCTACAGGAAAAAAAAGTTAGTTTATCTGAAATTTTGTATACAAAATAATACCAGTGAATTTACTTACTTGAAGGTGACTTTTTTTGCTTCTTCCTATTTTGGTCGTCCATAATATTTTGGTTTGCAAATAGACGCTGTAAACGAGAGCAGAAAAAGTAATAAAATTGAAAATCATAAATTTGTTATGTACACGTTTGAAATCATGTAGATTATTATACATTTTGCAAATTTAAAAATAAGAAATAATTCGCCATTTTCGGAAAAGAAAACCTATTCAATAGACCATTTTGCCCTTTTAAAAAAAACTAAAAAGACTATTTTACATATTTCAAAAGAAAAAACTTAAAACTGTCCTGCAAATAAACGTTTTGTAATTTAAAAAAAAAAACAAAGAAAGGTAGACACTTTTTTCGAAATTGCAAAAAACAAACCTACTACCATGTACTTACTTTAATTAAATATTTTGGAATTTAAAAAACAAAGAATTTTTAAATTTTTTTTCCAAATTGCAAAATGATGATAAAAAATGTATAGAATAATTTCATATTTAAAAAAATCCTTATGGAAATTTGGAACATATCCAGATTATGTAAGTACAATTTTTTTTAAAGTACAGCACAATTTATATGGTTTAAAAAATAATTTTTTGACTTAACTGTTTATAGTATACCCACGCTGCTTTTAATAAAATGTTTTTCAACCTACAAACAGTTTAAAACTAAACTTGGAGTTGTACAACAGACGAGTGAGGTATTAGTGTTCCTCTGATTTTAATTTTAAGCACTTGTACCGTTTGATAAAAAACGTTTTTAAAACGATCGTAGGCTCGCTCCGTTGAAAGGATCACGCAATTCTGTTTAAGTAGATTTATGTACATAATTCATGTAATGCTTTGCATAGTGCTAAAGCAATGGACTTTATTCCGGGAAAAAGTCAAGAGGCATAATCAGTTTTATTTTTAGTTGCATAGCAGATAGTAGGCACCTGGAGAAGGAAAAATTTGACGTGGGCAATTACACGTTGACGTAACTTAATTGCATGTGTATTTTGATTTTAAAGCTATTAAGGAGCAAACAAACACACCTAATACTGATGAGATAAACATGGGAATTACCAGTAGCAGTGGTATAAAGATTCAAAATAATGTATCTACCGTAAAATTTCAAATTGTTTCTGGGTCTCTAATAGATCCCAAGTTTTGGTAAAGTTTTAACATAGTTCCGTGGTCTCTAATAGATCCCGAGTCTTCACTAGATCCCTGAAGCTTCTATTACATCCTGGTTATCAGACCTTTTAAACACATCCCGCGCCACTAATATATCGTGCGGGTACTAGCAAAGTTTTTTACTTGTATTCTTCCAGGGTCCAGGGTCTCCAGTAATGGTTTACGGTACTTGTACTTTAGTACGCAAAACTTACATGTTAGTATCTATAGTTTTTGCGACGTCCAAAAAGTTCCAAATGTGTGATTTTTTTAAAGTGCAAATGTCCCATTTAAGTGTTTTTGCAAAGTGCAAAATGTTTTGTTCAAATGTTTTTGCAAAGAGCAAAATATTCTATGTAAGTGTTAATGCAAAGTGCAAAATGTCCAATTTCATTGCTTTTTCAAAGTGCACAATGCCCCATTTTAGTGTTTTTTTGCAAATTGCAAAATGCTTTATTTGAATGTTTTTGCATAGTGCAAAATGTCCCATTTGAATGTTTTTGCGAAGAGCAATATGTTCAATGTGAGTGTTGATGCAAAGTGCAAATTGTCCAATTTTAGTGTTTTTTTGCAAAGTGCAAAATGCTTTATTTGAATGTTTTTGCAAAGAGCAAAATATTCTATGTGAGTGTTTATGCTAAGTGCAAAATTTCCAATTTCATTGTTTTTTCAAAGTGCACAATTCCCCATTTTAGTGTTTTTTTTTGCAAATTGCAAAATGTTTTATTTGAATGTTTTTGCAAAGAGCAAAATATTCTATGTGAGTGTTTATGCTAAGTGCAAAATTTCCAATTTCATTGTTTTTTCAAAGTGCACAATGCCCCATTTTAGTGTTTTTTTTTGCAAATTGCAAAATGTTTTATTTGAATTTTTTTGCAAAGAGCAAAATGTTCAATGTGAGTGTATTGATGCAAAGTGCAAAAATGTCTCATTTCATAGTTTTTTCAAAGTGCAAAATGCCCCATTGCAGTGTTTTTTAAAATACAAAATGTTTTATTTGAATGTTTTGGAATAGTGCAAACTGTTTTATGTGAGTGTTTATGCAAAGTGCAAAATGTCTTATTTCATTGTTTTTTCAAAGTGCAAAATGTTTTATTTTGAAAATTTTTGCATAGTGCAAAATGTTCCACTTGAATGTTTTCGCAAAGTGCTAAATATCCTCTTAAAGCATTTTTGAAAGGTGAAAAATGATCATTACATCATCCCTAGCGATAAAGCAGTGCAACAGTCAGGACATTAGATGAGTTACTTTTAGTAACAAAATAAATACCGAATTCCGATAACAGATTGTTTTGTATCTATGTTAGTATAGTTATGTATCTTGGAATATATTGAATAAAATGTATGTCGGAGCTTAGAGCTGTAATAATTATGCATGCTATTACATACCAATTGTGTCTTATTGTTATCTAATCAGCTGTTTATTTCAGTTATTAAAAACAATCTACGCATCCTCCACCAACGTTTCTACAACGTTCTTCTTGTTTTATGTGTTTATCAACTCTGTCTGTTCTGTCTGTGATCGTTCTCAAAACGATTTTCTATTATGCCTTTCAAGAACATTTGAATACATATGGTAACCCAATTAAAACAAGCAGGTAAATAAACCATAAAATTTCACTTAGACTACATAGTATGCAATTGTAGTTATGTAGGTAACTACGTTATCTTAATAAGCATATATTGACAAGATATTGTTTTACCTCGCAAAATGCCATCATTGTTGTATTTATTATGTACACATGTTATAGTTTATCATATGTACATTCCAAACATTCCACTGTATTTTCAGCAAACTAATTGCATAATGTACTAGTTAGTTAGTTTGCACTGTTAATTTTCCTATTTTATGTTTATGTTTTAGGTTTACATGGCATCACGACCACGAAATCGAATAAAAAGAAAAAAAAGTCCTACAAGTTCCATTAGTTCCCTAATAGAATATTTTGCACTTTTAAAAAACTTGTAAATAGAACATTTTTGACATTTTATTTTAGGAATATCAAATTAAACCAATTTTTTTTTATACATCCTAAAAACATAAAAAAGACTAATGAGGTGTGTCCCCCGCACATGCGGTTCTTGCGGTTGTTTAAACAGGGCGTATTTTGGTAACATCATTTATCTACAACCCTTTAGCTCGAGCAAAAGCTTTAGTATATAGTTAATATATTTAAGAATATTTGTTATTCTATGATTAAAAAATCAAAACACATATTCAGCAACGCGTCATTCCTAATTTTGTTTTTAAATTTACATGTAATGTCCTTTATATGAATGCTGTAGCTGTAGATAGCCTTATTATGCTAATAAAGCTAACTTGAACAAAAAAGTAGATTTTAACTAAACTCTTGGCACTTGGCAACGAATACAAATCTGGAGATGGAAACATACTACATGGAAATACATTAAACTGTAATTATAATTATATATAATGCATATGCAGCATAAGGAAATTGACTTTTACGCGACTACTGACTGGCTCACGGCCACGGCTAAAGGTTCCATCCACTCAATTAGTATAGTGTGTCACCCTCTCTACATATTATTGGATTGTGAAAATAGAAAGCAAAATAACAAGCTAAAGGATTGAGTTTATTTTAAAGTAATTCAAAATTAATAATTATATACGAATACAAAACAGTAAAAGTTATAAAATAATTTGTAGTTACGTGTTGGCGGTGTTGGTGCTAATTATTTAATACCTAATTAAAAACGGAAAATACAAAAACAAAGAAAAGTATTAATAATTATTATCGACATTTATTAAAGCGGCTGTAGACCTAATAGGGATGGCCAATGACATGGAAAATGTTCGGGATGACTCCCCATGCCTGGATTACTATGTATTTTTCATTGACTCAGTAAGCCAACTTTTTATTGAATTCTGTTTTTTTTTTAATCTCCGACGGTTTGTGAGTTACAGTTACTTTTGTTACTGTCATATTATTCATTTCATGCTATATAATTCAATTGCGGATGAAGATTGTAGAAGAAATCTTGATGAAACTTGAACCAGCCGATCTCCTTCCGTGTCGTCTCCTCACTCGCATTTTTAATTGTTCTGCTGCTCGATGGATGAGGTTAATTCATAATGTGACGCACTGAAATCGATCAATTCCCCATTTTGTATGGAGTTTTGAGTACGTAAATACGTATTAATTAAATGTAGCAAAATGGAATATAAACAGCATTGGAGATATCAAATCAATTAAATGTGCTTTATTTACTTCACTAATAATATTACGATTAAAATCTAAATTACTAAATCATCATAACAGCTTATATCTGAATAAACTTCTTCACTGAATAAAATAAATATGTGTTGAGTATTGATATTTTATTATATCACAGTGTCATATAATTCATAAACCAATTGCCATTATTTTTATGATTAGTGAACAAACTGCACCCTCTAATTATTCAATTTTATTGTGAGATACCTCAATTAGAAAATATCTGTACATGTTTATTATATTGACCAGGTATGTATGTATTACCACAACAATTAATAAATACGTTAGTATTCCACCCCCCCCCCTTCCCCCCCACTACCACCTACTTTCACCCCACTAATAAACACTGTTGAACTTCACCATTAAAATTACAAAGTGAGATTGAAAGTGTAATAGTGATAGTAAATATTCAAGTGTTTATTTGCTAGATTAATGGTTGTATTATAGTGGTGGGGGTGGAATTCCAAAGTATTTACTAATCGTGACGCAGTGGATTTATATAATTTGTGTACACACTTAGGAAAGGTCTTAACAACATTCTTGTAGGATGAGGGCTAACAAGATTAGATTTTAACATTAACAGGTTTATCTGTAAATTTTAAAATATTTGAGAGGTAAGCGACGTGTAATAGTGCTGTAAGTTAAAACCTAGACTGCAAAAATCCACAGTGACCTTGTTGAAGCATTTATGGCGGTGTATATTATGTATGCTAAGTTAATAATCAAATACTAAATGTGTTAAGTGTCAGTCATCTGGTGGTTATGGATGGAAGGTGCATGCCTATGACGAATAGGTTGCGAGTTCGAATCTAACTTTTGGTGTATTTTTCAATGAATAAAATCGTTGAACAGGATTAGCTTTTGGGAGATCTAACATTTATTTCGGTAGGCCTAATATAACTGCAGTACCGTAGAAGGTCGTAAAGGAAACCGTGATTTTTTTTAAAGTTTTAGATGAATTTTAAAAAATTCTTCATTCTTCATAATTCTTTATAATTCTTCATTCTTTAGGTTAGGACTGCAGACTGTAACAAACTTTACAGTCTCAGACCAGGCTTCGATCCTCGGCCACTGCTAATCGTCTAAAGCTCGGTGTTGTACTGTAAACGTCACTGGATGGTTGATTGAAACCCAATCT
The DNA here is from genome assembly GCA_949802685.1 of Dicyrtomina minuta. NCBI lineage: Eukaryota > Metazoa > Arthropoda > Collembola > Symphypleona > Dicyrtomidae > Dicyrtomina > Dicyrtomina minuta. The sequence continues at coordinate 170,796,826 of OX461808.1, read as the reverse complement.
CCTTTGGTGCTCCTTAGTGACCACTACTTACTGTAGGGGCCTAGGGAATGAGACTCGTTTACTGTGGAGGAGGGGACGCGGATAGGTGAAAGGGTACAAAGACCGAGACGATCGAACGCGGTTAAGCCTCCTATTTCCTCATCCATAGTGACTGCTGTGCACAAGTACAAGTGCAGTTTATTACAGTGTAATCCCTGTTACCTATTGTCCCTCAAGTTTGCAAATATTCTTTTTAAAAATGACCAAAAATTCCCAAATGTATTACTAAATCAGTCCTTTACAACGGTATATCCTTATGTCTAATGCCTTATAATAGGAAAATTATAACATTGCTAGCATAGCTGGAAAACCAAACGGTCTATATTTTTAGTTTATTCTTCCATCTGAATCTCAATGTAGGCAGCAACAGGGTCCAGGTATTGCTTTGTTTCTGAAAGAAATTTGATTTTGTAAATAGTTAATAATTATTTAATAAAATTTAATTATTTAATGTAAGATTCACACACTGTACTAAATCAAAAATGTTTAGTGTTAAAATAAAGTTGCAACCACCGTAAAGATTTATATTTTTCAATGTGGGCATTTCCTAAAACTTATAGTTATATTTAAACTAAATTTATTTTTACTAAAAAGGCGATCGAATTCTTTATTAGCTTAATGACTGGAAAATGTGTACTGTACCTCTAATTTCTTCTCCGCTCATTTCAAAAGCATTTAAAGAAAATATAATTTTGGTCCGGTGATGTACTGCCTTAAATGCGAGACCAGCTGTCACTTTTGACGCAAACATGTAGTTTATTTTGGTGTGAAAGTTCAATTGAAGGAGCTTTAAATCTGTCAAATTGTATATAGTGAGATTGAATGCGCGTCTTATTTTAAAATTACTTTATTCGTTGTAATAAAAAAGGGCATACATGAAAAAGTTTTTTTTAAGAGTTGGAAGTAGAACATGAACTTACTCTTACAGTCTCCAATAAATGGCATGATCCGTGTCAACCCGAATGCAGTACTACTGGAACTGGAGGTCTCGTATTCAGCGCAAGTACAGTAGTTTTCCAAATCTGCACATAATTCAGGGGAAATCCCTGTAAAAAAGCTGTCAACGTGAGCTGTATTCTGATCTTGACACAGTCCAGACATTATGAATCTCTCCAACTTTGTAAATGTCCAGACCCAATTTTCCAAGTTTTTTGAATACGAATAGCAAATATTTAAATTTACAACATTTGGGAATAGTTTTGCCATGTTAATGCTCCCAAACGGAGATGGTTGAGAGAATGTGCCCAAATCCAAAGTGGTCACTAATATGAGAGAATCACACGCCATCTGGGACACTCTACCACTGTAGACTGCTTCGATATGATTCTCTACTAAAAAGAATTCCAATAAAGTCCCAGGGCTTTCTTGTTTTCGATTATTATATATCTTCACATTGGAAAGGCTAGGGAAATAATCTGCTGGGATAATATTGCGGCGGCTGCTGCTTGCTTGGCTGTGTAATGACGACAGTGCGATATAGTCATGCACAGATTGATTGGCCGTTATTGTACCAGCTCCAACTCCATCACCAACGACATCCCCTACAAAATGAACTTTTGTTTTAAATGACGAGCTGCTTTGATTGTTCCTTTCAATAGTGGGATCCGGATCCGGTGACTCGTCGAATAATTTCAGAACCTTTAAATAGGGAAGTGGTGGGATAAAAAGAACCAAGAATTCTGAGGGATGCATGTATACATCCAGGTATTTCAGGGCAGGGGTACTTGCACTTAAAATTAGGTGGATAGCCTTTGACACAACATTCCACTGGTCCTGGGAATTTAAAACATGCGCAAAATTCAATGCTAAACTAGTTAGTTTAAGTGGTGGAACATTAGCTTTGATTAGTATAATGGTATCTGTTATTAATTTTGAGAATTGTTGGATTGTTGACAGTTGATGCAGTGTGGGACTCAAGTACAAATCTTGTATGCAATGTGATTTTCCAACTTGAAGCAAAATTTCGAGTGAGAACACATCTACGCCTCTAATACAGTTCAAGTTTGGTGACGCACGGATGAGCGCTTCCTCAAAACTGCGGTGATCGCCACCTGGCAAAACAATTTCGTTTAATTGAAGCAGTGCTGATGGGGACAGTTGAGGGGAGATTGGAATTTCACTTTGCTCTGCACCTATGAATGCAAATTCCCATACGTCTAAACTAATTAGGTGGGGCATGTGGTCGTTTACAAAATCTTCAAATGTTTTAGTCGAGATGCCGTCGCATATGGTGAGTTTCTTGATTTTCTTCCCATACAGTGACATGAAGTGGAGTAAATCTAGTTGATTCCGATCTACATCTACACAATCGTATGGTGAACACACGTTTGCAAGGACATACCAAATATCACGATGTAATCGAAGGCTTGTGGTTGGGAATCTATGAGATGTTGTGAGTAATTGATTCAGATCTGAAAGAAAGCTTCCGCCTTCGTACTCATTAAAATATGTATACATACTTCTTGGAAGACTTCCGTATCGTTCAACTTGACCAACTGCGGGAACCTCCTGAGCAGCGGGATTCACTTCACCAAATGTTAGAGATATTTCACACAGGTTTCTTTTGAGGAGGACAGACGTAGCAGCATCCCTCCAGCAACGATTCACGAGACGAAAATTTAATAAATCTTTTACAGTCAAAGTTGACAAGTTGTCAAGTATCTCAGGAAGAATCTGCGCGCAGGGCATGGTACAAAAGAATTTGTGAATTAAATTTAACCATACGAAGGAATTGTAGAAAGTGTTACCTAATTAACTCAAGTTATTATTTAAATAAATTAAAATACGTGTTCTTATCTTAGTCGTAAATCACTTACATCATCTGTAAATATATTGACGTACAATTTAACATCTTCTATGGTAGTCATAGTCACTTCAGATTCAGATCCACTTAGAACTAACCCAGATATGTCATTCGTTTTATTTGTCAACTCTTTGTCAGAATAAGTTTGGGGTTTGAGACGCTTTGAAACAGGATTTGAATTATTTGAATTCATTTTGTGCCCAAAGAGCTTAAATTGAAATAGTGTAAAAAAATAAAAAACGTATTTACTATAAATATTTAAATAATATCTGTACATTAATTGCAGCACTACAATGACCACCCAAATCAAATACTATTTTACAAAATTGAAAATTGGTTACCCTATGCTGGTCAAAAATTGGAGTAAAAATGCAGAGCTACTAAAAAAATTCAATGTTTTTGTAAATTAAAAATAAATTCTTTTTAAAATCGTAAAAAAAAATAATGCCTGTTGTAAATAAATATTTACTTTTTTCTTGTATGTACAATAAAAACAAAATAAATTTCATACATAATTAGTAATAAAAATATATACAATAGGCTATGCTATAACACAAAAAATTGACAATAATTTAAAAGAAGGGGAAAAAATACCACACAAAATAATTATAGTTGAATTAATAAAAAGATGTTTTCCGAAACTGTTTAAAAAAAATATTGCTGATTATGTATTTGAATTTTGAAATATATGATTTACAACTTACAAAAGTTTTAAAATTTTTCACATGTAGACTGATTCAGCTCCTATAGATTTCTTCGATATACTTGACACTGGAATTAACCATAGGGGAAATTGAAAACTTTGTTTAAACTTAGGGGGTTGGAGCTTCAGTTCAGAGTTCAGGTTCAGTGAGGTTCAACGTACAGCGGGGAACTACGTGATATAATAAGAATGGAAAAATACTGGAAATAATTCTTTTGGTGTTGTTTGTTAAATATAAACTAGAACTCACGCCATGCCTTCTCTCATCGATCCAGCTTCTTGCACTTGACCTGTTCCAAGTAGAAGGGCTCAGTTATTAATAATACCTCCGACGCATAGAAAAGTTCCAAGTATTCTATTCTATTTGTTTCGGCCTTGTCTTTGAATTTTGGAATGTAGGCTATTCATAGAAGGGCTAAACTCAAGCTTTGGAGAGAGAAGGGGGGGGGGGGTTATAAATAAGAAAGTTTGTGCGTGATTCTCTTCAGCACTTATTCTCCTTTGCACTGTTAGAATATTAAAAAAATAATACATAAGGGTTGCCCATAAATGTTCGTGCTTTAAAAAGGGAGCATTTAGGAGATTTAGCATGAGATTCTATACATAGTTGAATTATGAGGGCTCCGAATGCTATATTTCAAAAACTGAACAACTTCCAACCTTATAGCATTGTCAGCAAGAAAAAAGAATATTCGTCGGTGAAGAACCAAAATGACCCATATCAATTTTTATTGCAAACTAAAAAATGAATTGTCTACATAACTTATCAAATATTATTATGAGGAATACTTTGCAACTTTAAATAATGTGTAAATAGAAAATTTTGCACTTTCAAAAAGATGTAAATAGAACATTTTGATCTCTTTAAAAAACATGAAAATAGAAAATTTTAAACTTTTTAAAAAGCATGTAGGTACATAGAAATTTTCATCTCTTTAAAAAAACATGAAAATAGAAAATTTTTAGCTGTTCGAAAAACATGTAAATAGAAAATTTTAAACTGTTCAAAAAGATGTAAATAGAAAATTTTAAACTGTTCAAAAAGATGTAAATAGAAAATTTTCATCACTTTTAAAAACGTGTAGATAGAACATTTTGAACTCTTCAAAAAGCATGCAAACAGAGCAGTTGACACCTTTAAAAAAAGTGTAAATGAAAAATTTAATACATTTCAGGAAAATGTAGATGGAGCATTTTTATTTAAATTAAAATATTTTATATAAAACATTTTGCACTTTTTAAAAAACGTGCAATTAGTACATTTTGTACTTTTATAAAACTTGTAACTAAAATTGTACGCATTAATATCAGTTTTTTATAATGTTTGTTTGTTACTGTGTCTCTTAGCTCGAACAGTGCTAATTTAAAAAAAAGGAGATGTAATGAACCCAGCTAATTGGCGGCCAATTTCTATATGTTCTATTCTAAGGCGCATTATAGAAAAAGTCATTGATCGGGAATTGCGCAATAGTATTGCTCTCAATATGAATCAACGTGGATTTACTAATTCAGCTGGAACTTATATTAATACGTCAATATTAGCAGGATGTCTCAAGAAAGCGAAAAAGGAAAAAAAAGAATTTGTATGTCGCTTTGCTTGATGTCGCTAAAGCGTTTGATAGAGTTGGACATGCGCACTTATTAGAATGCCTTGATTTACAACCAATACCATCACCGTTACGTTACCTAACTTAAGAACTTATTTTACATAACCACACCATTATTCAGACAAGAACTGCTACTACGGAGCCTATTGAGATCAGGTGTGGGGTTTTGCAAGGATCGCCCCTAAGTCCACTTATGTTTAATCTTGCCATTAATTACGTATTAGAAGATATCACGGACCCTGACTTTGCAAATATTTATGGTTTTAATTTAAACGACAATGTGCAAAAATTAACTGGCATGAACTTTGCGAAAGACACCACAAACCTTTCCGATTCAAAGTCAGGACTTATTACTATTGTGGAAAGAACCATTGCACTTTTTAGTTATTCTGGCCTTGAAGTTAACCCAGGAAAATCTATTTGCGTATGTATTTAGAAAGGAGCATTAGTTACAGAAGATCTGGATTTATTTAATGGAGGTTCTTTACCATGTCTAAAAGAAGGTGAGACAGTAAAATACTTGGGAGTTGACTTTAATTCAGAACTCACATTTGTCGCATTCAAGGTCATAACTAATTTAAACAAGATGCCGAATAACCTGGTTTCTACTCCTATGTTGCGGCCACATCAATAAATAACCATAATCAATGATTATATTTGGCCTGTTTTAATACACCTTCTACAAATGGCACCATTGCATAAATTGCCAAAAACTTTTTTAATGGACGTGGACCTCATTATACGTAGTGCTGTTAAAGAAATTTTAAGAATTCCAACTGATACTCCAAATGCAATGTTGTACACCTCTTAGAACTTTGGGGGACTTTCTATTACTAAAGCAGAATGGGAAGCTTTTCTACAACACTTTAATGTGTGCTTGGTTTTGCTTAGTTCATGTGACATTTATGTTCCATATTTAAAAGACATTAAAAAAGAATTTAATCAGTGTGAAAAGGCATTAAATTTTACTGATGAAGAGTTGGCAGCATTAGATGATCCAGAAGCAAAAACAAAAATAACTAAACGAATGCGCGTAAAACTTCGTGAAAACGAATTTGAGTCATGGTGTAAGATGAAATTGCGGGGCGCTGGAGTTAGTCAATTTAAAGACAACTTAAAAGGAAATAAGCAATTATTAATAAAGTGGGCTTAACGACTTCTGAATATTTAACCACTTTAAAAATGAATTCTAATGGTACTAGTGTGAGAGTAATTCCAGGAAGGAGCTTAGACGGAACCCAGTGCAGGCATTGCAGCACTGAGAAAGAAAGCCTTGGTCATATCTTAGGTTCTTAAATCCGGGGAGAACTCATACGTAACAGTTGACATCATGGAATTCGAGAAATTATTGCAAAGGCTCTGGCTGAAAAAGGTTTTGTTGTGGAACAGGAAGTTCATTGTGTTGCAGAAAATGGATCAACTAGGAGAATGGACATTATTGCATATGACTCATCATCTAAAATTGGATATATTTTGGATCCTACAATTCGGTTTAAGTTTGGGGATAGTGAGGAACAAGCGGTCGCAGTTGATTTGGAAAAGAAAGGAATTTACGAACCTTGTACTAGGTATTTATTGGAGAAATGGAATTTAAAAACTATAGAAGTGACGGGTCTTTATATTGGAGTACGTGGGACCATTACAAACTTTTTTATGAAGTGGGCTAAATCCTTTCGTATACCGTCTGCAGTTGTGGATGATATTTTAATGCAAGCTCTTCGAGGATCAATTATGATTTATAATCATTATTTATATACTTAGAATTTATTTATGCATTATAACGTGTTGAATTTCTTTTAAAATGTTTAAATTTTATTTAAGAATGTATTGTCTTGTATACTGAGCTGTGAAGCTATTGCAATTGTGCAACAGTGACTTAATAAAGTTTTTCTCTCAGTGTAAATAAATGCATTTACTTTCTCTTTTTTTTTAAATGGCTCAAATAGTATTTTCTCAACAAATATTTTTAACTCGCGGCACTTAATTGCGCTGTTGTTGTTTGTGACTGCCAGATAAAAATTGAATACCTTTCGGTCCCGGTTCCAGTTCCGGTTCCGGTTCCAGGACCAATACAATTTGCAGTTCCGGTTTCGGTTTAAATCCCAGTTCCGCTTTTTGCACCAGTTCCTGTAATAGTTCTAGTTCCGGTTCGTGTTTCGTTCCTGACACCTGTAAGTCATACAGAGTTGGCGGTATTTCGAATATGGCTTCAAATCGAGACTCTAATATGATGTCAAGGCACTCGCACTCACATTACTTCTAAACAGCAGCAAAACACACGAAAACGATGGATAAGGGGTCGTCCACAAATGACATCATCGGTAGAGTTGATAATGGGTCTCAGTGGATACTAGACACTGATTAAATTCTGTTTCTGTATTAAAGATTGAAATTAAGGTCATGTTCAAGCTGTTGGCAACGGGGTTATAGGATCCTAAAATTGGAAATTTATTTAGATAACATCATTTATGGAGGATCATTAGGATTCTAAATACCAATTTTAGCCGTTTAAGGTATTTAAAATGTTTCTATTGAATTTTTTCTAGAAATGCAATATGCAATTATTTACAGGTTATTTTCAAAAGTGTAAAATGTTTTATTAACTTGGGTTTCAAAGTGGAAATTGTTCTATTTACGTATAGTTTGTAAAATTAAACTCGCAGCAACAAATACAAATCAGTAATTAGATAAATACATACCACGTATGCAAATACATAAAACTTGGAAACATTGCCGGCAATGTTCCCAGCCCATCAATAAATTCAAAAAGCCAATAACTACAGTCACTCATTTGATATTTTGTTATGGCTTTGGATTTTTATGACAGAATAATAGTTGAATTTCTTGATTTACACAATTGCCACTAATTTGACAGACGTAGCTATACACAGCTAAAAACTTTGCTTTAAAAACTACTTATACTGTCTTTGAAATTTTTGAAAAGTAGTTAGCTAAAGTACAGAAAAAGGCAATATGTAGGGTAGGCATTGTTGAGCGTGGAGGCATGTCATTGGGATCGGCAAACTTTTTACTGACTTTTGTTTTTACATTATTACGAAATTGTTTTTTGTGCTTTTGTTTAGTAGATAAATTGCTAATATTATTGTTGAAACAGTTGTGAATTAAAGTTTTGTTTAGCGCTAATAAAGTAATAAACTAAAACGTTGTCTTTTTTTAGTTCTAATAGTTAAGAACTTGTTTTTTTTTTGTATTTAATAATTTTAAATATACAAGTGTTGTGTAATTACTAATTACTATTTTATTTTAACTTTTAAGTCTAAAACAATAAAGTCTGGGGATTGTACCACGTGGATTTTGCTGTACAGAATTTGCAAAAGCTTTGGGGGAAATTTCTAAACTATTAAGAAAATTTCAAAAAGAACAAGTAATGACACAATTATGTAGTAGGAAAAAATATCCGGGCGCGCAACATAAAGTAATGCGCTAACTTATTTTCATATTTTTTAAGCAGTTTAATTAATTAAGCACAGGTCGTCCGAATAACTATTACAGGCTTCCAAGCTAATTTTTTTATATTACAAATATATTTATTATTAATATTTTATTTTGCTATATTTTATATTTCATGTGCGGATGCGTCGATAGTAGCAGATATTGTAAAGAGACTCCAACCAGCTGATTTTATCCCTTGTCGGCTCCTCGCCATCAGTTTTGGTTACTCTAGAATAATAACTTTATAGCTAATAAACAATAGTATGTACCTACAATAACAGGATTTTCTTTACCTTATAAACATTAAGAATATTGTATTATCTTACAATATTATGAAATACATGTTACTTTTAAGTTTTGACATATGAAAAAATTTGTAGCAATAAAGTTGCACCTTGAGCTTTAAATGGAACCGCGGTATTGCTACTTCTTTGATTAATGTTGTTTTCCAAGTCTGACTTTTACAAAGTGAAAACAGGTCCTAACTATTTAATTACTACTCCATCTGAATTTCAATGTAGGCCGCAATAGGGTCCAGATATTGCTTTGTTTCTGAAAGAGATTTAATTGTTTTTTTAAATATTTTAATCAAATGTTTTCTTCAAGTTAAGATTCACAATGCACTTAATTATACTTGTTTAACTTTAAAATAAACTCGCAAACACAATCTAGTATAAGGGTCTACTTTTTTTAATGGGTGCATTTTCTAAAACTTGTACTTAAACTAAATATATTTCCACTTACAAGGGAGCCACGCCAAGTGGTACGCTCCAATTTTAAAACAAGTATCCACAGTTGATTGATCTACCAGAGTGTACAACCCTAAAACAGTACGTTCGCAAACTGCGCCGTTGGTCCACAGTAGCCCGCCAAAGTTCAAAACCGCTACTTTTTAAAACTTTGCCGCCTTGCAGTTCCTACTTTTTCTATATGATTTTCAAAAAATTTGAAAATTTTTGACCTGTTTCTAAAAAATTATTTCTGCGTTTTTGAAAATTCAAATATTTACAATTTTTCCTAAAAATGAGGTATGTTGAGGGGCCTCAGAAAAATGAGTTTTATTGCAATTTTTTAGAAAAAAATGTAAATATTTGAATTTTAAAAAACGCAGAAACTGTTTTCCAGAAAATGGTTTGAAGGTTACAAAACTTTAAATTTTTCGAAAATCGGATAAAAAATGTAGGAACTGCAAGGCGGCAAAGTTTAAAAAAGTAGCAGTTTTTAAAATTTGGCGGGCTATTGTGGACCAACGGCGCAGTTTACGACCGTACTGTTTTAGGGTTGTAGTACACTCGGGTGGATCAATGAACTGTATGGGTACTTGTTTTAAAATCGGAGCGTACCACTTGGCCTAGTTTCCTTGTGAGAAGCAATTAAATTCTTTTCTTTTTCTTTTTAGTGACGTGTTAAAATGTGCAGGGTACCTTGAATTTCTTCTTTGCTCAAATGAGAAGGATTAAAAGAAAAAACAATTTTTGTCCGGTGATAGACTCCCTTAATTGCGTGAGCAGCTGTCACTTTTGAGGCAAATTGGTAATTTAGTTTCTTGGTATTAAAGTCCATTTCAAGATGCTTTAAATCTGTAAAATAGTATATAGTGAAATTAAATGCATCTTATTTTAAAATTAACTTATCAGTCCTAATATTAAGTGCTTGCATTAAAAATCGTTTTTTTAAGAAATGGATTTATACAAGTAATCGATAGAAAAAACAAACTTACTCGTGCAGTCTCCAATATATGGCAGTAGAGGAGAGTAGTAGGTTTCGCGTGTTTTGGGGAGGTGTGGGGGGGTAGGGGTGAGGGGAAGTACCCGGTGGGGACAGAGGAGATGTGGGGAAGGATGTGGGCTACAGCATGGGAAGAGATGGGGAGCGTATGATGGTGATGGGACTGTAAGTATGATGGGAAGCGATGAGAAACTTTTCGACAGTTTTATATCGCTTCTAATGCCGTGTGAAAACTTTAGCTATGCTAAATTTTGCATTGGATAATGTCCTACACAATCATACAAGCTCCTTGCGTGCGTTGTTAATAGTGAGATGCTCGAGTGGTGGCGCAGGCTGCAAGAATTGGAATGTGGTTATGTGCGATTTCATGTAATAAGGGCAACTTCTCAGTTTTTTTGCTAATGAGCTTTCTCGTCGTTGTAGTAAATGCTTTGTCTCCACGCTTTACACACTTAATGCTATTCAGCTGCAGGCTGGACCCAGTAGCTTGAATAATGTCGCCATTGGTGGTAATACACATTTTTATTTACAAGATTTTATTATATTTTCCGAATTTTTTTAATACAATTACAATTTTACAATGTTAACTAATAATTAAACTAAATGCAATACTACTGTTCTTAAAACTTGTGCACACACTGCAACTGCAAATATAATATGTACATGCATACACAACCTACAAATTAAACTAAAATATTACAATAAACTAATTTTGTTGCATGTGTGCTCTAATTCTAAACTTAATTTAAGTACAAAGTAAAACTAACTCTAAATATTAAGAGTAAAGCTAACACTTCTTACTACTATAATTAAAACTATTTTATACGCACTAGTTAATTAAATCATACAATCAATTGGGTTTTGCTAATTCTAATTAAAAAAAAGTAAGTACTATACTAACATAAATTACAACTGACATAATCAAATGTTATAATTATTTACATTAAGTTTACATTACTAAACAAAATTTACTTCTCATCTAAATCTTTATGACCTAATGGTAAACTATAATTACAATTATTTGGATCTGGGAATATACGAGACAAGTCTAAAGCATTAAATGCTAATCTGCCATAATTTATTGTGTACAGCTTGTGGTCTCTAGATCTAATTGAATTTACATCTATTGTTATTGGTTTGTTAGTTTCTAACATTTGTCTGTACTTATTGTGTTTACACTGACGCATAGCGACTGCAGGAATCCCTTTACACTTCTGCTGTTCAGTGTCGTTAAGAAACAATGTGCTGTACATTTTTGGTTTTAAAATAATTATTTCTTTTAAATCTAAACTCTGGATTCTGATTTTTCCGCTCTCATCTTTATTCACGGATTGCAGATTTGGGTACTGATTCTCATACGTTTTAAAGAACTCATGGTCACGAGGGATTTTGCTGAAATCAAAATGTTCTTTGGCATTAAAGATGTCGTCCCAGAACGTATTGAATTCGTCGATAGTATGCATCTCATAACCGTCTGTATCAGAATAATCCAAGTAGGCGTTGTTGTGGAACGTTTCACACAAACGGTCCCATTGTTCATAGAAATAAACTTTTGCAAACTCTTAAATTGCAACTCCAGTCAATGGTAAATTAGTAACACGGTATGTTTTTAATTCTTGAATGAACACACTGAGATTTTCAGACAATCCATCAAAGTCTTTGCATCTGGGATTAGCTAGAGATTTTTCTGCTTCAGCTGCACTTGTGCACAAATGTGCTTCTACAAATTCAAGAATTTGAGTCAATGTTTTGCCATAAATTACATTAGAGTTTTTCTTTAGTGATTTGTTTTCAAAAGGTGTTTTGGCAATCTTGCGGTTTGCTAAATTTGCTTCAATATATTTCTTGAAATAACTTTGTTGTTTAAACCGTACCCCGCAATGTACTTTTGACAGTACTAATCCTTTTGACAAGTAGTACCGCAACGCTTTGAAGTGAGTTGTATAATTGTATTTATTGTGCAGTGTTAACATCAATCGTGGGCGTGAAATATATTGGTCAATGCAAGACATTGCATGTTTGTTTAAATTTGTTTGAGCCTTGACATCTTGCAAATTTATAGTTCGCTGTTCCATTGCAAGAGATAGGTTTGCATCTCGGTCATGCAAGTGTTTAGGATACTCTAAATCCACAACTAAAAGGTAGCCGTAACTTCCTTCCTCGTTTCCAAGATTAAGATCAGTCCAATTAATTTTTTCCAAGTCTTCAGCTTCCATATATTCGTAATCTGATACTGGCATAAGATTTTTCATGCTGTGTGCATAGAGGCTGTTGATATCTAGTGAGAGTAATTGCTTGCGAGGTTTAGTTGGATCAAACCCTTTTGGACATCTTTCGTGATTTGCAACCACGTGTTTTTGTGTAAAGATGCACTGACCGCCACGAATTTCATTAGTTGCAATGTCCAATATGCGTTTATCTCTGATGTAATCGATTTTGGCATCAGTAAATTTCAAGAAACAATCCCATGAGAAACTTGGCAAAGTCATTGAGTACGTTGGGTCCAATTTGTAATTCTTGAGCCCAAGTTTTCTATAATTTTGCCATACTTCAGCAAGTAAAATTGTATTAAGCATACACGTAAATCGAGTATACTCGCGTAATGTTGTAATGTTGAATTGAGTACACACATCTTGTACAAGCTTCCAGTCATCATCCGCAATTGGCTCGTCGTCAATTATTGATTTTTGAAAATTTTCTCTTGCAGGAAGGGGATGTGACAGTACAGAAGCATCAATAAGGAATTTAAAAGGGAAATAAAGTGGTTTTTGCAAGTACTTTGAATCTTTATCTGTTTGCTGTCTTTGATTTTGTGACTTCTTTTTTGTATATCGTGTTGGTACAATGTATTTGATACATTGTGAAACCAGTTTTAAATCTTCTGTGTTGTTGGCATTTAAGGACTCAACTAGTTCAAATAAATTGGAGTCAAAGAACACACCTGCATCCATGAATCTAACTTTAACTTTGGAGTGTAGGGCTTTTCCATTATATTCGTCTTCAGTGCTGTCAGTTGAAGGGTATTGAAGATGTAAGTTTGGAAGCCAAGTATCCTTTGCTGTGATTGTTATAGATATAAATTCAGTAGATGATTTTGCAATTACTTGAACATCTTTAGCTTTAAAGTAATTAGTTCCCATTGCACTGACTAATAAGTGGTAGTCAAAGGAGGCTTCGCATTGTGAGATGATTGGGATCTCATGCTTGTATTTAATTTTTAAATTACAACTGCTGCATGCTGCAAACTCAAAGTGTCCATGGTGGTGGTTATGATGAAAAGTTTTTGTTAGGTTTTTCGTATTGTCAAATACGAAAAATATATATGCAATGTGTTTGCATATATGGCAATGTGTGGCTTCATCAAACTTCTTCTTTACTTCTTCAGATGGTATAACAAAGTTGTTTGTATTTCTTATATGGGACAATAACACTTCAGCCCAGAAGAATATACGTTTAAAGAAACTTTTCATGATGTCTGGTCCGTCGTAATATTCAAACGACACAATTTCATCTCGGTCTTGCATTTGACTTATAATTACAAACGAATAGGCGGCTGGCAAAATCTCATTTACAAATTTTGTATTACCGTTTGTAGACTTTAAATCGTTTAGAGGATTCATAAATGTTGAAAACTTGTATACAATTATAAATGGGTAAGGCAATGTTTGCCATGGCTTTGAGAACTTGACCCTTTCGTTTATTCCAGAAAAAACAATGTTTTTTGAATCCAGAGATTGACACATGTCACTGTGATTAGCCAAATTTAGTTCAGTGTTAAAGCTTCTAAAACACGACTGGCAGTAAAAAACTTTGTTTTTGCGTCCATTTCACATTAATTTATCCAAATCTGTAATAAGGACCAAGTGGTACGCATTGTCTTCTTTGTTTTTTGTTTCCTTGTAAATCAAGAATAAATTACACTTTTCAGTTATTTCCTTGTTATTGCATCTTCGTACTGGGATGATTTGATCGCCGCGATGACTCCAGATATTGATTCCAAGATTATTCTTTGTTTCAAACTTTTCTAAATCTTCATCGATTCGCAGAGGGCAATGTATACCTGAGAAATCAAAGTGTGCGAAGTACTGCTTGTATTGTTCAGGGCACTGCAAACTTTGTTTTTCTTCTCTTGGTTTTTGAACCTTATTTTGTTTCTTCAGTAGGTAGCGTTTAGTTTCAACAATTTCATGTCTGAACCGGTGTGCAGCTACGCAGAATTTAAAGCAATCATTGCATTTGTTTTTAATGTTCAAGTATAGTGTTTTTCCCGGCCTAAGCGATGGAAATTTAATGTACCCTCTTGCTTCTGCATTTGCAAATAAATTTAGTACGCCCACTTTAACTTGAACAGATTCAATTTGGCGTAAAGTCCATCCGCTTCCATGCTTGTTGAATTCATTGAGTCTCTTGATAATTTCACTTGTTCTTTTAAATATATAGTTTTCAATTTCTTAAGGGGTAAGAATATCGCGATTATAAGCATTAAATACATTATCGCGTTCTTTCAAGGTGTTTTCATTTTCTACAAGAGTTTCTAGTTCCAACGTAGCTACAAGTATAAGCTGAGCTTTAATACTACCATGCACAGATAGTTTCTGGGTAAGCAGTTTAACAAGTGGCTGGTAAAGTTCAGTTATAAGCGATTCTACACTTTGAAACGACTCGGTTGGTCTGTGTATGTAAGTCACTATCATTCCCTTATGTGACCGCGTTGATTCTTGAAATACATCTAGGTCAATTTGTGGAGAGCGACGCAATCGTTTATTCGCAGGTTGGATTTCAGTGCTGGTACTAGGCCCGTATGATGCTCCAGACCGGCTTGTCCCACCGCCAACGAGGTCTTGATTTAGATTGTCTACATGCCCAAGTCTTTCTCCAGCATGTGAGCACTGGTGGTACTGTTTGTTCGAGCAAAATGTATTGCAGTCTTCGCATTGATGAGCATGTTCAACGTGAGACTTGTATGCAACATGGTAGCGGGATTCGAACGGGCAGTGCGGCATTGAGCACAAGAGTTTCTGAAAACAACAGCAACAAAGTAATACATTAGATTAACTGAATTGAATATTTGCAATAAAAGAATTTAGCAAACTATAAATTAGCGAAACAAAATATAAATTAAAGTATTTGCAAAGTGTGCAAAAAATGTTGGTATACGTACATAGTCAGTTGTACCTTGCCTTTTCGGTGCAGGGTAATTTGATTGTTCATGGTACTGCTGTGCGTTGACAAACCGCGAGGAATATTCCGGGGTAATGTGGCGATCCATGATAGAAATGCTTGACAAAGTTTTCTTTCAAGTACAGTTGTGGGTAACTTGAAACTTGTAGCATTGGTAAAGTAAGATTTTTAGTAAGTGCTGTTCAACGTCTAGTGTGAATGTTGTGGAACTTCTAGTGTGGGCAATTTGAAACTTTGAATTGTGGGTAATGTGAAACAACTTGATTGAATTTCGTTCAGTTAGTAGGGCCGTATATGACGTTGCTGTAGTTTGATGGTAGAACAACTTGTAAGTGTTGTAGGGTTGTAGCAACGTTAAAGTTTCTATGGTGAAATTAGATGTTCCAGAATAAAATCTAGCTTTGTTGTAGAAGGTTGTGTTACTGCTGCAGTGCTTGGGGTGTTCAGGTCCTGATGTTAGTTGTCCCGGCTGTTGCTTCTGATCGTATGAGGCCGAATTTGGTCAGAACGAGTATTTATAACTGAATCCTGAATTGAATTAAACTCCTCCATTGGTTGGTCCCCGGCGTCTTTTGAATGGTGAAACGATGTAGCCCCCTGAAGCAACTTGATGAGTTTGAATACAAACAGGAGCAGAACCAGAAGAAATGATACGTAAATGGCTACGCATGCGCACATACAAACAAACAAAACAAACTTATGAATATGTATTACAAAGATACTGTCATGTAACTACATCTTACAAGCACAAGTGTATTGAATATTAGATACAGGTTAAGCTATGGTATATATTTATTTTGATTGTTAATGTCTTGAAGTATACTTACGTGCAAGTGAACATTGTATTATTCACTTACTTATATAGTCAAATGTGTTGTGAACTAAAGGTGTAGCCTTGCTGTGGTTAACCTTCTTCACGACATCAATTATTATTCCATTCTGCGCATTTAAGTTTTCAAGCATGTATTTCATTGCTTGTAGTATGAACTTATGAAAAGAAGCTGTGGATGAGGATGGCAGCTGTGTTGTATTTAACAGCGGCGTCATTCTGCTAGATGTTTCCATGTTGCCTTTAGTGTTGTCGAGAGAGTCCCCTTGATGTTTGTATTTTTCGTTATACGCTTGGTTCAAAGTTGATGATACGTCAGCTGCTGCTACCGTGTTGCATGTAAATGCAAGTGCTGGTAGGACAAGTAGCAGTCCAATTAAAATTCGTGTATATGCCATTCTGATTTTTAAGTGTTGCACTCTATGACTTGTAAATGTCAACTGATTTAAAGTAACTAAATACAACAGCTTAAATAGTTTTTCTGAGCGTTTTGTACAATCTGTTCCTAGATACACGATTTAGATTAGATTTTTAGATTTAGATACACGCCCAGCCAAAGTTTCCAACATCCAGAGTCTAGGTCTTGATTTTAGTTTCATCCGCCATCCAGATTAAGGTTTTAAATTGTAGATTTTCCAGTTCGTCAGGTTTCAAGTTGTAAATTTTGCAGTTCGTCAGGTCTAAGTCGTCTAAAGTTTCGGCAGACCGAGCAAAAGTTCCAACATCCAGAGTCCAAGTCTTGATTTTAATTCCATCCGCCATCCAGATTTAGGTTTCAAATTGTAAATTTTCTAGTCCGTCAGCGCCAAGTGAGGTCCAAAGATTTAGCAGGCCCAGCCAAAGTTTCCAACATCCAGAGTCCAGGTCTTGATTTTAATTCCATCCGCCATCCAGATTTAGGTTTCAAGTTGTAAATTTTCTAGTCCGTCAGCGCCAAGTAAGGTCCAAAGATTTAGCAGGCCAGCAAAAGTTTCCAACATCCAGAGTCCAAGTCTGCATAGAGTTTTCGTCCTCCAGGTCCATCAAGAGCTGTCGTCTTGGCCAGTTCAGAAAGAGTTTCCAGGCATCAACAGGAAGGCAGAGTAGAGGCAAGTCCAGTGGTCCGAGTCCTTTGGATGTTGAGCAGCAACAAAAATAAAACTGAAATTCATCATGTTATAAATTCATAATAGAAAATAGTGGTGCACATGGAACGAGTGGGAGTTTGGCGGGGCTTAGCGTGATAAAGACCAATGAAATACATGCAATAAAGTAACCCCTCAGTATACATTACAAAACATGCTGCATCAAGTCGCATAGGGGAAAAGGTGATGTTCGAGTTGCGCAGAATGCAAATTTTGGTGAGCCAGAAACTGTGCCAGCTTTAGAAATATGTTCGTCATCTTTGTGAATTTAAATTATTTGTAGATTGGATATTGTTATTAGGAATTTAAAAATAGCTAGACACATTTAAACCTAATGCAGACACACTTAGGCAACAAGTGTACACAGTTGGGCAGGCCACATCATATCATCGGACAACATATAAATGTTTTGGAAGTTTATATTTTTCATCGCGGCAGCACAAGGAAGTTTTCAGAGACTCCAGACACATCAAGGCAACAAGTGTACACAGTTAAGCAGGCAACATCATATCATCGGACAACATGTAAACGTTTTGGAAGTTTATATTATCCATCGCGGCAGCACATGGAAGTCTCCAGACACTCCAGACACATTTAGGCAACAAGTGTACACAGTTATGCAGGCCACATCATTTCATGAGACAACATGTAAACGTTTTGGAAGTTTATAATATTCATCGCGGCAGCACGCGGAAGTTTCCAGACACTCCAGACACAGTTAGGCAACAAGTGTACACAGTTAGGCAGGCCACATCATTTCATCAGACAACATATAAACATTTTAGAAGTTCATATTATCCATCGCGGCAGCACACGGAAGTTTTCAGAGACTCATGACACATTAAGGCAGCAAGTGTACACAGTTGGGCAGGCCACATCATAATATTAGGCAACATGTAAACGTTTGACAAGTTTATATTTCCCATCGCGGCAGCAAACGGAAGTTTTCAGAGAGTCCAGACACATTTAGGCAACGGGTGTACACAGTTAGGCAGGCCACATCATTTTATTAGACAACATATAAACATTTTAGAAGTTCATATTATCCATCGCAGCAGCACATGGAAGTTTCCAGAGAGTCCAGACACATTTAGGCAGCAAAGATACACAGTTGGGCAGGCCACATCACGAATTTTGGGAAACATCAAGACCATCAAGAAGTTTAGGACACGAGATCGCTGACATCTAGTTCCAATAATCCAAAGTCCAGTCCTCAATTTGCATTTTTCTCCCTCAAGTCGACGGTGGTCCACGCCAAAAGTTCCAAAAACTTGATCCAAAGTCCATCGCTAGAGTCCGCGTAGAGGTCCAGCTCCAGTCCGCATCGCCGTTTCAATCCAGGGGAGAAATCCATGACGAGAGAGTGAGAATCCACAAGTCCACATCTTAGAGTCCATCCATCCATCCATCCATCCATCCATCCGTCCATCCATCCATCCATCCAGGCAGGCAGGCTAGGCAGGCAGGCAGGCAGGTAGGCAGCAAGAGAGATGAGAGAGCCAGGCAGTGCTTCCAAGCACTGACATCATTTAAATAATAAACTCTATAATATAGTTTTGCTGAGGAGCAGAATTGCAGAGGAAGAGGTGAATGAGGAGCACTGATAACAAGAAGATGTGTTGAGTAGACGGCGTATACTACACACAGTGGGCCCTTATCTACCACGCACCCCTTCTTCGTTCTCGTCCACGCTCAACCAGCCTCGCTTACCAATTCGTCCACTGCCACAACACACAGAGAACATCAGGCCTCGCCATACCATACAACAGCATTCTGACTTATTTAAATTTTATTTTTTATGCAGTTTTCCGCTCTTGTCTTTTTCTCCTCACTCACACTCTGAGTATACGGGGAATGTGAAACGCTTTAATTTCTCATCGCTTCCCATCATACTTACAGCCCATTACCATTATACGCTCCCCATCTCTTCCCATGCTGTAGCCCACATCCTTCCCAACATCTCCCCTGTCCCCACCGGGTACTCCCCCTCACCCCTACCAGTCAACCCCTCCCCAAAATAGGTAAAGCCCACTACTCTCCTCTACTAATGGGCGTTATTTCGAATATTCAATGCTTAGAATAGAGGCGCTTAATTGTATTTGCTTCCAAAGCTAGGTACCGTAAAGCTTCTAATAGAAGCCCCCGGCGTCTATTAAAAACAGGCCTTTGTACCCCCGGCTTGTATTGGAGACCCGGCGTCTATTAGAGACCCGGCTTCTATTAAAAATTTATGTTTTGAATCGAAAAAACTACAAAGCGACGAATAATGCGCTTAGCAAAGTTTTATTATTTCTAAGAATTTAATCGTTTTTTTCATGTCAAATTATTGCTAATTTTATCAACTGTCTATAGAATTAAGTGCAATTCTTGATAGAAATGTGTACTTTTATTTGGCAGGTTAGCTCACGGCATCAGACACATGACAATTTTAATGGGAGTATCTTTCCTACTAATTAAATTTGGTCACTGTAATCACTCTAAACGTCTTCTTCCTCGTCTTGTTAGCTTTCTGCTTGCATTTGAACAGATTCATTTGCATCTTCGTCGTCAGTTGAATCAAAAGGAGAAACATAGATTGGTCCATTATCATCATCATTCGAATCATGAGCAGTAGCTGTTGATTCTGTTTCTTCATCCGAAGAATCGAGAGTTAGTATCTCTATTGGCTCTTCTTCCTCATCTAACTCAATGAGCGATTCGATGTTTGAATCTCGGTAATGACGTTCTTTACCCCCGGAGTATATTGAAGACCCGGCGTCTATTGGAGACCCGGCGTCTATTGTAATTAATAGCCGCCACCCCCGGCGTCTATTAGAGACCCGGCGTCTATTGGAGACCCAGCTTCTATTAGAAGCTTTGCGGTAGGTAGGTACTTAAATTTTGT
Source organism: Dicyrtomina minuta (assembly GCA_949802685.1). Lineage (NCBI taxonomy): Eukaryota > Metazoa > Arthropoda > Collembola > Symphypleona > Dicyrtomidae > Dicyrtomina > Dicyrtomina minuta. The sequence goes on along the minus strand of OX461808.1, from coordinate 170,776,475 downwards.
AATTGTACGTTTTCCCCCGTTCTCTATACTAGAACTACAGACGTGTACGTAAAGATATGGGGAAATTTCGGATATGCGGTGGGGTGGGGAGTGGGAAGGCAGATATTTTAAGTAAAGAGTACAACAAAGAGGAGCAACTATCGTCGATGAAAAATTATAATGACCAATATCTATTTTTTAGCTAAAAACCAAATCCATTATGCACAAAAATATTGAAATATTGTATGAAATTGAAAGCGTTTAAATACAACATTTTGACTTTGTTAAACACATGTAAATAGAACATTTTACACGTTTTAGAATCATATAAGTAAAAAATTTGACACTTTTGATAAACATGTAAATAGAACATTTTGCACGCTTCAAAAACACTGAAATAGATCATTTTTTGCACGATTTCAAAACCATGTAAATAGAACATTTTGCACTTTTTTAAAACTTTGTAAATAGAACATTTTGGACGTTTCAAAATCATAGAGATCAAACATTTTGCACTTTTTCAAAAACATTTAATTAGAACGTTTGACACTTATAAAAAACATGGAAATAGAACATTTTGCACGCTTTAAAAACACTGAATTAAATCATTTTGCACGATTTCAAAACCATGTAAATAGAACATTTTGCGCCATTTTAAAACTATGTAAATAGAAGATTTTGCACGTTTAAAAAACATGTAAATAGAACATTTTACACTTTTCAAAATAACTCGATTACCATCCAACAAATCTTTCCTAATAGGTGTTTTTTCTAACGTAAGTACGTACCTGATTTTGAATCTACCTTAAATAAGACATCGGTCAATTTAACTTCTCACTAACGAAATATGACTAAATAATACAATGTTTAATGTAAGAAAAATAAAGGTACAGAGCTGCGTTCAAAAATACAAAATATGTAGCGTAGGTATCGTATATACGTGTTTTATATGCCCAACTTTGAGGCAGGTCACTGGGATCGACGACTGGCGTGATTAGTATCGCCCGAGGACTTTATTTGTAATTATGTGAGTCACTATGCGGAGTGTTGGTGTGACTTAAATAAACTTTTCTACAAAATAACAATTTTAATTAGTCAGTGACGCTACTGGACTGCTGATTAGACGGTTCGGGTAATAATGGGATCTGTATTTCTTAAGAAAATAAGATTTAATGAACCATCCCTATAGTCTATAGTTATTAGGCTTTTAACTTTGTTGACGTTATTGTTATTGCTGGGCTAGGAACATTGCCGGCAATGTTTCCCAGTTTAATGTATTTGTATTTTATGCTCCCATGTAAGATGTCTGATGTGTACGTATAAGGATGCATTTATTAAAAAAAATGTGGGTGATTTTGGAACAGTAAAAAAGCAGCTAGAAATTTAAAAAAGTTAAAAAACGAGCAGTTTAAAAGTTGATACACAAATTATTGTAATAATATTATTTTTAAACTATGTTAACCTCCAATGTTAACATATGTTATTATTCCTAGCTCTAGACATACCAAGAAAACCTTTTTCGTGGAGGCTGTGTTCTTTTCCAAATCCCTTAATAACCCTTCTGCCCTTCTTTTTATAGCCTAGTCCAAAAGTCAAAGGGAAAAGGGAAAGCAGACACCATACAAATTTCCTACGTGGAACTGTTCCATATGTAAAAAATAAATATAAGAGAGCCGCTCTACTTGGTGGAACAGGTCAAGTGCAATAAGAATCGTGGGGAGAAGGCAGGTTCCAGTCAATCGAACAACAACACCAACGAAATTATTTCAAATTATTTTCAGTATTTTTACATTCGTATTAAAACACGGAGTTCCCCTCGCAAATGTAAGTCATATATTCAAGTACATAAATCAATAGTAATGTTTTGTCCAACAGTTTGGAAATTTATTTTTCACTATCGCACTATTTTGTCTGTAATTGTTTCCCTGTTTCGTATTTTTAATTTACAAAAAACATGAATTTTTTAAAAGTAGCTGTGTATTTTTATTAACTGTTTTCACTACCACAGGGTTAAAAATTTGATTTTTCAAAACAACATGTAATTTGTAGATAGTAATAGTACTAATATTAGTGGTGTACAATGTACAACAGAGATGTTTTTGAATTTTCAATTACAATTTATTAATAATTAGTAAATAAAGTTATTGTTTTTAATTTACAATATTTCAGTTCAGGAGCTATATGAGCACAGATCACATAATGAATTCACATAATTCGAATCCTGTTTTAAAGCGTCTCAAAATTTTACTCTTGAGTAGATCTGAAGTGACCAAGGCAAAGGAAGATGCTAAATTGTTAGTCAATATATTTACAGATGATGTAAGTGATTTAAGACTAGGATAAAAACATTTAATTCAATTGTTGTATTTAAAATGTATTAACAAAAATTAAATAGAAATTACATTGAATTTTGTGCAATGATCTGCGCAGATTCTTCCTGAGATTCTTGACCACCAGTCAACTTTGACTGTAGAAGATTTGTTGAATTTCCGTCTCGTGAGTCGTTGCTGGAGAGATGCTGCTACGTCTGTCCTCCTCAAAAAGAACCTGTGTGAAATAAGTCTGGATTTTGGTGGAGTGTATCATGCTGAAAAAAAGACCCCTGCTGTTAGTCAAGTTGAACCAGATTTGAATCGTTCAAAAAGTGTCCAAGATTCTTCACTATCTGCTTACAACTATTATAATGTTCGCCAAAAAGGAAGCTCACTTTCAGATCTGAATCAATTACTCAAAACAACTCATCGATTCCCAACTACAACCCTTCGATTCCATCGTGATATTTGGTCTGTTCTTAGGGAAACGTGTCTACCATTCGATTCTGTAGATGTTGATCAGAATCAATTAGACTTACACCACTTTATGACACTGTATGGGAAGAAAATTAGGAAACTAACCCTATGCGAAGAAATCGATATCAATACATTTAAAGATTTTGTAAATGTCCACATGCCTAACTTAATTACTTTAGACGTCGGAGAATTTAATTTCATAGGCTCAGAAGAAAGTGAAATTCCAATCTCCCCAACACCAATACTGTCCCCGTCAGCACTACTTCAGTTGAACGAAATTGTTTTGCCAGGTGACGATTACCGTATTTTTGAGGAAGATCTCATCCGTGCTTCACCAAACTTGAACTGTATTAGACGTGTAGATGTAACTTCACTCGAAATTTTGCTTCAGGTTGGAAAAACACATTGCATAAAAGATATGTACTTAAGTCCGACAGCCAATCAAACGTCAACAATCCAGAAATTCTCAAAATTACTAACAAGTACCATTATTCGAAAGGATAAGGTTCCAAAACTTAAACTAAATAGTTTAACATTAGATTTTGCACATGTGTGGAATTCTCAGGACCAGGGCCAATGGGATGTTTTGTTAAAGAATATTTATCTAATATTAAGTGCAAGCGCACCTGGCTTAAATTACTTGCAGATACATATGTATTCTTCAGAATTCTTAGTTCTTTTTATCCCACCGCTTCCTCACTTAAAGATTCTGAAAATAATCGACTGCACTACTACTAATCTTGCCATAGGAAGTGACAGCGGAAGCTCGTCATTCAAGACTAAAATTTATTATGTAGGAGATGTCATAGGGGATGCGGTTCGAGCTGGTAAATTAACCGCCAATCAATCTGTGCATGACTTTACCATATCGTGTTTACACCGCCGCCGCAATATTATCCCACAAGATTATTTCCCTAGCCTTTCCAATGTGAAGATATGTAATAACAGAAAAGAAAAAGAAAGCTCTGGGACACTAATGGAATTCTTTTCAGTAGAAAATCCTATCGAAGCATCCTGCAGAGTGTCACCGTCAACGATGGCTAATGATTCTCTTGTATTAGTGACAACGTTGGACTTGTGCACATTCTCCAAAATACCTCAATTTGAGAGCATCAACATGTCTCAACTATTTCCAAATGTTTCAAATTTAAACATTTACTATTCGTTCTCAAATAGCCTTGCAAGTTGGGTCTGGACATTTACAAAATTGGAGAGATTTAAACTGTATGGACTGTGTGAAAATCACGATGCGAATGACATGGACAGTTTTTTTACAGGGATTTCTCCTAAATTGTGTGCAACTTTGGAAAAAGAAATAAATTTTGGTGAATTAGAGTCGTTCAGTACTGCAAAAGGTTTTGAAAGGACCATGCCATTTATTGGAGACTGTTCGAGTTAGTTCAATTTTTTGCTGAATTACTTTATTAGGACTACAACTTTAAAAAACCATTTTTAATGCATTTTTATTACGATACATAATTAATTTGATTTTAAAAGGGGACTTACTGCTTGTTTACAGATTTAAAGCAACTCGAAATAACTTTCCTTGACAAATTAAACTTCATGTTTGTCACCAAAGTGACAGCTGCTCACGCATTTAAGGAATTAAATCAACGGACTAAAATTGTATGTTCTTTAAATGTCTTCGATATGAGCGTGGAAGAAATTCAAGGTATAGTACTTAATAATTTGAAGTTAATTAGCTGACAAAGTATTTAAATCCTTTTTCGGTAAAAAATTAATTAAGTTAGAGTTGTAGTGATAACTGGCAAACGCACTATAAATAAAGGAATACAAACCTGCGGTTCAATTCATTTTAAAACTTACTAATTCAGATAAAGTATTTACATATTAATTAACGATGTAATTATGTATAATACAATATTTTTAAATTTTATTTCTTTCAGAGTCAAGGCAATATCTAGACCCTGTGGCTGCCTACATTGAAATTGAGATGTTTAAGTTACTAAATAATTAAGAATTGCTTTTATTTTTGTATAAGTCAGACTAACGATAAGAGAGCAACAATTATTAGAAAAGTGTATAGGAATAACGCGGTTTAATTTAATTTATAGTTTTCACGACACAAAAATATAATTTTTGTTTCTGCCATATGTACTACATATTGTTAAATGTAGTGATGCTTTGCGAAATGAATCAAGATTTACCTAAATGATTTGTACGTTTAGTGTGTATGGTGAAATGATGAATTAATGTCGATGGTAAATACTGAGAATAAGACTTGTATTTTAATTGAATTAAACCGATTTGAATTGACAATTAATAAACTGAAATGATAAAACGAAAAGTGTTTTATGGAACAGAAGGTTCAAGCTAGTTAGTTGACGGTTGAAATGGATATGATTTTACATTTAGATTATCCTATAGAAATCAACTCGGCTTCCTGCCTAGTGGTCATTCGATTACATTACATTGTTATAGAATCTCTTTCCTCTGACCTGCATAAATTAGCAAGCTACACAAAATTCATAAATCATCTTTGTCAATAATGATCAAGCCCATTTATAATTTAGTAACTCAATTCGAGTTTCACAAGAGTATTACACAAAACATAATTCCATTACAATTATTTCATGACTTACATCCGTTGGCATAAATAACATTACATCATTGTATACATTACTCATCTAGAGATTCGCCTTAATGAATTATCCTTTTATTACTTAAAAATGTACAATGTAAATAAATTAATTTTAATCTACCGTATGACTCCCACTGGTCGCTATACATAACAATATACTAAAATAAACTTGTACCCCATACCGTTTTGTATAATATTGTTTGTATAAATAAATATTTGAATAATTTATGAGGTAAAAAATATTATTTAATTTTGTAATAGGTTTAATCATCAGGTTTAGTGAACTAAGTCCTTTGGGCTATCTATATTGGAGGACAGTGTCAAGTTTATTTTAATAAAGCTGTCTTTCCCTATATGTTCGATTGATCAAGTAATTCCTAAATATTTGTGTTTTAATAAATACTTTAAATTTTACAGGCGTAACTGTTCTGCAGTGTCAACTGTCAATATAATTATTCTGAATTCAAAAACCATCAACATTTTGAATTTTTATATTTTATTGAAATTTTAAAAGCACGTTACCCTTGTTCAGTCAAACATAGCTACCCAATCCAATTTGGCTCCTCTCACCAATCCGTCCTACTACTATCCAACCAATCTTCAAACTTCAAAAAAGTGTAAACAACAATCGTACTAACAAATCGTTCATTCCAAACTTATTTCGCTTGAAAAAGAATTAAAATCTGAAACGCGTCGCGACAATTTAATAAAGTTCTAAAATTAAGAGAGTTCTGCAATTAAGACAGTTCTACAACTAAAAAAGTTCAACAGAGATTCATTGGGACTACAACGTTAACATCGTTAAAATTATGGTGAGTCCTTACTATTCCTATTTTTACCATTAAATATACCTAGTCTAGCAATAAAGTCGAAGCCATAATATGTAATTAAACTATAATTGGTCCAATATTAAATGATGTCGCTTGAAAATTGTGGAGACGGAACTCCACCTCTGTCCATTTCTATTATAATTACCCCATAAATAGAAATCCTGCCAGTCCCATAGCACAAAGGCTATGGTATTTAGATAGGCGAGCGAGAAAAGTAGCACACAGGTAGACAAAACAGACAAAAGAACATTCCAAATGCCACCGCTTTCAGCGATGGGATACATACGTAGGTAGATAAAAGAAAGGAAAGAAGTTGAACTCAAGTCAGTAACAGTAACAGATAGAAACATTCTGATTCCTGTCTTCAAGCTTGACACACACAAGAAGTTAGCTCCTGACTCTAGCCACTGTAGACATTGAAAAGAAGTTAGCCACGATTCAGTTTTCACAGCAGAGTATAAAAGTCAACATTCTTAGAAATCTTCTGAAGACATAGAAGTGATTCTGTTTCGTTATAAAAGTCATTAGAGCTACAATTTGATGTTGAGTTTAGCTTTTCTTTCGAAAGACTTAATTATCTAACCGATCATCTCTATTTGATCTGGAGTTAGCTAGTAAGAGACAGTTTTGGTTGAAGTCATAACGCTCGGGAAAAGACGTAGGATAATCTTCATCGTACCGAAGACACCCTGGTCTCGGAATACCATCAGACAGTGCCGAGGGATAAATAGTAGAAACTCCTAATCTCACTGGTAATTCCACGTAACAAATAGATACTTACCTACCTCTTCTCGTTCTTTGTGATTCTTTTCCTCACTCGTCTCCGTCCGTGAATATATTATGTAATATAAAGTTCTTCCTCAGAGATATCATAACTAAAAGTATTTCCTTTTTGTTTTTCGTCGATGTGCTTTTATTCGCAGACACATATATATACTTATATACACATTTTAATATAAATATTATAATACGACATATTAGCGCATAAACGAATGTTCTACTTCCATGAGATTTTGAGCCTCGGACTCACTCTTTTCCCTCAAAAATCATAGGTGCGGGGTAGAACTTTCTTTTTTGTCCTTATTTTATGGAAATTTGGAAAATTGTGACCCAGAGTTTCGAAATTTCGAAAAATTTAAAAAATTTTTATTTTTGTCAATAGCCTTATTTGAAGTTATTTTTTATATTATATAGCCCATATTTTGTTAATATATCGACTATTACAACGTAAAGATTCACGAGAGACCAGAGAGAAACGGAAGGGCAAAATCTGTTCTTTATTCTGTTTTCCTGTCATTTTGGCATCTTTGCATCGGAGGATCTAAAAACGGTATTGACTAACTTTTAATAAGTGTGTACCCATCGTAATCGTGCATTGTGAAACGTGATTGGTGATAGTTGTGAAAGGGACCCGTAACTCACTTGCCAAGAGTAAAAACCCACCCCACAAAAAGTAGGTACATACTTATGCTAGTTGGAATTCTAATGTTGTTACCTTTTATAATTATTGTCGCAAGATTAGAACTTCGACGCATTGATTTATTGATTATTGAACTCATTATAGTTGTTTAGCTCCTACGTGATCTCACTGGATTTTTAATTTTACACTAAATGCTTCAAATTTTATTTTTATTATTAGCATTTTCCATTATTTTTCAGATTTGTGAAAACCTGTAGATAAACCACATACTTGTACGAGCCATTGTCATTCTTTTAGGTACTATCATTGACATCATTAAATACGTCATCGTCAGTTGACAACTCTTGCTCATTCCAAAGTCAGAACCAAGCCAGATTTTAATTTATTTATTAATTACTACCAGCTTGAAAACATTTTTAATTTTTGATATTATGTTAAACATTTTAAAAGCCTCACACTCGGAGTCAACAGAGTCAACTCTTAGTGTGGAGGGAAACTATTACGTATTTAAAATTTTAAAGTGTGACAAAAGCTGAACTTATTTATTTTTAACTTTTAACAAAGTACAAAAGTCAAAAATTAGTGTAAAGGCCAAACTTCCAACTTTTTGGGAAATTACATTTTCTTGTTTACTAATTTTGAACAATGGCTCATTTGAATGAGGAAAAGCAAGCGTTATTCGGTTTAGATGCACCCATGAACGTGAACTTATTAGAATCAGATGACGACGACATGACTCAGGAAGAACAGAGGGAAAGGGATAAGTACATAGCTAGGCGCACAGCAGCACAGGCCAAAGCTTAGCGTATTTACGAACAAAAATTGAAAGACCTGCAAAATAAGGAAGCATCAGAAAGGATAGCTGGAGGCCTCAGTGCCGAGAGTAGCCAATCCTAAGGTAATCCTTTAGCTTTAATCTCCTCAGCCCCGCAACCTTAAATCTATTTTAATAATACCTAGCCTTCAGCTAAATTGCCTCCAAATCCTTTTGAATCCCAGAAGAGTAATTGTCTCTCTAATTTGACTAGAGCTCCTAAACAAAATGCATTTGCATCTAGCAGATGTCTCTAAGGTAGATCAGCTGAGGATATAGCAGCACTCAGGGAAGTTTTCGCTCCACCAAGACCGACTAGTAAGGAAGCTAAATTAGCTCGTACTATACGAAATATTGAGCTTATCAAGGATTGGGCCAAATATTCTTGAGATAGCGAGGTTGACGCATTTCTGTATAGATATAATGAGGATGCATTATACATTGGCATGACTGACTATGACAATTTTGACGCATTAGATCGCGTATTAGACGGTCAGGCCCTCGAATGGTGGAAGTCGGAGAGTTCTTCCTGGAGACTAGCTATAAAAAGGCAGACACCATGTATTAATAAAGACTTATGGAGGAAACTACAAACTGCTTTGGCAGTTAGATTTGATAACGACTCATTAGTCAACAAAGCCAAGGCAGATTTACCCAAAACAGAATATAATAGAGTTATGGGCAGCTCCGAGTACATGCAGGTAGACTCAGTGTATTGAGACGCATTGACCCTAAAATGAATGCAAATGAATTGGTTATTGCACTTTCAAAAGGTTTACCTATAAAAATAAGAAGCAAAATGATCGGCTGTACTACCGCTGACCATTTCCGCACCACACTGGACAAAGCCATAAGTACGGACGTTATTAAAGATTGGTTAGACCCTGTTGTTGCTGAACAAGTCACATACTTCGGTCCCAAAGCTAAGGGACGTACATACGCTCGGGCACTTCATACCAATACTCCATACCAGCATAAACAAAATGTTGGGATTAGGGTAGAACCACAACGCAAACCCATAGTCTAAGTTGCCCAAGGTGCCCCTGTCAACCAAGTAGCTCCTAGATACCCTCCTAACCCTGTTAATGGAGCTCCCTATGAAGCTTCTCCTGACCCAAATGTCCCACGCTGGGCCAATGATGACCCTGCGGTGGTAAAATATCCTTACTATGATGAGCACCGTCGTGCATATTGTGTAGCTGCAGAAGGAGCTAGGTCAGCGTGTTGGCAATGCGGTAGAATGACACATAACTTTCGCACTTGTCACGAGTTATATCGTGCACCGGGAATTCATATTCCGCTTAGACAACTAAGGCAACCAAGACGGCAAGATGCACCTCAGGTAGACCAAGCACCACGAGGAAATGGTAATTTAAACTAAAAGAAGTGGATATTCAGAATATATCCAGACCCAAGCCTCCTGCATCTGAGCATTCATTTAAATCTGTATCGATTAAATATACGAAAGTTCATTTCCAATCACCCAAGCCAGCAAGAGTGTACAAAACAATAGCCAAGGCCGATGCTGCTTTGCGAAGCTTGGGAACCAGGCAGAACAAAGTGACTGACGTTTTGGGTCATAAACCAGGTCATCCACTACTTCAAGTAGGGCAGGAGCTTGACGATTTCGACTGCGACAAACCCATAGGTATTTTATTTGATTTTCCTCCAGATAATGAAATACATTATGCACGGAAATTGAGTAATGAGACCACAGAAATGAAACGTGAAATAAAGTTCTGAACTAATGTAAATAGCGTAAACACTTTGGAAGTTCTCGTGGACACTGGAGCCACTATCTGTACTGTAAGCTTGAAAACTTTGAAAAATCTAAAAATAGAAAATAAAATAAAAAAGTGCAAGCCACTCACTGTATATTTATCCATCGACGATAACAATGCACATACTGTCGATAGAATTATTTACCTTCAATTTTTCGTTAATGAATATAAAGAATGGATTCAATGGGGATTTTATGTAGTCGAAAAAGCTCAAGATCCTATCGTATTTAGATGCGACTTACTTAAGACGTACAACGTGAGTATAAAATGTAGTTTAGGCACAATTATTTTTAGACCAGCTCAAGAAAGGACTCATAAATCCATGAGGTCAGACGCAGAGAAATTATGCAGATTAAAGGCTTTTCCAAGTAAACGTGCACTTAGACGCATGAAATTACAGTCTGCGTATTTACGCAAACAAAAGGCACTCCAACACGGTATGGTCACTGCATGTTATCCTCTTTGAAAGGACGATTTAACTAAGGTATTGGATGGGATACAGGAAGACGACGATATTGAGGTTAAAGGTAATATTGACTTTAGTCAAAATGAGGTCACAATCGACGACATTGCGTCTATAGGTACTACCAATATTAGACGAGTCGACAGTACAACTTCATCCCTATTGGAGAACGTTCGATCAGTTCAATCTAGCGAAGCATCCAGCCGAGCCGTCGAATATTATAAACAGTATAAGTTGCGACTTTTTACTGTTCGGCCCTCCCTTATTAAGGATGACGCGGATACGGAGGTTCCTTTTTATACAGAGGACCCTGAATATTCAGGTCAAATAGCTATTTGTCCAAATTATAATTTATTTGAAAAACTAGGATCAATGGTATTACAGGACACAGTCAAAGTCACTAAGGGAAAAGGTGTATTGCATGTCGCAAATTCTCAGCAATCTGGAGATTTATTATTACCACCACAACTGACCCTTTCCAGCTATGAAACTATGCTAACAGAGTACCTCCGAGCTACTTAGATAGATCAAAACAATTCCCCTACTATGCATGTAAATGATCAAGATTATAATGATGCAGTTGACACTGCACCGGTACCAGAAAGTGTGGAAGGTAGCTAACCATTAACTGATGATGAATTTTCTTAATTCAAAGTTTTTAAAGGTCTTACAGGACCTCAAAAGATTAAGGTTAGGGATCTTTTAAGTAAATAATACAAAGCCTTTAGTTGGACCGAAAATGTCTTTCTAGAGCCGATGCGTGATCCTAGGACTGGTAAGACATTACAAGCCACAGTGGAGTTATTAGACAAATCAGCTTAAATTGTCAGCCACAGATCAGTGAGTGTTGAACTACAGGAGATAACTCGTATTTACACAAATAAACAAACGGAATTAGGTTTATTGCAAAATTCGCATAGCCAATACGTATCCTAGGTACAAATGTTATCCTCCGGCAATACCTGGAAACCCACGGTAGACTACAGAAAAATCAACCTAAAAGTCAAACCTAAACCTATACCTGTCCCACTTCTACACACTGCTTTTAAATCTCTTTCAAATTCTGAGTATTTTTGTAACTTAGGTCTTCGTGATCCCTACCAACAAATAGAATTAGACAGTGACAGTAGAGACATACTTGCCTTCATGACTTCAGACGGTCAGTTTCGTCCCACTCGTACTCTTTTCTGTTTTATCGATTCGAGTGCAATTTTACAAAAAAATCTAGACATTATATGGTCCCCATATAAGAATTCCTTTTTCAACAATTACTCCAAAGACAATTGTTTCGGAAGTAAAGACTTTACTGAATTGATAAACCGACTGAAAAAGATCCTATAGCTATGCATACAAGCAAATATAAGATTACTACCCAAGAAGTGTTATATAGGTCATCCAAAAATCGTTTTCCTAGGTCACAAAGTTACTCGTCAGGGCGTAGAAATAGATCCTGATGGCACTAATGTACTTATGAATTTCCCTGATCCTCAGGATACCACCGACGTACGTCGATGGCTAGGGTTAAGCGGTTTCTTTAGGAGGTTGATTTTTGGTTACTCAAAATTTGCTCGACCATTATATAATTTGCTAAAGAAAGAAGCAGTTTTTATGTTCAATGCTGCATGTCAGAGAGCAGTGAAAGAAATGAAGACAGCCATATGTACTCAAGCATTAGCATTCCTGGATCCCACTGCTACTTTGGAATTATGGGCTGATGCCAGCGATTATGAGGTCGCTGCTGCTCTTATTTAAGTAATTACTAATGGGAATAACAAAGATCAACAACCCTTCGGGTTCGATTCTCATACATTATCACATACTGAGAGTAAATGAACAGTCACGGAGAAAGAGTGTTATGCTATAGTTCACGCCTTTCACAAATTCCATAATTTATTATTTGGAAGGGAAGTCTTAGTTTACACTGATCACTAAGCACTAGTCAATATTCTTCGTACTTCTCAGGTCACCGGTAAATTAGTGCGATAGAGTCTAAAATTGAGTTCATACCGCCTTAAAATTATGTATGTACCAGGAAAAAGCAATGCCATGGCTGACTGCTTAAGTCGCCCTCCACGAGCGAATAATCTCCCTGTAGCCATTATTAGAGGCATGACAGCGGAAACTAAACATCCTAGGCAACCTCTGGATAAAGAATACATAGTACATTGCAATGATACGGATAAATCTATACACAACCTTAAAGACATGCAGGCACAAGATAAGGAATTAGCTGATATAATAAAATCACTGCAGGTAGATGAAGAAAATAATTGTAGAGGTAAAAATAAGTTCCGGAATGATTTCCGCCTCAATACAGACAGTATCTTGCAGCACGTGAATTATGAGCCACTGGGACCATTGTAGGTAAATATACTACCAGTTGCCGACGGAAAGCGCATAGCACGTGAGCTGCATAATAAATCTCATTTCGGTTTCCGTAAAATTTACTATTCTATTGTAGATAAGTACTGGTTTTTACAAATGTGAGATAATGTGACCAAGGCATGTCGCGCATGTGACACTTGTCAACGGTTTAATGTGCCACATGTCAAGAAATCAGGCCCTATGCATGCTATAATTACTCCTACTACTCCTTATGCTAAAGTTTTTGTGGACTATTTTGGCCCACTCAACACTACTTCTAGAAATAAGACTTATCTAGTGGCCGTGATAGACCAATGCACACGCTTTCTGCATCTCATCCTAACTACAGGCACAACAGTGGCTAAAACGGTAAAAGTATTAGAACCACTAATAGCTTAACATAAAATTAAGGGTATCGTATCTGATAATGGTCCAGCGTTTACAGGTCATGAGTTCAATGAAATGTGCACGCGACACAATTTTATCTCCATCCATAGTTCTCCACATCATCCTAGTAGCAACGCATACGTAGAGAGAGTTAATTCAACATTCGGCAGCATAATGAAGAAACTGAAGTATGATAATAATAATATTAAATGGGATGTTATGTTACCTCATATAGAGAACGAATATAACTCTGTTAAACACGTTAGTACAGGCTGTAGCCCATATTTTTTAATGTTTAGTAGAAGTCTCCATTTTTTTCACATTACAGGGAAACCTTTAGACGATAATCATGATCCAGATGACCAAGAAATGAAACAGGTTAGATTTGATGAACTTCACAAGGCACGCATCCTGGCGCATGAAAACTCGTGTCCTAATCAGTTGAAACGTAAAATGGCTTTCGATAAAGCTCATCCAACAGTACTCTACAAGGAAGGTGATTTAGTCCTGAAAAAGAATTATTATAAGGCACCAGGCACAGCAGCAAAATTTACAGTTAAGTATACAGGCCCATATAAGGTATATAGTACAGCTACTAACCAACATATGTAACTTCTCTGTGATAAGGATACTGACCTTCAAAAGTATATTGATGAAACTGTCCTTGAGATTGTGCATGGCCACAACCTAAAACGTTACCAACTAGACGAAATTCTTTTAGTAACTAATTATACCAAACCCGCTATAGGTGATTACACTTGGTTAAATAAACATGCTTATACACCCGAAGACACAGTATTTCAAATTAAACTTTGGGCAGATCCTGAACTCGAAGATTTCAATTCAGCTACTGCGGCTCAAATCAACGTAGTTCCCCGCGGCATTCTTCACCAAAAATATTTATTTGATCCCCAAAATGAGTTAAGATAGAGAAACAAAATCATTAAAAGAAATCCAACTACTCATAGTTCCCAGCTTTATAAACAATTATCCGATAATTATTCCAATCATGTCATCACTCAAATACCAGAAGTCACGCCTCTGGGAGAATTTCAAACTACAACTATTGACATAGTGAATGATAATATAGATCCACCCGTAGATTTACCAATCCCGTTAATACTGTCGGTCGCGGAACAAATCCTGACGCCAGCGGAACCCAGTTACATCTCTATTTCAAATAGGATTAATTCTGACAAATCTTCTACGGTGAGACGATCTTTTAGCGTAGAAACAATTGATAGGTATCCTGCACGTATGACTACCACTATTGTTGATGATACTTTTGCTAGAAAATCTCGTTGTAATAGTCATAATATGAACCACTTGGGTTCTGATGGTTCTTACATTGAGAAAGACGATTGGAATTTAATTCAGGGTATTGATATCACTACTGGGAAACGTTATTCAGATTTTGATTTTCAAAAGACCAAAACCTATTTTAACTCTTTTTGCAACCCAAGTAAGGACATTTCCATGTCTCAAGTTTCTAATGTAGTACAGCCAACTGAAGCTCCTTTTTATAAGGCAGATTCAATAGACACTTCAAATCACTCACTTTATAGTTGTCACGTTAATATTAGGAAAGGATGCTCCGAAATAGGTGATGTATCCCATAATAAGCGAGACAACCTTATAAAAATTCCTTTAGCACTAAAAAGTTGGAATGGAGAGCGGAATGAAAAATCCGCCCTTCAGACCAACATACAGACCAAAATAATTATAACTGAACTTCCGCATAAGAAATTAATTAGAATGGTCAATATTAATGATGAAACACAAGTACTTGAAGAAATTAAATCGACACAGCACTGAAAAAATTAATCACTGATAAAACTCAAAATATTGATCCAGCTGAGAGCGATCTTGAATTCCTAAATGGAAATGAAATTAAAACTCCCACAGTCCCAACTATAGAATCCACGGCGGTCATTGAAAATAATACTGTCACGATAACACCTGCAAAGGGAAATAATAGTAAGGTCATTTTGAAAAGCAAAAACTAAGAGTCACATACTAAACCTACTGATTTACGAAAGTCAACAAGAGAAAGAAAAGTAGTCATACCTTATGATCCTTTTGATGTTGAGATTCCAAAGACACGAAAACGTAAAGAGGTACGCTCAGTACATAAAAAACATAAGAAAAAGAAAATTTCAAAGTTAAAAAGATGTCACGTAAAACCTACGGATGCCATGGCTGAACTAGTAAGAGCCATAGGAAATATAGGGCAAATGCTGGCATGCCTATATCAGAAACCAATTTCTTATCCTTCTTCCAACTCTAGTACCTCAGACTCTGATTCTGAGGAATCAAATTAGATTGCACAATAAATTATTGCATGCATGAATCTACACTTTGAGACTTTAAAAAGTTAATTTTCAAATAAGAAAAATTTCTACTTTTGGGAAAAGCACTATCCCATTACCTACTTAAGTAGTGATGGAAATTTCTTTCTTCTTCGGGTAAAGACTAGACACGACCGCCAATGGCTAATCCCTCACCCAATCCGAATCCAAACAAGCTACCTCAAGGACCACCACAAATTTCTGAAGACAAATTAGATCCGGAAAATGAATTCGCCAACGCCAGGATCGAATCGGATGATGATGATTGGGATCACAAGTATGTCTACAATCAGGAAAGATCCCGCAGAGTTATGCTACATCAATTGCGCAACAGAATACCCGGACAACATGAAGAACCTAGCTATGTAATGCGGATGACCAAGGAGAATACTCGTCACCCAAATGATATCCAGGCCAGACAACCCGGCGGAAATTATGCATTGATGGTTCCTCAGCCGGCAGATCCCCGCCCAATTACTCAGAATACTCCACCAGCATCTCTTCGTCGACAACCTTTCATCCAGCAAATTTCTACACCAGCCAGAAACCCTCCAAAATCTCCTAACATCAATCAGGCTGTCGCTTTAGACAATGACTCTGAAGATGAGCTTTTTGATAATATTAACATCGAAGATCCAGCCCCATATGATCACAAGACTTTTGAAACCCTGGAAGGACTTTCTGTTCAGAACATCAAACGCTCCACGAGCACTGCAGATTTAAAATCTGAAAATATTCGTAGGAACAAGGGAAGCGGATCTCCTCTAAAAACTCCCGAACCACAGCCAGGGACTTCACAACAATTGGAGCCCATCCCAGACAAGATTAGGCAACTTCAACAACAACAGGATGAAGCGAATCGCAGATCTGCTGAGATAGAGCAACAATTACGCCGCTGGAGATTGACTTTCAGCACCCCATCATCGACACCACCAATAGCTAACAGTACTATCAGTCCACCCATTAGACCAACTGGAAACTTATTGATGGGCCCAGCTCCACCACGCATTGCTGTCGGCCTCCCAAGATTCACAGTGAGAGGCAGAGGACCCACCAGAAAAATCCCACTATCGAAATTAGTCCGAATACAGCTTAGCCCTTGGACTCAATTACTACAGCTACGGCTCCAAATCCGATAGTGAGAGCTCCGACTCCAGTTCAGAAAGCACCATCACCGACACCACCAGCACTGGCTCCGACGGCTCCGACTGTGGATCAGCTCCCGGACTTAGGCACTACAGCTCCTCGGTAAGCAATTTATACAACAAAAACTCGAGCTCCGATTGAAGCCACTCCACGATTATAACAAATTTCGGCACCAAATTCAGCACCACGGCCACCCGCTCAACAACAGCAGCAGCTAAGATATAGACCTCGCGCTCTGGCCCCACAGAGAAATACTCCTCCGACTTCACAGGCATCTTTCCGCCAAACGTACTGTTTCGAACCGAGACAAGTAACTCAGCAATGAAGACCACGAGCTCAACCTCCAAGCTCCCCAATATTTCAGAAAATCGACAACCGGATAGTACATCCATAGCCTCAGATAGAGACGATAATCAGGGATCATCTTGGCCAAGAGGCCGCCGTTGGAGAACTTAAGCACCGCCACAACATCGTCGGTCACGATATCCAACTCCTTTCCGAAAATCATCCCGATCCAGAGACTCTTCCAAGCATGACGGATACCAAGCTTCCTCAAAAACTCGATCAGATGCGCCTCAGCGCCAGCAAGCTTGAAATGCTCCAGATCAACTAGCTCCACAACAACAGCAACCTCAGAACAATATCATACAACCAGCTCTTGTTCCTAATAGATATTTATACCAAGACCCAGGACTTCCTCAGCTCATTCCACTTTTCGGCGCACCTATCTAGCAACCACAGATAGTTCAAATTGCCATTCCTCCAGTTCAGCCATTTCCACCACTACCGGAAGTTGAAAACCATTTCGTTGGAACACCATGGGACTGCGTACTCTGCCGCCGAAGACACTAGCAGGGAAATATTCGACATTACTGGCAACGATGCCCTCATCGCCGAAGTAGCTACGCAAAGTTAGCCCGAATTTTGGAGTTGGCTCAGAGATGTTTCTGTTGCGGCGGATACCACCCCACTTATGCCTGTCTTCATTTCCAAGACTTCTATGGCCACGGCTATTAGACTAATTTAATTCTTTTACTACTTTAAATATGAATTAATAGCATGAATGATTTGTAGATTTAGAATTCCTTCAGTAAATTCCTGCAAAGAAAAATTTCCAATTTACCTTCCTATTTATATATATTTGGACACTACGTAGATTTTAAGTTTTGATTTCCTCATTTTATGCATAATTAAATGGTTTGTTTCTTAAGTTCTATTAAAATACTTTGATTTATAGCGTATACAGTATACCCAGTCTATTTTCTTGGGATTCTCAAAATTCTTACTTACGATTAAAACGTATAAATGAATATGACTAAATATTTTTTGCACGCTCTCAAAGCTATCACTTTTATTTGCACAAATACTGATATTCAAAACTCATTCGCGAACATACGACTCCACCTCAAAGGAGAAAAGGAGCACCTACTAGTAATAAATTCCATAAGTTAAGTAGAAACACACTTCCATGAATGACATCCATGGGATAATATACCAGGCCTTTGAAGACCTGGGAAGTAGAATAAACTCAATTTAAGGATTTCATTTTAGATACCACATTTCATGAGACCTACAACCGCATTGGTATGGTAAGAGTAAAGTTACTTGGAAAAGGGTGTCTTGTTCCTTTACTATGATTAGACTTACCACTATGGACGGAGACCACGCCAGCAATATTCCGGAGGAACCAACTCTTCCACTGGCAATAGAGATTTACCTCAACTTCCGATCCAAGTGGACACCGACAGCGAGGATGACGAACCGAATAATCTCCTCAAGCCAGATGACTACCAACCATATGATCTAGCGGATTATTAAATTGACGATCCCCATCATTCTCCTATGGAGGCTGAACAAGCTGAAGAGGAGGAAGATGATAAAGATGACAAAATGGATCCTGAAATTCTGACCACCAATGACAATGACAACGATAATGACGACGAGGATCCACCAGCCACCGATGTAAACATGATACAGTCAGAAGACTCGGAGGACCCCTTCGAAACAGCATACACACACCTTGACGAGACAACCACTCCACCACCTGAACCATCTACACCTGATAGAAGGCCAGATCCAACGCTAAACGTCCGTGGGTTTGCTCCAGCATCGGAAGATGAAATATTGGATACACAGCAACGCCTGGGAAAGTGGATCAATGGATTTCTGCCTCACACAGTTGTCCAAGGCAAAGAGAACTAGTCTCCAACAGCATTATTACTGGAGGATGATTCCAGCGACGACGAACCACCACTCATGGGAAAGAAAGCGATCCGTAAAGCTAACTTTGAGATTCAGCGAATTCAGCAGCAACTAGACAACTTAATTTTTGATCTCCGCCGCTGCCACGGTCAGACCATTGCTACTCCAGAGAAGGACGTAAAGACAGGAGGCGAGTAGACCTGATACTCCACTTCTGAACTTAGAAATGGAATCAACTCCAAATACCACCATCATTCCTCCTATCTTTACTCCTGAAACGATTCGACAAAACCCACGCAAACGTTTCCGTGATGATACTCCTTATACCCTTCACGCCCCTCAACCCTACCATAATTTTGATTACCGTCGAGGTATTTTATCCACCACACAATTGCAAGACGTTATGGAAGCGCCAAAGACCCGTCAACACCGGAGCCCTTCACCTAAGCACGATCATCGCCTTCACCGAATGTCACCCATTTAACAGATTCCCAGCCGAGAGAGATCTGCGAACAACCTTCTGGAGCAACTTCGACAACGTCGAGAGACTCACCACGAGATGCGCTTAGCACAATAGCGTGCGGAGCAAATGATCTTTGACCCACGTTATCGTCCAGGCCCCAACGAACCAACACATCTGCAAGCAAAATCCTCCAAAGACGTCGCTAATTAACTCCCTCGCGACAGAGTCACCTGAACCCCTCCCAGCTCCGACACCAGTGATGAAGACTGCAGCTACATCGACACTCGAAACTCTACCTACCTAGCCCACGAAGACCCTCCCACCACCGAGGACTCTGAAGAAGAATCATTCACACTCGGATAGCCCATCACGAAACGAAACACAATACATGCATATATTGTTAATATGTTTGATGATGATTTATTGTTGATATTTGTTGATATTTGATATGTTTATATGTGTTAATATTTGAGCTGTTGATATCCATCGACATACTTAAACTTGTTGATATTTGTTAATATTTGATGTGTTTATATTTGTGAATATTTAAGCTGTTGATATCCATCGATATTTGATTGAATAATTTGTTGATATGACGGATATGTTATGTGTGTAAACAATTGATTCATTTACCTTAATTTCCCATCATATTCATTTGACTGAAATATTTATTTATATGTACTAATACAACCATGTTTTTTCTCCCAAATCCTGTAAATATGTTAGACGCTAATAGTTTCTGTTCACAAATTTGATTTATCCTCCATTTCGAAGTCACAATTAAGATTTAAGCTTTAAATTTTATTTTTTCTAGACCAACAGTGAAAAGTAGAATTTCTTTGAAACTTTACATGCAGGATTTCTCAGAAACTTGAAGCATCAGAAATTTTTAGTTTGTCTGGACCAACAATTTGTAAATTGTAAAATAACAAAATTTTTTTTATTCATTTTATTTAAACTTTTACCCAAAAATACTTTTCGTAAATGTCCCATCGTAAATATTTATTTTTTTGGACACCAAAAACACTACTAAATTTTCAAAACACCAAAAACACTGTTGCACAACCTGTAGATATTTCAATTAATTATATTTTTTGATTTCATTTTTTGCAGTAATTTAGGTGACACTTCAGTCACCAATGATTTTTTTTAAGACTACACAAAGTACCTATATAGGTACACATACAAACATATACCCACCATACCATCACCAACGAGTGGTGGATGATTAATAATAAATTAAAAATACAATGTATTTTAACAATACTCACCTATAACTTCATACACAATTGATGAATGTAATTGAATAAATAAGTTTTTCTTTTTCACAATGAGACTGGAATTGCAATAGTCTCAGAATACACAATTAGTCCTTGTGGACAAATACTATGTTATACAATGAATGTCTGTCAAAACCCTAAGTTAAGTACATAAAACTCTGTACACGGAAGACAAGACTCATAGTAGACACTCAATATGTACATACTGAAACGGATAGCTTTTGAATGAAAATACTAATGTAGCTAAATCACATTCTCGCACAGATCCCGCACGCTAACCTAGACCGCCGATGGGTCTCAGCTAAAAGCGTGTGGAGAAATTTGTGGAGACGGAACTCCACCTCTGTCCATTTCTATTATAATTACCCCATAAATAGAAATCCTGCCAGTCCCATAGCACAAAGGCTATGGTATTTAGATAGGCGAGCGAGAAAAGTAGCACACAGGTAGACAAAACAGACAAAAGAACATTCCAAATGCCACCGCTTTCAGCGATGGGATACATACGTAGGTAGATAAAAGAAAGGAAAGAAGTTGAACTCAAGTCAGTAACAGTAACAGATAGAAACATTCTGATTCCTGTCTTCAAGCTTGACACACACAAGAAGTTAGCTCCTGACTCTAGCCACTGTAGACATTGAAAAGAAGTTAGCCACGATTCAGTTTTCACAGCAGAGTATAAAAGTCAACATTCTTAAAAAATCTTCTGAAGACATAGAAGTGATTCTGTTTCGTTATAAAAGTCATTAGAGCTACAATTTGATGTTGAGTTTAGCTTTTCTTTCGAAATACTTAATTATCTAACCGATCATCTCTATTTGATCTGGAGTTAGCTAGTAAGAGACAGTTTTGGTTGAAGTCATAACGCTCGGGAAAAGACGTAGGATAATCTTCATCGTACCGAAGACACCCTGGTCTCGGAATACCATCGGACAGTGCCGAGGGATAAATAGTAGAAACTCCTAATCTCACTGGTAATTCCACGTAACAAATAGATACTTACCTACCTCTTCTCGTTCTTTGTGATTCTTTTCCTCACTCGTCTCCGTCCGTGAATATATTATGTAATATAAAGTTGGTATGTAATTGAAGTCATTGAAGGAAGTTACGAATACATTAAAGTTCTTCCGCAGAGAGAGAGAGAGAGAGAGAGAGAAAGACAATTTTATTAAAAAATAAATTTGACACTGTCCTCCGTTGAGGATAGCCCAAAGGACTCAGTATACGGATCAAAATCTTGTTGTACATAAGTTAGTTTGTGTTATAATTGCAAAAAATAGAAGCTTCTAAAATTAATCAGTAGGTGTACAGGAATATAAATGGTGTACACATATTTGTGCGGATTTCTTCAAGACAGAAACCACAATATCTTCAATGAGCGTTAAAGGCAAACACTGAGCTTTCATAAACTTCTGGAAAAATTTAGAAATGGTTCCACGCGCCCCAATGTACAATCCTATCACTTCAATCTCTTTAAGACCCAACTTCTGCTGGAAGTAGGGAATACAGGGATCATAGATATTTTGTTTTTCTTCATTAACAGCATCAGCTTGATTTAAATCGTTTTTTTCCATCCTAATAGTTGGATCAAGAATCATTCCTTTCTTAGACGATAAGTTGTACGCAAGAATATCAACCCTTCTTGAACCATTTCCTGTACATTCGGCTTCTTCAAGAGTTTTCCAACCTAATTTTTGCATGGCTTCTGCAATTAAACGGCGAACAGCATGGTGTCGATTATTACGAATTAATTCACTACGCGGGCATTTTCCAAGGATATGGCCTATCGTTTCAATCTCCTTACAGCCATGTCGGCAGTAAAGGGATCCTTGACAATGTCGCGGAATGGCATTAACAGGCAAAACATTTCCAACCATTTTGATTGTGGTGGTCCATTCAGAAGATGTGAGTCCAATTTTGGAATGAATAAACTTATTGGCATATGGGCACTCTTGAAATTGTATAACCCCTTGACCTTTCTGTGGAAGTTTACACCAGGAATCGTACTCAACACTCCTTAAGTGATCACGGATTAACTTGCTCTTCTTTCCTTTGAAATCAATCATTTTTTCTCGAACTTCTTGTGGTACGTTAAGAAAATCCAAAGCATGGGATTTTTCAATCGCTAAATCCTTAACTTCTTGAATCAAAGCATGGCCTGAATTTATTAAAATTTCCTTCGAATTAAAATTTTGTATGCCAGCTTTCCATTTGGCACGTACTAAACCCAGACCCTTGACTTTAGTGCTGGAATAAAGCATATTAGAAGGCGTACAAGTTGGTATATTAAGACATTCTTTAACGGAACTTCGCAAGATTTTGTCAACGGTTTCTAAGAATGAGAGGGATAATTTTGAAAGAGGGGCGTTCTGAAAGGGGTACACAAGCGTTGGCCACACATAGTCCTTGAGAATTTTTAATTTCTGGTCAGGTCTAAGCATGGCAGATGAAGTTAACTTCTTAATTTTATCGCTTAATTTTTTAGCACACTTAACTTCATCAAATACAATACAGTCATTGAAGGTAACACCAAGGTATTTAATAGTGTCTTGTGGTCCAATGCATGATATAAATTGGCCATTACCCACAGGGAGAGGATATTGGCATAGTTCACCCTTCACAACACTGATGGCAGCACTTTTACTAGGATTCATATTTAATCCAATAAGCGATAACGACTGAGTACTCTGCTGGTAGAGCTCAATGGCAGAATTTCTGGAGTTCCCAAACAACCCAGTATCGTCAGCGAATTCTCCATTTGATATGTTATCATGCAAGTCATGCAGACTGAACCCAAATTTGTCTAAAACTTCTTTTTCACTTAGTTCATGAACCATGGGGTCAATTGAGATGTTGAACAGAAACGGGGACAGTGGACTTCCCTGCATAACGCCTCTTTCAAATTTTATTGGATTAGTCTTCCCTTCAATGGTGGATATTCTTGTAAAATTGTTTGTGGCAAGATTACAGACAAGATCTTTTAGAAGAGCAGGAGCTGGCTTGGAATTAATTTGTGAAAAAACATGGGCATGGCCAACATTATCAAATGCCTGAGAAATATCCCCGAATATTATAGTACAATCAGTCTTATCTTTCTTAGCCTTCTTTAGACATTCATTAACTAAAGTAGTGTTAATCAGAGTACCCGCTTGATTGGTGAACCCACGTTGATTTGGATTTAAAGCAAAAAAGTCCCGTAAATCAACATCCAGTACCTTCTCAATAATTCTTCGAATGACAGAGCTCACTGTTATAGGTTGCCAGTTTTTTGATTCCCCACTATCTCCTGATTTAAAAATAAGGACAGTTCTTGCCTCGTGCATGAATTTTGGGACGAAATTAAAACGTAACATATACGTCATCATACAAGAAATTACTACTTTTGATTTCTTCATAGTTGATTTAATCCAGCGAACTAAGATACCATCAGGACCAGGAGCAGAGTCTACATTTATTCGTCGAATTTGCAATTTAACTTTTGTGCTTGTAATAGTAGGTTCGTAGGTTGCATCAATTACATTTTGGTCTTTTTCTGAAACCTTTCCATAAACAGGACCAATACAATCATTAGGAAAGCTCCAGCGGTTTGAAAAGTCACGCTCTAAGTCAGCAAGTGCAATGTTACAATTCTTGTCATCTGAACCTAGTACCATACGAACTGCTTTTTTTCTCTGGTTGTAGAATAAGTACTGGATCATTTGCTCCTTATGGGCTGCTTTACGTGCTTGTCTTTTACGCTTAGACGCCCTCTGTGGATTTGAAGAAGAACTATATCCAGCATCAATATTTTTAAACGTTTGGCTCTTTTTCCTGAGGTTAAAAAATTTTTTGGCTGGGTTTTTTGGACCCGGTAACTCATCCTCACATTTACGCAATAACGAAATGTAATCAGTGCACAACGTTTCGAATAAATCATTATTACGCAAATTTCTATGTATTAGCTCATTGAATTTAGTAATAAGAATGTCAAAGTCAGCGTTGAGAG
The DNA here is from genome assembly GCA_949802685.1 of Dicyrtomina minuta. Classification (NCBI taxonomy): domain Eukaryota; kingdom Metazoa; phylum Arthropoda; class Collembola; order Symphypleona; family Dicyrtomidae; genus Dicyrtomina; species Dicyrtomina minuta. Next base: position 170,751,622 of record OX461808.1, on the reverse strand, counting down.
ATACCACCTCTGGGTCACGGTCTTCATCTCCCCGCGAAACATTAAATGTTGGACTTAGATCACTCAAAAGATTTTGCCTGTGGATCTCTGGATGGGCACTAGAAATGTGTCGATTAATTCCCCTGGGTTTGAAAAACCGATCGCAGTGAGGACAAGGTTCCAGATCAGTAAGGGTAGAACTTAGCAAAGCTTGAGAAGCCATAAAACCAATCTTGAATTTAAATAGGCAGCAGAGTTCACCCTCATTAAAATCTACGGGTTTCCATTTTGCACTCAATAAAAGTTGTTTAGTTTTAGTAAAAACTGCAATCAAAAATATTTCTAAAAACTTTAAAAATAATAGTTATAGTTCAGATAGTAAAATAAATTATTTTAGCAATAATAAAACAAAGAATTAATTCTATCATTTTGAAGATCAGCAATCTCTACTAATTTTCCGATAAAAAAACAAAATGAGGCGAAACTATCTGTCGCTCGAGAGCAAAATTTTATACGTCTACCCTGGCTGACGGCTTGCAATTTTTAAATAACTAAAAGTATTCCCTTTTTGTTTTCTGTCGCTGTGCTTTTATTCGCAGACACATATATATACTTATATACACATTTTAATATAAATATTTTAATACTACATATTAGCGCGTAAACGAATATTCTACTTCTATGAGATTTTGAGCCTCGGACCCGCTCTGTTCCCTCAAAATGGTGTATTGTTCTTTTATTTCCAACTACCCCAATATGTTATTATTATTTTAAATGGAATTTTATTAAAAAGCTTTAACCTTGATAATATTGAATTAAAGAGATTTATTTTCTATATTTTAAAAAACTCCATAAAATGTTTCAATGTCATAATTTTCCCCGTTCTTGATACTAGACTTTATCAAAATCACTTTACATATTAAAACCTAACGAATCTTGCTTAATTAGTTTTTTTATGAAATAGCTAACTTTGATTCTAGCTTAAATTGAATATGGGTAATTATAATGACTCTTCACTCACGATTTGTGAGGGAACACAGTGTGTATTGTAGAAAAAAATAAGGTTTAGAGCTGAGTACCAAAAGACAATATATGTATCGTAGGTGTTTTTTATGCACTGCGTTAAGGCAGGTCATTGGGAACAACTGAAGTTTCTAGTATCGCCGTGTAGGACTTGGTCAATATGTGAGTCACAATGCAGAGTGGAGTGTCTGCATGTCTGACATCGTCAGCAAAGAGGCAAATCTGACTATCTCCTTTTGGTGCTAAAAGCGAAACTGACTATTACCATTTCTTGCTAAAAGCGAAAATGACTATCTCCATTTTCCTCAAAATACTATAAAAAGGAGGCAAAAAAACTATATATGCCAATGCAGCATGTATAAAGCATACGTTTTTGTTAAGGGGTCGTCCATAAATGACGTTACAAAAATTATTGCTCTTCAAGAACCCACCTACTCTCATTATAACGGCTCAAATGTAACAAGGCGTGTCATAAATACCAGACAAGACCCACACACGCTAAGCGTGACATTATTTATAGACAACCCATTATAAATATTACAATCTTAAAATTTCTAGCCATTGATTTTATCATTAGCTTTTAGTAATCTAAATCAATGTGTCAACCTTTAACTGACTGAACTCAGCGTTAACGTTCAAATTTTCAGATTCTTGTTTTCCACTTAACAAGTGTTTAATGTTCCTGCTGGCGGTTTTTTAGTTACTACTGCTTTCTGTATTCATCATTTCTGTTTAGTTGTCAGTGGGAATTGTAATAATGGAATTTTACGTTGATTTAAATATTTTAGTAATCGGAAAATAAATGTGATATAATTTTAACATTGAGTATGTAGCAGTAGAGTGCGTATATGTGATCATGCCTTAAGTGTGATCAGTGGCTGGTGCTAAAGCACAAGCTGCATCAGAAATCCTTTACTAGCCGGTAATGATAGCTTGTACTCTTAACTAACGACAGTATAATTTAGGGTGCGAAACTTTGAAAACCTGGGCAGAGTAAAATCGTCGAAGTCCGAATATCAGAATAACTCGTATTCCGAATTTTTTTCCGAGTTTTCAAATTTCAAAATTTCTAGTGTTGTACATTTTAGAATTAAACAACGTGTGCAACGTGATTGATACATTCATTACCAACTAGTTGAAGATACTGTTTGAGATTTTCGTACGGAGAGTTCCCACTAAAATAGATGAAAGGTCAAAGTGTCAAATCCGGGAGTTGTGCTATAATGTGATCATTCTATGAGCTCTAAATGTGATCAGAGCTGCAGATGGCTAAAAGCATCGAATCAACTCAGTTTATCAAACAGCTTATTAAAATAAGTTTACAATGCTGTTTTACATCATTAGGGATCGTCCATAAATGATGTCGTCCGGATGGGTGTGGGTCCAGTCAGATTTTGAAGACATATTACATATAGCGGTTTAAGTAATGTTGATGTCATGACAATCATGACATAGAGGTGAATGGGTTATGTCCTAATAAAGTTTTAATTTTGGTGACATTGTTTATGAACCATCCCTTACAGCAAATTTTGATAATTAGAAAAATGGGTGGGTATTAAAATTCAGTGTATCGTTAGCATTTTTGTGGTGTGTAGCTCAAGATAAATCCACTAGTTCAGGAATTCCTCGATCATTTACGCAATTGCTGTTATCACATGTTACAGATGCCGAATTATCGTTTATTTTATTTTTACCCACCAAGATTTTGACATCATTTATGGGTAACCCCTTAAAAATCGTCCTTAAAGAATGTCATCGTTCGGGTCAGCTGGTCTAGCCAGATATTGATAAATGACATTCCATTTTAAAATAGTCGCTTACTCAATGGTAAGAGATCATCCGTAAATGATGTCAAGGTACGGTTAGTGGGTCAGCTAGGATCTTGATGACAACGTATGTTAAAGATATCCATCTATTCTACACAATGGTTCGGTTGATGACAGGGTAATCATAGGGTCGTAGAAGTGGAGATATTTCGATGACATCATTTATGGGCAACCCCTAAAATGATAAAATAGTGGGTTTGACAAAATGTCATTAATTTTGTGACACCATTTGCAGACCACCCCAAAACATGTGATTTTGTATTTTACGCATGTAGTGTTATTTAAACTCTCATAAATGGAACCTAATATCGCATTATCTTTCATTTTCCATCTTATCTGAAAGTTTTCTAGAGTGATCACATAAAAGGCACTAACTTTCACTGTAATATTAATGCAATTTTAACATGATCACATTTTGGGACACGGTGATCACATTTACAGCATTTTTGTAATATCGAAAATTATCGAAGATATTTCATACAATTCGGTATAAGTCTTCGAATTTTCAGTTTATCGGTTTGATATTTTAAGGGTACATAGAGAATGAACTGGCTAGTTTTTGAGTACATAAACAGTGAATTTGGAGGAAGTACAAAAAAAGTTACAGATTTTGAAAGTTGAAAAAAAATGAACCCGATCACACATACGCACTCCCCTACTAGTAAAATTTCTGTAACGCGGAATATTTATTTCTTCACTCATTGTACCTGTCACTAACAATGTGACTAATTCAACAACTAAATTACTACGCTGCTGGATCTAGGATTCAAAATTCTACCAATTCTTACTTTGCCAAGCACAAGTAAGACTTTAAAGTCTTAATTTTAGTTATTGTTTGTTGTAATGTGATGCAGTATGATGTTTCACAACTTTGCGATAGCTAAGCTTTTATAAATGGAGTAGGTGTTTTCTGAGAAAGCAATAATTTTTGTGACGTCATTTATGGACGACCCCTACACAAAAACGTCTACTTCATAACATGCTGCATTGGTACATATAGTTTGTGTGCCTTCTTTTAATGGTATTTTGAGAAAAATGGAGATAGTCATTTTCGCTTTTAGCAAAAAATGGTGAAAGTCAGTTTCGCTTTTAGCCCCAAAAGGAGATAGTCAGATTTGCCTCTTCCCTGACGACATGTGAGTGTGTATTGTTTTGTTCAAGTGACTGAAATAAAGTTTTCTACAGAATAGTAATTATGTAAACTTTTTGTTATCGATACCATTATCTTAACTTAGATTAAAAATCACATGCAATAATTACAATTATTTCTTACAGCCAAGAAATTCAAGAAATTGACTTTTACGGGATTGAATGTGCTCACAGCTGAAAGTGTTATTAGTTAAATTAGTGTTGCATCTGTTTATTTACATTCTACATTTATTTTGCCGGATTGTGGCATCGCCACCACCAGAAGACATTGGCGAGCCTCCTTGAGGTCATGATGACTTCCCACTATTTCCCCTTTACGAAGTTTCATTTCACCACGGAATTTCCAACAAGAGATGATTTTATAAATATGGTACCATTAAGTGGAAATAATATTTAAGGTGTAAAACTAATAATATTATTTATTAAATATATTTGAATGATTTAAATGTCAAAAACGTAAAGAAAGAATCGGAATTGTACATTGTAATTTAAATGACCAGTCGTACTGCCGAAAAGGAAGGAAAACAAAATCATAGATTGAAATCGTAGGAAAATTCACGACGCTCCTTTTTAAACTGGAGAAGTACCCTTTTAATAAATAATTTAGTTTTTACAAATATTTTAATACTTTTTAAATTTAAAACATTCAAAAATTTAAAATTACAAAATATTTACAGGAAAAAAAATTGAAAAATAAACTGTTGCTAGAAAATTATTAAATTATTATTCTGTTAATGTATTATTAAATTGGCCGCGTTTATGTCGAGTATCTTTGTCATCTGTGAAGAAAGGCAAAAGCATCTGATAATGAAAACAAAACCACTACTATTAAAAGACGATAAATGCAATCACGTAGGCATAGACATTAAAAAAACTTTGAATACAAAAACATTTGCTGCAATATGCTAACGTCAGAAAACCGCAAAATCCAGCATTCAAATTTGTCTTCGAAACTTGATTCTACTAATTAATGACAATAAACAAACTACAACGTTCCGACCAGATGTAAAATACGAAGCAATAGAAATTGACAAAAACGAGAGTCATCAAGAATTCTTACTAATTTATATGCACTACTAATACTGGCAAAGTATAAAGCATGAACTATTACCTGCAAAGTCGTTTATCTGTAAGTGTGATGTCATTAAAATTATAAATAAATATACAATAGTGTTGTACAACATATTTCAAATAGTTGTTTTTATACAATTAAATACGCTATTATATTCTAATAAAACAAGGGGCGAAGCTCCTTGTTTAAGGGCAGCCTAAACAGTAATACATATGAAGCAGTAATATGTAGTATATACTATATAGTGTTATATGCTTTTTTAATTGTTTTTCTTCTACGATTAATGTATATAGTATTATTTATTTGTGCCTATTTACGTAATTTAGTACGCTTTTGAAATACTAGACCAATTTTACATAATCTGAAACCGTTTTAAAATACTCGACCGATTTTGACGAAAAAATATACCATTTTAAAGTAACTTAAAAATAGAAAAATTCGTAATATTCTTTTTTCACTTTCAGCCCATACGACACTTCTATGGCGATTTTTCGATTAAACCTGTTTTTTCTTAAACATTCAAAAGCAGTTGCAATACCACTGAGGAGGAAATGTTCACAACCTATAAGTTCAAATTCCTACCTCATATTTTTTTATAAAAGAGCATGTCAAAAAAGAAAGAAAAGCTTAAGAACCTGTGTCGAATGGGCTTCTTTGCTCGCTAAAAGAAATTTTTGAAAACATTAAATTACCCACGTTAATTATATGGACGCCATAATTAAATGTATTATTTTGCATTTTAACTATTCCTGCGTGTCCTTATATTCATATGAGACTTAACTTCATTCCATACATCGTCGCCGAAAGATCAAATCTGACTATTCCCATTTCATGCTAAAATCAAAACTGACTATTTCCATATTGGTAATCAGATCTGCTTCTAGTGTTCTGGAAGCAGATCTCATTAACTCTATTTTTATAAAATACCAAAAATAGTTGCTGTGAAACTATTTAAAGTTGATCGTGATTTATTAAGCGCATGGTTAAGGATCGTCCATAAATGATGTCATAGGTGAATTGAGTTAGTTTGTTTGGATCTTTATGAAATGTCATGTTACAGACAGTTGTTTATGTAATGTTTATAGCAATGTCACTGTATGAATGTAATGACGCGCAGGAACAGTAAATGCGAAATAATACATTTAAATATATGGCGTCCATATAATTACCATGGGCAATTTAGGGTTTTCAAAAAAATCTTTAGCAAGAAATGATGCCCATTCGACATAGAACTTGTAAGTTCTTAAGCCATTCTTACTTTTTTGACATGCTCTTTTTTAAAAAAACATACGAGATGGAAATTTGAACTTATAGGTTGTGACCATTTCCTCGTGAGCTTGAACAAAATTAGATTCTACTACTAAATTAGAATATAAAACTGAAACTCATCACTGATACCAATTTATACGCAATGAGGTTACACATACTTTTATCTCCATGTAAAACTCTTATTTATTACTCATGTTAGCTATTTGTTTACTTCCAGCCTATGCAACACGTTTTGGAGGGATTTCAAAAAATTGATGTTTTAACAATTTTTTTAAAGCTATTGAGATATAAGGATGAACTTTAACATAATTATATTGTAGTAGTCATTCTGTTAACCTAAATTTTAAATGAACGCTGTCTACATATATCGTTAACCAATTTGGGGACGAACACATTGTGTCTCTCGAAATAGGCTTAAATTATACATCAATCGAAAGGTAATGATTAGCAGAATCTAATTATGTTCGAGTTCGGCGAGATAATTTAACAGTTTGCAAAATTTTGTAAAAAAACCGGTTTTTTTTCGAAAAAGCCGTATAAAAAGTGTTGTATGGGTCCGAAGTAAACAAAAAAAATATCGGATTTTTCTTTTTTTGAGGGCTTTAAAATAAGTTATTGTGCGTCAAAATCGGCCTAGTATTTCAACAATGTACTAAATTATGTAAATAGGTAGTAAAAAAAGTACATTCTAAAATAAATTAGATACATATCACTATAACTAATATTTAAATTTTAAATATTTTTAAATAACTTACAAAGTTAAAATGATTGGATCTCTTATATTTAAATTGATTACATGTAAACCTTGAAAAGAAATAAATACATTCAAAGCCATGGAAATGCGTCCCGCAGGGCTCTTATTTTGCAAAGTACATAATTACAAAAGTTAACAAAGCAGTCAAGTTCCAGATATTTTTAACACATGTCACAAGGCACCAGATACTATGTGTGTTATGCATCTTGTATGGTAAAAACTTCTTTGCAATTACATGTCTGAAGGTCTGAACAACTTTGCTTTCAAAACGCGACTAAGAAAGGCTCAATACAATTTTTAAAACTCCTGGATTTTGGCGTAGGCAGCAACAGAATCTAAATACAGAGATGATTCTAAAATAAGTTCCATTTTGAATAATTTATTTAAGAACATTAAAGCTATTTCTAATTTAGATACTACTGTGTTAATAATGCAATCTACATTGCAAGAAACTAACCTTTCATTTCCTTCTTGCCGACTCTATGCCTACAGAAACAAAATAAAATTTTTGTCCAGGGAAACACGTCCTGAAATCCGTAAACAGCTGCAAGTTTATAGGCAAACTCTAACTTCAGTTTTTCATCAAATTTAATTTTTAACTCCTTTAAATCTGCAATAAAAAACAGTTTTAATAAATAGGTTCGTTCACTTGACTTCCACCAATTTAATTAAAGTTGTGTAACAAATGCAAGCAAATTGTTTGTTAACAAATTAGTCAGCACAAATGAGTAGGGATGTCAAATACTTGGGGTAAAAAATTACTTGTACAAGACTAAGACTCTTGTGTACCCAAGACTTGCATCCCTTGGGTACCCCAAGAGTCTGGGGTACTCAAACACTGAAATTACTTTGGTACCCAAGGATTGAAATTACTTGGGTACCCAAGCATACAAAATCCTTGTACAAGACCAAGACTCTTGGGTACCAAACCCAAGGAATCCTTGGGTTTTGGACAAGAGTCTTGGGTTTTTGATTCCTTGGGTGCACCCAAGACTCTTGTTTTGGCAAGTATTTCTTTTACTTGGGTGACCCAAGAGTCTTGGGTACCCATGTACTGAAATAACTTAGGTACCCAAGACTCTTGGGTACCCAAGGATTGAAATTACTTGGGTACCCAAGTATACAAAATCCTTGTACAAGACCAAGACTTTTGGGTACCAAACCCAAGGAATCCTTGGGTTTTGGACAAGAGTCTTGGGTTTTTGATTCCTTGGGTGCACCCAAGACTCTTGTTTTGGCAAGTATTTTTTTTACTTGGGTGACCCAACAGTCTTGGGTACCCATGTACTGAAATAACTAAGGTACCCAAGACTCCTGGGTACCCAAGGATTCAGATTACTTGGGTACCCCAAGAGTCTTAGGTACCTAAGGACTGAAATTACTTGGGTTCCCCAAGAGTCTTGTCGAAGCAAAGCTGTATTTCATTCTAAAACATACTTTCAACAACAATATACCCCACAAATCGTAAGTTAAAATTTTTTTACAACCCAAGGCTGTTGGGTTACTCTTGGGTAAGATGGCGGAAATCCTTGGGTCTTGGGTCTTAGGTCACGTCACCTCCAAATGCTGCACAGAATACTTGAGAAAACCCTGTAAAGAAACTGTCAACGATCTCTTAACTGTTCATTCGATTTTGAGGTTGTCCAGATATTTTACATTCTTTTAATTTCAAAAATGTCCACATCCAGATTAGGACGTTGCTCGACTTTATAGGACCTTGTTTGCAATACTAAATCTTAAATAGGATGCGATTTTCCAATTTGAAGCAAAACTCTGAGTCCATCTTTACATACTTTTGTAATAGAGTCTTTTGAAGAGAGCCCTGGTGGTCCAGTGGTGCCGGGCGAGACATAACGTCTGAGGCTCTCCATTACTGTCGACTCGGCGGGGGTTCGATTCCCACTTGCCTCGGATCTCTTTCGTGAGAAAGTTGATCTTAAACGCCGGGCTCTCCACATGTGTGGCGATCTATATCCTTAAAGGCTTACTTGGCTCTGTGTTAGTACGGGGTAAGCTAGTCACACGGGGGTCTGTGTTGGGAGAACAGATCTTAAATGATTTGAAACACTTGACCCCTTGAAACTAAAGCTACTTTAACTTTAACTTTAACTTTAACTTTAACTTTAAATAGAGCTCAAGTTAAGAGAAGCATGGATGAGATCTTTCTTCAAATTTAAATTGCCTCTATATCCTCAAACAATTTTTTTAATTTTAAGTGGTGACGGTGGAGGAAGACACACTAGAAATTCACTTTTGTCCTCGTCATCTTTGTCTATGTAAATAAAAAGGCGTTAAAGTCTAGGCAACTCAAATGAGGCATGTAGACGTATAGCAGTTTGTACATTTCTTCTCTGGAAAAGCCGCCTAAGGAAAGTTTTTTAATTTTCTTTCCATATAGTTGAAAGAAGCGAAATAAATCTTGTTTGTGCCAGTATTTAGATTTAAAGTTGGTTGCTGAACATAAAGTTCCGAAGCCAAATAATGCCTGAAAGTGAATGCTGTTGCATCGAAATTTTGAAGGTGTGGAAATAATAATAATAATAATAATTTATTCATTATGTCGATTTGGCCGCAGCCCATCCAACAAGGTAGGTGTTGAAATTATATTATTTAGATCCAAAAAAAAGTTTCTACTTTTGTACAATTGAAAATATTGGTAATCATACTTTGGGGGAATTTGTAGGTTTTCACGAAAATTAGTGCCGTCAGTTTCTCTACTTTCAACCTAGGCAAATGGCTCGCCATTTTCATTAATTTTGTATTTACATTACAGTGCAATTTGACCTCCTCCTTTAAATCATAGAGAGAAGCAAAGTAGATGAGAACGGATGGTAACTCAGAGATTTCCTTATACGGTCATCATGGAAAAACCAGAAGCTCTCATTGGTCTAGCTTCAAGTGTGTTAGTTTCAGTTGGAATAAAATATAAAAAGAGTAAGAGAAGGAGGAGGAAGAATATCAGACGGGATTCCAAAGGTTATGTATGAGACTGCAAGAGCGTCAGTCGGGGTCTCTTCTTCGTCTTCGTCTTTTGGTTTTTTTTTTTTACTTTCTTCGTTATTTGGAATCCTGTATTAGCCTTTCCTCACTATTATACTAATACCTTGTAAGGTTTACGCATTCTCCCCACTGTATTGACAGTTTGGGAAAACTCACCACTACGTATATTCCATTGGGAGAATATTATATCATTTGGGAAAATACTCCTTCCATTGGGAAAATACTACTGCATCGGGGAAAATTGTATACCATACAAATACATAAAAAAGACTCTTTCATTCTCATCAAATATCGGTTATACTACTTGGTATTCTTTATTATCATTCATAATTCAAATCGATTTACAATTAACAGATTCATTGATTAATTATTACATTTCTATAAGTATTTTATATCTTTGGTACACCTAAAAACCTACTGGGAAAGGTCGACCACACTTATCCCAAACTATACAGACTCACATATAACCTTTTACAGTCACTTTCAAACACACACAGTTAGTATTATAATAGCTAGAAGTGATTGAAGACGAAGTCCTTGGCCGTTCCAATTCTCACCGCTGGTAGAACTGACGATGGGAAGTCCACTCTTGAGTATTATATAATTGCAGACCGTAATCCAACTACAGTAGTTAATGCCAATCAAAATGTAAGTAAATCACTATCCATTCTTCTCACTCTTTTCTCCTCCCTTCCTATCTCTCATCTGTACAGGTAATATCACCTCTGAACCTTGAGACCTTAGGCCTTTCACTACCAATACGTAACAGCATCACGTACCATAATGTATCACTCTCTTACAATTGCACCTCAAGGTTTCCTGGGCCTTTCCCCCAGACCAGGGGAAACGAGTGTAGCATTTATTTAAGTTCAGAATAATTTGACACAGATTTCGTTTGAGAAGGACGGATGTGGCTGCATCTCTCCAGCCGATTCACCAGGCGGAACGTAAAGAGATCCTTTGCTTAAAGAATTTTCAGATTGTCAAATATAACTGGAAGAATCTGCGGAGTGGGTTGTAAGCATTATTATTAGTAATTGAATGACATAATAATATGAATTTTGAATTGGAATGAATATAAATTGACGAGAAATGAATTTACAAACTCAACAATATTGTTACTTCAAAATGTGCGGATATACAGATAGTAGTGGAGATTGTGAAGGGAGTTTAACTAGCCGATCTCATCCTCTGCTCTGTCATCTCCTCGCCTGTCAGTTTTAGTTACTCTGCAGAAAGATGGATAGAAAAAAAACAGGATGAATCCTTATTATTTCCAAGTAAAGTTTCTAATGTGGAACGTACTTGTGTGCAAAAACATCTGAAAAACTTATTTCGGATTTGGATTCAGATTAGGAGTCCAGTCAGATATAGGGTCGGAGTCGGGGTCGAAGTCAGAGCAGTCAGTATAGCTTATCAAACCAAAATACATTTGCGAGCCTTTCAGAAATCACGAAGGCTTCCCACTTCCCACTATTATCCCTTTAAAATGTTCAATTTATTTACGGAAATTTCAAAAATTGCAGATATTATTTATTGTTTAGCAGTAGTGGATATAAATGGGTTGAGAGGTATTTAAATAACTTTAATTATTATTATTATATGTATTTTTATTTAGATTCTTTTTTTCAATCAAATACGCATTTAATTAATCCGAATAGAAAATTAAAAGAAACTGCCAACAAAAAATAAACTTTCACAAAATTTTTTTATTACGCTGATTAATTGATTTTTTTATTTAAAATATCATGTTTTTTATCCTTTTTTTTTCTATCATTTTAGGAATTTGACCTGAAGCTGTAGCAAATTTTTTATCTATTAATCATCCGCATGAAAATCCTTATCCGAAAATACGGTTTGTATAACTCCAGGACTATATATTTTTTAAACACCGGGACTAAACTGGTTCTGGCTCCAGTTCCGGTTCCGGATGTACGTCTGTAAAACTCTTACATGCATCCTTATCACATCTTACATGGGAACCAATGGTCTTAAGAATTCAGAGATAGGAACATAATAATTATGTTATAAGTATCGAACAGCATTAAACTAGGAAACATTGCCGGCAATGTTCCTAGGCTAGCCTCTTTGAAGTCTCCTGACGACTTTCCACCATTTTCCTTTTACAAAAATCATTTCTCCACGGAGTTGAGTTCAACTAGTGAAGATTTCGTCTGTGAAGAACCCAAATGATCCATATCCATTTGTAGCTAAACACAATATCCTCTTTCTACAAAAATATAGAACCATGTCTTAAAAGCATTTAAGTAGAACGCTTTACACTTTTAGAAAACATGTGAACAGAACGTTTTACACTCTTAGAAGCATGTAAATAGAACATTTTGTAATTTTTTAAAAACGTTAATACAAAAATATGCACTTCTTAAAAATATATGTCAATGATCAAAAATTTTTGAAAGTTTTAAAAATGTGTAAATAGAACATTTTTAACTTTTCAAAAACATGGAATTAGAAAAGTTTGCACCTTTTCAAAAACACGGAATTAGAAAATTTTGCATCTTTGCAAAAAACATGTAAGTAGAACATTTTACAGTTTTCAAAAAGATAAAAGTAAAAAAACATTTTGCAATTTTTAAAAGCATGTAAAAGGAACATATTTTACATTTCAAAAACATGTAAATAAAATTTGATGCTTTATTCTAAATGTTGTAACTAACGATTAAATTACCAATATCTTGCTTACAATTTTTTTACAGATTTTAACAAAACGTGTCATTTATGCGTTTTTAAAAAGGGTCTAAATGTTTTATTTATATGTTTTTCAAATTTGCAAAGTGTCCTATTTAAATGGCTGATATGGCTGATTTTATTTCCTCTTCACCAGCTATTAAGCAGTTCAAAGTTCATTACATTATAACTACGTAGAGTTTTTAAATAAATTCTAATTTGTGTAATATAATAATGCAGTTTCGTTATACAATTACAAAAGCAGTTAAACCACTTTAAAAGTTCGCTCAGGCTCACACTACGATACAGCAGTAAGTATGAAACTACGTTAGCGTACATATTGACATGAGGTGATTTTAACTTCCAAATGACATAATTGATTTACATAATGTAAATTCCACTTGATTGTCAGGCACGCAATTTTATTATGTATTGAATTATTAAATTATTTTAGCAATTATTGAGATTTCTTAGCTGTACGTTTTCATTTACTTGCTCGTACTGTGTAATAAAGTTATAATAAAAAAAACGTAAACGAACTTGAAATATTTTTGTTTAATATTTCCGCAGGCGACTCACACAATTAAATATTTGTTATTTTTGTATTATGCAACCAAATTCTGTTTAATTCAGTAAAAGTATCACAGAACATATTATTAAACTCAAACTTTAAAACAGAAAAAAAAATACTATCAGAAATTCCAGTAACTGTTCATAGGCACCACAGTGAAAAAAATGGTAATGCACTCCAGCACAATGGACGACAAGGGTATTAAGGCACGCGCTGGAAATATTCAAGAAAATTCGGATGGAAGTGGTGCTCCTCCAGATTTCGTCGATGTTCCGGTTAAATCGAAACATACAAAAATAAATTGGGAACATACTGGTATCCTGGTAGTGGTTCATCTTCTGGGTCTATATGGACTAGGACTTGCTCTACAAGGGCAGTTTAAAGTCCTTACAGTTATCTATGGTAAAGTTACATTATTACATATGGCAATTGGGAAGGTAAAACTTAAACAAAAAATATTTAGATTATTTTAAATCTTAATGTTTGATTTGTGCCCATATAGCATTTCTGTTTGGCTCACTGTCATTTATGGGGTTTAGCGTAGGAGCACATCGCTACTGGACTCACAGATCATTTAAAGCTAAGCCTCCACTCAAGTTCCTTCTCATCACTCTTCAGACGATGCTGCCACAGGTTCGTTCAATTTAAGATGCTGCGCTTTAGCTTATAAGCATCTATTGAAATAGTTTTGTCCGTCCGTCTGTCTGTCAGTCCGTCTGTCCCAATGTCTTTAGGTCGTGCGCTACAGATCACAGATTTGACTTGATCTCCTTTGAATAACTTTTAATCGCTCAAAAAAGCGCCCGCGCAGTGCTGTATAGTTTTTAGGCAAGATCGCATTAATAGTTTTTGCACAGTTAGCAGTTAACTGGAGCAACTTTCAATATTTTTTTAAAACTTTTTAGATGCTGAGCTTCAGCTCATTGAGCATCTAATAGGATGGTTTTGTCCGTCCCCTGAATGCCTGTCCGCTTTCATTTTCGTACGCCACAGGTCGCAATTTCTAATCTTTTTCTTCTGAAAAACTTCCTAACGCTTCCAGATGCGATGTAGATGAGCTGTATAGTTTTTGGTCACGATCCTTGCGGTAAGTTGTTTCCAAATACTAGTTATTTGGACCAACTTTCAAAAAAAATTTAAATTTTTGTCTATTTTGTGTCTGCTTTTCTGTTTCACCTCTTTGTCGTATGCTACAGGTCGCATTTCAAAACCGACTTAGGTCGAACAAATTTGATTCGACTCTAAATGCGATGTAGTTGTGCTGTATTGTTTTTGGTTGCAATTTGTCAAGTTGCTCCATCCGTAATTATCGGTGGAACGGAACAAGAATCAGAATTTTTCATTTTTGTTGTGACTAAAAACGGGATCTCCATGCTTTCTTTAGGTACATACTAAAAGTGTACCTGCAGGGTGCTTCAAATCTTTTTAAATAACTCAGGATTGCGGCCAAAATTTTCCAGTTTGTCTCGATTCGTATGAGTCTACGAGAGCTTATGATTCACTCTGTACTTCTTCCTCAACATACCTAGAGAACAAAGGCCAAGTTTAACTTTTTATATTTCTAGGCCTATAGTTAGGTACCTTACAGTAATTAAACGTTTACATGGCTTTAATTATGTAGGACCTCAGGGATGGTTCTTAAATGATGTGCTGCCAACTTATCATTTATTTACGACTGCCCCACTAAGAAGTAGAAATTTAACACAACTGCAACGGACACATTTAATACGGAGTGTCACCAACACTAACGCTGACATCATACAGGACGATCCCCTCAGTGTTACTCATTTAAATATAATGTGGAAAATCACAAAAGACATTACATGACGAGTATAGGTACGTACTATGGCACGTAGTTCATACTAATAGTTTTAAGTGCATCTGGCTCATATTTTTCATATCAAGGGTCGTCCTTATATGGTGTAGTTCAAATATTACCTTTTTTAGTATCCCTCAGTCATTAATTAAATAATTAGGTAAATGAATTTCAATATCTCGTCGGATGTTACTAATTAGCATACAGGGATCGTCCATAAACTTCGTCATCTAAATATTACTAATTTACCGATCCCCCTGGCATTACTTCAAAAATTAGGTGCATACATTAATTTAACATGGGATGCTACTACTATACGAACGGGGGTTGTTCATAAATGACGTCATTTAAATATCAATATTTTAGGTATCCTGCCTGTCATTAGGTTTTAAAGTAGGTAAACAGGTATATATATTATGAAATGTTACCAATATGCAAACTGGGATCGTCAGTATACGACGACATCCAAATATCTATCTGTTAAGGATCCCTCGCGTATTATTTCAAAAATTAGGAAAACAAATATTCTGAACACCGGATGCTGCATGTATACATACAAGGATTGTCCATAAATGACTTTATTTAAGTATGATCATTTTAAGGATCCCCCATCCATAAGTAACCTGCATATAAACATTAGGTCAGATGTAAGTAGTATGCATGCAGGGATCGTCCATAAATTACGTCGTCTGAATATTACTAATTTTAAAATCCCCCTGGCATTAGCTCCAAAATTAGGTGCTTACATAGATTTCTTTAGGATGAGATGTTACCACTATACATACGGGGTCGTTCATAAATGAAGTCATTCGAATATCACTATTTTAGGTATCCCGCATGTCGGCCTGCTATTAGTTCTTAAATTAGTTAACAGGTATTTGTATTATGGAATGTTACCAGTATGCAAATTGGGGTCGTCCAAGAATGACGTCATGCAAATATCTATATTTTAGGGATTTCTCGCGGATTATTTCAAAAATTAGGAAAACATATATTTTAAACACTAGAAGCTACATGTGTACACACGTAGATTGCCCATAAATTGCTTGATAAGTATTATCATTTTATGAATCCTTATCTATAAGAGGAAAAATTAAGTTAAAAAATATAAACATCAGGTCAGATGTTACTAGTATGCATACAGGGATCGTCTATAAATTACGTCGCGTGAATATTGATAATTTAAGGATCCTATTGGCATTATTTTAAAAATTAGGTACATAGATTTCTTTAACACAGGATGTTACTTCTTTACATACGGTCTTCGTTCACAAATGAGATCATTCAAATATCATTATTTTAAGGATCTTACAGGCATTAGTTCATAAATAGGACTAACATATGTTAAAAAACCAGATTGACCGGATGTTACAAGTATACATACCAAGATTGTTCATAAATGACATTATCGAAGTATGGTAATTTTAAGGATCCCCTGGTCATTTTTTGTGAACACACAATTAATTAAATCAGAAATTCAAGAAAAAAAGGTAGAAGTGAAATAAGTTTTTGTCGTAATTTGAGCAGTGCAAGTCAATCGGTCCCTAACGAGCCCTTAAAAAAAATTGACCGAGGGTCCCTTTTTCTTGAAAAAACTACCTCAATTTGAGCCCGGCTGAGCCCGGAAGAGGGAAATCGTTCAACACCGTTCTTTTTATCTATTTTACCTCCTCCGGTCCCGCTTCCTTTTTTGAGGGAAAATTTTTTCGACCTCATTGAGCTTTTACCTCAATCTCCCCCAATCTGAGCTAACCCCCTAGGTACTGGAAGTAAATTGTACCTACCTACAAAAAACGTTCAATACTAATACTATTATGACTAATACTAATACTACTTGGCGTAACACCATAAAAATGAAAATAAATCAATAAATGCATAAATAATATATAATACACACAAACACCAAAGGACATTTTATTTTTAATTTTTTATTATTATTAGGTTTTTGTGTTTCTAGTTACAATTATTAACAATTTGATAACTTTTAATGGGAAAAAAGATTTCATTAATAATAACTTAAAATTAAAATTATTAATTAAAAATTGAACTTAACTTAATTCTGCATTATCTCACTCGATATTTACCAACGAAATTAAAATAAAATAAAAATATTAAATAAAATCTTAAATTGGACAATGGACAAAAAAGTAATATTCCGTAATATACAACAATATAAATTTAAGTATTAACAGTAATTAACACATTATTTACTCTGGCTCATCCTCGTCAAAAAGTAGTTTTTTCTGTGACAATAATTTTCCTTTGCCTTTTTTTTGCTTTAAACCTTGTTTATGCACAACATTTGACATCTCTGTCTCTGAATCAGACTCAGACGGCTCAGATCCAGAACCAAAACTAAAATCAGAAAAGTCAGATCCTTCGCCTTCACTTTCACTACTGATATCGTGGCCGTAATTAGTTTGTTTGTCCTTATTATTATTTTTCCTTTCACCAGTCTGATGCCTTCGCCTATTATGTGTCATTACATGACGCTTGTAATTATCCTTTCCAGTAATAGTTACGTTACAAATCGAACACTGATATACTTTCTTAAGCTTACCATTAACTTTACTAGGCTTTTCAGTATGAGTAATACTTTGCCCATCTGAGTCTGAAAAGTCTGAAACTGGGTCTGGAGTCACTTCAGTCACTGGAGTGACTGGGGACACTGGCGTTGGCATAGAAATATCTGGAGTTTCGGCGTTGTAAACTGAATCACTAACAGTAATAACACCAGTAAAACTACTATGATTAGTCTGATCCTGATTGCCCTGATCATTGTTGGCACTGTCACTGTCACTGTCGTCATCAAATTCATTTCGGGAATTTTGGTATTGATATAGATCTACGTTGTCTTCTTCTTGTTTACTTACATGAGTAGACCAGTGTCTACGCAGAGATTGTAAGTGTTTTACAACACTAAAAAAATTTCGTATTTTGCAAACAAATGCACCGTTTTTTGAAAAGTCGAATTGCTGTTTAATTATTCTCATAGAACTATTTTTCACACTCTTAAATTTCTTGGCGCAGTCTGAATATTGTTTTATTTTTACTTGATTATTCCTACACGTTTACTTCTACAAAGGTCTGATAAGTCTGATTCGCCTTTGCCTTTATCAAGGCAGTCAAGGTCAAGGCTAGGGCCGCTAGGGTTCAGACCAGAGTCAGATGGGTTTGTATGATCTGCTCCATAAGAGTGATGGGATTTAAGATATTCTAAAAACAGATCGTCATTACTATTAGGGCTTTCTGAAGCCAGTAAAATCTGTCTACTATTTTCATTAGAATCTGAATCTACAACTGCTCTAGTACCAATTATTTGGTTATCCTTTTCTAAAAGGGTAGTGCTCTTGCCGTTTGAATATGGTGTATTTGCTACAGTTGAGAACAATGATTCAGATTTAGATACAGATGATACACCAACACTAACACTTACAGCTGCAGTAGACGACGTTGCCGTATCAGCTGCCGACATCTCATTAGGGAATGATAAACTTAAAGACTTGGATTTACATTTAGATTTTTTAGATGACATTAAATTACCATTTGGCTTTGGCCCCCCTTTAGTTGGATTAGGCTCACTCGGCAATCCATTTTGAAACCGACTTGAACATGTTTGAGATGGTGTCGAATCTTTTTTTGTAGGATTTTGGATGTTCCTACTTGTAATAAGATTTCTACCAGCGGTGTCATCGTTGGAGTTTGAATACGAGTTATTAGTGCATTCCACATTTACAACTAAGTTGATAACTGGTGATTTTCCAACTCCTAATGCCAAGTCTAATGATTTCAGCGATGCAAGAACAGACTCCTCTGAAAATAAAATAAAAGATGCATAAATAGTAAAATAGTAAATATTTTTTTAATTTTACGCTACACAAAGTTGCAAAAACAAAAATTTGATCATACAATTTCATACATAGTGCTACAACTTCTACTCCACTAAAAAGTGGAAAGTATTAAAGTAGTACAAAGTTCAAAGTAGTAGAAAATCTAAATTGCAATTACCAAATAATCAAAGAACTTACGAACAATGGTTTTGATTTGGCTGGAGCTGAGACTGCTAAGCATTGTTAGGTTTGATAAATCGTTAATGCTTTGATAATTATAAGCGGATTTCTTATTATTTTCATCATCGTTTTGATTTTCAACATCAACATTATTTTCATCATTAAAATTAGCATTATCGTCATCTTTGAGGTCACACTTCAGTTCAAAATCAGTATCAGTTGGAGCTACAATAAATAATAAATAATAATTGAAATAACTGAATAACGTTATTTGCGGAGGCATAAAGCTTTAGTAAGTTGACTGGAGTTTATACACGTTTTAATTTGTAATATCAAATATAAATTAAATATTTTGCAATTTTGCGTTTATGCGTCGAGTCATTAGTAAACGGATTAAGGTTAAACGTATTAGGGTAATAAATAACTTGCCTCGATCTCGATCTCGGTCTTGGTCTGGTTCATCATTTTGACAATGGCCAAGGTCAAGATTACTAGTTTCATAAGTACAGCCACTAAATAGATTTGCATAAACAACTTGTGATTCCTTTTCAGCTACTTTCACATTTTCATTTAGAATTCGGTCAACAAACACTAAACCATCACAATTTGCTTCAGTTAAAGAGTTACTTAATTCAATTACTAAATTCCCATTTTGAAGCTCATTTGTATCATCAGTGTTTTGTTTCTGGATGTCCTGATCTTCACAGGACTGAGACTGAATGCAAGTATTTTCGTTTTCTTTCTTTTGCATAGTCTGTAATGTAATAAATAGAATCACAAAAAGTAATTTAGTAAATTCACTAAACAAACGAGTATTCAGGCTCGGGCTTAGTGAGCAAGACTTGTATGCCAAAGCCAAATTAATTTACTACATCTACGTTAATAACATCTCTTTCCGTTATTATTAATTCATGGAATAACCTATTGTTGCTAGTCGTAATAATACCACAAACACTATCCTAATAATATGAATAAATTATCAAGTATCAGCTTGATTTGAGCTTAGCTTACCTGATCCTGATCTTTATCAGCGCCATCAACATCCATGCTCATGTTGTTGTTGAAGTGAAATTAATTGAGGTCGATGAACCTCATTATTTTTAGTTCTCTGATACTAAGTCACAATAAGCCACTAATCACTAAAGAAATAGTTCAATATGTACTTAGTACTACTTACAAGTAATAAGATAGCAATGGTGTTCAAACATACACCTAAACTGTAGTTAAAACATTAAAAGTGTCTAAAGTGTTAGCATTAAATATTAAATCTTAATCTTAAATAACTATGTCACTATGTCATAACAAAAACCAAGCTGTTACTTCTAGCTTTTTTTAGTTCAGGTATAAACACAAACGTTCGAAATGTCAGTTGCCAGTAGTTAAAGTATTTTTAACTTTGAGTAAAAATTCTTAATTATTACACAAAAGTCAATAAATACATTACACTTTTTCGTAGTACTTTTTTGTAATTATTGACGTTTCTTTAAGTTAAGTTTCAAAATTTCAATGAATACTGAGTGCAAGGATTATTTCTCTGCTTTTGCTTAGTAGCTTAGTTTAGAATTCAACCTCCAAAACATATGGTGTTTGTTAACCAACAAATAATAACCGCGGCAATGCTATATGTAAATGCTAAAAGGTTAATTAGCTCAGGCTCTAAGCTCATTCGCAGCACAAAAATCACGTGCATTCATCACTGACGTGTTCGCGCAACATTTTAATTGAGAACCTGTTGACTGCTGGCAAGTAGTCTGTGTCTGGTTTTGTTTTTAGTATTTATGGTAGCTAATAGTCACAGCACAGGTACAGCCACTAATATTGGTATTAGTAGCGTGGTATTTACGTATTACAGCTCACAGCTAGTGTGTACACACACCAATGCCAGCGCAAGCAAAACAAACTCCAAACTCTACATTCTACTTTACAGTACTCTAAAGCTTACAGTTTTACAGTCGACCAACACTTTTTTTGGGGTTCAGTTCAAAACACTAATTATTGTTCAATTATATTTAATAATTACAATATAAGAGATCTAACATCTAAAAATATTATACGATTTTAAAATTAAATTTACTTATTATTACTAGTGACTGGGATTTTATTATTATATTGCAACTCAAGTTGTGCGTTACTTTCACTTACTCGTTGGTGAGAAAAGTTATTCTGCAGTAAATTATATACTTTTTACTTCTGATCTACATTTTATCACAAAAGGTAATAAAACTTTATAAATGTTGTATTTTTTAATTTTGTATTATGTTTGCATTCTTTGTTACTTTGCTATACCTATGACCTACTACCCTAGTACCCAAGACCTAATATACTATATACAAACACAAACTAATAAAAACAAAACAATTTGGTGAGAATTCGAATACGATTCATATTATTTTGTTTTCCATGGTTGCAGATTTTTGAATATTTTCTATCTCATCTCATAAAATCAAAGACCTTAATTATTCAAGACACATTAAGGTTAATAATTATGAGTGCCGAACAACAGCAAAATTTTATTGATGCTTCGAATTCCAAGTCACTTGATTCTGCAACACAAAATGTCATGGATTCAAATTCAACTTTGACATCAAGAACAACTACAACTATCACCGATCCTAATAATGCCACAATTGTAAAAGGTAAGGTCGTAAGTTAGATTTGCAAAGTTGCAGTTAGATGATAGATTAGGGATTAAATGCTACATTATCAGTAATCAGGACGCAACGCTTTTATTATGTTTATGATTGCATCTTTAATTATTATATTTTATATATTAGCTAATGTTTTTACTTCGCACATGTTATACTTACACAGCACATCTTATCAGTTTCACAGTGCGCAGTCATAAATTTACTTGTGTGTGTGTGCACCATTAGTATGAACACAAATAATATATACATAGAAGTATAAATGTATTATATTAACTAGGCTGTGTGCACAATTAACATGTGTGCATGTGTGAGTGTGCGCAACAAAAAAGTGTTTACACTAAAAACAAAAACCATCTAAAAAATAGAATTAGCATGTTTTTAAAATTGCATTTAAAATATAATTGAATTCTTTTTAGATGGAGATAGACTTGAGGGAATGAGCGGATTAATTTCGGTTGGAAACAACTGCAAGGTATACGTTCACGTTTTAACAGTAGTTTGTACTTGTAGCAAGGTTCAAAAAGGATAAGGATCGAGCACTGCAACTGAAGATACTATATCTGCTACGGAAGGTCTTGTAGCTGTTGATAGTTCAAACTCTGACCCTGCTCCTGCAACATCCGTGTCTTCTACTTCTTCCGCTACACAAACAAACACCGATGATTGTGTTGTTCACAAGAACAAACACAAAATGGAAGTTTTAGAAAGTCAGAATCCAGACCAGTTTTTTGAAAGTCCATATCCAGAAGAAAACTATGGATACGAAGGAATTCTTACTTTGAGTGAGTTTCTAGAAGAGATCACTAAATGCCGTAATCCCGACTACCATATTTTAAAATTACAACATCAACAACAAAAACTACGCGATAAGAATAAGAAAAAAGCAAAGAAGCAAATTTAGCAAATTAAAATGCGTAGTAGTAGTAGGTTGCAGTTTCAGTTTTCAAAGGTAAAGTCAAAGTTGAAGTCAAAATTCAAACCGCAAGAAAATGCAATTTATTTTCGCACCCCGAGCCTGACCTTGACCTCAACAGTTACGTGTGCTAGTGCTAGTGAAAGGCATGGTCATGTAGAAGGCCAAAAAACGGCTGTGACACAAGCACAAGAAAAAGAAATCAACCAAATTGACCCAGCAAACAAAACTGATGTCGACGCTTTTAAAATTGAAAGTCCAACTGTTGAATCTCATCCAGTCGTTGAAATTTCTAAAGAAGATCAAAAAAAAGCTAAGAAAAAATTGGAAGAAATTCGGAAAACTCCAGTCACCCCTATAGCAAATGCTAATGCTAGAACATTGAAGATTAGGCGTGAACATCACAAGCCCAAGCATATTTGCAGTAATAACACTCAAAACCAGAAGCTAGCACAAAAGATGAAGATAATGAAGAAAAAGGAGCGTGATCCAAAGCTATGTAACTCCAACTTTAATTTATCTGATGAATCTAAAGCAGCACCTGAATCAAAATCCAAAACTGCAGAACCTCGAGGGGAAGAATTCTATAAAAAGTATTTCTGGATTTTTTACGTTGGGCACAAAAAAGGTAGGTTTCAATTCAACTATTTAAGTATTTAACACAACTATATTTGTAATTTTTTTTTAATTATGTTAAACATACCAACCGTTACCGTTGGCGTTGGCTGTTGCCTAAAGACTAAAGAGTTGAACTTGAACTTGAATCATGACTATGTGCCTATTCTATTATTAGTTATTATTATTGTAAATTCAAAACAATGCATTGATGAATGAGTTGACGTTTTATTTATGGATCTGCATTTCTATATATCTTAATCTTTTATTTTTAACAGTATATCAATGCAAAATTTGTAACGAGAAGTTTAATTACATCGCATCACTGACAAGAAAGCTGAAAGATCATATCTGTGAACACAAAAATCCATCTTGCTTCACTTGTAAGTTATGCAAGAAGACGTTTTTAAATAAATTCAGTATTGGCCGCCACTTTGAATCACCAACACATGCAAACAATTTAAAGCTGAAGACTGCCGGAAGCCGGAAAGGGAAAATGACACTCATGAAGAAGTAACAAACCCTGAAATGAAAGGGCAGCTATGACACAATATAATGATCCGTATATATCTTTAAAAGCCATATATTTTTTTACTTTAGTCTCAGTCACTTAGCAGTTAGCAGTCAGTATATTAGTTACAGTATTAAAATCTAAGGTCGGAAGTATCTGGTACCGTTGTACCTTGTACCAGTTACTAGTCAATGTCAAATATCAATACCAAGCTACCAAAATGAATTTGTTTTGTAAACTGTAATAGTAATTATTATATTTATACTTTTTTAGTTGTTTGATAGCATTGTGTTGT
Organism: Dicyrtomina minuta; assembly: GCA_949802685.1. Lineage (NCBI taxonomy): Eukaryota > Metazoa > Arthropoda > Collembola > Symphypleona > Dicyrtomidae > Dicyrtomina > Dicyrtomina minuta. Next base: position 170,727,483 of record OX461808.1, on the reverse strand, counting down.
AACTTTATTACTATATCACAATAAAACTTTTGTTTTATGGACTTTCGACCAATTAATGTTATAATCATTTAGTTTTTAGTTTAATGTTTGAAAAGTAAAATAATAAGAGTTACCAGGTTGAGGTTAAAGAATTAAAGAATGCGTACACTAATAAGATGAACTACAAGTGTATAGTGTATCCATATCCAGGGCAGCACTTCTATAGTTCAATGTATAAATATTATATTATCATTTTATATTTGTGTGAGCTCTGTAGAAAAGAACTAACTACGTATTTAGTACTTATATCAATTATGTAATTGTTTTATGATTTGACTTTTCATTTCCTGTAATCTATAGTGTAGTAGTTGTAGTATAGATTTATTGCATTAACAGGCCTAAGCCCACAGCCTACAGTCCAAACACGAATCAGTTAAATTTAAATTACAGAAATTTTAATAAAACAAATATTTGTTACTGGGATCTGAGTCCATAGTGTTTATACTCTTTAACGTGTTCGCACAAAATATTAAATTATTTTTAATTTTCATCTGACCTGAATAATTCATACATACACGCATTCATAATTCAAAATTTCAATAAATATCAAGATAAGGTACGTAGCCGCATATTTTTTGGCCGTATTGAGCTTAAACACCAATCCCAAATCCGCAGATATTGAGAAAATTCTTAGTTCTGTTGTTATTGAAGCGGATAAGGAAAAGCTTTAGGAAAGAAGAGAAGAAGGAAGAAAAGAAAGTGTTATTAGAGAAAGAAGACGATGACATGGGCTTTGGTTGAGCATCACCTCCAGCAGCAGCACCCACTGCTGCTGCTGCTGGAGGTGATGCTCAACCAAAGCCCATGTCACCGTCTTCTTCCTCTAATAACACTTTCTTTTCTTTCTTTTTCTCTTCTTTCTTAAAGCTTTTCCTTATCCGCTTCAATAACAACAGAACTAATAATTTTCTCAATATCTGCGGATTTGGGATTGGTGATTGAGCCCAATACGGCCAAAAGATATGCGGCTACGTACCTCATCTTGATACTAAGGATATAAGGACTGTCGAAAGAATTAAAAATTTTAAATTTACCAATCCCACAAGCGACTAGATGACTGACTGCACACTGCAAAATTTTAATAAATATCAAGATGAGGTACGTAGCCGCATATCTTTTGGCCGTATTGAGCTCAAACACCAATCCCAAATCAGCAGATATTAAGAAAATTCTTAGTTCTGTTGTTATTGAAGCAGATAAGAAAAAGCCTAAAAAAGTATGTGATGAATTGAGTGGGAAGAGTGTGGAACAACTTAAAGCAGATGGTATGAGTAAACTTGCATCCATGCCATCCGGAAGTGGAGCCGCCGCAGAACCCGCTGCTGCTGTTGCTGGAAGTGATGCTAAAAACTAAAATATTATATGAATACAAAGAAAATCATTGTGGTTGTTTTCACTATTTTGATTTTGGTGGTTGCTTTATTAATATTTAACACGATTAAATAAATTATACATATAATTATGATTAAATTATTAAATTCATCCTATTACTTAATTACAAATTATTGGTTTCATAAAATTAATAGACAAGTCATAATTATCAATTAAAAATCATAATACCCATGGTGATGATACCTATGACCTAGTAAAAGATGAAAATAAAATATAAATATTAAATTAAAACTAAAACTGGCAAAAATAGCAGACCAGCAACAGTGCTGCTAGAAACTAGAAATGAATGAAAATCTAAGTGTGTTACCACCGATATGCGTGTTACAACTTACAACTAAAACGATGAAATGAATTCATAAAATAAAGTTAATAAAGCCTGCATTCTTAAATATTATTATTATTATATATTAATATAAACGATTACGGATTACTTTAATAATATTACAATATTACCTATCACCTATACATATTCATAGAAATTAAATCTAATGAAAATAATAAAATAAAATATACAATTATAAATATTAAATTAAAACTAATAAAACTTGCAAAAAATTAAAAGTTAAAAAGCTACAATTGTTAGTGTTCACTGATCACTGATGCGATGATTATTGAAAAATTAAAATTAAAATTACAATACCTGAAAATGGCTGAAAAACTGATAATAGATAAAACAATATTGTATGGTATCGTCCTGCATTTTGCAGGTAGAAAGTTAAGGTTAAGAACGTTACAATAAAAAAAATAATGACACTACTAGCAGAGCCAACCTTGTTGCTGGGCCTCAAAGCATTCCCAGTTTCCTACATCTCCATCATCCTCACAGTTCGGATTATCTTCATCTTCCTCCAAAACCATCTTCAGGGCGGTGTCAAAGTCAATGTATTCTTCCGATAATAGCGATCGCGATGGTGACCGACCTGAACCTTAAGATGAGTTTGAACTCGATCTTGATGACGGGCGACTTTGAGATTTATTTTGCGATTGTGGTGATGCCGAAGTAGCCGAAGTCTGCGATGGTGATTGACAGCCACTTGAGCCACTGATGTCCACAAAGTCAAAAATACCATCACCATCCTCATTTAGTCGAAACTCATCACCTTCAGTGACATTGTTAACGTGTTCGTGTTAAGTTTTAGTAGCATTACTGCCTTTTGCCTTTTCTTTTTTCGTCTAATTTCATCCTCGCCTTCAAACCATTCCCTAGTAATCAGCATTTTCTTTAAAGATGTCGGTAGTACGTTTGTTCTTTTGTCTCTGCTGATGATTCCACATTTCAAGAACAACCTTTGCAACTATTAGACTAACAAAAACATTATACAGAATTAGCATTTTAATTTCAATTGAACTTAAATTTTAATTTCCAAACTATATGCTTTTGTTCTTTTGTCTGTGCAGTATCGCACTGCATGGAAAATATTGGAAAAGAATTCTAGCCCTCAATCAAATAAGTATCTTGTTTTAGTAGTATTTAGTACCTAGTACTACCTACAAGCCTAAGCTGTAATCAAAAATCAACACCAACAGTAACTAGTTTACATGCCTACTAGAATTAAACGTTTTTAAACATTACTACAAATCTTAAATTAATAATGAACTTGTGTATTTTAATTGAAAATTTTAAGGTAAATATTGTTGCTATAAAAATTCACAATAATAAGTAATTTTGATTCGTGGTAAGTAAGAAAAGTAAGAAACATTTAAACACTTACAGGCGCTGTTGACGACGATCTCGACATAATACATTTGAAAAGGGTTGCTTGCATTCGAAATTTCACTTGGTGTTCACGCCAAAAGTCTCCTACATCAACAAGCGCTATATGTAAATGGGAGAACGCTTTAATTTCCAGATCTATGATACTTTCGAACGGATGTTTATGCATTGAAGGAGAAGTAGGAGTCGGACTACTCGGACTACCATCCTGCACGTTTTCCGACGTACAAGGGATTGAATCATCCAGCTTATCAAGACTGTAAACCGAAATATTGTGTGTCATTTCCGAAGATGTGTTAACTGTAGTGTAGGCATCCAGACTATCTCCTGAACGAGAGGCTAGCGAAGCAGCTTTGCTGTTTTCTGCTGCAACACAAACACTTTCCTTGGAATCTGGGGTCTTGTTTATTCTGTAGCTCGTTTCACTACAATACACTGCGAATTCTTCAACAACTGTGAGGATGTCCGCATTTGTAAGCAAGGGCAGTTCGTTATCGTAGGAAACTGTAACAAAATAAAATCATAAAATACAAAAGTTACACACCTGGAAAGTACAAAATTATACTACATTTCAAATCACCAGTGTGGGGCGTATTTAAAATTTACACGTGACAGTGTGAAAGCATACTAGTACATAGTTATATCATAGTTTTTGTTCTTTATAAATATTATTAGGAATCATAAAAAATTTTATATTAAAAATTAATTTTTTATTTACATGTCCGCATATAATCAAAAAAGTGCAGTTTTCTCCAAGGATCCAAAACTGTGGCAGTTACTAAAACGGGATCCGAAAACCATGACGCGAATCGATGACAGAATTCAGCGACGAGATTTGACGGACCTTCGTTGTCCAGATTCTCAAGTGCAATCGGTTTAATTTCTATATTTCATAAATTAAACTATTAATTGATTTGTATAAAAGTTTTTATAATTTATAGTGTCATAGAATAACTACATCTTTTATCATCATTATCAATACATTAAAGTTATTTGCAGAATTAAAGTAACTAAAAACTCACTTTGATAACACCTAAGTAGTCCAGGAAGAATCAGCTGGGCCGTAAATCCATCCGCCTGCAGACAGTCAGTCGCAGTTGCTAGTGGCTCAAGTAAGGAACAATACAATTTGAGATTACTGTAGTCAGTATTACTCATCTTCTCTGGTTTTGTTTCTGCATTTTGAAAGAAAGAGCCTTCTTTAGTAGTTATTGCGTAATTCAAAATGCTATTGACCGCATTGAACATCTTCCCCTAGAACAAAATAAATAAATAAAAAATAGTATTAAGGCAATTAAATCTCTATCAAATTTCTGATTATTAAGGTGGTGTTTGGTGTTACAACTGCTAATGCTTTATGACGTTTATCAATTGTATGTGATAACAAGTGCGGCAGCGCGCACACCAGTAAACAATAAACAAGGAATACAATATTGCATAAGTTTACACGATGCTATACTATTTATTAGTTTAATTATAAATAAGATACTAAACAAGTCAAGAATAATAGGAGTTGTAATAAAAAAGATATAGCTTTACAGTGACTAATAAACAGATGATATCATACTCAGCATTCCACCGAGTATCGCTTTTTTTCGAAAATCCTCTTCCGGGCTGAACCAGCAAAAGTTTGCGTAAAATATGAGAGTTCATGATTCTAGTAATACCGACCATTGCTTTCCTCACCGACACAGCGACTGGTCCTAAGTTGGCATTTTTGACTACAAGCTGTAGAGTATGGGCGACGCATCGATATGCAACGTGAGAAGAGCCCATTGGACGAGGTGGGGGTCCATGTCTAAATGGTGTTCGGTTTTTGAAGTTATCAAATGCGCTTATCATGTTGGAACCATTATCTATGATAACAGATGAGACCTGTTGAAATATAAACCAAAAATCAAAAAGATTGTCAATGTGTGAATGTGAATTATGTAATTTAGGCATTTCGGTTATAATTTATGCATCATATTGCAGTGATTGCACCACGAATATAAACTAACTATAAAATATTAGTAATGGTAATCGTGAATTAATTTTATTCATATGATTATAAATACCAACTTTATGTTTTTAATTCTAATTTATTATATTTAATAGTTAACTCTTACCTTATCAAGAAGATCATAGTCGCGAAGTATGTCGTTCACGCAATCTCTTATTGCTTTTCCAGTATGACGCCCAGACAATTCCTGCAATCCTATAGTTCTTATTCCCCATTTGAAATCATCAGTCACATACATCGCTTGCAAAGCAATGACCCCCTTATTTCTTTTCGTCGTCCATCCATCAACAAGAATACTTATGTACGGTATGTTCTCTAAAAACAATTTGTTTTCAGCTTCCGCCTTAAAACCAGAAACGTAAAGATATATTAAATAATGATTGCTATCAAAAATAAAGTTATTTATGCAAATGGCTGTTTGTCACTGTTAATGTTAACTACAAAGTTAGAAAGTTATAGGCCATAAATAAGCCAGAATTTATAATTGTATATTGTAATTATTTTTATTTTAATATTTTGACTTACTCTCTTGCTGCAAGCTTTAAATCGCCGACTTAAAGTCTTGCCGCTTATAGTATTAATACTAGGCTCCAAGTCTTCAACCAGTACTTGAAACGCATCATATCGTGCCATTTGAAATGGTAAATTATTTAAGAGAGTATACCGTAGGCAATTCATTTCATAGCGAAGTTGCTTTGGATGCCCCATGGCGTATTTTCCATTATTTGTCAAACACTCGTCCGTTATCAAGGTATAAGGACGCCCAATACCGTGTCGCATCTGCAATAAATCAGTAAACAAGAAATCAAGAAATGTAGTACCTTAGTAATTTATTTAAAATTGAACTAAGGATTTAATTCATTTAATTACAAAAAAAATGAAACATGACACTAAATGAAACTTTACTTACGACTAAATGACGACGTAAATTTCCATAGGATGAAGAGTGGCCAGCAAGCACTGCCGGACACCGTTTGCATGAAACTGCATAACGTTTTCAGGAGATCCAGAGGTAGTGATCTCTTCATCACGGTGACCGATGTAGCTAAAGTGTTAAGCTATTTTACGTTGAAGCTTGTATCCACCTCTCATTCTTAACGTCCATTGGGATGGTGAAATAACAGGAGAATGAGGGGATTTTGGAGATTTAGATTTAGATTTCCGTGAGACTGGTGAGACCGACGAACCTGGTGAAGGTGTAGGTGTAGAGCTTACTATCTTTAATCGCATGGGCGACAAAAGTTTTGACTTGCTGGATCCGGACGACTTAGCGCTGGCACTTGAGTTATGGGGACTAGAGGTGGATCCTGATCCTACTGCCAGGGAATCAGCTCTTCTTCGTTTAATTTGCTCAGGCTCAGCCAAGGGTGATGAGCACGCTATAAAAAATAGGTAGACGTACTTTATGAATGTATAATCAACTATCATTATATACTAACGATGTAGAGCAAAAACACAATATTGGTCAAATTATTATAAATTAATATAAATAATTTTATTTACAACCGGCAATCATATTTTTATAATTTTATAATACAATGATTATTGTTACCTTTTTCCCCTTCCCTTTCTTGCAACTTCCGTCTAGATCCGACACTGGTTCTGCTCCTTGATGGTGTTGATGTTCTCTGCGAATTCATTAGATCAGATGTATATAAATCTAACTCCATGTCAGATTCGTTGCAATCTCCACCTTCCTCTTCTTCTACGTACTCAGAATGTTCTGATCCATCAAAATGAAGCAATTCAAAATCCTTAACTCTTTTAGAACTGTTATGACCCGTATTTTGTCCACCTATCAAATCCATATCAGTTTCTGAATTGGTGTCTAAACCCAAACTATTAGGTGAAGTTTTTAGCAGCGGAGAGTCATCTGTACACAAATGAAAAAACAAAACATCTATTATAAGCAACATCATAATATAGGAATTAGTGATTGGGTGATTGGGTGTAGGTGCTATTGTAAATCAAACCTAACCTGAATGACTTTGCAACTAGCAATACCAATCACAAAATTAAAGTCAGTTAAAAAACAAAAAAAATTAATATTCAAAAACTTAAAACTCAAAAAATGGTATTAGAACAGAATAAGCATCATTGAATAACTATAAACTGTAAGTAGTGTAACAATAACTAAACAGTTACCTTTAATAGATAGACATCTTCTTCGTACTGAACTTCTGGATGAGGTGTGGATAGGTCCTAACTGGAAGGATGGATTTTCACGGTCTAAAAGAAACAATTCCTCTTTGTCTTCCAATTCAACTTCAACTTCAGTTTTTCTAGTTCTAGTTGCGGCTGCAACTAGGGGCTTGGATTTGGATTTGGATCCTGCACCACTTTACTTGGTTTTGACATTCTTGGACTTAGACTGAGACTGCCGTTTCTTCAGAGGATCCTGCTGAGTAAACACAGTGTCAGGTTCGGACTCTGGCTCTGTTGCAGTAGAAGCAGAAATATGCTTGCTACGGTCATTCTTGTTTTTCTGACGAAGACGACGAAGTTGATTTTCGACTGCTATGACTTTCGTCCTTTCCTTTTCTTCTACGTGACAAAGAAAAACCTTTTCTTTTTCCCAATACCGAAGACAAATGCTCGCTGGAGCTAGAGTTGCTAGAGCTTGAACCGGAACCACCACTTACAGCTGTAAGTGACTTCTTTTTACTTGCAAACCAGCGGCTATTTTTTCTACGTTTTGATGCAGAAGACGATAAACTTGAAAGTTGCAATGACCTGGACCGGGTTACTGCGGGAAAAACTGTTACGTTTCCTGGGCCTGAGCTTGAAACTGGGTCTTTTGAGTTTTTTGATTCTTTAGAGGTGGTAGAGCTGCTACTGCCGGTACTGCCCTGCCCTTGCCCACTACTTCCACTACCTAAGCTTTGCTTTTTTATACTTGCTGAACTAGTAGTAGAACTAGCACTTTGCTTTTCTATTTTTTCCTTGCCTTTATTATCGAGGATACTGGAGTCCGCCATTTTAAGATGTGGATGTTTTAATCCCAACAAAAAACACACTAATAAGACGATGAACTAAAATTGTTTGCCTTTTATACCAAATTCTGAATGCTTACGGCTGTGGTGGTTGGTGACTTGGTGATTGCTCCAAATTTCAAGTGGCAAAGTTTTAACCTGATTTAATGTGGTGTAGTTAGGCAAGTTCACTTATTTACTAAAACCATTTACATCAACAAACATGCAAACAAGATTTAACCTAAATATCCAAACTGTGTTATTCTATTCAAAAAATTCAGGAATAAGTTTATTTTCATGTGAAGTAAAGTTTCATTCTAAATTAATTATTATATTAGCATAAAATTAGAATAATATTATAAATACGTAGCCAATGACAATAAACGTATAAGAAATTAAATATAAATAAAGCGACGTTGTCGATTTCAAATAAATAAATAAATTAAAGAAACTAAGAATCAGTTATTTAGGTATTGAGCACAGCAAACAGATTAACTCTCACTAACTGCCTAACAGCTAAGCCAAACCGGAACTGCGTACACTATAACCTTCAATATGCGAAATTCTATTATCATAAATGAAGTGCGCGGTTAAGACACCATTGTAGTCAGACCAAAATCGAATTTTTTTCCCTTGTGCTGTTTTTGCCATGTGTGACCCCCACAAAACATTATATAACGCAGACGACATCGGACCCATAACATTCACATAAGATGGATTACAACCAAGGGCAGACATTACTTCTACAAAACGTACGATTGATGTAGGCCATACACAAATATTTCCCACGTACAAAAATAAAACAACCTGAGCAACTTCAAGGACTGTATAATCTTGCAGGTTGATAATTGAGTTAGACGCTGGCGAAATTGCAGTCCCAGTCCCAGGTAGCTGAATAGTTATGACAGAAATAATAAATAAAAGCAAAAATATAAATAGAGAAGAAAGGTTGTAGACAGCTAAATCTATTAGGAATTAATATTTTAATATTTTTATGCATTGCGTGCAACTTTTGAGGCAGACGTAAACATAACCTTGTAAGTCTTACTTGCTGGTTCTGGTTCTGGTTATTAACCGGACCTGCCAGACCGGCTCCAACTTGGACACCTAAATGTTGTTGAACCGGCTCAACGGGCTCAACAGGATTGTTCCCATGAGTGGCATAAGTATTAAAGAAATCAACTAAAAATCCATGAAATGGTATGAAATGATTATTGGAACATCGTACAGTCTTATCAGTAAAGGAAAACTCCGCATTTTGAAGAGCTAACAAATTCAGGAATTGCCTAGACGCAGCGGGTGACCGAAAGCCAACTGTACCCTGGCCCTGTTTGAAGTAATTAATTTAAATAACCTAATTAGTTAGCACACTCTTCTTTTACTAAAATTTACATTTAATAAGTTAATTATTGAGTTATCGAATTTATTTAGCATCAATTTGTTTATAGTTGTTAATATTTAACTTACCGGTGTTGCTTCCATTATCAACTTTAATGACAACTGTTAGCTTAATGGCTTAATTACGCAATCTTGCAGTAAACGTCTAAGCTAAGCTTGCAGGCAAATTAGGAATTGTGTATAAAATGATCGCAAATGACCGATGACAGTAGTACAATAGCAATTCTTGGTCAAAATTTTCTAATAACCATAACAATTAAAATGCAAAATTCAAAAGAGAGAAGTACTAATTTTTAATTTGTTAACATTTGTTGGTACACCACACCACTATTAAACTTTTTATGTTGCAGCACTCAGCACGCACAGTGCACAGACAACTGACTGAAGAACTGAAGACCAACGACTAACACTGACACGAGCAAAACTAAAACTTAAATATTATTTAATTCAAAACATGAACTACTTAAAAATATTTAAATATTAAATATTAAGTATAAATTAGAAATAGGACTAACTGTCACTGCCTTTCACTGCCACTGCTACGAATTTTAAGGTTACTGTTACTTGGTGTGGCTTGAGCACTGGCGTCAGTAAGGATATTTTGGTTATTTAAATATTAAATGTAAACGACAGCTACGTCGTAATAGTTAGTACTAATAAAGCTGGATTTTTGGAACTTTTAACTTTTAGACAAGAGAACTGATGACTGATGTGAACTTCTACATGAATAAAAATAGCTTTATTAATACAGTTGATAGTTGCAGGTAATTGAATAATTGAACTCCAACTTAACATTCATTTGTACTGACGAATAGTGACGACCGACATTTGTGTTACTGTTACTGGCTGTGGCAGTGGCTGGAGCACTGGCGTCAGTAAGTAAATTTTGTTAATTTAAATATTAAATATAAACGACAGCTAAATAGGTCACTGATACTGATCAAGCAGGATTTCTAGAACTTGAACAAGAGAACTTGGGTGAGCTTTTACATGAATAAAAATAGCTTTATTATTTTAATTGCAGGTAATTGAACTTCAACGTAACATTTATCTGTACTGACGAATAGTGACAACTGACATTATGTTACTAGCTGAGGCAGGGGCTCGAGCACTGGCGTCATTAAGTTAATTCTGTAATTTTACATTTCAAATTCAAATGAACGACAGCTACATAGGTTACTGATACTTTATCTTGATACTGATAAACCTGGATTTCTAGAACTTGAACAAGAGAACTGACCTGAACTGGTGTGAGCTTTGACATGAATAAAAATAGCTTGAATAATTTATTTGCAGGCAGTTGAGCTCAAACTCAACATTCATCGGAACTAGTGACATTGATAGGAACAAAAACTAAAAAGTAACTTGTGTACGTGCGTAATGCTTGTGTTCGAGCTACTTGGTGAGTGTGCTATATACTATATACTTATACGTTAAGCTTGATGCATGTTTAATGCATAGCACCTGGCGCCATGAGTAATGCCAGATCCTATCTTGAATGTTGGTTGGTTGAATAAATAAAAAGACCAAACCTGTAAATCAATAATTAGAATTAAATATTCACTCTAAACTCTAATTCTAATCCACAAAATTTATTAATGTTAGTCGTTGTCGTTAGTATACTTATACTAATGACTTATTTAAGATACTACAGTAGCCACAGCCACACAGTTCACTGCAGCACTCAGCACTGCAGCCGTCAGCCCGTGCAAGTGCAACTGCAGCTGCAGTTGCTGCAGCAGCAGCAGCATGCATACTAAGCATAAAATATGCAGCCGCAGCCAGCAGTTTAAATTCCAGATCAGAAGACAGCAGCCAGTCAGCTGAATAAGCCAACAAACTCAGCAAAAGTCGTTATAATATTATGGATCTCTACGTAATTTTGATGCACGATGCAACCAAAAACTGACAGCCAAGACATCTTTTTGTATGCACATATAGTTTTGTACAAAAATACTAGTGCCTTATTGGTTTTATGAAAATTATTACAGTTATTAAAATAAAATTGAATTTTCTAATTAAATGTATTTATAGACGTTTTAATTTATAGTGAAACAACCAAATACGCAGGTACATAAAAATTAAGGCCAGTCATTATTTATTAAATCATAATTTTTAGGTAATAAAAAACGAAAAAAGATAAGCAGCAGCAGTCACAAGCCATGAACTGCTTGCTGCTTGTGAGTAATGTTAATTAGTATTAAATTACGTTTTTCTTATTAGTTATGCATTTAGTGGTGTTCATACTCCCCATATTCAGCTAAACAAAATACAAATACTATTTGCTGGTGGTGCATATGCTTATAAGTCATAAATTATAATTACCAATGCAACTCGAATCTCAATTGACTGAGTCTCCAATAAAGTAATAAGGTAAGTTACAACACTAAATTAAGAGCAACCAAACTACAAAACAAAACACTAAACAAATAAAAGTATTTTTATCTCAACATTTAGTTCATTTAAACGATAAAATTTAGAACTCGTAACTGTTCTACATTATAAGAAGTCTAATTAATAATTAATTTGCTTTGCGAAATCTGTCACGTAGTCACGTTTTTGACGCATTTTACAATATAAAAAAATCATTCAGATTTGAATGCTAATGATATTTACAAGTAATATAAAACGTTCTTGTAGACGTAGACCATGTGTACGGCACTGTACGGCTGTACGATATACGTACGGCACGTAGAGAAAATCATAAAGACTTATATTCATAATTCATTTCATTAGGTCATAATGTCATACTTTGCTTTGAATTTTACTGTTAAGCTTTAAACAGTGTTAAAAATAAAAAAAAAATTACAAACTACAATTACTTACTGAAAAATAAAAAATAGATATTTAGTTCATGAGCATAGTGTTTTTACTTGTACACTACACTAACTACACTTTTTACTACAATACTACATAGTGCTACAACTACATACATACAGTCACAGTCACAGTGCATAGTTCATTTAAAATTAAATCTAAAATCTAGTATGACTTTCTAGTTTTACTATTTTATACTCACAAACACAACTACACTGACTACACAACAACTAACAAGCTGATCAAGACCAATCATAAATTAATTAAATTTTAACGTGAGCAACATAAAATTATTAAAATTTATAACTTTGTTATATGAAACAAATCATTTGGTAGTATTGGTCATTGGCATTGACTGTAAATAAAACAAATTTCAGATAAAACTGATTTTATTTTTTACTGGCGCTCTTACTCGTACTGCCTTTAACTGCTTTTTTGCCTTTTTTGATACGTTTTTTTCGTTTTCCTGACATTGACATCGATTCATTGACAGCGTGTGCAGGGGACTCCCTACGGTGTCTACCTAATGACGACGGCAGGTAATACTCCAGGTTGCAGGTGTAACAGTTGAATAATGCAGGGTAAAAATGTTTTTGGATGTGGTACTTTAGGGTGATTATTATACCATGACAATCAGCAAAAACTTTCTTGCACATATTACAGGTACTTTCTATTTAAATCAAAACAAACAAAATAGGAATTAAATTAATTAAGTATGTGAATTTTGGTATATGCACTCAAATTGAATGCACTGTTGCTTTAACTGCACATTGCACTTGTTTGCGCCAAACGTTTTCAATTTTTAACATATGAAAATCATTAAAAATTGAAAATAAAAATATTGAAGTTGTAAACTATTCACTATTGTAAACTGAAAACTCACCTCGCTTAGTATGATCTTCATTTTCTTCAAAAGTAAAGTATGATTCTCAGTTGGTGACTCGCATATCTGAGGCAACTGAGGTAAAGGTAGAGGCATCTATATGTTAACCTTTCTTGTGGTCCGATTTTTGCATTCTTTTCGTAAAAGCAGATGTAGTAGATTGTTGTTTTTTTCTTTTAGACGATTGGGAAGCAGAGTCAAGCAATTTATTTGTGCTTGAATTTGAAGATATAGTGCTACTGTCAGTGTCTGTACTAGAAAAAATCATATCACCATGACCAGAATCGGATCCAATACCAACAGTTGAAGATTTAGATGTGTGTTTTATTTTATTCATGGTCACAGTGGCTTCTGGTTTCTTTAGATGTTGATTAGTACTTGTATTATTCATTTTTAATGTGTCAAAATTGTAGTCCTTTTGGCTTATTTGTGTCATTAAATATTTTGAATGCATGTTAAAAGCTGCATTTTGTTGCGTTTCTGGTGTTGAATCATTCAAACTGAAAATAAATTTTGCTTCCGCGTTCGAGTCTTCTTGATGGAATCTTTGATGTTCTAACGGAATTTCGCCAAAAATGCTGCTTCGACGCACTACTGTTACAGGCACAGGTTTGGGAAGCACAATATTTGTACCTATAGTTGATTTTGATGTGGAAGTTGAAGTTGAAGTTGTGGTCAAATTTTTGGTTTCAATTGCAATTTTAGATGTTTGTGTATGTGCCAGGGCCGAGGTCGGCAGTACTGGCGCGGTTTCATTTAAAAGATGGTCATGAGCATTAGAATCATTTGAGAAATCAGGATAAGGTAGCGGAGATGGCGGTGTTACTGCAATGTTTTTTCCTGGAATGTTTATAAAATCATTTTTAACGGTACTAAGATTTAAATTATTGTTATTGATTGCAAAATACTAAAAACGTTTGCAAATTAGCACTTTAGAAATAACGCACTATTTTTTTCATGTTTGTTTACTACAGCTAAAATAAAACTATAACTAATTCTGAGACTGTGACCTAAATAAATCAAAATCAAAACGAATGTGTACCTGCACCTGCGGTTTTGACTTTAACATTAGTAATGGTATTAAATATATTTAGCTTAAGATACATAAATAATTGATTTTATCTAAAACAAATTGAACAAACGCCTAATAAAGTATCCACAATGTATACGCAAGTAATAGCAACACAACACTGATAAGTGATAACCAATGATTTATATGTACTTTTTAATAGTAATTTGTGTTTTCTATTGTTGAAATAAAACACTGGACATTGACTTATTTTCTTCAAAACGTCAAACTATACAATAGACAATCGCTCGCTTAAATCTAGAGCAGCATCAGCAGCATGAAGCATCAACACCACTACTGACTACTAAAGTTCATTTAACTTTATTATTAAATTACGAATTGCTATTAAATGTAAATTTGCAAATTAGGATGTTTAGTAAAGCCGATCTAAAATCTTTTTACTGAACTCCGACTAACACTTACGACTTAAGTGCTTAACAGTCAAAATTGTTGGTGTATTCTGTAGTAAAACTAGTTTAAAGTGAATCCAGACCAGACACAAAACGACTTACTGACCACTGGATTTAAAATATTGAAGGACCAAACACGACAAACTTTTCAGATTCTGTAGCTTTTAAACTGCGTATAAAATAGTGTAAAAGTATCATGTGATTGCGAGATCTGTATTGTGAATTAGCACTAGTAAAAAGTAAAAGCAGTCTGAGTCTGATTTTGTCGATTCTGTCCTGACCGACGTGTAAGTGTTCGCGCCAAAGCTAAATTTGAACTAAAAACTACAAGGACAACACAAGCAAGTAAAAAACAAGACAAGATCTGTATTACTGACAGCCTGTATTAATTGCAGGTGCTCGGACTCAATATTTATTATCGCAAAATAAATTGCAATTTGCAATACAACATGCAAAATAAATTTTTAAATAAGTAAATGGTAAAGTCATGTGATGCTTTTATTTCAGTCAGTTCTTATGCTTTTAAATAAAACATTATTCTAATAAATAAAAGTCGCCGTAACTGTGTTAAGCTTTGAACTAAAATTAAAAATTGCCAACCGCATTGTTCCTAATCCTAAGTGCTGAGTTTAATTCCTTAAATTTTGGAATTGAAGAAATAATAAACTATAAATCAAATAGATTTAAGTTAGGTAGTAATTTTTTTTATTAATTCAAAGTAAACTGGTACTTGTAATACCAACAAATAACAAACAAGTCAAAAAACAAGAATAACACCAAAGAATTAATATTCTTACAAAATAAAGAAAGATGACATTAATTTGACCTTGCCTTATTAGCGATGCACAGTGTAGTTTAGTTCTAGTTCTCTTTGGTAGTAATTCTGAGTTACTAAAGTATAAATTTAGCATGAGAACAGAAAGAAACTAACAACTAAAACCAGTACAAATAACAACAATAATATTTCATCTAATCAATTAACTTAACTGTTAACATTAAGGCTCAAGGCCAAGCCAAGCACATGGTGTTGTTACAACAAAATTATAATTACATAGAATAATAGAATTAGAAAAATTAATGAATATTGTAAAATGTTTTTAAATTAAATTACACATAATTATACTTAATAATATTTAACCACTTAACGCTATTTTCGATACCGTTACTATACAGTTACATTACACATTGTCTCAAATCCTTAATTTCGTAATTCTGTGTACAGTTCACAGACAGTGGGAAGTGAATAGTGAATGCCACATACATTATAGATTATAGATCATAGAGTTAGATTTTAATTACGCTAACCGGCTAGCCTCAATAATACACAATATAATTATGCTCTTTCAACAGTTACAACTGTAACTGTACTTAAAATACAAACTTATAATTATACTTTATTAAACTTATTTAAACTTATTGCAGAAAGCAGAATTAGCAGAATGCATTGCCACATGTTGTTTTTCGTTTCTATACTGAAAATGTTTCAACACTTTTAATGTCACATTATTAATGCAGTCGTTAAAATTTAAAATTATATTTTAGCCTTTTTGCTTTTTCGCGAAGCCGTAGTTGCAATAATTTCAACATTATGAGCCGTGCGGGTGTAATGTCGCTTTAGACTTGATGGAGTTTCATACGATTTCTTGCATAATGAATTCTGGCAAATAAATCGATTTGGTTGATAGTGTTTTTAAATGTTCCTTAAGTTTTGTTTCTGATACTTCGTTTGATGACCATTGAAATCACATTTTTTGCACTGATAAACTATAATAATAAAACAAAATTCAATTAAATAACAAATACAATATCGAAATTGAAAATTAAATACAAACGTTCTGTATATTATATTTTTAATTGCAATTTCTATACTAGCTATACTCATCATTTAAGTACAAAAAAACATACGCACGACTTGTAACTTGTTCTACGCTTCAGAATCAAGCCATCAAGTACAGCTACAGTGTTACAGCAACAATATGAGCCATGAGTCCATGAGCAATAGATAATAGAAATAAAAATTTAAAAATAAAAGTGTTTCAACTTTAACTTACTCATTGACGTTTTATCTTCGCTAGTAGCGGTCCAGAATAAATCTCTATGATTTTTAGGATTCCCGACTTCAAAATTACGACAAGCGTCAGAATGAGTCGTGGTCGTCGTCGTCATGCCAGTGCCAGTACCAGTAAAGTCGCCCTGCTGGGCTTGCTGTAAATCATTTTCATTTGCCGATGTGGATGAAGTAGGTGATGCCAAAGTCAAAGGGGCAGAAGTATATTTTAATTTCAACTTCAATTCGTTCTGATTAAGATGCTTCTGCTTCTTTACTCCTGCTTGGCGCTTCTTATTGATAATCGGCCGGTGACGACGGCGTTTACGTACATTTGGTGTGGTGTTTGGACTGGGAATATGTGGATTATTATCATCGGGGATCAAAGTTGGTTGTTCAGGTTGTTGTCTAGTGACACCTACTGTTGCTGTTGTATTGGTTGAAAACTGATCGTCATGGTGATTTGATTCTAATTCAGTTTCCGGTTCTGGTCCGGCTAGTAAAGATGCAATCCTGGACCGGGACCTACTAATATCCGCGTTTGCATCTAATTTGTCTTGTGTAGAATCAGAATTATTAGAAATAGAAGAAACTGAAGAGCCTGAGCCTGTTGGTTGAGGAGTAGTCTTTAAAATTTCTGGATTTATTTTTAAAGGCTGCTCAGACACTACTGAAATTTGCTGACGAACGCACTCTCCATAGCAGTTAAAACATTGGGTCACATAAATATTTACTGTGTTTTTCTTTCCTGCTGTTGTAATTAATCCAGCAAGCAAACCTACAAAAAAAACATATTTTCAATTAGGCCTTCTTTAATTTAACAATTGTACATGACTACCAGTTTGTGTTCTATTTCCTAATTATGAAAATTGAACACCTTCTGATAAAGATTGAAGTAAAACAATTTTGTCAGTGTTGTGACATAATTTAGCTAATTATCAGTGGAAATTGGAAATAATACAAATTAATGTCAACAACAACTGATTAAATTATTATTCCTAATAAAATTTGTACCTTGTTGATTCTTGGCATCAGGAATTCCAAACTCATTGGCGCCATTTGAGGTACTACTGCTGCTGCCAGTTTTAGCACTGTTGGTGTCAGTGGCACCTTTTTTTGCAATATTTTCTGGAGCTCTAATATTTGCGTGTCCTAGTTCAATAAGGTCAAGGTCAATTTGACGGGTCTGTTTTGAAAGACACGCAACTGACGGAACTGCACCGTTGAAATCAGGGGTTTTATTTTCTGCATCATTTTTAGATAGAAAGTCAACTGCAACTGGAAAGTCAAGATTATCTTCTAGTTGTGAACGTGAACTAGAGATTATTAGAGGTACATCTGGTAAAATCGAAGATATTGCCCCTTGCCCTCTAGATTCGTCAAAGCTTATTTCAGAGCTATTTTTAGCGTTGCTAGATGCACATGAAGTAGAGGTTGATTTATTTAAAAGATTTTGGTTAGAATTTGACGTTAAAATTGACGCTGAAGGCGCTGAAGCTGGAATTATCTGAGACTGAGACCGGATTAAATCAAATTGCGTTTGCTTTTTATTTTCAGGTCCAAGTTGTAGTTCTTCATTTGTGAGGTGGGGGTGGGCTTTGGACTCTAGAACCATTACCAATGATAAGGGTTGTTGATGTTTTAGTGAGAATTCTTTACCACTGTTATTTTGAATTCCTTTTGAAGCCGATGTTGTTGCAGAGCTCAAAGAGGAAGAGAGTAGAATGTGACTTTTTTGATATACATCTGTTTTGTTGGTGTTCGGCCCAATCGTCTTTGTTTTGGGGTCTGAGTCTGGGTCATAAAATCGTGATTTTGCACCTGCATCTACTACACCTTTAAAATGAAAATGTGATGTGTTAATTGCTAATTGTGACTTAGCACTTCCTGCTGCTGTAGACTTCAAAATTGTTTGTGTTCCATCCACGGCTTCCACGGGTCCTACTGTTTCAACATTACCACAAGTTTCTTTCCTGCTAACAGTTCCAACTTCCATTTTGATTGTTTGTTTAATAACTTTTATTATTATTAGTACTTTGACAAATTAAGATTTCTCAAATCCGTAGCAGGCTGTTTTAGCTTAGCCGTATATGTCCTTCAGTTATATAAGTATTACTTTATTCTTGATTTGCAATTTGAATATTTGAAGTGGTATGTAATATTTACTTTAATTAATTTTTAATATTACAAACTAAAACAAGTCACGGTTGGTTCGTCTCATAAACAATAAACATTGACCTGATTTGCCATTTGCTCTCAAATAATAAAAGTAGTGTGTTAGCTTGTTTGCTTTTGCCACTTGCCACTCCTTGCATTCCTGTATGATTATCAGTAATAGTAACACCACTAGACCAGTGACACCAGTGACAGTTGACGTTGACGTTGGCAGTTTATCTGTGGTATCTTTAATCATTAACCCTGCAGCTTTTAGTTTTAGTGTTATTATTAGTGGTCGGTGTTTGCTCAGCAACTCTAGCAAAAGTTGCTTCGTTACTGTTATTTTATGATTCATGTCGCTGATATTACGTATCTAATTGTATCGCATAGTATAGAGTATAAAAGTTTAATTCTGTTTGATCAATTCAACTATTTAATCTTATAAATCTTATTAATAGTAATTATAATTAGGTGCTTAGTACAAAAACCAAGACATAACCTACTGCCTATTAGTGCATGTGCAACTTCCAGTACTTCCGACAGTGACAGTATGCGCAGTATGAAATAATATAATGTACATAGATAATAAAAGTCACTGTGGTCGCCAGCGTCGTCGTGGTGCATGTGCAATACTGCTTTAAAATAATAAAATACTTTGTATAGGTGTAAGATAATCATACATTTATTAACTATGCCAAATTAATACCTCAAAATATTATATAAATTGATTTCAATAATTTCAAAGTTTAAAGAAAGAAGTAGTTTTAAAACATATTAAACTAAATTAAATGAAACAAAAAACAATAAAAAATGAAACGCAAATAGCAATATTATTACATTAAAATTGAAATGTGTTTCTTTTTGAAACAAACCATATTTATTTACTACCACGTGATTTTTGTTTTTTTGCCAGCTTTTTCTTCAGATTGAACCTCAACGTCACCTTTGGATTAGGTTCCAGTTTGGGAAGTGTGAAATTAACATGACTAACATCAGAGATTCCGGTCCTAGTCCTTATTGACGCAATGGACTGCATAAAATTATGATTCGACAGTCCGTAATGCCTATCTAAAGAACATTTATTAAGGTTTCTTCGTCTGCAAACTTTACATACAAAAATTTCAGGTACACAGTGTTGCAAAAAATGATCCTTCCACTTTCTCTTATTCGTTGTACTTGATTCTGTCTCAAACTCGCACCTGGTACATACACGCACTGCAAAAAAGAAAGAAACAATGACCAACAAATTAAAATTTTAAATAATTCAATCAATTTATCGAATATTAATTCTGTTACATTTAAATACACCTAAACATCCTCCCCTAGGCTTTGTGCCTCTACAATAGTGCATGTAATACCTACCTACTCACACACTTACACCTAAACGACTGTTTCATAATTATTTTTAAATTTATTACGGTTAGTTAATAGCAAAATTATTTGGAATTTAAAATATAAACCTACTAAGTTTATCCAATTTTTTTAAGTCTTGTTTCTCCACTTTCAGATTTTGTTTTACTCATAAATAATTTTACAACAGGGCGAAACAAGTCCTCGTAGTTTTGTAGCGTAATTCGTGGCAAACTTTCAGTGGCTTTGATGCAATATTCCGACTCTGGATTCTTCTTATTGCCACAACTGTCAATAAGGGTACTCACTGGTTGCAAAACGGGCATTCGGTGATTTGTATCAAGGTTGGTACATTTTTCAACAGGCAATAAACCTGTTTTGGTTCTATCTAAATCCGAATCAGCTAAAACGCATTTGCGTTTTGTTATTTTGCAGGAAGAATTTGGGGAAGAAGAAAGTTTTTGTTTTTTTTCTGACGCATTTTTGTTATTTGGTGTGTCTTCACTTTCTTCCGTGAATATTCTTTTGCTTTTGCGATGACGTGATAATAATCTTAATTTAGTGTTACTACCTCTGACGTTTTGAATTGACACTTCTTCCTAATTTGATGTTGATGTTGTTGATGTAGGCGTAGGCGGCATTACTGAATCCGTACCTAAATCTTTATGTTTTTTTGGTCTACCTCTCCGTTTGAACACTGAAAATGTGGAATCTTTCATCCTACTACTTCTACTTGTTGCAATGTTGAATAAATGATTATCGATTTTTGAGTTCATCGTGTTCAATGCTTTGCTGGAACACTTCTTTTGAAATTCACAAATCGCTTGAAACTGCATATTTGTTGTTGCTGAAGAAGTCGAAGTTGAATCTGGATACCTTGCGTGCTTAGGAGGTCGACCGCGACCTTTTCGCTTTACTGACGTAGATGAAGACAATAAAGGTAAACCTATTGAACTGGGAGACAACGGAAGTGATAAATTAAGGTGTGTAGAAGATAACGAATGGTTCTTTAAACTTAAATTATCCGGATAATGTGCTTCTTGAACACAGTTGGGTAGCAAAATATCTTCACATCGACCAACAGTACCAACACCAATCTCTTGTTCTAAAAGGTCTTGATTTTGTTCCTCCATCGATCTTGAAACATGTGCGTTGGAGTTGGAAGGTAAGTAGGGGTTGAATTTTGCTTCACGGACAATTGTTGGGTTCAAAATTAAATTATTGTCACTGAATGGTGAACTTGGACACAGCACAGCATTGGCAGATGAATTGTTATTACATGTAGCCGTTGACATCGGTAATGACAATGGCACTAATGGTAGTTGTTCTGCTTCTGCTACAGGCGCTACAAGAGCTGTAGTTACAGGTACAGTTACAGTCTCTTGGCTATTACTACAGCTATGAATATCAGTCGTGAAATTTGTATTTGTGAAAATTGTTGATTGTTGTTCAGTTTCAAGCCGTTTAGGCGCAGATTTAATTACATTGACGTGCGGTGTTTCTTCTTCACAGTCATTTTTTCCCCTGCAGTTTACACACTTAGTCACGTAAATGTTTACTGTGCTGTGTTTTCCTATTGTAAATAGTCCAGTCCCTAATCCTGAAAATCCTGTGAAAAGGTGAAAACAAAACAAAATAATAGCATTATAATTTCAATTTGCATCATAAAATTATTTAAATAATATTATTTTCATGTTTTATTACAATTATTGAAAAAGAATCATAAGTCATAAGTAATTGTATAAAAGTTTGAATTTTAATTATTGTAGCGGTAAAAGCAATATAGTCGTATATTCAGTTAGTCATTGCAGCTTGCCATTTGCATCATCGCATACATCATATGTATCGCAACATGTTATCAAGTATAGCCAATTCAATAATAGCAATAGCACTAAACATTTAAGAAATAAAAAATAAAAATACCTTGCATATAGTTAGCACCACCATTTAATGTACGCGTCAATGAAGCATCTGGGTTTGGAAGTGGAATTTCAAGATCTATGTTTGCACTGTTAGTATTTGTGGACGAAATAGTAATGTTGGTTAACAAATTGTTTTTTTTTATTTTGAATTCCCATATCCGTACCTGAACCTGCTGAACCTGCCACTGAAGTTGTGGGAATAGCAACATAAGAAGAAAAGGTCAATAGTTTTTTTGTTTTTAACTTAGATGTTGGCGTGGGTGTGGGAGTGGGAGTGGGAGTGGAAGTTCGTAACTCTGAAGTTTTCGAAATCTTTTTAACTTTAGTTGTGGATCCTTTCATATTGTTCTTGTTTCGTAACTTTTCAAAATCCGCATGAGCAAAATTAACGTTTGGTTCTGGTAAAAAATCTTTAAATTCACTAGAATTATAATTATCTTGACAACAACTACCATAAAGAGCAATATTGCTCATGTCTTGTTCTAGTTCAGGTTCTGGTGCTAGTGCATTAATATTAACTAATGTGTTCTGTGTTTGAACACCAATTAAATTATTTAAAGTAGTTTGGTTGTCAATCTCTTCTATTCCTAGCATTATCTCTATGTTTTCTAAGCTACCGTATAGATCAAAAGCATCAAAACCTGTTATTTGTGAAACATTCGAGATTTCTGAACTGTCAGAATTGTTTGTTAGATTTAAAATTGAGGAATTTGCTGACTGAGACATTTTAGTGGTGTCACAGTGATAACACTAATGATTATTGCTTCACAATTCGAAATACAAACAATACGCCAGGACGAATTACATTTTATCCTCGCTTTAAACATTTAAACTGAACTTGTATTAAACCATAACAACGTACAAATTTAATTATTAAAATAAATCAAAATCCACTCAATTCGTAACTTATGATTTCAGTCCAGTGGAAACTAAAAGATACAATAGTTTTTGTGTTCAAGCATACTGCACAAGCACACCACGGTTTCTATCTTCTTTCTATAGGATAAGTACTGAGTTAAAGTGCGCAGAGATTACGATTTTTGATTTTGTTTAGCTTACGCCCATAGCCCACCACATAGCACATACACAAAACTTTCCCTTTCCCTTAAAAATCTAGAATTCAACCTCCAGAACATATTATGGTGTTTATCAATAAATAATACCTACAGCAATGCTATAAATAAATGCTATTAAACTAATCAGCTAATTTGCAGCACCAAAATCACGTGCATTCATTACTTAAGTGTGCGCGCAGCATTTAAATTGAGAACCTGTTGTCTGATAGTCTGGTCTGTGTCTGTTTTTGTTTATAGTGTTTGTAGTAGCTAGTACTTACAGCACAGGCACAGGCACAGCCACTGGTATTGGTATAAGTGGTGTGTGATTTATTTACGTATTACAGCGAAAAACAAACTACACTACTACAGTACTCACTCAACAGTTGACAGTACCTCAGTACCGGTCAGTAGTCAGTAGCGTCAGTACCCTAGGCTCCAAACAACAAAAACAAAAACAACAAGATACGTAAACATACGCGTTACTAACGTTACAGAAGTTTTAAATGGTAAGAAAGAAAAAATATATTTATCATTAAACCATTATTTGAATATTGGACTAAACACCATACTGTTATACTATAAAACACCAAAAAGCTCACTCGAACTGTAATCAGAATCACATAGTCTTTGGTGGAATTTTAGATTTTACACAACTATCAGAATTCAAAATATTTTTAAACACTACATATTAATTTCAGAATCGAATTTATTAATTACAGTATTTAAACTAATTTAAAGTGACAACCTTTAGTGTAAGTTCAAAAGTGATTCAACTATAAAACGCCAATAGGGCAAGAAGGGTGTTTAACTTTTCAATATTAAATGAAAGAACAAAACTTAACATAATTTAAATCGGTTTCAAAGTATTTAATGTTCCATTGTTATTCTTGATAATTGTTGCAGATTTGTCTGATTTCTGAATATTTGTTCTCACTCTCTCACTCTCTCTGACTTTCTCAGGACTTAAATACTTATCTGGAATAGAGAATATAACGAACGCAGATTCAAATCCAACTTCAACAACAATGACTACGAGGACGACCACCATTACTCGGTCTGATAATGTACAAAGAGTCAACGGTAAGATAGATTTGAAAATTTTTAGGATTGCAATTTTAAAAATTATAAATTTTCTTGAGTGCGTGCGTGTACTTTTACTCTTGTACTATGAAATTGGTTTAATTAATTTCTTTCTACTTTCTAGATGGAATCCCTGGGATGATTACACTTGGAAACAACTGTAATGTACACGTTCACATAACTAAAGTTATTTGTAGCTGTAGCAGGTTGAAACTTGGAGCAAGCACTAATCAGCCATCTGATAATATAATTGAAAGTGATAGTGTCAAGAAGGCTGAGACAGCAGAATCAAATGCTACAGAAGAGGAAATACTCGAAATACCCCAAATTCCAATTCCAGTTCTTCAACGTGAAGCTGGTGGCATTTCTGCCCAATTCCCTGCCAGAAGTGCCAGATCAAGATTCGCTTCCGTTGCTTCACAATGCGATGAATTTTATACTTTGGACTTGGACGAAAGTTCAGCTTCGAAAGTGGGGTTGTTGCTCTCAGCCTCATCCTCAAAGCCCTCAAACGAAGTGCAAATTCCAAACTCTATGGCAGAGCTGGCAGAGCACAATCCAGGTCAAGGTCTTAGCCAAGATATTCAACAGCTTCTCAAAAAATATGACTACAGGTACAAACAGTGCACAGGAAAAGCCGAAGAAGAAGCAGAGGCTATGCGGCTGCAAGAATTTTTGAAAACCATATCTGAAGACTGGAATCCAGACTACTTGGAAGGGAGAAAAAAGCAAAAAAAGAAAAACCAGGCAAAACTGAACAGGCAAATCCGAAATCAATTACAATCACAAGGAAAGTCAGCTACGACACCAAAAACTCTTCGATCTTTGAAGAGGTCAGCAACAAAAAAAAGTAAACAAACAGCTGCTACAAAAAATACGTTTGTAAATCTCAGCAGTTGAAACTAAAATTTAAGATTTCCAAGTTAAAATCGAAGAAAAATCTGAAATATAAAATTTCAAGTGCTTCCACATCGTCGACAGCAACAGCTGCATCACCAGCAGAAGTAGAAGAAGATACTGCAGTTGAGTCGAAGTCAAACGACGAAGCGGATGCCGTCATGACAAATGCCATAAATGACGATGCTGTTGATAATGTGCACAATTCGGATTTGGATTTACACACAGACACAAGAGGGTCGCAACCCGTGGTGGAAATTTCCAGACTACCTAATTCCGTTGTCACTGGTTCTCATTCTTGTGTTCAGCCTGACAGTTCAAAAATATATAAGGTCAAGGTGGTCAAGCGCACGCAGTCCCAGTCTCAGTCTCGGCTCCCTCGGCATAACAAGAAGGACATAAATCCGAATAAAGAATTGGATTTTGGAGTCGAATCTGCAGCTGCAGCTGCAGCTGCCCCTGCCGATACACAAGAAGCACTGCGAGGTGACGCATTCTATGAATATTATTACTGGATAAGTTACGAAGGTGATAAAAAAAGTAAGTTTGAATTTCGATTCAGCACAACTATATTTGCAAAAAAATGTTTATTTAGCTCAAGCTCATGCCGAATCCCGTTGGCTAAATTACAATGTTTACTATATTTTATATGCTAATTATTATTATTAGTGTAACAACAAAAACATACATTTATCTTTATTAATAAAATAAACTTGTTTTTGTTTATTGACCTTGATCTCGATTTTTATTACTTTTTCAGTGTACGAATGCAAAATTTGCCACGAAAAGAATCAAGATTCTACCTCACGTATCCGAAAATTGAAGGACTATATCCGTGTTCATCAAAATCCTGGCAACTTTACTTGCAAATTGTGCGGCAAATGTTTCCTGAATGTATCTACTGTGGAGCGTCACAAGAAATCAGTAACGCATATAAGGAATTTGCAAGCTTTCAAGTACAGAAAAATGATAAATAAGAATAAAAAAAAAACTAGTTTCAGCTCGGCTCAAATATCATCAGGTTTAAGCACTGATTTATCTTATGATTTTTCATGTGTCGTATTTGTCAGTTCCTGTGTTTTGTTTTAAGCCATATTATTTGTTTACTACTTTTACTTTAATAGCACGCATAGTAATATTTTAATATTTAATCAATAATCAATTTTATCTTATCATTGATTTATTTATCTTAGCTAGCGTTGGTCTTTAGTATATACTTATCTGTATCGACTGTATCTGAGACTGTGTAATATTTTATCTTTTAATATTCAATCATTCAATCAGTAATCAATGTCAAGAATGCCAATACTAAAAACGAATTTATTTTGTAAACATAAGACTGAAGCAGTTTTAGTATTTATTGTTTTATAACAGTGTGTTATGCGTTATTACAAATTACCGTTTATTATAACTATAAATTATAGTTATAATCCGACAGTCAAATACGTCGACGACTGTTATGTTATGGTTGTTATAGTTAAGATCGTATATTTAAAATTTATATAATATAATTGAATGAATTATTCATAGATTGAAGACATTGAAGTTTTAGCAAACATCATTCATATGGCTTTAAAACCAAAGCAAATATAAAATAAAATGAATTTTATATCGTATTAATTATAAAATTATTGAGTTTACGAACTTTTAGCATTATTTAGCATTATTTGCATTAAGTTATAATTTTTTAATAATTATAATATTTAACTACGTTTAATATTAAGAAGCACACTACTTAGTTCAAAGGTCAGTGTTCAGTTTGTCCGTGGTCCGTAGTACTGCCGCACAGTAGCCATCAGCCAGAACACTTATACTTAATTCACTGTGACACCACTGACACCGACACCTGACACCGTCCCTTCCAATGCCGCCACAGTCTGCCACACCATCTTAAAGATCGACAAGCTCTGTCCGATTATAACATCCAGAAAGAGTAAAGAGTCTACCCTGCACTTGGTCCTCCGTCTTCGTGGTGGGATGCAAATATTCGTGAAAACTCTGACTGGGAAGACGATCACTTTCTTATATACGGTTTTCATAGCCCCATGTATCACACATGGACACGCAGTCCAGTGGTTTAACGACCAGCAAAAAGTTAATTAGCCTGTAGCCATCGACCAGGCTGTTGCCAAGACCTGGGGGAAAGCGGAAGCGAGTTCTTTCCCAAGGGCCGACACGACTGTCCCCATTAACAGTCGGCAGGATCGATCCTAGGCCCCAGGAACGTCGTGAACTAGGAAGCTTGACGTTACTGATCTGGGAGATCCACTGGCCGGGGCTACAAGGCTAAAGTAAGGCTTAAGGTCGAGATCGTGGGAGGGAAACCCAGCCAGCCACAGCATCAGATGGAGTCAAGCTGTGGCACCACTGGGCTGGTGTGCTTTATTTTTGTAAGAAGGCAAAAAACACCTATATAATCTATTAAATTATTATAATTTAAATGAGTCAATCTCAGAATCTCAGAAAACTGCCTTTATATTAAATAACATATATGTTTCAATTTTAAAGTTGAAATATGCTACGTTATTTCGTAAAACTTAAAAGTGAATATGAATTCTTTGCATTTGCAGAGGGGATCCCTCCAGATCAGCAGCGATTGATCTTCGCTGGAAAACAACTTGAGGGAGGATGGCATGGCTGAACTCTCTCTGACTACAACATTAAAATATTTAGAAGGAGTCCGCCTTTCATCTGGTGCTCCGTCTTCGTGGAGGTATGCAGATCTTAGTGAATTAGTGGGATGATAGAGTCTGATAGATAGTGTGACAATGACAGGAACATCAAGCATGCCCAGTGTTAAAACACTTTCCGTCTATGTAATCCATTAAATCGTATTTTAACTCTATAATGTAAATCTACAACATTTATTTTTAATAGTAGGTAATCCAGCAAACGTTTACCTTACACAGCACTCAGCACAACCATAATAACTAAAAGTTTACTATAAATATTGTTTAATATTTAAATCAACATCTTCATAGTTTAGTAAATAAATAATATAATTCATCAACTAGTTTTCACTGATGTTACGCATAGCATTAATTTTTCTTTAACTTTTTGGCAGTCGATGTTTGTGCAGTCTTCTCTCTCTTAGATGAATGGATATCACGCATATGCCTGCGAAGGCTAAACGTGTACCGATAGGCTCTTCCACATAATGTGCACCGAAACAGATGTGGTTGCAGGTGCTCCTTGAAGTGCATGCGTAATTTTGTGAACACAGTGACAGATCCCTTGGCCGAAAAAGTGCAGTTTGGTTTAATGCAGTAGTAATCTACAATATCAAAACATTTTGAGAAATTTATTAAATACATAATTAGGCAGGTATTTTTTTTTAATAGTTGCATATAACTATAAATAATGTGCCTGTAAACTTTAAGCAACAAGCAACCTACATTTGCTCTTTGGCGTATTTTAGTTGGAACACAATATTTGAAGAAGTTAAAAATAATCTACCGTCTACAAAAATATGCAGCATTTAGTTGCAATACATGTTAGAGTAATCTATAAACACAAGACTTACCAAATAGTTTGGTTTTTTTGTTTGTTGTAGTTCGGTAAATTTTAAGATATTCCTCATTGCGAAGATAATTGCAACCCTTTGGACCCTTTCGCGTTGCAGGCATTGGTTTAGGTGTGAAAGTTTCACTGTCACTGTCACTCGTGTCTTCGTCGTTGACATCTTCTTCCATTTCATCGTTTTTGTCTTCACCCTGGTCTTCGTTGACGTTTGCATGTTTTGGTGAACAAACAAATTGAGAAGCTTTGTTGTTGGAGCCTTCTTTTGATGTTGATGGATAAGGAGGGATTTCAACATGAATTTGATTTTGAGATCTTTTTTTAATAGCTTCAAGAAGTTTTGCTTGCTCAAAATTTGGGTGAATTTGACAATTAGATACACGTACCTCTGGATTTTTTCTTCCAGCGCATACACGAGTTTTGGACATTTTAATTCGTTTTGCTTGATGATTCTTATCTGTGGCAACTAGGTCAGCCTGGTCAGCTGGTAATTGGTAATGCATATCTGGATCTTTATAACCATCGCAATCCACCTCTTCAATATTTTCGACACTGTTGTTAACTGAAGTGCGTTTATTTTTTGACACTGGCAAACCAACACCAGCCTTACTAGCGTCCCCAGTCAAAGCTACACCGGCAAAACAAACATAAGGAACTGAAGATGACCGGTATCGTTTGAATGCTGTAGTGACGGATGTTGCTTTTGTACCAACATTTTGAATAAGATTTTGATCCAAATCTTCTTGACGAGCAGTTTTAGTTTCAGCTACAGTGCTGTTCTTACTACCTATTTGGCGACGGCGATGAATCTAGTCTGCCGGTTTCTCCTGATTATGAGATTTGTCAGTCTGCGTCTGACTCTGACTACTTTGACTGGAGCTAAACTCTCTCGTATCAGTTGAATTCCTTCTGACTTTTTCCCCAACACCTGCATCATTTTTTACTTGGTCATTGTTTGTAGCTTCATAATTTGGAAAATATAATTCAGCATCTACATCTTCTTCATTGGTGAATTGAGAATAATAATCTTGGCCATTGCTAAAATTCTGATAGTGGTTGCAGTCTGGGCACAAGGGTTTAGTAACGTGTATGTTTATTTCTACCTTGTTATTATCTCCAGTTCTTATTAGCGCTCCTAAAAATTCTGTAAGAATGAAATAGAATAAAGCAAGGATAAAATAATTTTGTTATTATTGCACTTATTATTTTATTAAAATTTATACCCTGGTTGCTTGTTCGTGTATGTTTATCTTTATGTTTATTGATCAATGGTGTCCAAACCCTGCCTCTTCCATTTGATTGCATGCATATGAATGAAACTGTTTTGACACCATGCCCAGGTATCTCGACTTTGTATCTAGACAATACGTACCTTTCTTTTGTGTGGATGCAGAGCTAGAATTAGAACCAGCATTAGCAGCAGGTGCACCCGTAGAAGTACCCGAATTGGTGCGAATGGTCAACCGCTTATTTATTCCCTCAAGGTCAAGGTCCAAGTCTGCTGCCTCACCATTTTCATCCGATGCAGCTATGCTAATAAGGAGGCATCGCTTAGTTTTTAGTACAGCTCTGTATGGTCCATCTGTAGTACCACCGGGAGCTGGCTCTTCAGAAGCTGAAACTGAAGAAAAGGATGGAACTTGACTTTGACTCTGGCTTTTTTTAGTAATTATTTGTGGTCCATCTTTCATGCACAAATTTAGTGGCAGGTCGTTATTGGAGTTGCAACTCATTTCAGTTTCTGTTTGTGAGGCAGATGGTGTTAAAGAACGAGAAGACAGTAAGCAAGACACATTTCGATATGTATCAATATTGTTGGATTCAAGTTCAACCTTCGCCGGTTTAGGTTCCGGTTCCAAATCCCGGACAACGCCTGCACCTACGCAATGGGATGTGTTTCTTCCAAGTTGTACCTTAGCACTACCTGCTGCTGTAGATTTTAAAATAGTCGTAGTTCGCAACACAGGTTTTAGAACTTCTAATTCCACACACTTTTCTGTTTTACTGCTGATCATTTTAAATTGATTGCGTTTATATAATTACAAAAGTTTATAAAAAGGACTTTGTTAATCAAACATAAACTATAGTACTATGCCGTAAGCTGTAGGATGGTGTTATTGTAATTGTTCAAAATGTTTAATACTGTTACGTTTTTTTATACGAACAATTGTTTGTACTTTTTAATTTGTATGTTCACTATTTTTTGCTATGGTTTACGTATTTGCTCAAATTTGCTGCACACCTAGGCAGTAAGCCAGTTGTAATAATAAAATTAGGAACAAAGAATGTCCTTAAATCCTCCAGAACTGATAACTGACCAACTGAAAACTTGAAAAATCATACCAGATAAATTCTAAACTGGTGTTAGTCCGCAGGTTTTAGTGTTAGTGTGTGGGCTTTGGTGTTTGCTCAAGCTTTAGCTTTAGCAACTTTGGCGGTGGTTTAATTAATGGTGGGAATTCGTGATTAAACGTTCGCCCAAAATGCGAATTTTTAATATTTAAAATAATTTAAATTACATGGTGCTCAAACAACTAAATAATACCCACAGTAATTAATACATGTGTCAAATGTAACAACATCCAGAAAAAGTCGACTCTTCATCTGGTGCTCCGTCTCCGTGGTGAGGTGTAGAGTAGAGTTTAGTAAAGACTCACATTTATCGACATTTCATTATTGCAATTTTTATCCCGCTCGGGCTCAGTTTCACCAAAACCAGTTATTTTAATTTTCTTGTAATTAAATTCAAGAGAAGTTTATAGTTGAAATTACAAATTTTATTCTCAAGCCCATAATAAATCAACCTAACTTCATGTATATATAAAGATACAGTACATTCATTACTACTGTAGCACAGTAGCCATCAGCCAGAAAACTTATACTTCATTCACTGTGACACCACTGACACCGACACCTGACACCGTCCCCGCCACTGCCGCCACAGTCCGCCACACCACAACACAGGGTATAGGTATCAGTATATTAATTAATTAATTAACTAATATTAAACAAATATTACTATTACTATTATTACTAGTAATCATCACTCACTCGTACTTTTATCTTATATATTGTGTCAGAATAGTGCCAGCTACGGTGTCGGTGTGTGATTAGTGTGATTCATATATTATTACTATCGTATACAATAATATAATATATTTATATTTCATCATACTTTTACATTACACAGTATCTCTGATATTTTTTTTATGACAGTATGAGTCCAAAACGACATATCGGTCACTCTTACACTTTTGGGCTCAAATACCCCACTACGGATATCAAATTTCAGGACTCTAAAAGCTCTATGAGCTTTTAGTGCTTTTTGAGCATCGATGAGCTTCGAGAAAAAAAATGAGCCCGCGCGTGCCTGCTATGTTTTTGATTTTACTGACCAGAGCTTCGGTCAGTGCGATCGGTCCTACCGGTCACCGGCTCCGTGTCTTACACTGAATTTGAGCGTCGCCACAATAGAGTGCTACTCCTTTATTAAAGCAAATATTTGCTGTTAGCTCAGCATCTACTTTGTGCCCCCGGTAGATTCTGACCCTGACTGCGGTGCAGGGCAGTCGTAAGCTTTCTCTCTTTTGTTATTTGTGACTGCCTAGGGTCTAAGGTTTGGCCTGACCTCCATCTGATACGGCGCTGGGGTGGAGTGAGGCCGGTAAAATAGTCAGCCAGGGACACTGGCCATCTGATACGGAGCTGGGTTCTAATGCAAATAATTAGTCAAGTGGGTTTGCGATACTGCAAATTGAAAATTCGGGGGGGAATTTTAAAAGAAGTTTCTGCTCAGCAAAACTATCATCCAGATGTGCTTGGGAGCCTTCCTGGATTGAATTTAAGTGTAGTTTTGAGTGCCCTGTTGTAAATTGTGCTTGTGAGTACGTTAATTTAATTAATTTATTGAAACTGGGGATCTGTTGTGGTATGTAAGATACATATTTATATTTTATTCTATACTATTTTATTGTTATCTTTCTTGTGCTATCGGTAATATCAGGCATAGTTACTTGCATAGTTGTATTGCATTCACTTGAGACTATACAATTTTTAAATCTAGCAGGCGAGATATGCATCATATAAAAACGGGCTGATGCTCGTAAACTCGCGATTAGATGTTATGTTTGTCAGGGCCTGTTCCACAACACTAACTGTCTAAACTTGCTACTGAATAGCATCGAATTCAAACATTTAATTCATTCAAAGATGTGGACCTGTAATGCATGTAATTTTCAGCCTTATGAGCCCATGCCTGATTCAATCTTATCATTACTTGGCAATAATAACGATTCATTTTTTCTTCCATCCAATAATTGTTTTAAGCCCTTATCTAGCTCCTTTGAAATTAAAGTTATTCCTAAAGGTCTAGTCATTATGCACCTAAATATTTGTAGCCCTCGGTTAAAGAAGGATGAGCTATCTATTATATTGTTCCATTAGCATGTAGATGTTATGTGCATATCTGAGTCCTGGCTGAATGTTAATACGGAAGATAATGAGATAGCAATTGAAGGATATAGTATCTATAGAAAGGATAAAAGTAGTAAAGGTGGTGGTCTTGTTATATATGTAAATATTCTACTTCAATCTGAACAGAACACATACCTAGAAACTAATACAGAATCTTTTGTTATAACAATAAAGCTGAAAAACACAAAACCTATTTGTATAGCAAATGTATACAGACCCCAAGGATATCTCAATAATGACAGTCTTTTATTCACTGATTAGCTTAATATAGCGTCGCATGCTTGTAATTACTCAGCTGAGCTATTTCTACTGGGAGATCTAAATGTAGACCTACTTACATCCGACTGTGAATCGAAATTATGTACTAATAGTTTAAACTTGCAGCAACTTATAAGGGTTCTGACTCGTGTAACATTAAAAAAAAACTCTGCTTGATTACATTTACCGTAGTGATAGGAAAAATGTTAATGCGGTTGGTGTTCTTTAATGTGAATTATCAGACCATGACCTTATATATGTAGTACAAAAAAAGTGTCGTCAGTATGTTGCTCCAAGTACTATTAAAACTTGTAACTATAAAAACGCAAATATTAAGGAAATTGAGTCTAAAATTAGGAATACAAAGTATTGTACACTGAATAGTTTTAAAAATTTTAACGATAGGCTATATGTATTTGAAACCTTAACGCATTGTGTTCTTGAGCGTAAGTTACCTATAATAAGCCGCACTGTCAAATCTAAACCAGCCCGATAGATTACATCTAATATTCAAAAATTGATCCATTAGAAGCATAACCTACAAGAACTGACAAAAATGCTAAACACTAAGTCTGACTAGTTAAGGTTTAGAAAATGTAGGAATCATGTTACGCAAATTATTAGGCAACATAAAATAAATTATCTTAAAACTAAGTTTAAGGATTGCTAAACATCTAAAGAATCGTGAAGTACATTTAAATCTCTAATAGGGGATAATATTGAGACAACTTTTATATCTAAATTAAGAACAGACGATATTATTATTACAATTCTTAGTGATATTTGTGATTCCCTAGCTAATGCATTTTTTATAAGAATTCTAATAGTAATAAAAATATAAATGAGTTTGTAAATAAATTAGATGCTAATACTTCTGTATGTTTTCCTAGTGTTACGACATCCTAGGTGACTACAATAATTAGGGAAACTAAAGGTAGTACTACAGTTGGACTAACATATGTGCCTTTCAAAATTCTAATACTCTGTGCTACGACGTTTGCCCTAGTTTCAACTGAACTATTTAATCATGCCTTTAGAACGGAAGACTTTCCATCTAACTAAAAGAAAGCTATTGTAACCCCTTTTCTAAAGCAAAATGCAATTAAGAACTTACCTGTATCCTATAGACCAATATTGATTTTGCCCTTTTTGTCTTAAATATTTGAAGCAGTGATTTCTAAAAGAATAATTAATTATGTAGCAGAATATAATTTATTGTCTAAATTTTAATTTGGATTTTAGAAGCATAAATCCACTTCACATGCCTTAATTTATTTAACAGACCAAATATTAAAAGCCACGGAAGCCAAACGTCACACTGCAGTCTTATTTGTCGATCTTAAAAACGCGTTTGATTCGGTAGTACATACTAAATAACTACAAAAACTAAAAGAGAGATATAACCTACTATAACCTACAGGAAAGTGTTTTAGGGCCAGTGCTTTTTAAACTTTTTTTTTGATAATGTATGCAATATACTTAAAGCCCCCTCATTATATGCAGATGATGTTGGTGACCTTTCTTCAGGGGCAAATTCTAGCATAGTAAAGACTTAGCTTGAAAAAGCATGTGATAGTATAGATACGTGGTGCGTCAATAAGTCCATGGAAATGAATTGTGTTAAAACCGTATTTATGGAATTCTATAACCCTAGATCTAAACAAAAATGCGACTTTGAATTTAAAGTATGTAAAAGTCGTAGAATACTAAAAGTATCAACATTTAAATATTTAGGTTTTAATTTTGACTGTAATTTGAACTTTGACTCGTACTGTAATTATATTATTAGAAAAGTTGCGTTCAAATGCTCACGACTTGTTAAGTATAAGCGCTTCATAGGCCCAAAGCTTATGTCAATAGTATTTAAATCGCTAGTTTTTTCTCATATTGACTATGGCCTTCCTATATTGGCATCAGCACCCAAATTGGCATTTGATAAGCTACAACGCACAATAAAGCACTATTAGAAATGTATTATATTGAAAAATATTATATATTATTATATATATATAAAATAAAACAAGCCGCTCACATTGGATAAGATCTTACTTATGTGCTTACGGAGATCGTCCATAAATGACGTTATTTAAAAATTGCCATTTTAGAGATCCCCTCAGTCACTAGTTCAAGAATTAGGTAATGGGATATATTTACCATGTGTTCAGTTGTGACTGTACAGTTTAGTCAGAAATTTTCCATGACGTCAGAGCACTCGAGTTTGGGTTGCTCTTAAACCTGAAGTACTCAACTACTTTACTTAAGTAGCTCTCAAACCCCTGCTTTTGCATGGGCTGAGAAATTGAAGTGGTAGAAGAAGCCAATGCCTCAGCATCGGCTTGAATAAAGGAAATAGAGCAGTAGCAGTCAGTCTCTTCAGCACTGCTCAAAGAGACCATCCATCTTTCAGAAAAAACGGACGTGTTCCCTCTCTAGTCTGACTCCAACTGTCCTAGCGGGACCTTTTTCCTGCTCTGAGCTCTAAAAGTTCCGTTTCTCTAAAATTACCTCAAAATTAGACATTTAAAAGTTTTTGTGGTAGTTCAACAAATCTGACGGTGATGTAATTTAAATTCTGTGTAATCAGATGTATAAGTGATTAATTAAAGACTTAATTGGTACTTATTACTTAAACACTTTCAAAGTATTAAAACAGTTGCATTTTATTTGTAATTTAACTGCCACACTTTAATATCACTCTACTTGTATACGCCACATACCTATTAGTTGCATAACGATCGAGATTCTCAAGTGCACAATACCATTACCTGCCATATATATATGCTCGTGCTGTTTTTATGCTATCGCGTGTAGTTAAGCATTTGCATCGGTAGTCATCGCTCCGTAGGTTGCTGTCATCATCTTCGTGAGCTCTCAAACCTCAGAGAAGACAAAGAAGACGGTCAATCGGGCATCGCACGAATATCATTACCCCAGGAAAGAAGCCAGAGCAGCGAAACTGAAGGTATCGTCATTGCCACTGATGCCTATTGCCCCGGTTTAGACGTTAGACAGATCTCATAGCCACCTTCAGTTTTGAAGCACTCTCCTCGCTTTCTCATGCAGCCGCCTTGTGCTCCTAAGCACTTGCCTTGTGCTTCCAAGCACTTTTCTTGCTCTCTCAAGCAGCCACCTTGTGCTCCCAAGCACTTGCCTTTTGCTCCGCACGAACTGTGGTCCCCAATCCCTAAGCATTGGATGTCTCACTTTCCCCTCCTTTTCTATCATGAAAGCATTAAAAAGGACCACTGCTCATCAGCTCATAGCTATCTCAGACCCGTTTGCTCGGATCTGAGCCACCCTGTTCACCCAAAATCAACGTCTCACCAGGACCTCGGACCCACTCTAGCGTATATTATACACAAGTCCAGATCATTTTAGACTCATTCGGTCAGTTGGTTGGTCAGTATCAAGCTTATTTCGCTTTATCGTACTAGAGCGTCGTCAGACCCAAGTAGCAAGCCTAAAAAAGTCTGAACCTCATTCATTCCCAGCTCACCTTGTTTGAGACCCCAAGTCGGCTCCTAAGCTCACTGAGTTTCAGCTCAAGCCTTAATCCTAGCTTCAGGCTCTAGTCTCAGACCCCAAATCGGGTCCAAGCCTCCAAACATGGTCCCAGCTTATAGGGTCCGAGCCTCTTATCGGGTCTAAGCCATGTCATTAGGTCTAGGCTCACCTGGTCCTAGACACCAACTTCGGCTCTCACTTCAGGTCTGGTCCCAGACCCAAAGTCAGTTCTTAGCTCACCTGGTCCCAGGCCCGAAGTTAGTTCTCAGCTCACCTGGTTCTAAGCATCACTCAGCTTTCAGCTCCCTTCTGGTCCCAGACTAAAGATCTAGTTCAAGCTCTCTTCTCGTCCCAGACGCAGCTTTTGGTTCCTGCTCTCAACTGATCCTAGACCTAAGCTCTGGTCCCAGTTTTCATCTAGTCCCACACCTACGCTTTAATCCCAGCGCTTATATAGTCCGACGTTCAAGCTCACCTGATCCTAGCTCCAAGTTTAGCCCTCGGACCTAGTCTTTAATCTTTTTAACCTGTTCTTGCGCCTATTAGATCTGATTTTAAACGTCCCTAATCCGGTTTCAAGTTTATTGAGCCTGGTTCAAACCTCCTCACATCTCATCAAAACTGCATCATACCTGATTGTATCTATCGTCTAGCTAACTTCAAACATCCAGGTATCGACTATAACACCACCAAGTAACATCTCAGACACGTCTTTAAAGCGAATTACAAAGGAGCCATATAATCCTCTTATTTGCACAGAGGAACGTGAAATAGAATTGACGTTAAGATGCACCGGGCCTTAGAACCCAACAATAGTGTGCATAACCTTTGTTTATGATCCTTTAAATTCTGGATCTTTCTTTTTATGTAAAGAGGTCCCACAGCTTTTTGTGTTTGTTGACATCAAAGTTTATATTTCACAGATATTCTAGTCATTCCAGTCAGGTATCTATCTAGTTTTGGGCTCTAAAGTACTCTACTTCTGCTAAGAAGCTTTATGCTCTTCTCTTTGAACACATTAAAGTTTTATTAAGTTCAAGAAGGGAGTGGCTTGCGGCTGTTCTAAACATCCTTGATGCTATAGTTAGGCAAGCTATACCATATGAAGCAAATCAAATAAGAAAAAGGGGATTAGTAAAAAATCTTGATTCTTGGTTTGACAAACTCACTAAATTACAAAATTGAATCAGAAGAGAAGAAAAAATCAGCAATTCCCTACACAAAGCCAGTAAACAGAGAACAACATGATATGTCTCAAGTACAACAATATTAAGGCCTCATTTGAGTCATTAGCATCAATGCAACCAGTTTTTAATTCTCCAGCTCATCCTTCTCCTCTTTTAGATCTCATATACAATCTTGCTCCCATTGATCTCTCAAAGTTTAGCGGTTTAGTAAAAATAGCTTCATCAGATCAGCTGTGTCGATCGGGTCTACCGTCTCGACAGGTTTTAGTCCATCAGAACGTTCAGGCTCAATCAACTCTTTTTTTTACATTGGGTCCCTTGACCCAATTGCTGTCGCTTCAACCGGGCGTCCAAACATCACGGAATCGATAAGCTTTAGTATCTTAACCGCGTCAGTCGGGTCTACCGTCTTGGCTGGCTCCAGCCTTTTCACCGCGTCAGTCGGGTCTACAGTCTTGGGCGGCTTAAGCAACTTAACTGCGTCAATCGGGTCTACCGTCTTGGCCCGCTTCAGCAACTTAACCGCGTCAGTCGGGTCTACTGCATTGGCCGGCTCCATCTTAACCTCGTCAATCGGGTTTACCGTCTTGGCTAGCTTTAACAACTTAACCGCATTAGTCAGGTTTACCGTCTTGGCCGGCTTTATCTGAATCGCGTCAATCGGATCTACCGTATTGGCCGGCCTCAGCAACGCAACCGCGTCAGTCTGGTATACCGTCTTGGCCGGCTCCATCTCAACCGCGTCAGTCGGGTTTACCGTCCTGGCCGGCTCCTTCTCAACTGTATTGATTAGGTCTACAGTCTTGATCGGCTCAGCTCCGTCCAAAGGTTCTGGCTCAACATAGTCTACCTTCTCTATTGAGTCTTCAGGCTCAATTGCTTTCCGCTTTAACCGGCCCGACCATCCCTACCGGCTTAAACGGCTGTGCTCCATCGGCTTGATCGGCTGCGCTCTATCAGGACCACCTTGTCGACTTGCTTCAGCCAGCAGGTTTGGCTCTACGAAGTCTTCCTTCTACATTGGGTCTTTAGGCTCAATTGCCTTTGTTTCTTCCTGGGTTTCAATTATCATGAAATCGTCTGGCTTCACTTACTCGTCTGTGTTGACAAGGTCTCTCGCCTTGACCGGCTCTATCAGCTACATGCTCTACAGCATCTACTGGCTTGACGGTCTACGCTTCGACGGTTTCCGCTTTAACTGTGTCTACCTTCTAGACTGCATCCA
This sequence comes from Dicyrtomina minuta, assembly GCA_949802685.1. Lineage (NCBI taxonomy): Eukaryota > Metazoa > Arthropoda > Collembola > Symphypleona > Dicyrtomidae > Dicyrtomina > Dicyrtomina minuta. The sequence continues at coordinate 170,688,110 of OX461808.1, read as the reverse complement.
TTGGCCTGACGGTCTTAGTCTCAACAGCATCTAACGGTTGGACGGTGTCTGGTTTGACCCTAGCTATCGGCTCAACAGTTTCTGCCTCTACAGTGACTGCTGTCCCATCCGGCTTCACCGTCCCTTCTGCTCGATGGTTTTTGCATCAAGAAGATTAAGCGTTTAGAACGTCTCCTCTTGCTTGACAAGTTCGACCGCCTCATCTAGCTCAAGAGTTTTACGAAATTCACGTGCTCAACAGTATGTGCCTTATCCGGCTATTCTTACTGTATTAGCGTCAAAGTTTCTATTGGCTTAACGGTTCTCGCTTCAAGCATGCTCGTCGGCATTAAGGTCTTAATCTTAACAGTCTTTACAGGCTCAGAGGTCCGTGCCTCATCTGAGTCTACAGTCTCTTCCAGCTCAGAGGTTCTTGCCTCATGTGGCAATACAGTGTCAACTGGCTTAATGGTCTCTGCGTCATCTGGCTCTACCCTTCCGACCAGCTCAATAGCTCCAACCTTCAGTACCGGCTTCACCTGGATTTCGGCGTGGCCGATCAAATGTTGTATAGTGTTGCAGGGATCACCGTACGAAAAGTGAATCCGTCCATGCTTTTGGGCTTCTTATGGTCAGTAGACAATCTACAAACTCCAACCTCTCTTCCAGCAGAAAGCACCTGGTGCTTTTTCCTTCAGAACGTGTACTCAACACCTAACTCATTTCTAATCATCAGTTCAAACCCATGCAAGCCTAAACTTTATCTCATTTTCCGTCTTGGTCTCCTAGGTCTAAGATCATCAAGCTGCATCTGAAACTTTGAAACCGCTGGTACTCTGACAATCTTTACGAGTATAAGCAGCGTTTAAGGTAAATGATACCTCAGAAGGAGCTCTAAATTATCCAGTTTGGGCTTGTAAGAAACCGACATCATCCTCTTCTTTGGTAAAGAAGATCTAAAGTCAAAAAACATCACCCAGCACCATAACATTCAAACCTGGGTACCGCCTTGCAGTCATCTAAAATGGCAGTAACCACCTCTAAGAAATTTTATCGTGCTAGACAAAAGTTCAAATAAGCTATTATTCAGTTAGCGAGCTTATGTATGCTCAATCATGTAATGTAGTAACATAATGCTCTATTGTATTTCAGTGTATTGCTCTTAATTAGGTATGTTTTTAATAATTTTTGCTATTAAGCAATTATTTCAGTTTTAAAATACTTTAATATAAACAAATTAAAGTAAATTAACCTATTTCTTTAGTATGTTAGGTTAGTTCATATAATTAAAATTAAATTTACATAATAATCTTATATAAATTTATTAGCCGTCGCTGAGCATTTTAATAAAATTAAATCATTTTTTAGGTAAAACTTTAGGTTATGTACAATATTTTAATATTTCAAATTCCTGATTAGAGTCTATTATGAGCCCGTGTGCTTATAAGCCCTCAAAGCTTATGGTGGGCGGAATGTTAAGTTGTGACTGTACAGTTTCGTCAGAAATTTTCCATGACGTCAGAGCACTCGAGTTTGGGTTGCTCTTAAACCTGAAGTACTCAACTACTTTACTTAAGTAGCTCTCAAACCCCTGCGTTTGCATGGGCTGAGAGATTGAAGTAGTAGAAGGAGCCGATGCCTCAGCATCGGCTTAAACAAAGGAAATAAAGCAGTAGCAGTCAGTTTCTTTAGCACTGCTCGCAGACACTATCCATTTTTCTATTAGTACGGACGTATCCGCTTTTTAGTCCGACTCCAACTGTCCTAGCAGGACCTTCTCCTTGCTCTGAGCTCTGAAAGTTCCGTTTCTCCAAAATTACCTCAAAATTAGACATTTGAAGATTCTCGTAGTAGTGGAACAAATCTGACGTTAATGTAATTGTTATGCAATGTAATTAAGTGTATTAAAATAATAAATAAATTTGAGGTTGCCCCGATTTAACCGCAGTTCTTACAGGGTGCCCGACCTCGAATTCACTTCTTGCACTGTGTTATCACACAGGTTTTGTCTTTATGACATTATTCGAGCCTACGTCTATGGCGAACTTTATTTTACATTGACTTTTAGAGCCGCCGAGCCATTCACTGCCTTGTGAACAAGGAAAACCTAGTGAGAAAACTTGCCACCGCCGCTGGTCTCGATCCCAAGACCTAAAGCGAGCATTTGCTTAAACAGCAGGTTTATAGACATCAGGGCTGTAAGCTTTAATCTACGCGCGCTCGCTTAACTATGTGTATTAGTGAATTATTAAAGACTAAATTTGTACTTAATACCAAAACACACTCAAAGTATCATAAGACTGGCATTTTATTCGTAATTCAACTGCCACACCCTAATCTCACTCTACCTGTAAACACTTTACAATTATTAGTTGCATCACGATGCAGATTCTCAAGTGAACCATACTATAACCTGCCATATAACCTGCTCGTGATGTTTTTATGGTATTGCGTGTGGTCGAGCATTTGCATCGGTGGTCATCGCTCCGTAGGTTGCTGTCATCATCTTTTTGAGCTCCCTAACGTCAAAGAAGACAAAGAAGACGGTCATTTGGGCATCGCACGAATCTTATCACCCAATGATCAGGGCCAAAGCAGCGAGACCGAAGGACTCGTCATTGCGACTGCTGCCTATTGCGCCGGTTTAGACGTTGGACGGATCTTATAGCCACCTTGTGCTCCCAAGCACTCTTCTCGCTTTCTCGAGCAGCAGCCTTGTGCTCCCAAGCACTTGCCTTGTGCTTTCAAGCACTCTACTTGCACTCTTGAGCAGCCACCTTGTGCTCCTAAGCATTCTACTTGCTCTCTCGAGCAGACACCTTGTGCTCCCAAGCACTTGCCTTGTGCTCTCAAGCACTCTCCTTGCTCTTTTAAGCAGCGCCTTCTGCTTCTAAGCACTTTCCTTGTGCTCCGCACGCACCGTGATTTCTAATCCTCAAGCATTGGATGTCTCACTTTCTTCTCCTTTTCTATCCTGCGAGCATTGAAAAGGACCACCGCTTATCAGCTCATAGTCATTTCAGACCCGTTTCGTCGGATCCAAGCCACTCTGTCTGCCTTAAATCAAGGTATCACCAGGACTTTGGACCTGGCCCAGCGTATACCATACATGCGTCCAGAGCATCTCAGACCTGGACAGTCGGTCGGTTGGTATCAAGCTTTTCTCGCTTTATTGTACTAGACCATCATTAGACCCAAGTAGCAAGCCTCAACAGGTCCAAACCTCATCGGGTCCCAGCTCGCCAATTTCCAGGCCCCAAGTCAGCTCCCAAGCTAACCTGGTCTCAGCTAATCTGGTCTCAGGCCCCAAGTCAGCTTTTAAGCTCACCGGGTCCCAGCTTAAGTCTGGTCCGAGCTTATCGGGTCCCAGCTCAAGTCTGGTCCGAGCTTATCGGGTACAAGCTCAAGTCTGGTCCGAGCTTATTAGGTTCCAGCTCAAGCCCTAGTCCCAGCTCCAGGCTCTGGTCCCAGACCCCAAATCGGGTCCCAGCCTCCCAACCTGGTCCTAGCTCATCGGTTCCCAGCCTCTCATCGGGTCCAAGCCATCTCATTTGGTCTAGGCTTACCTAGTTCCAGACACCAACTTCAGCTCCCAGCTTAGGTCTGGTACCAGACCCCAAGTCAGTTCTCAGCTCACCTGGTCCTAGGCCCCAAGTCGGTTCTCAGCTCACCTGGTCCCAAGCTTCACTCAGCTCCCAGCTTAAGTCTGATCCCAGCTCTCTTCTGGTCCCAGCTCTCTTCTGGTCCCAGACCTATGCTTTGGTCCCAGCTCTTTTATGGTCCTAGACCTATGCTCTGGTCCCTACTTTCTTCTGGTTCTAGACCCAAGCTCTGGTCCCAGCTCTCTGCTGGTCCCAGACCCAAGCTCTGGTCCCAGCTCTCATCTGGTCCCAGAAACAAGCTCACCTGGTCCCAGCTCCAAGTTCAGCCCTCGGACCTGGTCTCCCATCGTTCCAACCTGGTCTTAAGCCTATTGGACCTGATCTCAAACCTTTCCAATCCGGTATCAAGTCTATTAAGCCCGGTCCAAACCTCCTCACATCTCATCCCAACCGCATCATACCCGATTGTCTCCATCATCTTGCCAACTCCAAACACCCAGATATCGACTATAACACAACTAAGTAACTTCTCAGACACGTATTCACAGCGAATTAGGAAAGAGCCATCCAATCCTCTTATTTACACAGAGGAACGTCAAATAGAGTTGACGGTAAGGTGCACCGGGCCTTACAACCCCACCATAGTGTGCATAACCCCTGTTCAACATGGGATCTTACTAATATGCATATGGGGATTGTCCATGAATGACGATATTCATACAGTAATATTTTAGGGATCCTCTCAGCCATTAGTTTGAGAATTATGTATCTAATTGAATATATTTAACACGGGATCAAATTAATATGTATACGGCGATCCTTCATAACTGAAGTTATTTACATTTTTATTTATTTTATTATATGCTTGCACGTACATTCTTATGTTTTATTGATAGTAGAGGAGGCTGCATTTATGACGTCATTTGTAAATCATGCAATTCTCAAAAATATTCTAGCTTTTTTTAACTACATGCCACGTACTTCCATATTTGGCTTATTGATTGTAGAAGAGCCTCTATAAATGACATCTTTTGTGGATGGTGCAATTTATAAAAATTATTGAGCTATACATATTTATCTACATGCTACGCACATTTGAATATGGCTTATTGATTGTGGGGGAGCTTCCATAAAGCTTATATCTTCTTTAATCGTAACATCAATTGCCTTCCGCATTTGTTGAAGCTCAGTATCTACTTCGGGTCTGCCCCCAGTCGACAAATCCGGCGCGAAGCTCTAGATTTTTTCTATCTTGCTAAATTACTTGTTGAGTGGCACGGCCAGGCTTGCGGACACCTAAAATGTAACAAACACTTAATATTGTAGAAATCAATTTGGGACTGGGTCGCCATTCATCGCGTTCATCACAAGTATGTGGACACGAACAAAGACCCTCACAACGCCCACAGAGGCTTTTGGTACACTCAAATCGGCTGGGTAGCCCTATTCAACAATGAAGAATTTACAAAAAATTTAGAGGTCATTGACATGTCAGACCTTACGAGTGACTCACTTGTTATGTTTTAAAAACGGTAAGTATAGTTTCTATTAGCTGAACGTGGCACATTTGAGGGTCAGAATTAATAATGTATTTTTAAAAAGTTATTTTTCTTGTCCAATTCTAAAGGTACTACTACCCACTTTTTGGTGTACTTGCCTACGTTCTTCCATCGCTCGTGCCCTATTTTTGTTGGGGCGAAACACTGAAGGCCTCCTTTTTTGTCGCATCTGGGCTGCGCATGCTCATTTTGATGCAGTGGATATTCTCGCTCAATAGTTTATCTCATGGTTATGGCTTTAAACCCTATGAAAAGTAAGTAACCCTGCGCGTATGCCCGCAAGTATTTTCCTATTAAAAAACACCTCCAAATTTATACGCATGCAGCCATGTTAAATTTATTACGTAACATTTTTTGACAGAAAGATTACAGCAGTGGACAACGTTTGGCTTTCCTACGTGTCCTTTGGAGAAGGCTGGCACAATTTTCACCACGCGTTTCCCTGGGACTACAGATCTAGCGAGTTTTGGGGAAGTAGAAGCAAGTACAATCCGTCGACGGCCTTTATTGATTTCTTTGCTAGTATTGGGTGGGCCTATGATCTGAAGACGGTTTCTCCAAAGACGATTAAAGACAGAGCTGAGCGAACGGGTGACGGATCGCAGTATGCACAAAAGTTGGGGGAACGATCCTGTAATGATGATGACACCAAAACCAGCACCATCTTTAGAATTAATGAAACTTGCTGGGGTTGGGGGGACAAGAGTATTACACAAGACCAAATTAACTCAACGAAAATATTACATTAATCGTAAATTTCGATACTGACAAGAGGCTTTGCTTTTTAATTAGAAATGCAATTAAAATATATTATAACTAACTAATGGTAAGCGCTAAATCCAAAAGAAAATAACACCAGCAATTTTGATTAACGTTGTCATATAATTATTGTAGACTCAGTACAGTTTAAAATATAAGCTTACTACAATTACCAACCTATCTACATTACAAGCAGGGACACAATTTCATTGAGAACAAAATCAATAAAATTAGGATTTGACTCTTGTTCTAAAGTACGAAATCCTTCAACATTGATTCCATCGATTTTTAACGACTTTATTTCTGCTAGCACCATTTGTCTCATGTATCCCCGTGTGTAAGTAACACTCACACTCTTTAGTTGTATTTTTACCTCGACCATTTTTTTAGGGAGAACGAATGCCTTGTAAAACATAAGGATAAACATGACACTCACTTCCAGAGCAAAGAATAAATATGCCAAAGCAAGAGTTGGGTACAACAAGTAATTTTATATATCTTCGGTAAAGAGTAATTCTGTCGTAAGTCCATTCAATTGGTAGCTACTGTCGAGGTCGCTTTCACGTTGTCCTATGCATTAGGTGGGGGTGGTATGTTACTCACACTGTATTGTAATCATGATGTACACTCACATGGTTATCTAAAAAGTGTTTTCAGGATTTTTAAAAATTCAAAAATTTCAATTATTTTTGAAAAATTAGTTGAACCCGCCTCTGGACCTCAGAAATTCATAAACATTTTTTGAACTTTTTCAAAAAAAATTAAAATTTTCGAATTTCCAAAAATTCTGAAATAACTTTGTAAATAAGCAAACAAAGATGTTGTATTTTAAATATTAGGCACATCTGACAAAAACAGTGGGAGCTAGAGCGCTCTAAAATTCGACAAAATAGATATTTTTAAAATTGCGTGCGCGCTTGCGGCCGAACACTGAATTTTGCAGTCGACTACTATACAAGCAAAGGTCACTCATATGTGTAGTTTACGTTCCAGGTAGTTTCACTTCATTCTGTAGTTTCAAGTAAGGTAGGTTTCCATTTTATAGGTCGTCCACAAAAGACGAAACTTGTAATAATATTCAATTTTCAGACATTTTGCACTTTTAAGAAACATAGAAATAGAAAATTTTGCACTTTTGTGAAACATGTATAATGGAATATTTTGTACTTTTGAGTAACATGTAAAATAAAACATTTTTTACTTTTCAAAAACATGGAAATAGAACATTTTGCACTTTCCTGAAAAATGTATAATGGAACATTTTGCACTTTTTAAAAACAAGGATTGATTGATTGATTGATTGAACTTTATTAACGTGTTATTTAGACCAATTTGGCGCATAGCCATTCTTCCATCGGTAACACAACAATATTATTCGATTTGAACAATTATCAAATTTTTACATACGGTAATTAACGGTTGACATATAGTAACAAGGTTGAATACGTTTAGCTATAAAAATAATATACAGTATAAGGTCATAAAAACATACAGCCACAAACTTAATTTATGGAAAACAACATAATAATGAAAACTAATAATACATTTTGTTTTTTGCTCACTCCTTCAATACGAACAATGGAAATATAATTCTTTGCACTTTTGTAAAACACGGAAATAGAACATTTTGCACTTTTAAAAAAACGTATCATGGAACATTTTGCAATTTTCAAAAACCCGGAAATCGAACATTTTGAACTTTTCAAAAACACGGAAATAGAACATTTTGCACTTTTGAGAAAAATTTTTAATGGAACATTTTGCAATTTTTAAAAACATGTTAATAGAACATTTTGCACCTTTCAAAAACATGTAAATATAACATTTTCCAATTTTCTGAATCAAGTAAAAAGAACATTTTGCGCTTTTCAAAAATATGTAAATAGAACATTTTGCACTTTTAAAAAACATGCAAACACAACATTTTGGTTTAACAAAGAAACCAATATCAATCAAATCAAAATGGTGGTTTTTGTATGGAAACAAATTGCTGCCTAAAAGCAATTCCACCGTGCGGCCCTGCTGAATTAATAAACTGTCAAATATGTAACTAAAATTACACATAATTTTTACTTTTAGAAATAATTATCTTTTAGGAATTATTCGCTCATATACCTACCTATAAATGATGATATGGATACGTAAGGACGTTAAACATATAATCTGGTAATTATTGTTAAATAAAGCAGTTTCTGCAGAACTATACAATTAAACTATTGAAACCTCATATGATTTTTTTTTTAATATTTAAATAGCTTTTACTTTGCAAATAATGACCAAGTAAAATGGAGATAAAACCTTTTACTTTTAATTAAATATATATTATTTCGACGTCGATACCAAAAATCAAAACTTTGTAGTTTGCTATATATAATTTTATTTAAAAAGCTTTTAAATGGAGTTGCCGCGGTAGCTTATTCTTTCAAGGCATATCCTTATACACTCAACCTATATTATCGTCTGTGAAGAACTAAAATGACCCATACCCATTTTTAGCTAAAAACAATATTCACTATTTAATATTCAAATATGTCTTGAAATCATTCAAATAAAACATTTTGAAACCTTTTCAAAAACATGGAATCAGAACATTTTGCATTTTTTCAAAAACCTGGAATTAGAACATTTTGAACCTTTTCAAAAACATCAAATTAGAACTTTCTAGACCTTTTTAAAAACATTGAATTACATTATTTTGCACCATTTTCAAAAACATGTAAATAAGATATTTTACGCGTTTCAAAAACTCTAAATTAACATTTTACGCATGTTTTTCATTTTGTTTTTTTGACATAGCCCATTTTGATTGTAGTTTAAATTGGATGTGGGTCATTTCGGTTCTTCATATACTTTAAAGCTTTAAACTATTAAATGAACCTTAATTTTAATTTTATAGGTTTAAAATATAATATAATCTAATTCAAGGTAGCCACATGAGGATTTTTTTAAAAATAATTTTTAAATCTATTTAGTGGCTGCGATGACCTAGTATTTCAAAGTAAATTCTAATAGTAGACGTCACTAGTCACTACTTTATTTTTCCTTGCCTCTAGAAACTATCAATTAGAATCTATTTTATTTTTGAATTTTAAGAAAATTATGTAGTCAAGTCAGGATTTACTGTCCTCAAAAATTGCAATTAGTGGCGCAATTACACGTTTTGAGCTCCGAAATATTTTCTTAAGCAATATTTGTGTTTTTTTTTTGGTAAATCACCTTATATGTTATATCATGCTGTTCTTGCTATGTTTTGTTTATTTCTACTTTTTTCCAAACCAAATGTAATAATTTCATTTGGTACAATTATTGTTTTTTTTTTGCCCCATTCTTCATATCAGGACTAGAGATGTGTACATACAGGTAACTGAAAATTTGGAATATGTAGAGAGATGGGATAGTACAAATTGGAAAAATATAGTATGTAGTGAAGGTGTTATTCTTATGCCTAGCGTCAAGAAAGGTCACTGCGATTGACTGGAGACACTAGAGACACATTTTCTACTGAATTTTTTCAAAGCACGACAATTTGTCTTTTTACTTTTGCTAACTTAAGTACTATAATATACTATATATATAACTTAAGTAAGTGTTAATTTATTTTAATTCAACTGTTTAATTATAAGAATAATTAAAAATTTCAGATTATTTTAAAATTAAATTATTTTTAAACTACGTTTTTTCAAGTGGACCAAATGTAATTCGATTTCATTTGTTTTAAAGTACACAATGGTTCATTTTCTTGTGTATAAAAATTGAAAAATGTATTAATGTGATCATTTAGCATTGATACACGTCTTTTAACTTAAGAGAAACGGATACAAACTTAAAATTGTTGAATTTTTTGTATTTGCGATCCGTATCTTACAAATAACGCGACAAATTTAAATAAAATCACACGGTATAAAAATTACAATACTGCAGTTATTTAAGTTATCTACATAACAAAATTAAAATCGTGCAGTCTGCTGCCCATTTTCTGAGCAACTCAATAGTGTTTTAGTTTAGCTCACACTAACGCACATATTTCGTAGACAAGTATTAAAATTTCAAACCAAATAATAGTAATTTTTCTACTGACTGTGTATAAAAAAAACATCTTTTAGAAGTAAAATAGCCTAAAGATTATTGGGTTAACAATTTCCAAGTAGCAAACAACCAGGACCAGCTTCTTATGAAAGATGCAATAATAAATTTTTTATAAACTTTAAAGCATACATTACTTTACGTTTAACTAATTACAGCTATTTATACTAGCTAATTTTATTGATATTCGATTAGAAAGAATTACAGCTTAAAATAAAATGCAATTAATTATATGAAACAGGCAATCCCACTTCCAATAACAAGGGTTCCCGGGCATTTGTTCCTTGAACATTTCCAACCTACAAACTTAACTATTAATAAATGGGAAAATAAATATTCATTACGTCGATTTGACAGAATTTCATACAGTTAGACTCAGCCAGTCACTCTACAGGTGAGGAAATAGGTGGCTACCGCATTAGTTTGTCTCGGTCATATTGCCCTAAGTCCTAAGTATACACTTTATATAATTACACAAAAGATATTATGTACTATGTGCAATTTATAAAAATTCAATAATCACATTTTACATTATCGTCAGTAAAAACTTATGTCGCACAAATCCATTTTTAGCAAGATACAATATTTCCTATAATACCTACAAAAAACAATGATCGTAAAATCATAATTATCTTGTCAAAATATTCAGTTATTGCTACCCAAAAAACAAGTCTGTAAGTGTAATATTTTTTTTTACTTTTAAAATTTAACAATTTTTAGAAAACTTGTACAAAAAAATATTTTGTACTTTGTTAAAGTAGGGGACGTATATATAAATTATTTTAAATTCTATAAAAATCGTGACTAGCATTTTCGTTAGTGGCTTTTGTATACATAGCTCATTTAAATTGTAGCCTAAAAACTGGGGATATATAATTGGAATATTTTGATTCTTTATTTATTTTAATACTGCTAATTAATTACTCAATCATATTTTCATCTATGTCATAAGAACTAAAAATAGTAATAAGTAAAGCTGACGTGTAAATAGTCATTTTTGTAAATCTTTTTACATTACGTCGTACTATATCAATAATTATGCCAGTAAAATTGCTGTGCTGCCGGCCGCATACAAAAATATTTTTAATAAGAATTTAATCAATTCAATTATAATATTTAATACTTAAACAAATTCTGACAGCCGTCACATGGACAAGTTGAAGTTGCCGTGCCTTAAAATGCCTCTACAATAGTGTTAGAAAAGTTTTATGTAATATTATATTACTAGAAGTAAGGCCCCCCTACCTACGGCAGGGCCCCCCAGGGGGCGGGGGCAGTTCGAAAAAAGATGAGAAGCGCATGTAAAGAATGGAATAGCTTTATTCACAGTTTAGATGACACACATTAGAGACAGTGGTCACAAATCGATTAAAGTGGTACAAATGTAATGGCAGAAGTTGTATGGCACAAATAATGAGGCAGTGCAAAAATGCTTGGAGGCGACGTTTAGGCAGGTGTGATGCTGGTAGGCGGCAGCTGGAATGTTACTACCCTTTCTTCGTGACTTGGGTCTTCAGGGAGATTGCGGCGGACGGGATCCTGGGGCCCTTGGGCTTTGGCCAAGGCTTAGTGCCCAAAGGTTCCACTGCTGGTGGAGCGTGATCAGGAGACGGCGGCGGTAGGTAGGCGCCGCCTGGAATGGCTTGCGGGGCCGTTTGGGGGCATTCGGTCGTGTTGACGGCGCGGGGACTGCTGGCGGAAGTGGGAGGCCCGTGAACACTTAGTCGGCAGCTTCCGCTGCAGCGCATAATGCTTTGTCTATTGCGCCTTCAAACGCACCCATCAGCTTGGCCCGTTCAGCGGCACTAGAAAAGTCGGATGGTGAAGGTGTGGCACGACCTGCTGCTTCTGCAGGCCGTATCTGCTGTACTCACGGGGGCGGCAGGCCTCCGTAAGCAGAAAGCGACGTGCTGCAGCAGGGGAGGGCGGCAAGAGCTGAGGATTGTAACGGTTGTAGGGTAAGAGACGCTTGTACATATTTCTCCTCTGCCGCCAATAACAAGGTGCCCACGCAAATCCCCGGTAAAAGCTTCGTGTTCCGTTAAGCAAGCAAATAGGCGGTTGCCCTTGCGGTCCACCATGGCCAGTTTGGCCGCCTTCTGATGCAGGTCTATCTAAATACCCGTCAAGTACTCGTAAAGTGTCGCAAAATCAGTCGCCAACCGCGTTTTCCTAAAAAAGTCCGTGTAAGAGCTTACATAATCTGTATGCTGTATATCTGAGCTGCATGAGTTCAAATAAATGTAGGGTGAATCAATGGGTACACAAGCAAATTAATGTTTGCGTCTTGTATCAATACGCGCTGCGTTCTAATAACTGCTCTACTGTAAATCCGCCAGTCTCTGTTTCGTGGTGGGGCCTTGTCGCCGCTTGCAAACATTGATGCTATATCAGCTGCTGTGCTGCTATTAAAACTTTTCTGGCTCTTCCTGGGTTTTTTGTCAAATGTCATGCAAATGGTTTTTAGAGGGCGTCCTGTGGACTGCATGTTACGTTGTCTTTAACTTTTTTTATCGTCTTCAGTGCCGTAGCATAGATATTGACGGCACGTCATGTTGTGTCTATTTCTGCCATGATGTAAGGCAAGCATATTGCATTTTCGACTATACCCATGCGCTGTGCTGTCGCTAGTTCCGTGTCCACAATATCTAGGAAGCGTGCAATAGCGCGGCTTCATCTCTTTCCGGGGATGCAGCTTCGCGGTCACTATATGGTTTAGTTGGCCATGCAGGCGTACAAACGGCTCCTTTCAGCACTTGATGTTATTTGTTTCAATCAAGTACTGCGTTTCCATCGATGCAAATGATACGGCACTGTTATATTGCCGTATAAAGGGGCGGGAGCGCTTGAACGAACAGGACGTACAATATTTCAGTCCAGAACACTTGATATTTCAAACTTCAAAAAATCGTGTAAACTAATCAGCCTTAACTCCAAAATAAACTGTCAATTAACCGAAATTTTACGCACTACTGATATCAAATCGAAGATTCGAGTGACATTAAATACGAAGTGAATTATAGGTGAAATAATTCAAGCGGAGAATTCTAAAAAATATCAAAATATCACACACCAACCCAATCAAACCCTACAACTACCCATCCCATCTCAACCTCCACCGTCAAGAAGACTCGACACACTGCACTACGGAGTACTATTAACCTAATTATTAGTGGAACTCAAGCCAGAACTCGTTACACCTCTTATACCAAACAACGAAATCAAAGTGGCTACGGGTACCCGTTAAACTAACCAACTAATACCAAATTACTGAAGCAAGACTAAATGGCAGGGAAAAATAAAAGAGTACAAAGTGGTAGCCCAGAGAAAAAAAAGAAAAAAATGGAAATAACAACTGAGGATGGAGAAGTAATAACACTTACACAGGAGGAATACAGAATGCAGCAAATCCAAGCAATAACACTAGAAAAGGTTATGCAAACAGTACAGGACCACCTGGAAAAAATTATGAAAGACTATGAAGAGCTGAGGAAAAAAGTGGAAAAGCTAGAAAACGAAAACGACCGCCTGAGCCTGGAAATCAAAAGAAACAACCTAGTGTTCACTGGAGTCCCAGAGGAAGTACAGGAATCGGAGTCCAAACTAATCCAAAAGGTACAAACTATCCTAAAAGAATTAAAAACTAATGCTGAAATTGACACTGTTCGCAGAATTGGAACAAAAACTGACGGAACCAAAACTCGTCCTCTAGTCGTCAGATTTGTCAAGCTAAGAGAAAGACAAGAAGTGTACACACGGCGAAAAGAACTGCGTAATACTAAAACGGAAAACCACAAAAAAGTGTACATCAATGTTGACCTCCCAGCAAGAATATTCAAGATCAAATTACTCGAACGACTGGAAAGAGCCAAGAACAAAAATAATGAACCCAGCAACAGCAGCAAAATCAACACCGCGATACCACCAGGTCCGTTACAGCGAGATCAAGAGTCAAGAACAAGTCACAAGAAGAACAATAATACGACAAACAATAAAAACTTGTAAATATTGGTACCTAATAGATGTGTAGGATTAATTTTTTGTGATATGAAATATTTAGAAAAAAATATGTCCTCCAAGTTAATAGGTACCTATAACTATAACTCAATTTATTTCAACTTAATGTACCCATATATTACCGCTCAATATGTCATGCCTTACACGTATAATCACCGATGTCACTAACCCCCCCCCCTCCTTATACTATTTACTCAAACTATTTACTTATTTATATATATATATCTACTTATTCATTTAATCCTGTTAAATTCGAAATTGCAGGCCGAGAGGCCATATCTAATCATTATGTCATTTATCATTGTAAAATCAACAAGTTGTGTAGACCATACGGTCATATCGACTTTGAATAAATTATTATTATTATTATATTGCCGTATAAACGTTTCAAAGTTCCGGTGCATCGATTTTTTTGGATTCCATGTACGTATTGAGTTGACGTTTGTAATTGTCAAGGGAATCCAGCTGCTTTGAGCCTTTTTGACAGCATTTTGTGAATTTACGATGTCTGATTAGTTTTCCAGAAAAATTAGAGTTCCCACAGAGTTTGCATTTTACGTCCATTTTTTTGAGGTTGTTTATGGCGTATTTTTGTTTTCTATCGATGTGTCGTCGACTTCTTTCCGATAAGTGTTGTCTTTGCTTGATGGCTCTTGCTCAAGCAGCAACTACCAGGCTGTTGCACTAAGACAGCTGGGATCAGGGTGTACCATCAGGAAGTTGCCAGCAGGCAGCTTTCATCTAGCAACAGTAATCACCCAGTAGCACCACAACAGTTGCCATAAAGCAGTTACGACAAGAGAACTACTATCAGGTAGTTGCATCTAAGCAGTTTCTATTATAAATTTAGCATCAGGCATTGACATTATAGAAAGTTGCGACGTGACAGTTACTAATTGGCAGATGCGGGCACGCAGAAATACTCAAGCAATTTATTGCTACCATGCAAATACAATCATGAATTCGGCGTCAAGCAGTATCTATCAGGTTGTGGCAGTAAAGCAGTTGCCATAAGGCACAAGCAGGTGAAGCTAGGCAACTAATGGACAGCAAATGCCTCACATCAGTTACAATAAAGCTCAGTAGTGGGCTCAGTGTCAAACAGTAGCCATAAGAAAGTTGCTGCCGAGCAGTTACATACCTCCAGAAAGATGTTCCATAGGCGTGGAAAGATAACTATTGCCAGATGGCAGCTGCATGTTCACAAATGCGGCTTTCCTGATTAGCCACTGTCACCCTGCAGTTGTCATCACGCAGTAAATGTCATGTAGTAGCTATTAGAAAGTTTAGGGGAGGCAGTTGCCGCCAGGAAGCAGCTTATTATACAGTTGGAAACTACCAGTCTGGTAATTCTATAAAGTATTATTCTTATGCGTGTTGCTTTGTTTATTCTGCTTGTATTGATACCTTGAGGTGCCGTATTTTCTAAAATATGGCACTACAAGGTATCACGAGAAGCATAATGCCCCAAATTCCGACCTTTTAGACCCGTGCACTAATGTATTTTTTTAAATTAAAAAATTTTTTGAAATTAATAATTTATCTTATCAATTATTTTCTACGTAAAATTAATTTTACAAATATTTAATACAAGAACTTTTTATTTGAATCTGACCCGTACTAAACTTACAATTAAGTTTTATATTTTACCTAGTACGTACCTATTCAACAAAAGAATGACAGTTACTTACAGTAATATAGAAAATAATATTCAAATAACCTTAGCGGTTGCAATTTGCAATGGTCATGGCCTTTGTATAAATCCGTGTACAATTGCAGCCCCGTGTACGTTTCACATTTTGACCTCGCAGACCCGTGTACTACCACTTGTCTGTGTACTATTAAAAGCCTGTGGTTCGGTTGGGAAACTGCTCTGCGTTAAAGACCTTTAGGCAATAGACTTGTAGTAAAAGGCTTGATGCATGGAGGCAACTGCCTCGCTGACACTCACTCGTAGAAACTGCCTTGTGGCAACCGCTGGCATCAGGCTTGGGGCGACTGCTCTGCGGGCACTCACTTCGTGGGCAATTGGCTCGTGCCAACTACCTTGTTTCAACTGTCTAGTGGCAACAGCGTTGTGGTCTCATAAACAACTGCCCCGCGGCAATTGCCAACATGCAGCTGCTACTTGGCAGTTGACAATTGCACCCAGACAGTTGCCTTAATTCATTGGTTATCAGGTATTTTCCCTAAGGTAGCTGCCTTAGGTAATTATTTTCCACTATGAAGTTTTCTCCACACAGTTGTGACTGCGCAGTTGCAGCGAGCGGTTAAGTCCAGGCCGTTCCAGCCAGGCAATTGCCAACATGCAGCTGCTACTTTTAAGTTGCAGCCAAGCAATTGTCAACGGGCAGTAGCTACTTGGCAATTGCCGCAAGGCAGTTGCGCCTAGGAGATTTTCACTAGGCAGTTACAACAAAGCAGTTGCTACCAGACAGTTGCCACTGGGTAATTGCTATGACGTTTCCAACAGGTGGTTGCTACTTGGCAGTTGCGAAAAAGCATTTGCCCTCAGGAAATTTCAGCCAGGCAGTTATGTCTAAGCAATTGACACCGGGTAGTTACCACTAGGCAGCTGCTATTAGAATGTTGCTACCTCGCTGTTACAATCTGACGGTTATCATTTTGCAGTTGCCATAAGGCTGTTGTCCTGAGGCAGTTTCATGATTGGAGTTCCTACAACCAGTGGGATGAATAGTCCACGGGTCTGCATTTGTACACGAATCCTTAAGTATTTTTGTTATAGCACATGACCTAAAAGAATATTTAATGATCCGTGTGAAATTACAGTCCCGTATACTATTTTAACTTTAAACTCCTGGACCCGTGCACTATTACAAGCCTGTGATATAATATAGGAAATACGGTATTCCGTGCGTTGAATAGTTTTATGGCCGAGATAAGCCCCAGTTTTTCCTATTTTTTGCGTTTTTTTCTCTTAGGTTTAACGTTTCACATCCTCGGAAATCTGTCATACACGTCCTACATTGACGTGTAAGGTATCAAAATGTGTGTAATTGTTTTCCCTATATGTGAGCAGTTAAGGTTTGTCTGTGCTTACACCGCAAGTCTGTGTTTTTGCCCCCGCGGTTCTCCCTTCTTTTTTCACGTTTTGTCCTTAAAGCGCTTCGCGCTGGGGTGTTATTAGGCAACATTTTTTTTTAATTTCTCGCCTTAAAGCTTATCCTTGGTTTGTTCTGCGTACTTGAGTGCCTTTGTGGGCCTTGTATGTCGCGCGGTTCAAAAGCCTTAGGGCTTACGCCGACCATCTGTTTTTCCCTATTTTTCAGTTTTGCGTTTTCGACATCTCAGTATCCTAGGCTTCACAAACACATTTTCCTAAATGTAAGCACTTACCTGTGTTCCCTATGTTATTCCGCGTCTTTTGGTACCATTTGCGTCTTTATACGATATGTGGTTCACGAGATATGGCTCTATATGTGCTCCGCTACCTTGCTTATTATATAGATAAAACCTAAATTGGCATAGAAACTTACGCGTGCATTCGCATATAATTATTATTCACTCAAATAAATATTTTTTAATACATAGTTATCAAGTCACATAGGCTAAACAATCAATTCTAATTTCATGCGTGTCTTTCAACTTGAACTGCAAAGATTGTTAAGTTGCCATCTCAAGGTTATGTATGTAATAGGTCTGATCACTGCCGTAATAATATTTTGTCCAGCACTCGTGCAGTAATTATATTTTTGATATCGCGTACAAGAAAATTACCTAAATCTTTTTGCACTATGCTCAGAATCTGGAGAGAGCTCATTATGGAAATTGAAATCTCAATTATTTAGAAATCATCAGCATTCACCGGATGTCATATATAAAATTACACGCAAGCACGATTGGTATACAATTCTATGACAAGTTAAAGCAAGCAATGTTTGAGTGAGTTGTTTTTTGTTTGTCAGAGTTTGGTGGGCGCTGCATATTTTATAAAATTATGGTCTTATAATAATTTTAAATATGCTACAAGTGCAAGGTGCTATTTATTTTGTGTTGCGTAAGCCGCTGCGCGAGGCCGAATAAAAATGTTCGTGATTATCAATATTAATGTGACACATTATTTGTCTCAAAATTAAATTCTGAAGGTAGGATATTTCCAGTATTTTATAAATAATTAGAAAAGCATATTCTGTAGCTTTTTTCACTAGGATTACATTCAGCTAAAGAGTATAAAATAGACATTCTTGCACATACAGATCATTCAGTTCACCTTAAGTCTCTCGACTATAAGCAGTCTCATATTTCCACAGGTACTGGTTCTGGCAATTTTTGTTTTTACTTGAAATTTTATTTTATTTTATTTCTAATTTTTTTAATTTACTCTTGATTTTCAATATTTTTATTAATATTGTTGGCCATTTTGTTTTTTGCCACACGCAGGATTGACAAGCTAGTAGAAGACAACTAAACGTAAGTATACAAAAGCTGTATAAACATGAAGACCTCACTATATTTGGCTCTTGCAGTTTTCTTCGTGTATGCCATGCATACTTGTACTTGTGCTCCACAAACAACCCAAACACTAGAAGGTAATAAATTTTTATTAATTTGTAAACAGTAATTATCCCAAGTCGCCGTTGTGAATTACATTGTTTCAAAGTTTCTCGGATGAACACACAGTAGTCGTAATTATTGTGTCGCAATTTCTTATAATATTTAATTAACCATTGTAATCTTCTGTGTTCGTAAAAATTCTGAATTTCCATTTACTGATACTGACTATATGTCGGAAACTAAACTATCACTTAACGTTATTCACCAAAAACTGACATGAGTAATTTCCTCCGACTTTGACAAAATATATTCGCAATAAATTAGTTTAAATGTTGTTTGCAAGGTTATATACATTACGACTAGGTGTTGTAGTTAAAAACAGTAACACGAAACTGTTGTTATAATAATACACGGATTACATTATCAAGTTTTTTTGTTTACAGAGATAGTTCCATTTAATAAGGAGTGTCTTCAAGACAAGGTAATGACAGCAATGGAGCTGGACGAAAAATTTATTGAAGAACTCGGCCCAGCATTTGAATCATTAAATATCCTTAAAGCGCCAAAGAGATTTCAAGAAGTAAGTAAATTAAGAATTTATACATTTCTTTTTATATATTCAAATAGGTACTAGCCCCTATTTTTCAAAGCAAATTAGGAATGTATTTTTAATTTTTAAATACTGATATACAGTTTTTTTAACTCAAATTATAAAAGTAAGTGCATCGAACCAAAAACTACATGTTTCCAAACTTTAAAAGTTGGAAAATAATCTTATAGCTGTTTAAATGTATATGTATAATTAGTTTTGTACAGTAATATTTATTGATTCGTACTTGTGTAGTAGTTGATTTAAAATTGAAAAGTTACTGTCGGTGTAACTTAACTGCTGTAGCAGTTTGTATTTGTATCATTATTACAATATTCACCTAATCAATGACCTATTTATATTGTAGATACTGAGAGAATGTTTCGACCAAGAAAAATATAGTGCTTACTTGGAAGAATATAGTGCTTACTTGGAAAAATGTAATAATAAGGTACCTGCAAATGTAGTGGCGAACAAGGTAAGTCAATGAAAAAATTTGAATACTATTTTATTACTTTAATGGAATTTGATTCTTACGAATAATTAATATTTTGAAATTCGGACTGCATTAAATTGTTTTTAAATATCATTTAATTACTTTAAATAAAACAGCATCAACCTCAATTTAAACGCCTGCCAAATTATTGCTAGACTAATAATTTTGTTTGAACATTACTACTTTGGGCAGAATATATTTTAAAATCCAGATCACTAATAACTCGAGAGTATAATTAGAAGGGTTAGAGGGAACTGTACAAAAATGTTATATTAAGACATACTTATACAAATAATTATATGTCACAACTAGACGTAGACTTGACAGACTAGACGTAAACAAATGCTCGCTCATCCGTGATGATGAAATTGCGCCTCAAAATCAAAGGATTTATAAAATTGTTTGAAAAACAAAAACATTTTCAAATTTTTAAAAATCCTGAATTTGCAATTTAGAAAATAGCCCAAGGATTAAAAAAAAACTTGATTCTTATTAAAATCAGATGAGAACTAACTGTACAAGTTATAGGGTGGCAAAGTTTCAAAATTTAAATTCTTTTAAACTTTGCCGCGCCATTCCTCCGAGCAAACAACACAAACTGCACTTAAGTTACTTTGGATCCGTACTATATTACATCATTTTTGTTAGATCTATTACATTACATGCAAATGTACCTACCTAATTAAATTCAATTTATTTTGCAGTGCAAGAGTCGAAGCGAACATGGTTTAGAGAACGTGATAAGATTGTTAGAGTTTTGAAGTAAGCGGTCCTTATATATAATAAAACAATTTAGTTTATTGCTAAGTTTTTATATTTCAATTATTTCAAAATAATTTTATTTTAATTTGTGTTTTCGGATTATACAAATTTCAATTATTGTAATATATTTTTTAAACTTTGAGAAGTCCCAAAAAATTAATTATTATTTAAAACTTTTAAAATTGTAAACTAAACGTGCCAAGTAACATTCAAATTCCCATTTCATCATATATCCTTATATACTGCTAAGTCTAATGGTATTTTATACTGTATTTCAGATTGACGATAAGAACGTCTCCGTTGCCGTTGTGACATTAGAAAAATATTATTTTTAATTAAAGCAAAATTTTTTTGTTTTATTTAAAATGTATCTACTCGTCATTCGAATATCTGTTATAACTATACATATAACTACTTCAACTGGAATGTACACGATAATTGTCGTTCATTGGAATTAATCTAAATGGTGTAACCTAACTAGCTTAACTGTCTATGGTGATCATAAGATCACAAGGGAATTAGTATTTACGTTTAATACAGTACCTGTGTATTTTCTTCAGAGCTTTCTCAGACTTCTAAATAATCGCCGCAGGCGTCAACCAGCACAGGTAACCTCGGTATTAACAAGTATGATGAACTTTCGGTAAATAAATCCAGGAACGGTAAGAACCAAACACAAGAACTCTTGTTCAACGAATGATAATTTATTTCAAGGTTACTCCAGTATTTATAGAAGTTTGGTTTGTGACATTTAATAATAGGTTTAAACGAGTTGAATCGTTTTACCGTTATTCCTAGATTTCAGTTGAGTCGTTTTACCGTTATCATTACTTATTCATAAATGTTGGACTCAACCGATCTCTGGAACTTGATATTTGTATAATAATTTGTATAACCTAATTTTACTATTACTTATAATTTACATGTACTTAACTAATGCATCACGGTATGATAATGTAGTCCAGTTTCTGGAACATGACTGGATTGCATGATTTCGGTTACAATGGAATAGAAATATTAAATAATATAAAAATCAAGCACAAATCAAAACAGCAACCCCACGCGTAATAAAATCAAAATTATTCTTGAATTACTATTAAGTGCATAAGTGCATTTTAGTTAAAAGTTTTAGAATTGCAAAAAAGTTACAAGGAGTTGCATTAAATTCTTGAGCTTTCTATATATGTATTTAACATTGTTTTTAAAATCTGTTACATCAAGGGTGATCCAGCAAAGATGACCCATACTAAATGTAAACTTTTTAAAACTCATTGACTCTAAAAACCTGTTACTTACATATTTTAATATTGGCTTTAATATTATATATGGAGCTAGAATCAGAACTATGAGCAACAGAATTTATCAATTCTGAATTTGTTTGTATACAAGTTTATTTAGGGTTAGCGTCCTAAAGGTCATATCTACAAATATACGAATTTAATTTCTGCAACTAAATTCTGATTAATTCACGAAAAATATAACAAAACTTAAAACTACAAAAAGAGTAGTTAAAAAAGTCAGTAACTGTTCCTAGACATAAAAGTAAGAAAATTGTATTAGGCTCCTGTACAATGGACGTCACGGGTATTGAAGAACGCGCTGGAAAACGCCCGGAAAGTGCCATCGAAAGTAGTGCTCCTCCAGATTTAGTCAATGATTGTATTCAACCAAATCGGACAAAAAAAAATTGGGAACAAACTGATGATCTTGTAGTAGTTCATATTCTTGGTATGTATGGCCTACGACTTGCTCTACAAGGACAGTTCAAAGTTCCCCTAGTTCTAGTTATCTACAGTAAGGCTACATTGCTTGCATTGGTCAGGTAAAATTTAAACAAAAATATTTAAGGCTTTTCTAAAAATCCTAATGTTTAAATTGCGCCCATATAGCATTTCTGGTTGGCTCATACTGTCATTTATGGGGATATCCGTGGGAGCTCATCGCTACTGGACCCATCAATCGCTTCAAGCTAAACTTCCGTTGAAGCTCCTTCTCATCACTCTTCAGACGATGATGCCACAGGTACGTGATTTTCTAAATTTTGTTATTATGTACTAGTAAAGTAGCCCGCCCTACGGAAGGTATATAGTTTAATTTTTTAAACGCAGAAAAATCAATGTGGGACTGGGTTGCCTGGCATCGCGTTCATCACAAATATGTCGACACCGACAGGGACCCTTAAAACGTTCGGAGAGGCTTCGGCTTCTGGTACGAAATCGAAATCCTATAATGCTGATGACAACAAAGACAGCAGCACAGCCTTTATTATTATTAACGAACATTGCTGGGGTTGGGGGGACGAGAGCATTACACAGGATCAAATTACCTCAATAAAAATAATACGTCAACTTTAAATTCTGATGGCGAACAAGTTTGTTTTGAATTAGAAATGGAGTAGTGCTTTTGCTTTTAGTTAAATTCATCATTATTTATAATATTTTTTATGTTTTTAACAATTTTCCGTCACATTTCAATTTAAACATTTTTTTTTATAACAAGGAAAATGTTCTATCTTTATCATAATAACAAATCAAAATAACGGCGTCTGAGCATAATAATTGAATATAACTTTAATTCGTAAGAAATTAAGATGCTATAGTTACAATTTAGGTTGTGCTATTTTGTGTGGGATCGAATGCGTGATTATGTCAAGTTTGCATAGTTACACTTTGCTGCTTGTTGAAAGCAAACTACGTAAGGTTACTGTGTTTGCAGTTATTTAACTAACTTTAGAATTTATTTTTTTTTAATAATAATTTAGAGCTTAAAAAATGATCAAAGAATAATGTTTTTTCCAAAAAATGATATAATTTTGTTTTAAAATAAATACCAAAAATTCGGATTTTGGATTGTGGAATTTCAACCCTGACTTTAGTAAACAGTATTTTGCAGTTTACACGTGACAGAAATCATAGGCTAGTACAATTTGACAGATAAGATGACGATCACACAATCTTAATTCTGACTATACTATAATTATTAATTTAGTCAGAATGGATTACAATTTTATTAATTTATTTTCAAAATTCAAATTTCAATTTCCTTCTCTGTTTAGAATCCAACTGTGGATTTTCATTGTAACAAGTTGGCTAACAGATACATCCGATGATCCGATGGTCAGTTTTTTATACACCAAAATATTGTCGGCGATGAACCAGAATAAATCATATCCAATAATCCAATATTGCTATAGAATTTAAATGAGCTATGTAAAAAAAAACAATTTAATAAGATACACACGCTTACAATTTTAATCACGAGTTTAAAATTAGTCCAAAATGTCCGCTTCTTACATTTTTGTGTTTAAAAATTGTAAAGTATTGTATTTTGACGCATTTTCTAAAGAATGCAAAATGTTCTATTTACATGTTTTTTCAAAAGATAAAAATGTTCTATTTAAGTGTTTTTAAAAGTATATATAATGTTCTAGGTAAGTGATTTTTGAAGTGTAAAATGTTCTATTTAAGCGTTATTTAAATGTGTAAAATTTTCTATTTAAGTGTTTTTTAAAAGTGTAAAATGTTCTATTTACATGGTTTCTTATCGTTAGTTATGTTATTTTTTTGTTTTGATATTGCATTTTGCTTCAAAATAAAAATGAAAATGGGTAATTTTGGTCTTTCACACACGCGATGTCTTACCAAAACCAGGGGACCACGCTAATAAGTGGTACACTCAGATTTTCAAATCACCCATTTTTTTCAAAAATCCCTTGGTTCCCTTGTTAGATATGCATATCGTCGCTGAAGAACTAAAATAAAAATGACCCATATCCAATTTCAGCTAGAATTAAATCAAGCTATGTCATACAAAAAAAATAAGAAACATTTGTAAAATGTTAATTACGAGTTTTTGAAAAGTGTAAAATGTTCTATTTACATGTTTTTGAAATGGTGCACAAATTTTTAATTCCATGTTTTTGAAAAGGTGCAAAATGTTCTATTTCCATGGTTTTTGAAAAGGTGCAAAATGTTCTAATTTCATGTTTTCAAAAAATGTAAAATATTGTAGTTACATATTTTTGAAAATTGCAAAATGGTCTATTTAAATGCTTTCGAGACATCTTTGAATATTTGTCTGGATAGTTGATATTGCGTTTAGCTAAAAATGAATATGGGTCATTTTGGTACGTCACAGACGATATATGTCATTTATAGAATTTAAAAACTTAATGTAAAGTAAAAAAAAAAAATTGAAGTTTAAATTGTAATGATTGAAAGGCATAATCTGCTACACTTGCGGTTATAACCCAAGTCGCCCACAACACCCAAAAGACAAAAGGATGAGTCGAAAGCGGAAGTGGAAACTGCAATAAAAATCTGCAAGTGTTTTCAGCAAACTTTATTTTCTACCCCGGTCGCGGTCCCATACTTATACTAACAACGCTCGGTTTCTTTCTGCATAATAATTATATAATGATGTCTTACAATCAATAATTATATTAGTAAATTATTACTTAATAATTCTATTGCAATAGGTACGAACGGAATAATAGAGGCCGGTAATTTTTGTAACCTTTACACATTAATTTAAAGTACCTACATACATAGCAACACTGTACTTTTGTTGACACGGTTTCTGTCCGGCGGTTTCCGTTACCCTCTTAAAACCTCAATTTAAATTCCTAAAATAAAATTAATATTGCATATATTATTATCTTTCTTCTTTAGTTTTTCGAATACTTCTTTTTATATTTTTTAGAATAAAAATTATTACTAAAAACATATTTTGCAAAACAAAATGAATATTATTTTCTTTTAATGAAAAGATGTAATTTTAATTATTTCTAATTTATTCATTTTTTATTATTATAAAAATAATAATTAAAAACTTTAGCTATTTTAGTAAAAACGAAAAGTGACATTTCTACGCGTTTCTTTTCTGTAAACGTTAAAATATTATTTTAGAAATTTTAGCATACCTAATAATTACGTTACGTACAATTTCGCTAATTTCGCATCTAATTAATTATAGATTATGTGAACCTAACTAGTAATAACTTGTATATATATTTATTAAATGGTTTATTTATCATGATTTGTATTTATAACGATTTATTTTGTATGCATCCACACTATGCAATTGATTAATATATATGTTTTTAAATAAAGTAATATTAGTACATAGTACAAAAATCGAAACTAAATTTTCTACAATCAACTAAAACTTGTTTTTTATTTGAAATTTGTGCTGCTCTTTAAGCCCTGTAAAGTATAAGTAATTTTTACAACAGAAAAAATGTCAAAATTTTGTAATTTATATTTTATGTATACATATTCAAAATTAAATCCGGAACAGAAACAGTATGACACTACAGTAAGGCACAAAACGGAAAGTAAACAATAAGCGTCGTGGTAAGTTTCTTGTAAAAAGCAATAATTATTCCGATATTTACTAAAAAATTCAACAAAATTACACTAACATAAGATTTTTAAGAATATTCGTTACAGTAAACACTCTTATTTAAATTGTCGTTATTGAAGAGTTTAAGTATTAACTTTTGATTTTGGTCTTACAATTAGTCTGGGAAATCTTACCTTTTTGGCTCGGGAGATTTTTAAGAAATGGAGCAGGATGAATTTAGCCCCGGACAACGAAACAATTTTGTGCCATTGTCTCCAGTAGCCAATGCCAATGCTAATGACGGAGCTATCCCTCAAGATGTGGCTCAACTAATTGATGTCATTCAAAACTTAACTGGCCCTACAGACGCTTCATTGCAAGAGGTGTTTGATTATCTGGTTTCTTTTTACAATCTTTACAATTTTAGCAATAATATAGTGTAATAACTAACAGAACTGCAGCTAAAAATTAATACAAACTGTCTGAATAATTTATTGAAAATAAGTTAAAATTTAAAAGTATAGTGTGTACTGTTCATCTACTTGAAAATAAAATTAAACTAAATTTAAAAAAAACCGCGACAGCAGTTTCACTTTTAAAATCAACAAAATCTAAGTTTTAATGCGCATGCGTTCCTATAGCCATTACAGGTTGGCACATGCAGACATAAGTGAGCAGCCTTCTATAGGCTTAAAATAGCTACCAATGAAGTATAAAAA
The DNA here is from genome assembly GCA_949802685.1 of Dicyrtomina minuta. Taxonomy (NCBI): domain Eukaryota; kingdom Metazoa; phylum Arthropoda; class Collembola; order Symphypleona; family Dicyrtomidae; genus Dicyrtomina; species Dicyrtomina minuta. The sequence goes on along the minus strand of OX461808.1, from coordinate 170,661,687 downwards.
TTTTCTAAAACTGACTGAAAAAAAAATCATATAATTCTTATGTGTTTTACGCAGTGCATTAAAATACTAGAAAATGGCCTGGATCTCACAGATGAACAAGCAAGTTTTGTTAATTCTACGCTCACGGAGATTTCAATTCCTTTGGAGTTGAGGCTGATGGATGAGCTAAATAATTCGAATATCGCAGGAAGGTCGTCTGGCTCACCCTCACACCAATACCACCAACAACTCAATTCTACCCCCCTCAATGCCAACCTTATGAACATTCCTATGATGTCACCCTCACCCATTCGAACTCGGATTCAGAGCGAACCTGAACCACAACCAGAACCAGGCTCCCCAAATAGCACTTGGCCTTCCTTTGCATATGACCCTCGTGCGATGAACACCACAACTTCCCCACATTTCAGTCCTGCTCCACCTAGGCGTCCAGTATTAATACGAGAGTCACCAATTTCTTCTGCAATACATCAGGAACAAGAACAGCTTCGACCGCAATTGTCGCTAGAAACGCGCGCGCTAATCCAACGTCTGGAGAGTACCCCCATGACTGAGGATGAAGCTATCTTCAGGAGCCGCGCGCTGGTTCAGGAGCATGGCCTAAATCTGTACAGATTACCCCACGAACTTGCCTTTGACAGAACTATAGATGACGTCCCGGCCAGATACTACGGTGTGAGGGTCCTTACAGAACAAGAGAGGGAGCAAATACTGGCAGATCAGCTGAACCAAGATCAGGAGGCAGCACGTGTTGTTGGATTTCGTGCGCATGCGCCTGTACCTGCGTCACAACCACCACCACCACCACTACCACTATCACCTCAACAGCCGCTCGCCCAAAATTCAAATTCCTCTTCGTTTGGATTACAACTTGGTAGGGGTGGTTTCAACGACACGGTGTCAATCCAAGAGCAGCTCAACAACGTGCGGGTTAAACTCGAGACGCGGCCAATTCGAGACAAGAAAGCGATGGAGCTTAATGCAGCACTAAACATGGTAGGATTTAGACTGTCCCCTCGATCCAGTCCCGGTCCCAGTTCCGGTTTCGTTCCGGTTCAAGCAGACCCGGAAGGGTGGCCCCTCACATTTTATGACGTAGTCCCACTCAACCCACAACAACAAGAGTTCGTCAAAAATCTCAAACAAGAGCCACCAAAATTCACCCCTGCCGATCTTAAAAATCCACAGGCGTTAAATCAAAATATTGACCAGCTGCAGAAGCACCTAAGAGCAAATCCGTTAACGGATCTTGCCGCAAATCGGTTAAGGGAGGAGCTACAGGGGGTGGGGCGGGAACTTATTATGGAGCCACACCGGTATGATAAGCCTAAGCATAACAATATTGGCCTGGAGCAACGCTACTACCATGTTAAAACCTTAGCAGAACCAGAACAAGGTACACAGGGCCAGCAAATAGATCCCCGCGTGAGGGACCTGCGCACTAGCAAGAAAGCAGAGTTCCTTGAAATGCTCGAGCGCCTCAATTTAAAACGTACCCCAGCCACTGTAAAGGATCTTGCGGAATTTAACAAAATTGCCACCGCCTTCGGTTGCCTCGCAATCCCGAGCTCATTTGGCCAATACAGGGAGGAGGAGGAGCAACAGGCGGAAGTTCCATTGGACCAGCAGCTCCATCAAAATATGCGTGTGGTTCGAACTGAGTTGTACGATGGACAGAGGGAGCTCATAGCGGATCCCCGCCACTACCCTCCCCTTCCAGCTTGGATCTACACCTCCGAATTGATAATCCCAGATCATCGAATCAGGGAGCTCCTCAGCTATATGATGGACTATCCCCTTACAGACGAGCAGGTGGTCCAAATAGGCACAAGAATTTCCGGCATGCGCTACGCGGTAGTGAGCCAGTTCGGGGCTCAAGACGGGGCAACTCGAGACTTTTATATTGGCGGTATTCGAAGAGCGTTTTATACTATTGAACCAGCTGCTCCAACCCAGCCCCAGCCCCAGCCACATGATCAATCAAACAGCGATGACACGTGCAGGCTAAGTCAAAACCGAACCCGAAGCCGAAACCGAAATTTAGATGAAATCGACCCACGCGTGCAGGAACTTCGGATTTCCAAGAAACAAGAATTTCTGCAAATGATTGACAGCCTTAATTTCAGATGGGAGCCTAAAACCCTCGAAGAACTTGCCTATTACACTACCATAGCGGCTCTCTATGGCCACGTGCCCACTCCCATGTCCCCCGATAATTACCATATTGAAAATGCTCAACAGCAACATTTGCCTGAGAATGACAGAATCTTCACGGGTTTCCGCATTATACGCCTAGAGTTGTACCAGGGCCAGTTGCAGGCTGCTTACCACCAAAATCAGGTGCCGGGCATTCCAGATTGGGTCTATACCCCAAACGTCCCAGTTACCCACGCTCACATTCTTCAATTGGTGGACTTTCTCATTGACTGGCCAATCACATTGCAGCAGCTAATCGATATAGATAGAAGGATTGAGCCCTTTGGTTATATCGTCGCGGATCAACAGTTTAATGACTACATTTCGTCCCCAGAAAGTGGAAATGTCCCCAGGGGCTATTTTACGATTACAAGCACATCCCCAATTACAACGCTACCGGCGCCGGTCATAGATGGCGCTGGGCCACAACAACAACAACAGCAGAGAAATTCATTACCACCTGTATCATTTATTAAAATTGTTGAAAATCTCAATTTTCGAGACGCTCCAATTACACAAGAACAGTTTAAACAATTTTTAATCATTGCAAAGCAACACGGGTTCTGGGTAATTCCCCGGGATAAGGAAGGCGATGACCTGCGCCAACGTGAAACACCAGAGGCTGAGAGGCTTTACTATTGTGACGTCATACGAATGAACGAGATGGACCTTCAAGATTTGAAGTTGATGCAAACTTTGCCAAATGACCCGCCTTCTGGAATGGAAGTCCCTCTCCCATCTTGGATTTATAACAATGACGAAATTGGCCTTTCCCAGATTATGGAAATGTACGAATATTTATTGCAACATACAGTCACTCCCCAACAAGCCAGTGACATTGACAGCCGCCTAATCCCATTTGATTTTTACGTCACATTCATAAACAAATACGAACAGATACCTTCACCAGAGGAGATTCAAGGGGTGTACAGAACCGGCTTCACGATTAACAGGCAGTCAGCTGAAATGTCCCAGCTCAACGAAGGACTTTTTGACCCAGTTGACATGGCACGCTTGGGCATTGTACCATTGGGCCAAAGCCCTGGCCGCTTACAAAATCAAGGTCAAAATGCGGGACAAAATGAAATAGCGAAAGCACGCGCATTCCTAGTTAAAATGATTCACGATATTAATTTCAGTGGTGAGCCAATTGTAACGCACGAGATGCCGCTGATTGACCAAGCTATAGCAAGTTTGGGCCATAAACTTGTCCGGTTGAGCAATGCTATGTGGGAATTGGAGGAACAAGATCAGGCGAATTTTCCGCCGGAGGAGCGATACCATTCAGTTCGAGTAGTGCGCATGTCTGCCGAAGAGCGAAGACTAAACGGGGTAGAAAATACGCTGCCGTCTGCACCTAGAGATGAAAATGGAACAGCGATCCCAGTACAGCTCCCAAATTGGGTGTACACAGATCTGACAGATCTTGCAGCTGAGCCAAATGACGTCATGGAATTGATAGATTTTTTGCTTCAATATACAATCACACTGGAGCAAGCGGCTCATCTTGACTCTATATTTAGCGGAACGGAATATTGGTATATACACTTCATAGAGCGGCCAGTGCAAATTCCATTCAGTGACAGAAACTGGAGAACTGGGTTTGTTTTCGACGCTTGGCGTGAGAAAGGGGATCCTCCTGTGCTTTTTAGTAGTGAAGAGAGGGCGCGCCTAATGAATTCATCTCCTGAGGTAATGTTTATGCTTGTATCAAACAATTAGTTAGTTACAAGTACAGGCCGTGAACCATTGATCATGGACTATTGCTTATCAATAATAGGAAATGCTAACGATAAGTTTGAAGACATGAGGATGTTCTAGATTTTCAGAATTTTGCAAATCTTGAGAAAATTTTTTTCTCACCACTTTTGCGGAAGAAAGCTGTCGATGAAGACCCAAAATGACCCATTTTTAATTTATGCTAGAATTAAAATGGGATATGTCAAAATATAAGACAGCAAATAAGATACATGCTTACAGTGCTAATTACGAGTTTCTAAAATGATGATAGTTTTTTATTTACATGTTTTTTGAAAGTGCAAAATATTTAAATAACATATTTTTCAAAAGTGCAAAATATTTAAATAACACATTTTTCAAAAGTGCAAACTATTCAAATAACATGTTTTTTAAAAGTGCAAAATATTTAAATAACATATTTTTCAAAAGTCTTAAATATTTAAATAACATATTTTTCAAAAGTGCAAAATATTTATATAACACATTTTTTAAAAGTGCAAAATATTCTTTTTACCTACATGTTTTTTTGAAAAGTGCAAAATAGTCTATCAACATGTTTTTCAAAAGTGCAAAATATTCTATTTACATGTTTTTTGAAAAGTGCAAAATAGTCTATCAACATGTTTTTCAAGAGTGCAAAATATTCCATTTACATGTTTTTTAAAAAGTGCAAAATAGTTTATCAACATGTTTTTCAAAAGTGCAAAATATTCTATTTACATATATTTTAAAAGTGCAAAATATTTTATTTACATGATTTTTGCAGCAAGCACAAGTTTCTGTTTACACCCTTTCATGAACATGTTATTTTCATTTGGTTTGTAGATAGTGCATTTTGTTTGAAACTAAAAATGGATAAGGGTCAGTTTTTTTCTTCACAGACGATATAGGAGTATTGTAGGGTAAATGTTTATAGAAATTAAATTTTCAGCAGATGCATTAAATTTGAACTACCTTTTCATATTTACAGCAAGTAAACCCTACAGCAAATCCAGGAGCTCAAAACCCAAGCCCACCTCCGCAAACACAGAAACAACAAATCTACAGAACAGCATTAAATTCCTCAGGAGAACGGGAACAACACTGGCAAAATTTCCTAATGATAATGAGCACAGCCAATTTTGGAGGTCAACCAATGACTGCAAGTCGAAGACGGGAATTTGGACCGATTACACGTCTATTTGGACATGTCATTGAGCCCGCTTCCAGGGACATCCTACAAATAGAAGAAGCCCAGCAAGCCCACCTGCCGCCTGGTCAAAGGGCATTCACAGCTTACGTAAGAAGAATGACACCTCAGGAAAGACAGGCACATCATGCTCAGGACACCTTGCCAACATCACCCTTTAGGCAGAATGGGGAAATTACAGAATTTGTAGAGCCCCCAATTTGGTTTGTAAATGACACGAGAGTAGATGAAGACACTTTTGACGAATTGATTGCATACGTCCTTCTGTACACACTCACCCCACAGCTTGCTTTTAACATACAGTCATATTTAAATCGTCACTTTCCATTTTTCTACGTTGACTTTGTTGACCGCCCTGAGCCAAGTGAAAGTCTCCCAGTGGACATTGATAACGTTCAGAGGGCTGCGTTTACAATAAAAGTTCTGCCTAAAGGTCAGTCAACTCCCACACCTCATCTTTTTGATGCAGGGGAATTACTACGGTTTGGAATTGACCCTACATTAGGCTCAAGTTCGGCGCGAAATCGAAATTCAGGTCAAGGTCAAGGTTCACAGGGAAGCCAAGGGTCAAGTAGTCAACTACTTCCGCACTGGGTTTACGCACAAGAGGCAATCGGCAGGCCCCAAATAATGGAGCTTGTTCAATATTTGCTAAAACACACTTTGACGCCGCAAGAAGCTATGGATATTGAAACAAGAATAGTTCCCAGTGGCTACTACATTGATTTCATTGACGACAACGTTGACATTCCAAATGCAGATTTTAGGGCTGCTTTTCACATACGTAGGATGGACGAGGGGGAAACAATACCACCCCTCTTTTCAAGGGAAGATATCGAGCGCTTGGGAATTGTTATCCGGAGTCAAGGTCAAATTCCAGGTCAATGTCAAAGACCGGGTCAAAGTCCAGGTCAAGGTCAGTGCGCACAGCCATCACCAGCTTCGAGTGGCCAAAGTGATGTCCTCCTACTATTAAAGATGATAGAGAAACTAAACCTTAACAACGTGGCAATCAATGCATCGTTACTCGCGGATTTAAAACCAATTGCAGAAATTAACGGTCACATGATTATTCCCAACACATCAGAAGGTGACCCGAACGACTTGGAAGTTGAAAGATTTACATCTCCAGAAGACCACAATTATCGAGTTGTGCGCATGACGAGAGAAGAGCGCCAAAAATTCAATAGGGAATCCACCTACCCCGTCCCGCCCATTGACCAACAGGGAGCCTCAATACCCCTTCCTAACTGGGTGTACACCCCACAGTGTTTTGATCATTCACATGTTATGGAGCTCCTCCAGTTCCTGCTCCAATACACCCTCACCCCCCAGCAAGCAAGCGATATTCAAACAAGATTATTTTACTCTGATTACTACATTGATTTTGACGAGCCACCCCGCCCACCCCCCGGAGCAATTCCGTCCCCTGGAATAGGCCCAGAGTGGCGCACTGCATTTACAATTAGGAGAAGGACTGGATTAGTACCTTCCCTTTTTACCGAAACTGAAATGAACCGCTTAAGGATTGTACCCTTTAGCTTCGGTCAGGACCGGAATCAAGGTCAATGTCAGAGGTCAAGCTCTAGGCAAGTTGGCTCTTTTTCAATTCAAAACCCACCACCACTACCAGATTTTATTTATTCCTTTGGGAGCATAACTACTGAGGACATGGATATTTTACGATCGTACTTAAGAACGTACCCTTTGAGCCAGGCGCATGCGCAGGATGTTGAGTCCCAATTGAGAATTCGAGGTTTCGGGCTTTTTCGTAATGAAAATATGCCCCCTGTGATTTCATCTTTGGAGACGGGTAGTGTTGCAAGGCATTGGTACAGAATTGATAGGCGAAATTCAAATTTGAATACGGATAATCCCGCGCCTTTTAATGCCAGCGCGGCTCCTATGCACTGGACCAGGGTTCAACCGCCTATTTTAGAAGAAAGTGGAGGTCACGAGGATTTAGGTCAAAGTTCAACAAGACATAGTTCAGGTCTAGGTCAAAGTCAGTTGCACAATCTGATCCTTGAGCAAAGTCCAATTCTTGCGCAAAACAGCCAAAGGCTAAGCCAGAGTCCGGGCCAGGGCGTATCAGGAGGTCAAGCTAACGAGTCAAGTTTAGCGCAGAGTCCGCGCCAAAATCAAAATAACACAACGATACGCGAGAATTTAAATGCCGAGGACCTTCGTATTATTCAGACAATCATTGACCACGTAAATACAAAAAATCCAATTCCTGACCAGAAAGCCATGGAGTACTGCTCTATTTTGCACAATATTCAACTAACACTCAGCCCGCTGAGACGTACTGCTGCTGAGCACGCGGAAAATCAACGAATGTTCCCAAATCGCCTTCCATTTCGATATCACGTCGTTCGAATGCGATTGGCAGAACTAGAACCGCCACCTGCGCCTCGTCAACAGCAGGTGCAAATTTCACCTGTTAAGCAGCAACAGCCCTTACAACAAACACCTCCCCGTGACACCCAGTTAGCACCAATTAGTCCGCAAAGCATCCGCGGACAGCAACCAATTCAAATGCTAGCAGGCAAACCGGACTCGACCCCAGGTTACCTAAGTCCAGTCTCAAATTATCCCCTGCGAACTGCTGACAATGACGAGCAAATAGTTCCTGGGCGTATTAACAGAGGTAGACCAGTCCAGGCTAATTTTAACGTTGCCCCAGTCCCGTTTGCTGGGTTTGATGACGGGCCAGAAGGTCTGCCGGTGACGTCACAACAGCCTCAACGCGCATGCTCAAGTAGTTCACCACCCCCAAAAGAAGGGGCATTTCTGTCGCCCCATAAATCGCCAGGCACTGAAGGCAGAAATTCTAACGATACAACTGCAAGTACTCCAGGAAATTTTGAACCTAGTTATTTAGTTCCTAGCATTGAAAACAAGCAGGCTAACGTTACAGATAATAAATCACCCCCACAACCCACACTAGGCCAACCTATGTCACAATCAGCATCTAAATCTTCATCTAGGAAAAATTCAAATTGCTTTGGCAGTGGTCCACTGGACACAAGAGAATCTCATGTAGACCAGATGTCCTTTAGCACTAGCCAAGCGCAGCAATCCGCTGCTTCGGCATCAGCATCAGCATCTCCACCAACTAAGTCAGGAAAAGGGATCCGAATAACAGTGGTAAACCCACCCCAAAGTCAAAGTGAAAATCCTGAAGATATGGGATCTAGCGGGTCTGTAAATTTAAGGACGAGCGGCCGAACGCAGCAGTTGGCTGGAATGGTTTCTAAGCGATGTGCGTATCAGACTAGTAGACCTGGCTGTGGGCTCATTAAAGGCAATGTCAACTCGGGCAAAGTCATGCTATCGTCATCTTGTGGCGGGTGGGCGGGGAAATTCGGAGGCGAACTTACTGAACTAGGGGAAGCTGAAGATGAGTTGTCTGCAACATCATCTTCTAATTCTAGCGCAGATTCCGCAGAAGAATTACAAGGGTCAATACTTTTACCAGAAAATTATCCAGAATTAGCAGCAACAGGTTCTGGAAGCGGCAAATCGTCTCCGCTGGCGACTGGCGGCAAATCGTCTCCGCCGGCGACTGGCGGCAAATCGTCTCCGCCGGCGACTGGCGGCAAATCGTCCCCGCCAGCGACAGTACTAGAGACTGAAATGGAAAGTTCAGTCCCTGGATTCGGATCTCCCCTATTAAATAGCTTCAATAGGAAAACCCTGCCGCAGAACGGGCAACAGCATCAGAGTCCACCTGAGTCTAGTAGTACAGCGCCATCTAACGACATCCCAAGCGTATCCAATAAAACCACGCGGTCGCCACAACCATTGGACACGCCTATGTTTAGCCATGACAACGCAATTACAAACCCGTTTCTACAGCCAACTGGCACTGGCCCAAGGTCAAGGTCATCGCCCCTCCCAGGTGTAGTAGCCGCAGGTCTCCAACCCAGTCCACCCAAAGCACAAGCACAGCTACCACCCCATGATTCAACTGAGCTGGACAACGTGTTCGGTTTTGGAACCGGAACCGGAACCGAAGGGGAAACCCAAGTATCACCACAGAGTGGGAGTGCAGGTGGGAGGAGCTACAAGAGCACATTACAGGATCCACTACAGGCGCAGGCGCAGGAGCAGACAACAGAAGGGCAAGAGATGGGTTGCTCATACTTTAATTGCGGATGCGGTACAGGTTTGCCCTGTACTTGCCAAACTTGCCGCTTTAAATGAGATGCCGTTTAATAACGTTATAAAGCCGATAGAAAAGTTAATTGTAGTTGTGAGATCAGCCATTTAATTTAATAATGTTTAAGTTCAAATTTTCAATGTAAGTAAAAAAAATGCAAATAAAAACAAAAATACTACTGTGATCTATATAACAAAATACTACTGAACTTAAATAATTGTCACGTGATTAATGAATTTACCAGATATTCTGCAATTCCCTAATTACATTTTTATCGTGTATGTTACTGATTCCGATTTCCATATAGTATTTCCACACACACACACGCCATATAAGGTCAGTTCATAGGGTTCACTGATTTACTGCTGTGTAATATTATTGGTAATTAAATATTGACATTGTAAATTGTAACGTCGTTAGTTTCCATTTTTCAGGAAGGGAAACAAGGCAATTATTGTACTAATCCTTATCATAATTTTATCACAAGCTCCTTTGAAAAACAAACTAATTAGTAATTTTTGTATAGCTCAACGTTGACAGAGCATCCCTTTTAAATACAACTAAAGACCAAAAACCAAAACAAACATGTCACTAAGGATATCGTCAGTGAAGAACCAAAATGACCCATATGTATCCATATTTAGCTAAAAACAATATCAACTATCTACAAAAATATAATCAAATATGTCTTGAGAGCACTTCAATAGAACATTTTACATTTTTCAAGCACATTAAATTGTAACATTTTGCACTTTTCAAAAATACGTAAATATTACATTTTGCACCTTTTAGAAAACATGGAATTAGAAAATTTTGCACCTTTCCAAAAACTTGTAAACAGGACATTTTACATTGTTGAAATACATGAAATTAGAAAATTTTACATATTTCAAAAACATGCAAATAGAACATTTTACACTTTTCAAAAAGTCTTAATCACCATTTTACGCATGTTTCTTATTTTGTTTTTATGCCATAGCTCATTTTGATTGTAGCTAAAATTAGATTATTGGACATGGGTCATTTTGGTTTTTCACTGACGATATAGTACAAAACAATAGAAAATTTAATCGTAATAAGGTTGAAAAATTCCAGTGTAAATGAAGATTGTAATTTGTTTCAACTAATTACTAATTAATTGCTCGCCGAGTAAGTTGACAGTTTTAAAAACAATCTTAAAGGCAGTATTTAGTGCGATGCTTGGACGCGCATACATTTTAAGCAACCTTAAAGTGACGAAAAAAAAAGTTCAAGTTTGTTTAATGGATATTTAAATCCAAAAGGAGGCAAGGAGGTTGTAGTAGGTTGTAGTAGGTATACCTGTAAATAATTTTTAAAATTGTAATTAGAAAACGCGTTTTCTCATAACTCGTAATCTACTTTATTGGAACATCAATCATGGAAAAGGAACAGGATAAAAATACCTGCGATTCAGATTTAGCAGCGCAATTAAGAAATTACCAGAATGCTATGAGATCGGTGCAAAATCTTGTGAGTGTATTTAAATCGTATGTTGGGGAAAATCCAAGATTTGACATGCTTCTAAGAAATGTAAGTCATATACAATGTAATACAATGCGAAAGATATTACGTTGAAGTTTATTGAGCGAATAGGCATTTTTGTTTACATATTAACGTGTTCTTGACAAGTTCAAAATGTTCCATAGGTGAGTTTTCTAAAAAAATAAACCATTTTATTTACACATATGTTTCTGAGAAGTTCAAATCATTTCTGTATTATATTTTTAAAAGTTCTAAATGGTTTACTTCTGTTTGTCTTGCAATATTTTCAATTAGTATGCTTTTCGAAAGTGCAAAATGTTCTATCGACATGTATTTTGAAATGCAAAATGTTCTATCGACATGCATTTTAAAAGTGCAAAATGTTCTATCGACAATCATGCATTTTGAATGTGCAAAATGTTCTACTGACATGTATTTTCAAAGTGCAAAATATTCTATTGACATGTATTTTGAAAGTGCAAAATGTTCTATTGACATGTATTTTGAAAGTGCAAAATATTCTATTGACCTGTATTTTGAAATGCAAAATGTTCTATTTACATGTATTTTGAAAGTGCAAAATGTTCTTTTTACATATATTTTCAATTCTATTGACATGTATTTTGAAAGTTCAAAATGTTTTATGATGCGCGCTAGTTTTTGTAAAAATACTACTATTGCTTTCACGCATGCTTCTGTAAAGTGCAAAATATATCATTTAAAAAAAATTAGAAAGTGCAAAATGTTGTATTTGTATGTTTTTTTAATGGTGCAAAATGTTTTGTTTACATATAAAATATGCATTGCTTGCTCAACAAAAATGTTTTATGTATATGCACATATTTTTGACAGTAATGACAGTGCAAATAGTAATAGTTCTATTAACATATTTTGTATAAGTGCAAAATTTTGTAATTTGACGGTTTTAACAAGTGCAAAACGCTCTTTTTACACTCTTTTAAAAGTTAAAAAAATGAAATACAAGTTTCTCAAAAGTCTTAATTTTTTGCATTTACTTGTTTTTGAAAGTCTAAAATGTTACATTTCCGCATATTTTTTAAAAATGCAAAATTTCCTATTTACATGCTTGTTCTAGCAGTGTAAAATATTCCTTTCACGTTTTTAAGATTAGGATATTTGTATAACTTGTGTGTATATTGTTCATTTGGTTTAGCAAAAAATAGAATACCCATCATTTTAAACCTTCAGGATACTATAATATTTTGTATTTCCCAACAGCTTAACCAGATAACCACAGCGGCTACAAATGGCAGTGACAGAAACAGCAATTTTCAATATCAGTCAGAAACTAATAACGACCGTGGGCAAAGTCCAGTCGCAATGAAAAATCATAGGTTTAATAAAGATAACAACCTTAACTTAATGCAACTACCTCAGCCTCAGCCTATGCATAACGCGGTGACCCTTGACCTTGACCTCCAAGGCCGTAGTAGTTTGAAGCAATTTGGGCCTGGAACCGGAAATTATGCAATAAGTTCCAATAACTCTTATGATTATAGTGATAAATACAACCGACACCAGCAGCATAAGCAGCTTACAACTACGAAACGAAAAATATTTTCAAGTGCGAGTTCAACATCTTCAACATATACTGCCAATAATTCAACAGCTGCTTCAGTTTCAAATTCTGCAGTATATACGTCATCTACAGACTGCGATACTTACGCTAAAAAGTCCAAAGGATGTTATGATACATTAACTGAAACTGTAACAAGGCCGCCGCTAGATGGTGCCAGCGGTAACAGTGACAGTTATTACGGGAGTTATAACCAAGGCAACGAAACCTGCTGGATAGCACCACAGGATTATCACGTATTCACCGTTGAACTGGTACAACTTGTTTAATACACAAATTATTATAAAACTAATTTTTTTCATACTACTACACGCTTGAAAACATGTTACCACGTAGCTATTGCTTTTAATAGCAACCACTATTAGCCTGCCCTTAATAGTGAACACTGGTTTTTGTTATAAAACGTTTCCTGTTTTTTCTAAGCGTGTAGCATTTGTAAAATAATTAGTGATCCGTTAAGCAATTGTAATATCGTCTGTGAAGAACCAAAATGACCCATATCCAATTTGAACTGGAACCAAAATGAGCTATGTCATAAAACCAAAATGAGAAACATGCGTAAAAAGTTAATTAAGAGATTTTGAAAAGTGTGAAATGTTCTATTTACATGTTTTTGAAAAGGTGTAAAATGTTCTATTTACATGTTTTTGAAAAGATGTAAAATGTTCTATTTACATTTTTTTGAAAGGTGTAAAATGTTCTATTAACATGTTTTTGAAAAGGTGTAAAATGTTGTATTTACATTTTTTTGAAAAGGTGTAAAATGTTCTATTTACATGTTTTTGAAAAGATGTAAAATGTTCTATTTACATTTTTTTGAAAGGTGTAAAATGTTCTATTAACATGTTTTTGAAAAGGTGTAAAATGTTGTATTTACATTTTTTTGAAAAGGTGTAAAAGGTTCTATTTATATGTTTTTGAAAAGTGTCAAATGTTCTATTTGAATGCTCTCAAGACATGTTTCATTATTTTTGTAGATAGTAGTTATTGTTTTTAGCTCAAAATGTATATGGGTCAATTTGGTTCTTCACTGACAATATTACGAATTATTTGTTTTTCACAGGTTATGCTCAAGATTCTCAAAGATTTAACAATTGATGAGCTGATGCATTGCCGCCGGGTGAGCACTCACTTTAGAAACTATGCAACGCAGGTCCTACACAACCGCGAGCGGGAAGTAACTCCGCTTAAATATGAATTTAACTGGGCCCGAAGGCAGTACTACAAAGTTTTCGCACCAAATTCAAAATTAGAAATAAAATCCAACCAAAATTCAGATGCTACAACATCTGCTGCCGCATCTGCTTCTGCTTCTTCTACCTCGGCATTGGCATCCGCCACAACATCAACATCTCGTACAGATCCATACAATTTGAACAATCGAAATGTTACAATCCCACTGCGAAGCCTTACGAATTTCCTTCAAGCAAGTACACACTTCCCCTTCAATTCCTTTTCTTTCATTGGTGGGAATTTAGGCGCGTTAGATCTACAGGAATTTCTGTCTTTTCATGGGAAATTTGTGAAGAGCCTTTCTATAGAGTTGTACTGTCCGCCTCCCTCTCCAGTCCCAAATCCAGCTCCAGCGCCATCGCCATCCACAACTAATTTAAATATAAGAAACAGCCCCGCAGCCAATCAAAGTAACGATCCAGAACAGCGCATGCGCAAACCTCTGTACCAACCAAACCGCTCTATTCAAAATTCAAACCCAATCCAAAGCGCCTGCGCCTACAGCGATTTTAATTTCGAATATTTCAATGCAAGAAACTTCACACCTCCACCTGAATTGGGCCTGCTTCAAAAATTACTCGTTGACCAAGCGCCATACTTGCGTTTTCTTGACTTGAATAAATTTCCTTATGATTGGTCAGCCCAAACTGAGAAGCTTTTTTCAAGTAAGAAATCAGTCTATCTTACAACAATTAAATCTGTGAGTCTTACTCTACCCGATGCAATTCTGGAAGACCTTCTACGCGCATGCGTCAACTTACGGGAAATTACCAGATGTCCGAATATAACGTCAGTGATTAAAGCCAGGAAACTACACCTTATGAAAACTCTACTGTGGGTTCCAAAACCAGAGGACATCCCGATTTTGTGTAGTGCTCTACCCTTTCAAGAAGGTTACCAATATCAGCTGACGAATATTATACTTTCCTTTGGTTGGGCCGCCCCAGATAGAAAATTGTGGCCGAGCCTTTCCCGAATTTTAAACGCAATTCTTACAGCAACAGCTCAGACACTGTCCATTTTCTGCCTGGGATCTACTCTCGGATTTCTAAATGACCTTCACTTCCCAGAACTTTCAAAGGTGAATTTCCTCAAAGTTGGCCTTCTCCAACTCCCACATTTAGCACAAACTTCAGGATTCAGTCGCAAGATTTTCCCGCCAGGATTCCAGCTGAGTTGGACATTTCCTAACTTGACATTTGTGAATTTTTCGCTTCATCACTTGGGGAAGGAAGAGAGGGAGTGGGGTGATTATTTCGATAGATATTTAGAACCTGTGTTGAGTGTGAAAACTGTCTCGTTTGATAAAACAATGTTCCTCCCACCAGAATGGATGGCCAATTTTTCAGAACTTTTCCCAAATGTTGAGGAAGTCTCGATTAAAACAAAGTTATTTAACTACTTGGATGGGGCTAAAGGTGGATTGTGGACTTTTCGGGATTTGCAAAAATTAAATTGTGAAATTAACCTTATTTTACCAGGAAATTTCCATCCTTTTTTAGACAGTGCTTTTACAGGGTTTTCTACTGGGGTTGTCCAGGATCTTCAAGCAACTTCAAGAAAGGTCGATTTCAGTAATGTCCATGAGCTACGTGAGCGGGATTCCATTGTTAACCTTCAAAGTAAGAAATCGTGTGCGAAGAACTAAAATGGCCCATATCCAATTTAAGCTG
This sequence comes from Dicyrtomina minuta, assembly GCA_949802685.1. Taxonomy (NCBI): domain Eukaryota; kingdom Metazoa; phylum Arthropoda; class Collembola; order Symphypleona; family Dicyrtomidae; genus Dicyrtomina; species Dicyrtomina minuta. The sequence continues at coordinate 170,646,391 of OX461808.1, read as the reverse complement.
GGATCAAAATGAGCTATGTCACAAATAGAAAATGAGAAACATGCGAGAGATATGTTAGAAGTTTTTGAAAAGGTGTAAAATGTTCTATTACATGTTTTTTTAAAGTGTAAAATGTTCAAATTCCATGTTTTTGAAAAGGTGTAAAATGTTCTATTACACGTTTTTTAAAAGTGTAAAATGTTCTAATTCCATGTTTTTGAAATGGTGTAAAATGTTCTATTACATGTTTTTTAAAAGTGTAAAATGTTCTAATTCCATGTTTTTGAAAAGGTGTTAAATATTTTAATTCCATGATTCTGAAAAGGTGCAAAAAGATGTAGTTCCATGTTTTTGAAAAGTGCAAAATGTTGTACTTACATGTTTTAGAAAATTGCAAATTGTTTAATTTATAGGTTTTTAAAATGTGTAAAATGTTCTATTTACAGTTTTTCAAAAATTGCATAATGATTTCTTTATATGCTTAGAAAACATATTTTTGTATTTTTGTACATAGTAGATATTGTTTTCAGCTAAACCTGGATATGGTGCATTTTTGTTCTTCACCTACGAAATATTTTATTCCTAATATGAAATGTTAAAAATATAATTGAGGAAGCAACTTTATTTTTTAAATAATTTTTTAAAAAAAATGGGGCATGCCATTTTCAGATTTAAGAAATTTAAACTTGACCTTTGTTGACGAATCAGAGGACGTTCGAGCTCAGTACCTCACTAAATTGACTCATTTAACAGGTCAATTTGCATTTCAAATGTGCCCTTTTCTTGACGTCAAAGTTGAATACCGAATTACCCAGCCGAGGAATTTAATACGTAAGCGTCATTTATGTTTTTTGTTTCTTTTTAAAATTTAAATGTTTAGAGCTATGAAGCTATGAATTATGTCGCGTATTTGGAATGCGATTTATTTTAAGGTAATTACATAATGTATGCAAATTAATTTTGTTTGTATTTTAAACTGGAACTGTTACAGAATTCAAGACTGCAATGAGCCCACTGTTTCCATTTGTTGACATCGACATGCCTTATTTTTAAGCTGGCTGCCCATTTTAATAGAGATAATTATTGTCCTTTTTAATAAATTAAATATTATATATTTACATAAAATTTTGACAAGGGCACAATGTCTTATTTAAACGCCTTAAGAAAACTCAAAGGTTTATTTCGTGAATGATTTGGGAATTGTAATTGTAGGTATTTATGTATGCCATGTAGTTGACATGGTCAATCCATAATTTTTAAGCTCCATGTATGTAATTTGCACAAAAAATTGTTTAGCTTTACTTATAGAGTGCCGTTATTAGTCACACCTGTAAAAGTCGTACCCGTATAACTTGCACCCGAGTTGCTCGCACCTGACATATTCTCCTCATAGTATTAGTCACCCTATCGCAAATCGCAACCGATCATTACTTGCGAGGGAGCAATTATGACTAAAAAAAGTGCGAATATGACGGTTACAAGTAACTCAGAGGCAATTAATGTGGATGCGACTTTTTTGGGTGCGACTTATACACGACTCATAAAACCAGGTGATTTGTTTGAGTACAAGTGCCTAAATACAGATATGACTCACCTGTATGTGCGACTCACTCACGAATTTTAAATGATTTGTGTATAAGTAGTACCCAGGAAAGTCACACCTACCCTACATAATAATTAGAACCTGAATTGATTGCAACTTTTATATTCGCACCATAGTAGTAATTTCTTTCTCGCGGGTAATGCTCGGATGCGACTTGCGAAGGGGCGACTAATACAAGGGGAAGAATATATTTTGGGTACGAGTAACTCGGGTGCGGGTGCGAGAAATGTGGGTGCGATAATTTATGGGTACGGCTAATGACAGCACTGATTTTATGCCAGTTGCCAGTAATATTTGACTGTACATTTTATCAAAAATTATTTCAGTGCGGGTCAATAATTACAAAGCGCTGCAAATCTCAAACTGCAATGTCATAATAATTTATGTCAATAATCAAAAATAGATAATGAAACTTATCACTTTGTATTTGGATTGATTTGCTTTATGCAAATGAAAATGATATGAGAGCAGTTCAAGTTTAACTGAAATTTATATCGAATTTACTAATATTTTGCTATGTGCACATACACTTTGACCTTTAGGCTGCTTTGCTGGACCATTTACATGTGTTTTTTCTTGTACTCTTGAATTTTTTGAAGGTCACATCCCTTAAACGCGGAGCCGATGGTGGTCTAATTTTGACATTGGGGTAAATTTGAAAGTAGGAGTTTGGGTACACAATTTTGAGACATTGGGATTTGCCATCCAAATTTTGACCTTCAAAAACCATCCATTCTGCCGTGCCGGATGCAACTACGGATAACATGGGCTTCTGAATTCCAGCGTAGGCTCTTCCCTCCACATGAATCTCTTCTCCCCTCCCCCCCCCCCCCAGTAGACGTCAGAGTAGATGCTGAGGGCTTCCGTGGCCGTGTCACTAGCTGCCCAATGACGAAGGGATTTTAAACTGCACGCATCGATATATTTACAGTAGGGTTCCGTTTTAGTGTTTGAGCCTGTGAAAGCGGGAAATGTTGTGTAGTTCACTTCTGTGAATGTCTCTGACCTTTCAAAAACAAAACATACAAAAATTATATAGGCGGCAATTTAGGGTCCACCTAAACATGGGACCGAATGGGACCAAATGGGACAGGACCAACTATGCGAAAAAGGCATATTTTCATAGTTCAGTCCCATTTGTCTTATTATGCAAACAAGTCATGAACTCAGACAAATGGGACCCAATGGGACCGGGCTTATTTATTAGCGTATACATACCAGTCCTCAATTGGGACCGAGCTTTCGTATGTACACGTTCACAGCTGCTAAACAGGACCGAATAGGACTAGGCATGCGTATATAACATTCAGGGAGCGTTTCATAAATTACATACAAAATACTGCAAGAAACCGCGGAGTTTAAAAACTTTGGCAGAATATAATATCATTTATTATTGTTTAAATTGTGTGGGTACGTATCTCCTCATTCCGGTCAGGTTTATTAATATTAATTAACCATTATTTAACATTAGGTACGCAGTTTATAAGTTGTGTAGTTTTCAGATGTTGCTTTACTTGTGAGTCCGATTGGAGGAGAAATATTTTCTCATCAAAGTGTCCTGAGTGCAACAACATCTACAGTTTTTGAAACTATTTTAAGTAGTAGCTGGAATAATAACTCATCAGCGGATCCAAATTTTAATAAAAAATCTGGAGAATAATAAAGTGACGTATATGAATGAGAGTATTCAAGCTGCTGTTCAGGAAGCGAAATTAACTGAAGTGCCGTATGAGATTAAGAACACATCTTTTCTTAGTTTAGTTCCTCCATGTAATCGGGATGCGAAGCTTGTGTCTCACGTTTATAAAATATCGGATTTGTTGACAGAGGCAGAGATGGAAGAGCTAAAACCGTATGCTGAGCAATTGTTGCAATGCACTGATGAAGATATAAAGTACTGGAAGGAGCATGACACGTATGATTTAATTATTTTTTGTATCTAATATCAATTGGTACTCATCCTAGCTAGGTTAAATCATGTAGCAATTTTCAGTTAGAGGATTTTCTATTTTTGTAATAGTATATTATTTGGCTTGTTTTAATTTTTACTCTTTAGGAATTTACGAAGCTTTAATAAAAATTGTAGGCATGAACATATTGACTAAAATTATGACTTTTTGATTTGGATTTCAGGCTTTCCAACTTGACTATTTGTTTTCAATCTGGAAGTGGTTCCGCATGCGAAAAGACGATCCTGAGAACATCTTGTCCATGCAGTTGGTTGTGTGCACGGAAATCCTTATTCGATTTTATAAAATAAAAGCACAGCAAATCTGTAAAACATTTGCCATCTTTCCATCAAAATTACCATTTTCGCTGGTCAAGAAATTTTATAATACTTTCACAACTGTTAATGCTCTAATCGCTCGGTAAGTCGATCATTACGATTTACCAAATAAAAAAATAAATTTTGATCCTAAATTCCTGAATATTGAAAGTAGTGCTTCATATTTTATCAAACACACTGACAAGATATTTCTGTTTTATCATTTTAAGTACCCGTTCCGATGAACAGAAGGACAAAACTTGCTGCGCTACATTATGGTTCTCGTTCTCCTATTCCTAGTGTAGTGACTGCAATTTCGACGTTGAACTTATGTCCACGATTTTCCAAATATACATAAAAAAGTAATGGAACTTTTTGTATGTTTGATATATTTTGTGTAATGTCCAAAATTTTAAAAGCTTTCAAAAAATATAACATTTTCATATATTTTTCATTTCTTAGGATTCTTTGACTTGCAAAGGCAGTGGGCATAACTGTGAAATATAACTCTGACTCTACCTCTAAGGAATACAAAGCTATGCTGAAGCTACCTTTACCCAAGCCGGTGGAAAGCCAGAGCAAGGAGATTCTTATTCCACCAGACACACAAGTTGTGATCACGGACTTGACTTGCCCCGACGACATTTACGGTTTGGTACTTGCTAAGAAGATTCCGATAGTACGTGCGGAGTGGGCAGTACAGTCAATTATAACTGGGAAGGTGGCTCCTTTCAATGGACATGTAAAGTACGAAATTTAGATAATATAATAATACTTCTTGCAACAATTAATGCTTGCTGTTGGGTTCAGAGTACTTTGCTTAATAGTACAATGTGCATTATCTTTGAGTTCTGATTTTTAAGATAAATAATTAGTAATTTGTAATTTTAGTAGGTACACACAGTGACGGTAGTAGTAAGTAAATACATTACGTCATAGTAAAATAAAATTAGCTTATTAGCTTTACAAATTACTGGACTACAATATCTTGATTTGATTAAATATTGTTATTGTATTTTAGTTCTGTTGACTGAAATGTTCTGTCTGTTTCTAAAATTAAACCGTTATTTGCAATTATTCAAAAAGTAATGACAATGACCACTGACGATTAAAATCTAAATAGGTACCCGTGTAAATTATTATTGATTGAAACTTTTTTTATAACGGGGTTATTTTTTGAAAAATCAATATTTTTGACAAGTGTTTAGCTCTATGCACGCTAATAATACTTTACAAGTAATGTCGGATTTCTTATAAAATAAAGTTACCCGTATTTGCCTTGTAAATGTGTGATGGAACACTAACACTAACGACTCAATTAAACTAACTAGTAAGAAATTGTAACAATAACTAGAGCCTTAAATCAGATCCAGTTCTATGGTGGTAGTTAAAAGTGGAAATAGATTGTTACGTACTTGCAAAAGTCAATTTAAGCCAGTTTAAGCCAATTTAGCCAATTTTAGCCAAAAACCAGGAATTTCTAAGGCCGGCTATAACCAATATGGTTTTAACCAGTTTTAACCAAGGGCCGAACCCTGAAACTACGAAAAAGGTAACCTTCCTATACAGCATATCGTCTGAAGAACCAAAATGGCCTATATCCAATTTATGCTTAGAATTAAAATCAGCTACTTAATAAAAATCACTAATTTAATTAGAATTAGATGTGTAAAATGTTACTTATGAGTTTTAAAAAAGTGCTGTACGTTGTATTTACACGTTTTTGAAAAGTGTAAAATGCTCTAGTTACACGTGTTTAAAGTGTAAAATGTTCTAATCACACATTTTGGAAACGTTCTTTAAGTTTTTTAACCTACCTTAAGGATAACACGATATTCATATTTGTAGAAAACTAGTACTTTTTGTACTTAGTTAAAAATGAATATGGGCCATTTTGATTCTTCTCAGACAATATATATACGATTTACTTTACGGCATCAAAAACATCACAAAATAAATTTTTTAAAATGTATATCATTTCCAAAAAACGTAAACTACTTGTTCTTTACTTTAAGGCTCAGGAAACAGTTGACATAAGAAAGTTTCTTTTTTCCACAATTTGGGGTATTCTTGAATTCTTAGTAATTTAATATTTGGAGCTTGAACTTCCAATAATTTCTCAAGGTCTTTGACAGTGGGGGGTGGAAGGCCCTGACCTTCTTTTCTGTATCCTTCAATTTCAACGTAAATATTTCTTATTCTGCTACCATATAGTGTAAGGAACTGCTGAAGATCATCATGATTGAGGGGCCCTCCAAAGGATGCAAAATGACTGCATGGAAAGTTGTTTCTTTTTTTGAGTAATGCAATTAAAACTTTGAGATCAGTTTCTTTAAGGGGCTTGTTCCCTTTTAGGTTTTGAGTGTGAGATCCTAGGAAATTCCATATTTTGAAGGAATTCGTCTCTTCATCAAGCTTAAACGGAATCCCACCATCAGCTTTCAATAATAATTTAGTTGACATTGAATTTAAGAAAGAGTTTATGAGGCGACATTTTATGAGGTCTCTTTTAAGCGCATAGCGAAGAATTTGTTCTACTATCTGTAAAATAAATAAATAGATTATAGAAGTTCCAGTAATTCAACGAAAACCGGTGAGGTAGGTCACATACATAATATTATATCATATTATGAAAACTTTTTTGACAAAACATGAAAAGTTCTTCATAACAAACTTTACAGGACCAACCAATGAATAAAAGGTGACAGGATTATGTTTTAGAATTCAATTTTTCCACAGGTCTTGTAACTGCCGGAGCGTTACTACAAGTAGTTTCGTGAATCTGGACTGACATTGTAATTTATTATAAAATTTTAAAGCAATCAAGACACTATACAATCAATCAATCAAGACAGTATTTACGTCAAAGTCCTTCGATCGGAAAGTCGCTTTGAAAAGCGCAAGAGGAAGTTTTTTGCCTTGATTTAAATGGAGGGAATAAGCGAGTTGACATTCTCTGTTATGATGAATCTATGAAAGTTGGATATATCATAGACCCAACTGTCCGTTTTGAACAAGGTCACGAGCATCTCTCTCCTCTATTTAAGGGTAAAGGTAGCGTTCACAATAGTAATGATTATAGACCCATTTCAACCCTTCCTCTCTTAAATAAACTACTAGAAAAAGTAATTCATAATTTAATTAATAACCATATTGAAAATAATAATCTGTTCAATCCAAATCAACATGGGTTTAGGGCATCAAGATCCTGCGAAACTGCCCTCACCACCTTCACACATAAATTATTTAGATTACTTAATAACCCTAAATCAAAAGTTGTAGCTGTTTTTGTGGACTTGAAAAAAGCATTTGACCATGTGGATCACCATAAATTAGTCACAATAATGTTAAATGAATTCAAAATTGATCCAAAAATTGTAAGATTATTATGTAGCTACTTTATAAATCGTAAATTTGTTGTTAAAATTAACTCGTTTGTTTCCGAGGAATTTAACTTGAATAGAGGTGTTCCCCAAGGCTCCATTTTGGGTCCTTTACTATTCACAATTTATTACAATAGAGTAGGCGACCCACTGTTAAGCACAGACTATGTCCTTTTTGCAGATGATTTGGTATTTTTTATAGAAGGAAATGATACTAATTCAATTATAAACAGTGTAAATGATAAGCTAAATGATCTTAACAACTGGTGTGAAGATATGGGTTTAGTAATAAATTTTCATAAAACTGAATATATGATTTTTCATAAATGTAGAGATACTATTGAAAATAATCTTTTAGATGTTACATGTAATAATATTGTAATAAGAAGAGTTGTTAATTTTAAATACTTAGGTGTATTTTATGATGAGACCCTTAGTTTTTCAATGCACTTTGACTCAACAATGAAAAGATTATCCTCAGCTATTCATTGTGTTCTATCTTTGAGAAAATATGTATCATTGTTCGTTTTTAAATTATTAGTTAATTGTTTTGTGCTGTCCATTGTTGATTACGCTATAATAATTTGGAGCTCAGTCTGTACATCTTAATTACGATTAATTCAGTCCAAAATAGATAACTTACTCTGCCGTTATTTCTTTCCACATATTTATAAACATAAAGATTATGATAAGAAGAAAAAGGAAAAATCAAAAATTGATATTATTTCAATGTATGAAAAATGTAATCTATTCACTGTCCATGAACGTATCATTTACTATTCATCAATATTTGTTTTCAAATTACTAAAATATAAATCTGTTAATAGTTTATACGACATCATTACAGTAAACTGTAACAGCAGAAATAAGTTAGTCACACTTCTAGACAGACCAAAAAAAGAAACAACGTTTTTTCAAAAATCGGGATTATTTTTATGTGTAAAAAATTGGAATATGATCCCAGTAGATGAAAGAAATTTAGACCTACCACTGAATACATTTAAATATAATATATCACAATGGTGTCTCAATGCACGTAATGATGTTTACGTTAGATATTAATTAGTCGTTCCCACATAGCTTTAGAGGGAGAGAGCAACCACACTGTAATATTTTTAGTACAACTAATTATACAAGTTATTTTCAAATCTTATGTTGTTATCGTATTTGTTAAAGTTGATTTCATGTTATATATAAAGTTCAACAATAGCTTTATAGGGAGAGAGCATAGAATGTAATACTTATAGTACAAATAATTTAGTTTGTTGCCTATTCTTAAGTTGTTATCGTATTTGTTAGCGTTACTTCATACTGTCACTAATAGTAATTTTTGCTACCTAATTTATTTGTTATTTTGTCGTACTCTTGCTAAAGTTCTACCAAATATTTGATAATTGTTCAACTATAATTATTCTGTGTTACCGATGGAAGAATGGCTTTGCGCCAAATTGGTCTAAATAACACGTTAATAAAGTTCAATCAATCAATCAATCAATCAGCAAGCTGAAGCTGTTCATCAGGAAAAATGTAAACATTATGAGACTTGCATTCCATATTTCTTGGAAAAATATAAACTTGACCATATCGAAGTTATTGGCCTGCTGTTCGGAGCAAGAGGAACTATAACATCTGCTGTGTTGGATTTCAAAAAGAAATTTATTTTACTGTATCAGATGCTTAAAGACATTATAATAGCAATCATTCGCGGATCTCATAGAATTGCTCACAATCATGTTTATAATGGTCATAGTTAAAACCAAATATAATACCTAAAAAAACAAATTATAATTATTACTGTTAAAATTTCATTGTAAATTATAAAATGTTTGTTTGTTACTGTGTCTCTTGGCAAGTGCTATTGTAGTACCAGTGTAAATAAATGCATTTACTTTCTCTCTCTACTTACTTTACGGTATACCAAGCTTATACTTAATTTTGAATTTAACTCGATGCAAACTCACCAAATCAGTTGTAAAAACTTGTTCCTCAGGGCTAATTTATTCACATGTTGTGGGGAAAAACTCGACTTGTAGCTTATTATTACCATCATCAGTAAAATCAGTTGCACTCCTGGGCCCGGGACCATCATCAACTTTTGACCGCTGGAAAGGAATTTAATTAGTTAGTATACTTACAATGCTCATTGCACCCTCACCGTCCCCATCCCCATCACCATAAAAAAAACTGAAATCATTCTGCCGTTTTTGTTTTGTAGCAACGCAATTCTGACTGCAGCATCTGCAATGAAATTGCTCAATAGGAAGGTCACTCAAGGTAGTAGAGTCATCCAAGGTTCCAAAACTTACGACAGAAGAAGAGCTAGTAGCCGCTTTGAGAATACGTTTAACCTGTCAGAAAATAATGGAATATCTGTACATGACTGATTTAACCAACAACCGATTACAACATAGTATTATTTTTAGTTTATACCGCTTGCAGCATACATATTATTTCGAAAGTGATGTACTCCAAATCAAAGAATAATAAATTGTGGAATTATTTTATTGCAGAAATAATGATTAACTGTGCGTTGTAATATTAGCTATCAGGAATCACAGTGCATAAACTGATTACTTACACTTAGCAGGAGCTGATTCAAATCAGAATTGACATCACAAAAAGATGTAAAGGATCCAACAACAAGACTTATTGCACTTGCAGCCTTGTGGACTATTTCACTCTCCTCCCCCATCATCAATTGACATTAGTTTGCAGCTATGTAACCTATAAAGTTAATAATATTCAACATTATTATTCGACCACAATTCAAAACCAATCAATAAAAACCATATTATTCAATATTTATGTAAACATACATCATAAATCACAATACACTATACATACATTAAGCCTTAAACAATATTAACATACCATTGTCAGTGTCAGTATCACACAACGAAAATACAACCAAAGGATTAAGAAATATGCAAAACTATCCAAGTTGACTAAATTGCAACTTGCATTTACATTATCGATCACAGTTGACACTATTCAGAATTAAACTAAGAGATAGGTAATTCAAACTTACGATGAGAGATTATCCAACAGTGATTGTTGATACTTTAATTCGAATGTTAAACGTGCCTTAAAAGGGTTAGTCAGGTCATAATTAGTTCGATTACGCCTTTTATTCCCATCCGTTTCCGTTCCGTTATCCGTTCCTCCTTCCAGTTTCCAGTTTCCACCTTCCAGTTCCAGTAGCTATTGTATTTTGAATGTAATTTATGAAACGCTCCCTGAATGTTATACGCATGCCTAGTCCTATTCGGTCCTGTTTAGCAGCTGTGAACGTGTAAATACGAAAGCTCGGTCCCAATTGAGGACTGGTATGTATACGCTAATAAATAAGCCTGGTCCCATTCGGTCCCATTTGTCTGAGTTCATGACTTGTTTGCATAATAAGACAAATGGGACTGAACTATGAAAATATGCCTTTTTCGCATGTTTGGTCCCGTCCCATTTGGTCCCATTCGGTCCCATGTTTAGGTGGACCCGGCAATTTATTGAATTTTTACCTACAACAAATTCTTGACCACAGAATTACCACGTTGATTGATGAGAAATGTATTAAGGTACATACCAGCCTCCATATATCCAGTAGAATTAAAATAAGTTAAGTTAAAAACCACTCATTAAAATACAATGCACTACAATGCGCATAAAAAAGTTAGTTTTGAAGTTTATTCAACGTAAACATTGTGTTACATGCTTACAGGTTCGTACAAGTTTAGTATGTCACAGAAATTAGTTTTTTTGAAGTGCAAAAAGTTTATTTACTTAGTTTGGAAAAGTGCAATATGTTCTATTGACACATGTATCTAGAAAGTGCTAATTATTTCTTGTAAATGCTTTAGAAAAGTGCAAAATGATCATGATTGGACGCATGTTTTGAAAAAAAACATGTAATGGAAAGTCAGGCTAATGGCTTAGCAGTTGATGCTCGTTAGACTTTAGAAGCAATTTATTTTTATGAGGGAATTGAATTAGATTTTATAGCGTCATGACATTTTCAGATCTAAAAAATTTAAACTCTATCTTTGTTGACAAATCTAAACATGTTTGGGCTTAGTATCTTACTAAATAGGCACATATGTAACAGGTCAATTTGCGTTTCAAATTTGCTCATTTCGTGATGTCAAAGTTAAGTACAGAATTAGCTAGCCGAGAGATTTTATATGTGAACGTCATTTTATGCCCTTTACATAATATCCCAAATTAAATGTCGACCGACCTTAAAAACTATCAATTATGTCGTGTAAATAGTCGATTTATATTTAGGTACTGCTGCATATCAATTTTTTTTGTTATGCCCGAAGGTATTATTTACAAAATTCATGACTGCGATAATCCCACTGTTTTTATTCGTTGACATTGACATGTCTTATCTCTAAGCTGGCTTTGTGAATTATAATAGAGATAAATATTTTCATTTTCAATAAATTAAATAATCTGATTGCGTTTGAATTTGACAGTGTGCAAGTTACAAGAGTTTTAATTTAGGTGGTCAATATTAAAAATGATTTAATTGCGTATGTGTCAATTAAAATGTGGAACTAATCTCAAACTGCAGTGTAAGATTATGTCAATATTAAAAAAAAAATAAATGCAACTTGTCACTTTGTATTGTGATTGATTTGCTTGGGATAAAAATGCAACTAATTCTTATTAAATTAATTAATTAATATTTTTGCTATCTGCACATTCAACTTTATGCTGCTTTGAAAATAATGGTATTCGCTATTTAAAATACAGAAATCCAATTAAATCTTACAATATTACTACAACATTATCGTTCATATATGTATACTATTATTGTGGCTATATACATAACACTGAATTAAATTCAGCTGATATACTATACATATGTTTTTTCTTGTACTCTTGAATTTCTCGAAGGTCACAGCCCTTAAAAGCAGAGCCAATTGTGCTCAAAATTTGGTTTCAGACATCCCAGTTCATTTGGAAGTAAGAGTTAGGAAACTCAATTTTGAGACTTAGGGAATTTGCATTTAAATTTTGACCATCAAAAACTATCCATTCTGCAGTGCCGGATGCAACAACGGATACCATATGCTTCTGAATTCCATCCAAGGCTTTCCCCTCTACGTAAATCTCCTCTCCGTCAAACCAGTCGTCAGAGTAATTGCTGAGTGCTTCTGTGCTTCCGTGGCCGTGTCGCTCGCTGCCAAGTGACGAGGAGATTTAATTCTGCTCGCATTGAGAAATTTGCAGAAGGGGGCCGTCGCGGTGTTTGACTCAACAGTATAATCAGGTGTGGTGAGGTTCACTTCTAAGAATGTCTCCTAGCTTTTTAAAAACAAAACATACAAATTATTCGAAACAATTTATACCCAAAAATTAGTGTTAATTCATGGTAAATTAATTAAGGTATGTACTAGCCTCGGGCACAGGCAGCTCTGACCAAAGGAAATATTTCCCGGTAGCGGCTCAAATCTGGTTGCTGTGTCTCAAAGTGCAGGGAATCGCCTGTGTAGTCGCTCGTGAAGTAAAACCACAATTGTTGCTTGAATGCAACTACAGACAAAGTGTGGCCAAGAACAAAGGCGACGACTAGGAAAAGTCCAGACCCAGACCCGGAGAGTTTTGATCCCATTTCTCTTTCCAAGTAGATTTAACGTTGCTCAAAATATTTTAATTAATGTCAGGTGGGGTATAAGTTTCCAAAAGCCTTTATATACCGCAGTGGAATAATGTGTATGCAGCTAATTATGCCTACAATCTTTAAAGTTGGGTCCATGTAATTAATTTGTATTACTTGTAAATAGACACTTTAACCAGTTTTATCTTTAAAGTGTTGTTGGAACGCAAAACTCAGAGTTTATTTTCAGGGCCGGACGAAGAAATTCCTTTTAGGCAGCAATTTTTTTCAATAAAAAGCCACTGTTTTGATTTTATCGAAGAAGAAAGAATTTATTTCACAAATAAATCACTGGCATACAATTATGCTTGCCCTGTAGGACACAGTATACTTATACAAAATGTTTATAGAATATTTGATAGGGTTATGTGATTATAATATGATTTAAAATATAGTTTATTTTTTATTAGTAGGTATTGACCCTGGTTTGAATGTATTGGGTTTAGAGCCTGGGTCGTAGACATGGTGGTGATATATTCTGTGGCTTCCTCTTAGGGCTTCTATTACAACATCATCTTGTAGGGAAACGGGAAGTCCGAGTTGGGTTCTGAAATCTTCCAAGAATTTGGTGATCGTGCTCCTGGCCCCGATTAATAGTCCGATCACTTTGACTTCTTTTAGTTTGAATCTTTTAGCTAGGTCGGGAATACAGGGTTTGTATATTCGTTTTTTTTCGCTGTTGACGTCTTCGGCTTGCGTATGGTCGCCTTCAAAACGGATGGTTGGGTCAATTATATATCCTTTACGGCTTTTTTTCTCGAAGGCCAAAATATCTACTCGCCGATCCGCTTGGATCCCATCGCTGGATGTACAGGGCAACTCCACATGAACTTTCATGTTTGGTTTCTCTTTTAATGCTTCGGCAATTAAGTTTACAATCTTGTTGTGTCTGTCATTCCTTAATAATTTGCCGTGTCTACATGATCCTAGAACGTGAGGGAGCGTTTCAAACTCGTCGCAGCCTAAAATTCTGCAACGGCTGTTCCCGGAAGTTGGGCCTGGGTGAATTCTTACTGAGGTGACATTGCCTACCATTTTCATTGACGTAATCCATTCTGAGCAAGAGAGTCCGATTTTTGAGTGAATTAATTTGTTTACTGCGGGGCACTCTTGAAAGAGAACCACACCTCTTCCTTTCTGGTTTAAACCGCACCACGATTGGTATTCCTTTTCTCAAAGTTCTGATCCCAGGATTTTTGATGGCTTGGCTTTTTTCAGATTTTGGAGGATATTGCTGTCGAGATTTAAGTGTTGGAGGCAAAGTTCGATTTCATTGTCCAAATTTCTAATTTTGTTGACAGTGCCGTCATTAGCAGAGATTAGGACATAGCATGCGGTAATATTCTGTATATATGCTTCCCATTCTGCTTTTATGAGGGAGAGGCCTTTGACTCCAATGCAGGAGTAGAGCATGTTGTTTGGGGTGTCATCGGGGATTTGGAGTATTTCCTCGACCGAATGACGGATTATTTTGTCTACATCTTGTAGGAATTTTTTCTTCAATTTGTTTAATGGTGCAGTTTGAAAAGGATATGCCAATGTTGGGAAGATATACTGATTAATTATTTGTAGCTTCTGGTCAGCACGTAAAGTGGAAGTGGATACGATGTTTCCGAGTTGGGACTGCAGATTTTGAATGACCAGTGCTTCGTTAAACTGAATCTCATCTACAAATGTCACTCCTAAATAGCGAATGGTTTCATCAGACTTGATCGCCCTAATTTTATTAGAGTTGCCCAATACCATACCTTATGATGATAACTTCCCTTTCTCTATTATTATTGCGGCAGATTTTTCGACGTTGATTTCCATTCCCATATCTGCAAACTTACTAATTGCCATATTCACTAGTGTGACGGCTGATTTTCTCGAGTTTCCAACCAAACCTGTGTCGTCGGCGAAAGCTTTGTTTGAAACACGAATGTTTGGCAGAATTTTATAGCCATATTTCGAAACGATTTTTACTTCTGAGAGCTCGTCAAGGACAGGTCTGGTTAAAAAGTTGAATAACTGTGGGGAGGTGGGGGCGCCTTGCATGACACCTCGAAGAAATTCAATTTCTTTTGTCTGTCCACGCTTGGTATGAATTTGCGTTTTGTTGCCTCTCATTAGTGTGGAGGTTAGGTTTCTTAAATCTAAAGGCACAGGCTCACATTTCAGGGATTCGTCGGTTTGGTCATGACCCACGGCGTCAAAAGCACAACTCACATCTAAAAATACAACTACACATGTGGACTTATTGGCTTTAGCTGATTTGAGACAACCGTCTATTATTGAACTATTTATGAGAGTACCAAGTTGGTTAGTGAATCCTGTCTGATTCGGATTTACAGTGAGAAAATCTCGTAGACGCTTGTCAATAACGTTCTCCACAATTCTTCGGAGTATGGAACAGACGGTGATAGGGCGCCAGTTTTTTGACAGTTTTGAGTCTCCGCCTTTAAATATAAGGACCGTTCTGGCTTTCCTAAACGAACTTGGTACGTAATTCCATTTCAACATTAACGTTAACACTACCGCTAGTATTTTGGACATGACTTTTGAATGAAATTTTACCGTGCGGGGAATTATTTTGTCTGGCCCCCCAGACGAGTCCGACGACAACTTGCTGATGACGGCTTTGATTTCATCCGGATGTATAATTTTATTAAAATCTGCATCTATTTGCTGTTGTTGTTCTGGGTTTATTGGTTGTTTTGGGATGACATTTTTATTGGGGCTGCTTTATCGACTTAAAACTCACTGTGTAGAATTTTCAAGTCTATATCACAGGTTTTACTACTTGAATTTGATAATAATCGTACGGCTTTTTTTCTTTGGTTGTAGTAGAGCCACTGCATTTTTTGTAGTTATGCTTTTCTTCTCTACGATTTCGGTCTCTTTTGTACTGTCGCTCAGGATTAGCTGATTGTGAGAGTTTTGTGTTACTTTTCTGAAATGCGCTGGTTTTTCGCATTGCATAATACCGGCTGGTAGGATTTTTTGGACCGGATAATTGACCTTGGAGATCTGTAAGGGTCTCCGTTAACGCAGACATTAGAAATTCGAATAATTCACTGTCTTGTTGTTCTGTTTCTAGTAATACGTCCAAATTTTCCTTTATTACCTTAAAAGACGGGTTCTCTACTTCAGAATTTTCTACTGCGGTTATGGGTTCCGCTGAATTATTGTTGTGACTAGTGTCAGTGTTATTTGTACTATATTGGCTTACTATTTGGTCTCTTCGAATGGTCTTATGGCGCTTTGAGATGTGAATTGTGAGGCCTCTTGTTCCCATGCATAGTTCTGCACAGTGTGGACATAGAGTGTCTTTTGGTTTTGAATTTTGATTACTTGGATTCTGATTGGTCAGATCTGAGGTCGCTTGTGGCGTTTGTGTTTGAGAACTGGAAACTTAAGTTTCGCCTGTCATTCTGATTCTACCTTTTTGGAAGGTTTGGGACTTTGGGTCTGTCTAGCTAACTTTTTGTACACTGTGGGACCGTCGCAGCAGGCACTATGTATCTGCTATGTTTAACATACAGGGTTAGCTACCACGCTAGATCGATAGTCACGGCCTAAAAGTAATTCTATTTTCTAATTTTGAATTGTAAAAAGATACGCACTTAACTGATGATCTTATTATAGAATTTTGTATCCATGTAGAGCCCTGACTTTTATCTATATAGTTAGGTGGCTGTCAATAGATGCCAATTTGTTTTTCTCTTCCTAAAAATAAGTTAAAGCCGGAGCTTAATATTTTACACGTGCGGCCTACGCAGCTGCCTCCTGTGATTTCTTTTTTGGTGAAGAAAAATTCTGTATTACCATGTTTTAGAAAAGCTTAAAAATGTTCTTTTTACCTAATTCAGACCAGTACAAAATGTTCTATTTACATGTTTTCAGAAAAGTGGAAAATGTTTTATTCACATGTTTTTGGAATGTACAAAAAAATTTATTTTGCATGTTTTTGAAAAGCCTCAATATTGCTTTTACATATTTTTGAAAATTGCAAAATGTTTGTTTTTACTTGATTCAGAAAAGTACAAAATGTTTTATTTGCATGTTTTGAGAAAAGTGGAAAATGTTTTATTTCCAGGTTTTTAAAATGAGTAGAACATGTTATTTGCCTGTTTTTGAAAATTGTAAAACATTTAATTTGCATGTGTTTGAAAAAGTGGGGACTGCCTGTCCTGGCTGCAATTTTCGGCCCTGTTTATTTTTAACAAATGTGAAGATACGACAATGCATTATGCATTTCATGTGATTATTGCCCAGTATAGACCAGGCCTTCCCGTATTGATTTAAATCAGGATTTTGTAGCATGGACTGATAAAAATTAGCAGACTCATTAAATTTTAATTGACGGGCCATTTGATTAAAGTTCTGAAATGTTTTTTTTAATTGAACGTGTGCCTAATAATAATGATGGCCTTTGGATGAGAGCATCCAAAGGCTCTATGGCTTAAGGGACGCCTGAAACCCTTAATTGTAGCACGAGCAAAGCTCCAACTACACAACCGTCTCTCACGACTGTTGCTAAAGTTCCTTCCGGTCGCCAAAACCAAAAAATGTTGAATTCTACCTTGACTCAATCATTTTCACTCTTGCCGCAACAGGCCGCAAGCCATGAGCCCTAAAAATGGGCTCATGGGTTTTTTGTTTTGGCAGTTCAGTATTGAGTCCAAAGAGGTAAAAAGTGACCCTCTGCCTCTCTGGACTTAGTTTGGACTCAGTACTGTTTTGCAAAAAAAATATCTGAAATACATAAAAAAGAAATCTAAACCGGGGGATATGCACGTCGTATGTATTTGCATTGCAGGTCGCACAACCCATTAGTTAGTGCACTGGTTGTAATAATTCTAATATTCAATTCTAATTTATGTGTGCCTGTGTTAATGCAACAAAATAATTGTAATAATAATTAAAGTTACTTAAAAGTTACGTTACACTTCTAACTTAAATTTATGGGATATTTATAAATTTCACAAATTTTCTCATTAAAATATATGCACATAGTTACAGTCGCATAAATTGAGCACTATCAGCAGCATATATTTTAAATTATTTTAATTACTCATAAATTATTTAGAGCACTCTATTTGCTAATGCATTTGAAAAATACTGAGAATTTAAAATTCCAGAAACATCTAGAGTAATTTAGACCAATAAATAGTATTAAGCATATCCAATATTACTTAAATTATATGAACATATTATTGATGGTTTTCTAATAGCAACATACTAATCAAATAATTGAAATTGTTTGAATCTCACAGCCTAGCTAATAGGAAAATATTAGAAAAGTGCGCTGTGCATTAGGTGTATACGGCATACGGCATACATACGGTGATGTTACACAGCCACAGCATTAACGGCTACTGCTACTACACTACTGTAAAGTACTCACTGAGTACTGCAACTGGTAGTACTGGTACTGGCACTGGCACTGGTGACGGTACCTGTACTGCTAATATTATTTAAATTAAAGCAGTGGCTTGTGACTTCTGGTGTGTGAGCCGTAAGCAGCGTAAGCATGAGTGTCCAGTAGCAAATGGCGAATGGTGTTGAAACTTGAGCTGATGTGAACTGAACCGTGAAAATTAACTATAAAAGCTTTTACCGAAGTTAGTGTTTTGCGGAATTGAAACAAAAATAAGCATACGATAGATACGATTTAAAATAAACATAATTGTTATTTCAGGTAAATTTTTATTTTGAGTATTATTCATCAGGGTAATCGTGATCTTTGTAATCAGCCACGTCACAGTTTAATTTTGAAAAAAGTCAAGTGTTAAAAATTAAATAAATGTCTGATCAGGATAACTCATTAATTTTACAATGTACTTTACACAGTTCAGATATTTTTGAAGTTTCTGCAATCACAGGGTTAGATTAGGATCTATCTAGCAGTTAAGATATTATACCTGGCTGGATTTGAGGGTTCGACGATATTAATAATGAAGCTGAATATATTTATAGCAAAAACAATGATTTTCTATTTTCATCTGAAGATAATAACAGTAGAAGTATGACTACAAGGAGTACGACAAGCAGAAGTATTGGTCTGCGATTTCATGAAAGTGATGATAGGAGCCTATTGTTTAGTGCTTGACGCAATTTAGTTGATAATACAACAAAAAGCATTATTGCCCACAACAGAAGTCAAAAGTCCCTGTTTCTACAGAAAGCAAGCAAAATTGACGAAGTTATTTCCACCTGTCGCATAGATTGTGAACATTTGGAAAATATAAATTATACAGCCTTTTTTGACCCATCCACAACAACAAAAACCAGTATTTTAAAGCCTATTAAATTACGAACGTCTACTCCTACTCCTACTTTAAATAATTTCTTGACTTCCGTATCAGTTGACAAATCTGCAACTTCAGCCACAGCCACAGGTTCTGCTACCAAGTTGCAACACGAACTAAAACCAACATTTTCAACAAACTTGCACAGTCAAAGTAATCCCAGAGACAGTTATAATTTTAATTTAACTGTGGCTACTATACCAACGCCATCATCAGCAGTAGCTACAACACTAAAGCTAACACTAACACCAACGTGTGATCTAGATCGGATTCTTAACTCTGGAAATATCAATCCAGTTGCACTCTTACGAGCAACACGCACCAACGTATCCTCACGGATTTTCCCGCCATATTTTTTTTTTGAAAAGAGCAATCAAAATAACTTAGATTTGCTTAACAACATGGTGCGCTTAGTGAGTTTTTTTCGATAATATTATTTTTCGAAAAAACAAAAAAGGCCTTAAATTGTATATGTAATGGTTTTTTCATCCACATTATTTTATTTAATTCAAAATTTTGAAACTTTTTTATTGAAATTTTTGTGCAAAAAATCATTTTAAAGTGTAAGAAATACAAAAAAAATAAAATTTTTAAAATTTTAAAAATTTCGTTTTTTCATAAATTTTAGAGCTCGTTACTATAGTATCAACAAAAAATTTGAAAAAAACGAAATTTTTAAAATTTTCAAAATTTTATTTTTGTTGTATCTCTTACACTTTAAAATGGTTTTTTGCACAAAAATTTCAGAAAAAAAAGTTTTAAAATTTTAAATCAAAATAAATAGTATGGATGAAAAAACCATTACATATACAATATATATATATATACAATACAGGGTTAAGGCCTTTTTCGTTTTTTCGAAAAATAATTTTATTGAAAAAAACTCACGAAGCGCACCATGTTGTTAAGCAAATCTAAGTTATTTTGGATGCTCTTTTCAAAAACAAATACGGCGGGAAAATCCGTGAGGATACGTTGGTGCGTGTTGCTCGTTAGTTCAATCCCAAGTGCCAGTTGAAAAAGGTCAAAATAAAAAATCTACGAAACCTATTAAACCTAATTTAAAGGACAAGCCTAATAAAAATTAAACGTACCTATGTTGGATTTGTAAAGCAGTTATAACTAGAAAATTGAGTCATGAGTTCAAAATGTACTAATTTACTTACATTTAATAATGACCACTACATTGTTTTTTTTTGCAGATAGTAGAATTTCGTTTTAGCAACAAAAAAAACATTTTGACTCTTCACTGCCGATATGTACCTATTATTATAAAGCGTATGCATCACCTCGTCGTATATTAATAATTTAATAAATGCGTGTATAATATGTATACGAATTAGGAATTACAATAATAAATTATACTGTGTAGTTGTTTTAATTTCTATTTGCATAAAATTGAATTGTAATCAAGGGGCTTGCTCCGTCTCTGCTTGCGCTTTAAGGGGACGTCCATCGATGGCGTTTTAATTGAAGGGAGGGAGAGAGGGAGGGGAAAAATACTTGTAATTTAAACTTCGTAATACTTTGTATAAAACTACATTATGAAGTGCTATCAATTAAATGAGAGAGGGAGGGGGTGAAAACAATATTGCATTTAGTCTAGCCGTCACTGGTGGACGATCCTTTACAGCTAAACAGTCAGGTAGGTGGCAAGGTCTCAATTTCGACCTTGCCATAGAAAATAGAAGGTAAGTAATGCATACAAATCAGATCAGGCCAAATTAAATGCATTGTATTTAGGTGTGATTCAGAGAAATTCATACACTATTTAAGCCACACAGAACAGATTCGAATAATATATTGGTATTTCATATGCATCGTTCGTACACATAGTTCTTAAATATAAATGACAACACAACAGGTATCAAATGGCAACAACAAGTGCCGATACATACCTACTTAGGAGGAGCCGGACTAAGTATTTGCATTTAGGCCGCAATTTGATTCCATGCAGAAAACACTATAATTTTAATTTTATTAATATGATTTTCTTCAGTAAACTAAAATGTTGCACTTATATATTTCAGCAACGGCGGATCCAGAGGGGGGGGGGGCTAGGGGGCTTTAGCTCCCCCCCCCCCAGAAGGAGATTTTTTAACATTGCAGGGATACGGAGCGGCCATTTTCAATATGGCGGCATAACATTGTTAGCCCCCCCAGGCGGTCATTAGCCCCCCCCCAGAAAAAAATCCTGGATCCGCCGCTGTATTTCAGAAACTTTAAAAAAATTTATATTTATTACTTGATTCCGAAAAATGATCAATTTTCGTTTTGCATGTTTACATGACAGTGTTAAATTTTCTATTGCACATTTTTTTTAAATGTAGGTACCAAACACATTTATTTGCATATTTTTGAAAAGTCAAAATATTTTATTAGGATATTTTTTTTTAATCTCAAAAAGTTCCGTTTACATGTTTTTTGAAAAGTTTTAAATTTTTTATTTACATGTTTCTTTTAAATGTACATAAAATTTGATTTGCATGTTTTTGAAAATTAAAAATATTCTGTTTAAATATTTTAAAAAGTTAAGTTTCCTGTCTTTACTTTTTTAAAGTTTCCCCCTCTGTTCAGAAAAGTCAATTTTTCCGTCGCCCTGTTTATAAAGACGGGGATAACATAATTAGCTATGTAGTCCATTGTCTTAAAAAAAAGCCCTAAAAGTTACCTATATCATTTATTCACATTATTACAATGGGTCAGGGGCAATGTAGTCATGTGTATGTCAGGATATTTAACCATTTCGTAAACGACTATCCTGAACATAGGATGTCATTAAAATAAAAAAATAGGCCCATTATTGACCCTTTATCTCTGACGTTATTTATAGACAATAACTTAATCGCATTTATATAGTTTAATATTCAAACTAAAACCAATAATAATTTATTAAAATGTCCATTTGAGGCAGCAGTGCAGTGGCGAACCAAGAAACTGCGAAGTTGGCATTTTGATAATTACTTCCGTTCAGTTTTGCAAAGTCAGACAAAAACACTATTTTAATGTTTAATAAACATTTGGTATTTCTATAATTGCAAGACGACAAACATTTAACTGCGTAAGCTAATCGTAGAAAGTGAATCTTTATCGTCTGTAATATAAAAGGCATTTGGAATATTATTTTATTTTTAACGTCGTCCTGCTTTTAGACGATCAGAACCAACATTTTACAAATAGTCCTGATCCCCATCCTGACCGATCAGAATCATAATTGACAACTATTAAACTACGAATATTAAAAAATATAAAACACATACAACAAATAATTTTAACAGTTAATAAAAATAATTAAAAGAAAATGTAATCTCAACAAAATTCCAACAACTTGCCAAATAGAATAATTAATAATATGCATTAAACACATATAACCGCATCTAACCCACAGCAGTCAAAGGAGCTCAACAGGAGGCAACAATTTCGGGTCGCGAATACATGACGCTTAATTTTAGGTCCTAAACATTGTATCAGAATATTTGTCTTATAAAGTTTCAGTTAAATTTAAGTTTAACAGTTTGAGATAACTAATTCTCCGAACCATAAAAACACTTAACATTGTACATACAGGTAGTACTATGCGCTTCTTAATGCTGATTGCGGCAGTTAGCGCGTTTTCTTTACTGCTAAATTGGACCGACGCTCAACCAAAAGGTTTCCAAAGAAAAAGAACCTATCATACATTGTATTATATGTTATTGTAATAAACTCAACTTTGTAGGAATTTAAAAATGTATTAATTTGTGTTTGCAATTTATCCGCTTTGCAGATGGTAGTGCAGCGGTTGACCAGGTAATTCGTGCTTAAATTTTGTTGTTGCTATGCCCAAAACCTATTTTTAGTGAAATTAAAGGTGTGAAATGCTTTAATTGAGATAATAGATGCACGCAACGTTTTTGTATTCTTTGTTCTTTTACAGAATAACTGTGCCTTCAATGGCAAGTTTTGCAGCGGAAAATTCACAACAAACTGCTGCTCTACATTCTGCCTAGTTCAATTGGGAGATGCCAACGGAGTTTGTGCACCTGATCCAAAAGTAAGTTTTTTTTTAAATTTTGAAACTGTTTTTAAGATAGATTTCTAGTAAAAGTTTGAATACTATAATATTAAGCGTTTTTTAAATTTAATTTACTTTGGTGCATTCTTAGACGTGTCGTAAAAAAGGGAAATCATGCGTATCAAGCGACACCTGCTGTTCCAGTGCCTGCCAATTTAATCCAGTTGGTAATTGTAAGTAAGGGTGTTTAAAAAACCAGAAGGAAATCAAGAAAAAGCCACAATATGTGGGCAGTCCGTTTCGTGAATATTTACAATTTACACTCGAAACAGTAGAATTTTAAACAATTTTTTAACATTACTGATGTAATTAAACACTATACTCATACACGGTTTTGTAATTACTTAAAAAATCATTTTCTTTTCTAAATTTTGACAATGTAGTGATAACGTTAGTAGGATTAAAAATAAGTTTTCTGCTTTATAAATAATGTTTACTAAATTTTCAAAAATACGTACAATAAATTAAAGTGAAGCAAAAAAAACAACATAATTTTGCTTCATAAATACTCAAACTCAGATTTTTTTTAAAGTTACAAAAATTAACAATGGCAACTTATTACTGTAATCACTTTCATAACTATAGGGCCAAATTGCTTTTAGGGAAATAATAACTTCCATTAATGTCATATAAACATTTTATTAAAGTTGAGTGCAGAAAGCTTCTCATACTGTTTGGTGACAGGTGACAGCAAATAAGCCAAGGGAGCGTGCATAAATTACGTGGTACGTCAAAAGGGAGTAGGGGTTCAATTTGCCTACCCTTTTATATGGACGTACATACCAAAAAAGAGGAGGGGGGGGGGGGGCGGGGGTTCCAAATTTCCGATTTTTGTACACGTAATTTATGCACGCTCAAGCTTTAAACCGTAGCTCAAGAGGAGAAATACTAATTCATTACTAGTTTACTACTACTACTAATACAAACTACGTGTTTACTTTACAGGGAAAAGAAGCTCTTTGTGAAGTACCGTCTCCATTTACATATGCCAACAGAATAGTACGAATTACAAATCATTCTGCGGCTGAATTTAATGAGTATGATGAGTATTAGTATGATAAGTATTATTAGCTTTAAAGGCAACTCCATTTAAGCTAGCAGAATTTGAATGAAAGTACAAAATGTTCTATTTTCCATGTTTTTGAAACTATATAATCTATTTACGTTCTTTTTTAAAAATATTAAACGTTCAATTTACATACTTTTAAAAAGTAATAAACGCTAAAAATATTTTAATTTTCTTTAAAAAGATCCACTTAACCGCTGGGCTCTATAGCGGTATTTACGATTACGCTTCAACGTCTGTTGGTGCTGCTTGCTGTTTATGCTACAGAAAATTAGAAATAACGTGTTACATAGCACACTGTAGCAATTGTTGCGTTGGTTGCCACGGATACTGAATTCAACTAATGAATTTTAAATTTTTACGCTTTGAATTTTAAATACATAGTATGCAGTACGTACACCGTAAAACATCAAATAGAAGCTCAGTCTATAATGGAGGCCGGGTGTCAAATAGAGGCCAGGTCTCAAATACAGGTCGGGTCTCAAATAAAGGCTGGGTATTTCTACCTAGGGAATCTTTTTCTTCCTATGGTGTTCGTATGTGCCGGTGTTTGTACGATTTAATTGAGTATAAAATTGTTTGGCAGGTGGCTGTCAGATGTTCTTACATACTGCCGAAATCGTAATGAAAACCTTTGCTCTGTGTAGTTGTAGCCTAAACTTACTACTACACTACTGTAGTACCTACTTGAGTCTACCTAGAAAACGTAACTATTGAGTAGGATTTACCGTGGGTTTTACTCGTTTGAAAAAATACAGTAAAAGTATCGAATATGAAGTAGTGCTAAAATTTCTCAATATAACTTTGAGTGCAATCAAGAATTCCTTAAAACATGTTAAATTCCAAACTGATGGATTAGACATCCTGATCGACGTTTTCATCCCTCCACTCCCTCATTTAGAATATCTTGGATTGTTGGATTCCCCGGGATCATTGAAACCCCGATTTCACTTTCTAGGAGACGTCATTGGGGAGGCAATACTGGCCAGTGACCTAACTGCCTTCTATGGGATGGGTAAAATCTGGTTCGAGGTTGTGGGTGGTGCGGTCGCTGGTGGTAGTTCGGCTGCTGATAGCAGTATGACCTGGGTGTGAGGTGTGTCAGGTAGGATGGCGTGTCTCGTTTACGTGACGGCTGTCCATCAGACGAGTTTATTTTATTTTATTTTTTTCTCTCTCTCTTCTCATTTTCTTATTCAATTTCTTTTTCTTTTTATTTCTTTTTATTCTTTTTTTTGTAAGGGGGAGTCTGCAATTGGCCATTATAAATAAGGCCTCGGCGGCGTTAGTTTTACTAAACCCCTGTAAATAATAATAATAACTGCAGATGATGAGTCCCACTATACTTTTGAAGCGCTTGCTCTGCGAAATCAAGTGAATCAGAATCAGAATAGGAATATTCCAGTAGGTTATTTTCCACGTCTCTTGAAAGTCAGGGACGGACTAGGCCTTTTAAACTGGGCTGAAAATTCTATCTTTGGGGCCCATATACCTTAAAACGTACTGCCCTCCGCCCCCCACCCCCCGCCCTCAATATGACGTAATAAAATCGAGACTCCTATCATCTTTTTAATTTTTAAATTTATAAATTTAATGTATAAATTATTATTGGCAATTACTAACTACCCTGTATTAATGCAAAAATGAAACGCGGACATGATGGCATTAGATATGAGAATGATATTTATTATATTTCTAGCATGTCTATATTATTATGACCAGGTCCTCATTACACTACAATAAAATACTATATGTTCAAGGAGTTCCAAAAATATTTGTATAGTCAATTGGAGCCGACTAGCCCACCTGACAAAAATCAAGGATTCAGGCAGAATTCGGGCGTTTAGTGGGTGTTAAAACATCTTCAGCCGTCGGGCCAGTTGCAGTATTTTTCAATAATTGAGTTGGACTTTCATCAGACCCATATGTTGTTATGTCATATTGTCTGTAAACATCTAATGTGACCCATATCCATTTTAAGCTAAAACAAGAATTCCATATAATAATATTTAAAATACAAATACTGAAATATCATGTTCTTTAAATTATCTAATTAAAATATTTTTTAAAAATATAAGAAACAAGGTGATTTTAATATTAAAAAAACATGTTAATGGAACATTTTGCAGTTTTACAAAACAAGTACGTAAATTGAACACTTTCCAATTTTCAAAATGTTCCGACATCCTTTGAATTTTAGACATCAGTGGCAGCGGAAGGTCAATATTCCAGGGGGGACAAGCCTATGTTAAGCATAGGTACATAATAAAGTATGTACCTATTTATTAACATTAGGAATTAAAATTTTCAAGGAGGGCAATGGGACCTTGTCCCCCGTGCCTCCGCGGCCACTGTTAGACATCCTTGGGTTTTTGGGCAACCTCAGAGTTTTAGACATTCTTGAATCCTAATATTCAAAACATCCTTGGGTTCTTGGCCCTATTCAAACTTTTCTGAAATCCTTGGGTATGTATACATTCTTGGGTTTTTGGAACTTCTCAGAATTTTAGACATTCTTGGGTTCTTAGCCCTCTTCAAACTTTTCTGACACAAAACCTTTGGAGTTTCAGAATTCCTTGGGTTCACAGATATACTTGATGTTTTAGTCGTCCTTTAATTTTCAGACATCCTTGGGTTGTTAGACACCTTTTCATTTGTATACATGTTTGAGTTTTCAAATATCCTTGGGTTCTAAACCATGCTTAGGTATTAAGGCATTTTTAGGATCTCAGACATTCTTTGGTTTTTAGACATCCTTGGGGTCTTCACTCTCCTTGGTTTTTAGTATCTCATTTGGAAATCATTTGGAAATCCTGTGGGTAGTACCCCTACTTTGGGTGTTGTAGACATCCTTGGATTATCTCAAGTGTAGTGCAACTGACAATTATAAATGAACCTACTTATGCCCATACTGTGCCCTATGTTACTGCGTCTGAAATTAGAACCTATAGGTCAAGTATCATTTAGGGTGATTTCCCAGTCCCGACATACCGTCCCTTACAGGAAAACCATTGGATGACCTTCCTCACTGAGCTATTAGTTTCTATCAATAATGTATTTTCGGGTCATCTTTTGCGCCCCAGTTTTTTCGTCTTTAAAACAATGCTTTACGTAGGTCGAACATAATTCTTAAAAATAAATGAGATTGATTTTTCACAAAACAACAGGCATTAAATGGCAACGAAAAGTACACATACATAGGTACTTTACACGATCCGACTTTTCCGTGTTACATATTTCCCCAGAGTTGGTTTAACTTATGCACACTGTTTTTTCGACCCCCACAATACAAGCTGTTAACCGCGGTCAACAGGAATATCAGTTAAAGATTTACTGATAATACTGTTATATTATTAGACTTACCAAAATCACTGTTGACTGTTGGATCATCCAACATATAATCTTGTTAAATAATTTTATAATTTAAAAAAATGACACCAAAAGTTGGACTCAAACCCTCACCCTATGTCATACCTTTTAGCCTTAACTACCTAGTTTAGCACACGTATACATTGATATACAGGAATTAATTAACAGGTTTACTGTAGATTTCATCAGATTTGCTGTTGGGTTTGTAACAACAGCGCTGTTACACGTGACTGTTACCATTTCCCCACTCTCAAAAATTAAATTAGGCTCGTTCAACTTATAAGGAAAACTAATCTAAGAATGAAGTATAGTGGTAGAATAAATATTTACGAATGAAAACAAACGTTTTAGTTTGTAAATAAAAATCATATAAATGTTATATATGTAGGAACAATAACTTTATCTCCTGGGCCAAGTAAGTCTAATTAATTAAAACTGAAAGTTTAAATGTTTTAACTAACGATAAGATTATTAATGAAATTTTATTTAAATAGCTTTAAAATAATCAAGCTCAATTCTGTTCACAAGTGCAAAAGCATCCCATAGTATGTAATAACATAGGTACTTAAAAACGTTATACTTGGGTGGTTATTTTAATGATCAAACCCCAACTGATCAGCTCTTTCCTGAATTAGTTATACAATTTTCCTACAATTTTGGATCATGCGTTTGACCTTTCCTTTGATCTAGACTTGCCACTATGACTGGAGTCCTATTCGTAGCGCTACTTACAATTATTTTAATTGTTGCTCTTTAGTGCAAAAAGGCAAAATCATGTAGTATACATAAGGAACATACTTACAAGGGTGTGATGCAACACGACTTATTAAAATAATTAACAAAATTTAAAATGTAAACTGCTATCAATGCCGCGCGTCCAATATAGCCGTAATATGAACTTAAAAATTATCTTGTGACCCTGAAAGGTCAATAAAAGGTCAAACATAAATTAGTCGAAATTTTCTGGAACTACACTTGCAAAATCAATGCAGACAATACATAATATTTAGAACGTCTAGCATATGCGCTCTATGAGCTATAGAATAACTTTTTGACCCCGCCAGGTCAATAAAACGTCAAATACGTAAATTTGTCGACATTTCTTCAAACTTAATATGCACCTGTAAAAGTCAATTCAGACATTAAATAATATGATAAATGTAAAATATAGCAATTTTAGGGGGCATTGTGACCCCACTAGGTCAATAAAATACCAAAAGCTACAATTACCCTATATTTTCTTAAACTCAGTTTGTACTTTTAAAACTTCATACGAACATGAAATACTACGAGAAATTTATGAAAATTTGCTGTTGTAGACAAAAATTTTGATAATCTAAGAACTTAGTAACATGTCAGGGGTAGCTCTCGTTTCTCTGAATAAACTTAAAATTAAGTTTAATGTTTAATCATGCAAAAATGAGCGAAATATTTCACGAAACTATTTTATATGAAAATATCAGATGTACTAATTTATACTAATAAAAGTAATTCCCATTTTTTAAGATATTCCATTTAGGGGCATGCAGTAGGGAGTCGACTTCAGGTCGAAATCGACTTTTTGTCTCATGAAAATATCGCCTGTGTACAATTTGTATCTTTGTATGCGTTTACAAAGGTTCCCAAAACTATATAGTAATTCTTAATACTACTGATACAAAAATACGAGAATTTAATATTGGTACAAATAAGTAAGCCCCTAATATTTCATTCGCAATGCCATTTTCGAAAGTCTTTATTCTTTTTGTTTAAATACATGTAATAATTTGTTCGATGACACATAACAGATACCATCACAAAATTATCATAAAAAATGTAACTTTTTTAATGCCTGTGTGTAAACGTCAATTTTATAGTTTAAGTTTCCGATTAATTAGATATACAATTTCCTACAAGTTTTCCCTCATTCTTGAATACATAACTAATAACTATTTCCTAAGTATTCTATGGTAGAGTTAACAGATTACAGCATCTCTGAATTATACAACTTCATTATTGATGGCTGATTTAGCTGATGGTGGTTGGTGGTGGTGGTGGTGTAGGTGATCTCTCCCGATTTGAGAAAAAGTTATATATAAAATACAAATCAAATTAATTAGGCAATTATTATATGTAGAGGCGTAATAATTATTATTATGTACCTAATTTTATCTTTCTTAACTAGCACTGAATTACAATTTATCTTGTTTTTTTATATTATTTAGGAAAAGAAGGACTTGAAGATTACAATTTATTTTTTTTATTTCGTGTGAGTTCATTCAGGGAGAGTCAGAGAGCCAAAAACATTTAAGTGACGAAATTGCATGAAATTTATTAATTTTAGAGATAATACTTGAGGTAACATATAACCGCTTTTGTCAAACCGATTGTGATTAAGTTTTTCTTAATGGATAAACAACACTTATCTCTACATCATTTTTAGGCATTATAAAATTTTAAAAAAAAAACTAACTTTTACAAAAGTCAACCGATTTGAATCGCCGATTTAATGCGCAACACATAAATCTAAACATAATTTTTGTCAAAATTTGAAAAAAATTCTAAACATATTTTTTTTTAATTTGAAAAAAGACACAAATTTTTTCAAACCCCAGCCAAAATCGATTTAGCTTTTTTTATTCGATGCGGAACGCATGCCTCTACAACATGATTTGCAGGAATTGTCAAATTATGAAAATTAACTTCAAAATTTTAAAAAAGGTTTTGCACAAGTTATTATTTATTTCAAAATTATCAAAAAACTTAATCAAAATTGGTTTGCAAATCACTGAGTAAGAGACGAATCCCCGAAAATGAAAATACCCGTTTGCCCATTAACTGAGTTGCGTCGGAACCGGGGGGCAGGGGGGACAAAGTGCCCCCCCCCCCTAGAAAACAGATGCCCCATGTTAAAGCATAGGCCTGCCCCCCCATGGTAAAAAATGATCCCAGTGTTTGCCCCCCCCCCCCCCTCGCGAAAATAGGTTCCGACGTCCCTGCATTAACTAGTATACTAGTAGTTATGTAGTTATATGTTACCTCAAGTATTATCTTTAAAATTAATAAATTTCATGGAATTTCGCAACTTAACTGGTTTTGGTTCTCTGACCCTTCCTCAATTAACTCGTGTACATTTTAACTGAATGAGTGATGATGATTTTTTAAATTAGTGTCGTTAAGATAAGTAGGAGGGGGGAGCACTGCCTTCGAAACGCTTTTGGATTTGGTCGTAGGTGAACTTGACAAAGGTGTCATACTGCTCAGCCAATTTTGCGTTCATAACATGTTCATATTCTTCCCGGATCTGAGTCTCCTGCTCTCGTAACATCCGCTCACAGATGAGCCCAACTTGTTTGAAGGTGAAGAGCGGCTTTTCCTTAGATTTCGGAGGATGCTCCGAAGAATTCATAAATCCTGTGACCGACGATGATGATGCGGCAACTTCTGTTGTCATTGACATTTCACTCGAACTACGTGGACTGGACGGTCCACTACTACTGGAAGAATTCGTATTTTCCCTCTCTTCAAAGTGTAATTGTTTTCGACGATGGAAACGACGCATTTCCTCACGAATATTTGATTGAATTTGTTCCGGACTCAGGCGAGGTCCGACCGCATTAAATGGTGATATTTGATCATCTCGTGTTGGAGGGATTGCTGATGAAGTTGTTCCTCCTGGAGTGCATCGACGTCTCTTGGTGGGTCGTCCCCCCGCGGATCCTGTTGGAGAATGGAGGGGATCCAACTCCAAAGATCTTTTCAATGTGAGACAAGCCATTATTGTCAATCAGTGGGTCTTCTAGCTTTCAACTGAAACATTATATAAAACAACGGCACCAATTAAATACAAGAAAAATACGTCATTTAGTTTATCAAGTTACACAATAATTATTGTTAATCTCAATAATGTAAATACTTCGAAATTCGGTTAAATTCGAATTAATTTCGCCTAAGCATTTATTTTTGCCTACCATTCCTTGCTATTATTTTGACACAGGAGTATTTCTAAGTTTTCGAAAAATGTTTATCGGAATGACTTACCGTGTCGGGCATTACTTATTAAAAAAAACCTAATAAATTTCAAAATAAATTTGACTAATCAACAAAAACTTGAATCAGTTTGATTTCATAACAATCAATCGATAAAAATTGAGATAACTAAGATTTAAAGTTGGATTACAGTTACAGTCAACAAGATGGAAATAATTAATTATCAACTTTGAACTTTATTTTTCATTTATACTTCGATTAATAGGGAATCGAAAATAGCGATTAATTAGGATTTGAGATTTCAATCTAATAATTTATGAAGTGCCCCAGCCGGTGGTATATGTAAAAGTATATAATTCGACCGTAATCGTAAATACTGAAGTTACCATTATAACCAAGAAAACCGAAACCGAAGCCCAACCCGACAACCATCAATTCGTTTTCCACCAGAAAAAATGACTTACCTTGGTTTTTGGGCAAATGATAGTTAATATCTGCTTCAGTACTAACAATTTACTCGTATTTCACACAAATGTGATGGTTCAAGAACGAAAACCGAGCAATTTTCGTTTTCTACAGTTATTGTATCTAGTACAGTTTTCAGAGTTCTTTTTCATTTTATGCAAACCAACATTATTGAGTCCTAAATGGGGCCTCTAGCTAGATAGAAGAAAAATACTAAAATAAATAAAAATGAAGACAGAAACAGTTCATCACGGACGTAATGATTCCTAAGTGAATAAATCCCAGGGTGTTTCAATCCAGAAATTCCGGATACACTCGGAAATACAAATGACACCGTGACTTGCCACTAAAATTACTTCCTAAAGTCTCATTGACCTAAAAATGATTACAAAAGTTGAAATCAATCGGAAAGCTCCAAGGCAAACAGGGAAATTAAAGAAAATTTACATTTTCTCACTTAAATTTCAAAATTCTTTTCCTAGAAAAAAAATAATAGAATTTTGCAAATTTTAGTATTTCAAGATGACGATATTTTTCATAAATAGGAAGCAAGTGATTTAAATAGATTTAATACAACCAAACTTTGATGATCAATAAAAAATAGCTTTTATATTGTTATTTAACAATATTTCTGGCTTCATTTTTACTTCCAAAATCAAAAATCCGGGAAACCCCTATAAATTCGGTTTGAAATATCCGAAATTATAAACTGATAATTTGGAAGTGTGAAACGCCCTGTTCATTAACTAACTAACTAGAGAGTGTATAACATGCTTAGGAACTATGAAACGCCCGACCGGACATGATTCGAAAATCAAACATCTGACTAGTGAGATCCGTAAACAACTGAAAGTGCTATTAACTAATTTCTAACATTATTATCATTGATCATTAGAGCATGCAATAACGGCACTTTTGGAAATACAAATTAAAAACGTCATCTGCATACCTGGTAAATGGTAAAATTATGAGAAATAACGGTAACGGTTAACCAAAAATAATAGTTACTATAACGACAACCCTTTTGAACTTTAAGCAAAAAAATACACACACAGAACATAATCAACAATTAATAATCAACGAGTCCTTATGCCTTATGCTTCGATATTTTTTTTTAAATGAATTAATATTCTGCCACGGCTACCAACTAACTACTGACTACATCGGTCAGTATGTTTCCCCATACGAAATACATACAGAATTAAATCCCCGTTTATACGCTCTACACTTAATTCTATAATAGCCAACAAGCAACATAGGAAACCATGGAATGACATACTGAATTTACATTCTTTAATTTTCAACTCATTTTCAAGTTGAATTTACGCTCAGTCAGCAATATTTAAGCCACACTCTCGATATCAGAACCATAACATGGACGACATCAAAATAAGTTATAATAATGTTAGTCACAAGTTAAATATTTTAGGCAAACACATTTAGATTCAAAGTATGTACTTACCACAGTACTCAGCAGCACTCAGGACCAGGACCAAAGACCAGACAAGCGAATGATGATGATTTTCTGATTGAATTACAGATTTTGGCTTCACAGGAAAACGGGTGACGGCCCCACCTAATTACTACTATCAACTGAAATGAAACTTTAATTCACTTCTCCAAGAAATTTGCCTTACAAGTCGAGAACAATCTGGAGCAATAATGACTTTTTTTGAAGCTTGTTCTCTATATAAATAAATAAAAGTAAAAATAATGAAAATTAGGGCCGTTGAGGGTTGGACGTTGGAATCTTTCTAATATTAAAATCTGGCGCTCTTGGTGTGTCCCCAGATATAATAGACTGAATGCAGTACAGGATTTAGGTTTTCCTTTGTAAAGGAGGCGATCCTCTAATGTAAGGAATGGTCCGTAACTGCTGTAATGTAAATAACCACTCAATTATTACACCCCCACCCCGATGTCTTCAATTTACTCTTGTGTAAACGGCTATCTTTAGGCATTCGCATGACATGAGTACCCCACTACACCTGCTCACAGTACGGATGAAATGAGCTATGGACGACCCCTTATCTATTTTAATTCAAATTCGACGAATTCAACCCATGCCCACACAACACAGCAGCCACAGAACAGATGAGTCGATGACGATGCGACTCCAAAACTGCCAACGCCAACTGCGGCAACTACAAGCATAGTAGTAACTGTAAAGGCGTCGTCCGCAAATGATGTAATGGAAACATTTATATTTTTAGGACCCTATGAACCCCCTGTCATCGGCTTATAACTGTTTCTTTTAAATGGCAATCTTTTACATCAGTTGTCATCATGAGTATGGTATCCGAACAGACCCTTTGATATTACCTGTGACATCATAGAGGGATAACCCCCAAGGTGTTGTCCGTCAATTATGTCATAGATGACATGGCATTTTTCTAGTAAACCCACCAGCCGAATATTTGAATGACAACTTTTTTTTTAAATTGACTTCAATTGGGAGGTTTTTTAAACCCATATGCAATCCATTCCATGACATAATGTATGGATATTTTCTTGTACTTGTGGATGTGAGGATGTGAAAATTGAGGATTTAGGATTTACTGTTACTGACCTGAGACCTGAAGAACTGAAGATTGAAGATACTGACGTGAGGAAGAGGATTGGATGGAGGCTTTGAGGATTGAGGAAACAGACAATTTTTTCATCCTTGTTGATTTAAGTATGAGTAAAGCAGCTGATACAAGGCCTGCATGTAGGCTAAATTCAAATTGTTTTTTTGTATCAATTTTTTGGTCGGATTGCAGGACTGGGCGCACAATGCCGCACATAGCCGCACAATTACTATACCTTAATGTGCCGCGCATGTGCGGTAGCTTTACACATGCCGCACTTCTGCTATGTCTCACTATGCCGCACATCCAAAGGTGCGGCAGACCGTACTATGCCGCACTTGTACCGCACATCTGTAGTAGGGTAATAATTTAGGTAAATTAACACTGAACCAGGCTCCTAAAGCTGCCTGAAAACGGATAGGTTATATTTTTCCCTTCCGCCTGCGGCGGGGCCGCCTTCGGCGGCCGAGGGAAAAAAATAACCTAACCGTTTCCAGTCAGTTTTTCCTACCCCCCCCCCCCCCCGCCCCCCCCCCCCCCTCCTCAAACCTAACCTAACCTTTAAGATATAAACCTCAAGTGATGGCCATAAGAAGGTATAGTAAAGTCTGCCGCACATGAGGATGTGCGGCATAGTAAGGCATAGCAGAAGTGCGGCATACGTTGTTATACCGCACATGTGCGGCATATTAAGATATAGGAATGTGCGGCTATGTGCGGCATTGTGCGCCCAGTCCTGCAATCCAACCGTTTTTATATTACCAATTATTTTACACCGACAATCCCACTAATACTCACCAATCAATAGCGTAATATAGTTGATAGTAGGATACCTAAGGTGTAAGGGATATTAATTTTTATCATATGACTTAATATATTTCGACTCATATAGTTGGAAAACCAACCTAAATATAATTATTGAATTATTATTGATCAGTATAGGTATTTAACAGTAAAAAGTTTGGTGGCTAATATTTCGAAGCACCTGTTGTCTGTTGCCTGTTTATTTACTTTATTTTCACTTGTTTTATGTATGTAATTTGATTTCAGTTTTAAATCCTTCGTTATCGTTGTTTTGGATCCGGATAACTTTGAACTTGGAAGTCGCAAACTATTCAATTAGAAGTAGATAAAGATCAAGTCAGAGTACAGAAGTGGAAGTGAAGCAAGAACCTCATTCATTATTAATCTCATCTCCCAAGCCTATCTATTCTATCACTCATCCTTAGCGCCCTTATCATATTTCTTTTTAAAATAATGAGTCTCAAAACACTGCTACAATTAAAACTGATTGGGTGGAAGAAACTTCAATTAAATATGAAACATATCAACAAGTTAAAGAGCCCAATTGTAACTAAAATTCGGCATGACTCAGTCTTTGCAAAATAAAAATTCCAACAAAAACAACAATTACAATAACTGCGATGACACCCAGTCAAGTTGTATTGCTTTCATTGTGCATCTCAGCCTCAGCTTAAGCCATTATCAGGTTAAGGTCGAAATTAATAACCAGGAAAATGTGCTGCTAGAAAATTCCGATGTGAACCCGGACCCGGTCCCGGTTCCGGTCCCGGTCCCGGTCTCGGTCCCGGTCGACTGACCAAACGTCAAAAATCAATACAGAAACGGACGGCAAATTCCCCAACGAATATAACTGTGATATCGACGACGATTTTTAGTAAGCGATATAATATGCATTAATATTATGAACCTACTTACGATAAAATACAGAAAAGAATGAAAACACATAATTATTTCACATTTAAATTGTTTGTTTTTTTTTATTATTCTTCTAGTTTAAGATGTCTCGATTTTCTTTGATTCTATATAAGACGGAGAAGCAAACCATTCTTCCGCACTCGCAAACTGATGTTGTTCATTCTAATGAATTGCCAATTTTTTATCCACAATCTCTGCAAAAAAGTAAGTATATAAGTTAAAAATACTCACAGCCCATCCCATAGTGTTTCATGTTTTCGTAATTTTTTCTGGTTTTGTAAATGAACTTCTTATTCTCAATGGTGTTGATTTTGTCTTGTAGTAAAGTTTTAAAAGTAGCCAGATTTTCGTGAAAAAAATGCCGCATTCAATGGGGTTTTCAGTTTGATAGGCAATTTTAAATGAATGTTGAACTTCAAAATTAAAGTAGCCCACTACGTTTGACGTTCAAAAAAATAAATAGGTGGACTTTTAAATAGTTTAGTTACCAGAATCACCAATCAAAGTTAATTACCGTGGATAACCAAGTTCAGCTGAAAAGACAATTCGCTACGTTTAAAAAATTACAAATTGCAAGTTCATAAAAGCATTTAAATTGAACTTTTACTCTTTCCCGAAGCAAATAAATAAAAAATTTTGCACGTAAAAACATTTAAATAGAATATACTATTCAAAGCAATGTAAAATGAATATTTCACACTTTACCTTGAAAAAACAAGTAAATAGAAAATAGAACATTTTTGCAATTTTCGAAACCATAAAAATGGGACAATTTCTACTTTTAAAATCTCTTCATTTATATTGTACATATCTGTATGATTCAGTCTTGTTTTTATATAACTTTTTCATTGTAATTCTGGCTTAAATAAGACGTGGATCATTTTTAATTCAATATGACTTGTTTTTTTTCTTTACAGGCGGTTTATATAATAACATAATCTTGCAAAGAAGAGCAATCCGTAATGTATTATTCGATGTGGCGATGCGATTCACGGAATTCCTTATTGCTGCAACCTGGTCTAGTTCCGGCTCTGGCTCCGTTTGATGCTCATGTTTTCCTGTTAAAAACTTACGTACCTACTTAGGTAGGTAGTACAAGGTACAAACCTACCGAATCACTAATCACATCGTATGCATGGACATAATATCGTCTGTGAAGAACCAAAATTACCCATATTCAATTTCCGCTAGAATCAAATCGAGCTATGTCAAAAAATACAAAATGAAAAGGATAAGTAAAGTGTTAATTTAAGAGTTTTTGAGAAGCGGTATATATTCTATGTATTTACATGTTTTTGAAAAGTATAAAATGTTCTAGATGCATGTTTTTGAAAAGGTGCAAAAATTTCTAATTCCATGTTTTTGAAAAGGTGCAAAATGTTCTATTTACATGTTTTTAAAAAGGTGCGAAAATTTCTAATTCCATGTTTTTGAAAAGGTGCAAAATGTTCTAGTTACATGTTTTTCAAAAGGTTCGAAATGTTCTATTTACATATTTTTGAAAAGTGTAATATGTTTTATGTGCATGATTTGAAAATATATTTCATTGTTTTTAATGATAGTGGATATTGTTTTTAGCTACAAATGGATATGGGTCATTTTGGTTCGTCATACAGACGATATACATAAATTTTAACAGTAGCGGAGCGGCACCAGCACCAGCAACCAGCTCATTAAAGAATGCAATCTCGCAATCCACTCGAATTCCTATATCAGTATTTACATCAGCGATACATATTTATTGCCCGTGGTGTTTTTGAATGTTGTGTAGTTTCTCCATATTAGGTACATAGAGGGATTTAGGGTTTATATTTCTAACAAAAAAGTGTTGCAAAATATGGATGTAACTACAAGGGTATACTGCTACTGACACCGATAGACCGATACTGCAGTAAGTAACTGCAGCTGGACGGTTGCTCGGTGCCCGGGGCCTGGGAAAGGAAGACTTGACCGATTTTTATCGATCGTTGCCGTTATCACGGAGACGGTATAGAATTCCCGTCGCAGACGCACACAGTATCTTGTCTTTACCCGAATGCCGAATATATACCCACCAACTCCAAACACGAGTAAATTATTCCACATCTTATACTTACGTGCATCTCTGTATTTTCCTTTATTTCTCCTTGTTCCTTATTCGGGTGACAGTCAGTTGATTTTCCCTCCTTGAAAGAAAGACTTACAGGAATTAAAGAGGAATTTATTTTACATTTAACTTGTACTACGATTTCTGATATGTTTTCATCCATATTGATTTAGAAAGGTAGAAATTAATCACACAAAAATACTTTGTTGGATATTGATTTGTAGAGTTTTAGGCTGAAATTAGAAATTTTGCAGTGTGTTTTGTATTAGTTCAGTATCTTTGTAAATTATGTACCTACCTAATTAATCATATTTGTACTTGGAAACAGCTATCAACTTCTTAACTGTGTTTTGAATTTCGTGTTTTCTTGTTTAGTTTGTTCGTAATGCGGGATTCTAGATTGTAGGTTAAAGAAAGTCATCATGGCGTATCAGCTCCTTTTTGTACTCACTGTGCTATTTGCCTCGACTCATCGTCAAATGCTTCTGGAAGGTAATTAATAATTTTATGATTAAATAAGTATGAGAAAGCTTTGTCTTGGGTAGGGTGTCGTTTATAAAACATGTCATGGAAATATTGACATTTCTATAATGTAAATATTTAGGCAGATTGCCTTTGTAGGATTAAGGTTTTTAGTTCTTATAGTATTACAATACGGTACGATATATTATTATTATATATCGACTGTGAAAAACCAAAATGACCGATATCTATTTTTAGCTAAAACAATATCAACTATCTACAAAACAAATAGGTAGAAAACATTCAAAGTCTTGAGAGCATTTGAATAGCTGCACTTTTTAAAAACTTGTAAATAGAACATTTTACACAACAGTTTGTACCTTTCCAAAAACATGCAAATAGAACATTTTGTACTTTTCAAAAACATGAAATTAGAACATTTTGCACTTTTCAAAAACATGAAATTAGAGCATATTGCACCTTTTCAAAAACATGTAGGTAATCGGACATTTTACATTGATAAAAAAGAGGTAAATAGAACATTTTACACTTTTCAGATACTCCTTACTAACATTTGACACATGTTTCTCATTTTGTTTTTATGACATAGCTCATTTTGCTTGTAGTTTAAATTGGATATGGGTCATTTGTCATTTTGGTTCTTCGAAGACGATATGAATTTTTATGCATACTTTTCTGTCAGTTAAAAAAAACAACAACCTTTATTATAACTGAATGCTGATTAAAACCCAAATATTAAATTCTCAGTGGTGGATTGCAATGTTGTATATTTTTAGTTTGTGCTGGAGAGTCAACGTCCACGTCCGCATCGACTGAGGAGGTGAGAGCAGTATCTTCGAGGAGGCTCCCTAAAAACAATTTGACCTGCTACGTGTGCCACTCGGAAACCCAGGCTGACTGCATGAACTTTACTGGCGACGACAATGATGACGGCGGCGACATGGATGACAAGTTACAAAAATTTGAAATGGCATGCGAAGAGAAGGAGACTTCTTGCATAGTAAGTTTGAGAAAAAATAGCAAGCAAAATAAATTTGTTTTTAAAAAATCATTAATTAATTGAAGTACTATAAAGCTTCTAATAACTCCCGAGGGACGTTACGCCGATTTTTGCATTAGATGCGGGAGTTATTAGAAATAAAAGTATTAAAACGAAACCCTCTCCGTTTGATTGAATGTTAAAGACCCCGGGAGTTATTTGATGCTTTACTGTACCTAAGTACATAGTGAAATGTTCTGATCGTGAGCTATCAAAATGCTTTTACACAATGTATTCTGGTTAATTGTCAGTTTGGTCATGTTATGTTATCATGTGTAATATTCCAGGTTAAAAAGATTTCATTCACGACCTCAACTGGAAATCACGCGAATACAACACTGCCCTTGAAAACAGTGGCTGTGAAACGGAACTGTACTAGAAAATGTGAACCGGGCTGCGTTATTATGGGAGAGCGGACCAGATTGTAAGGGCAACAAGACAATACTCATTATTTTCTTGTTAGTTAGTGAAGGGTGAAAAAGGCCCAAATCTAATTTAAGCTTAAACCATCTATGTAAATTAAAAAAATAAACAAGATAGATGCGCAATCTGTTTATTATGAGTCAGGGTTTTAAAAAAGATTAAAATATTCTACCTACATAGATATTATTTTAAATTACAAGATGTTCTATTTGTTTGCTTTTGAATAGTGCAAAGTGTTCCTTTTACATGTTTTTTAACGATGCAAACTGTTCCACTTTTACATGTTTTAAAAAAGTGCAAATATTTAATTTATGCGTTTTTGTTAATTTTTCAATTTTTAATGTTTTTCAAAAGTTACAAATATTCGATATACATATTTTTGAAAATTACAATATACTGTATTTACATATTTTTTTGAAAACCAGAAATAGTTATATATCTATATGCTATATCTATGTCTACTTACTATGCTTTTAGAATCGGAATATTTTTTTTTCTATGAACATACTAAATTTTGCTTCTTGCTGAATAAACTTAGAAATGGGCTATTTTGATTGTTTTTTGATGACGTGTAATTAATTACCTTATTAAATTTACGTACAGATATATGTAGTTTAATATTGCAGTGCCGAAAGTGCATGTGACTGAGAGTATTTACTGTGTTTTATATGAAACAGTTTAACTTAAATCTTATTTAATTCTCTGACAGGTACGTTTGCTCAACATGCTGTACGAACAATCTGTGTAACATCGGGAGTGGTGCTTCTCAAAGTATTTCAGTCCCAAATTTTCGAGCCGCCTTCATCAGAGTCACAGTGCCAATTTTTATTTTCAACTTCTTCAAACACGTCGCTTATTCCATATCCTACACCGCTACAACGCTACACTGTTCGATTTCGAAGCTAATGCTTATTTAACTGTAGTTAAAATTTAACACGTAATTAATTGTACTTGAAGTGTAACAATTCTTCCCTAAGCCAATGCCAACATTGTGTGCTCATCGTAACTGTTGGGGTATAGTATAAATATATTGTGCACAATTGTAAAATTTTTATGTAAATAATAGTAAATATCCATTTTTGATCCATTCCCTTTTCTGCAAAGGTACCTACTTACTGTAAAGTTTATAATACATTGTTACAGCATGACGAACCCCCACGTTCTATTTAAGACCCGCGTTCTTCTAGCGACCCGCTTAGTATTACTATAAATACGGTACCTGACTTTTAAATGACAGTTGACTAATGAAACGCTGAATAAATAAATATCGCCAGTGAAAACTGAAAACATAAAACGACCTAGCTATATTCATTCTATTTTTTATTTTTAGCTAATAATAAAATACACAACTTAGCTCTTAGCTACACAAAAATTAAATACGTCATGATCTTAAAAACATGTAAATAGAGCACTTCACACTTTTCTATAAGCAGTATAAGCACACAAACTGAGCATTTTGAACTATTCAAATATCAAGGATCATCATTTTCTGATTTGTAAAAACATGTAAGTAAATAGAACATTTTGAATTTATCAAAAGGTATGCGGATAGAACATAGAATATAACACTTTTCAAAAATATGTACCTAGGTACCTACCTAAATAGAAAATTATGCAATTTTCAGAAACTACTGTAAAAAAGGTAGTTTTTGCACTTTTCAAAAACATGTTAGTAAATAGAAAATTTTGCACTTTGAAAACACGTAAATAGAGCACATTTTGCTCGTTCTTAAAACATGTAAATAAGACAGTTTACACTGATTGGAAACTTGTTACTAGACTAATGTTGACGTACAGTCGAGCGGTTAAGTTAAGTGAGCTTTTTAAAAGAACAAGTAAAATATTTAGCGTTTATTATTTCTGAAAAGCATGCAAAATTTGAGCGTTTTATATTTTTCAAATAACACGTAAGTAAACGGATTTATTTAGTACATTTTAATTTAAAAACATGGCAAATAGTACATTTTTTATTCATTCGAATTCTAGTTTATGGAGTTAGTTGCCTTTAAAGCTGGGCAAGGTACATAAGTACATACATGCTCATTAAATGCAGTCACAGAATGATTCGTACTATTCGGTTGGCATCTCCGCCGCAATTAATTTCTGAAAATTACTACCCCATTGTCTACTTAAGCTATTCACAAAATAACAGCTCTACATATAAAATATCATCCCCATAGAAAAGAACACTCACAAGGATTGTAATTTGTAAGTAATGATGTTCCTAGAATTAGTATGTAGTGTCACAATAACTGTCAACTTAACTGCTTCGCCTAATCGAAAAAGACTGAAAAAAAGAAAACTGAACAACCCAAAGAAGCGTAGTTTACAAAGTTGTACATTCCAATCCTTGATTATCAGTATTAGCGAGGGAAAAGTTCAAAGAAGCTGCACCAATTTATTTGTGCAGGCAGTTTGCAGTTGCATTGCAGTACAGATGCTTATAGTTTATTTGCATTTCCCCACATCAGTGCGTATACTGCGTAAAATCGTAAAACATAAAACGAATCAGAAACAAATTTTGTCGTTGTGTTGCATCTCCAACTCTATAACGTATGCACATACTTATTTTCTGAGAATAGCATGTGTGATTAGTCATCTGACGTGAGTAAAGCCTCTATAACTAACTCGTAGCACAGTACTTACAATGTGGTGTGAGTATATTGAGTAAAAGGTAAAAATCATAAAGACGTAAGTCGCAGTTT
Organism: Dicyrtomina minuta; assembly: GCA_949802685.1. Classification (NCBI taxonomy): domain Eukaryota; kingdom Metazoa; phylum Arthropoda; class Collembola; order Symphypleona; family Dicyrtomidae; genus Dicyrtomina; species Dicyrtomina minuta. Next base: position 170,603,260 of record OX461808.1, on the reverse strand, counting down.
TTAAGACATGAAATATAACGTTTTTCTCTTCGGAATAAACGTTAGAAGAACTGAAACTCTGACACTGGAATTTTCTGAAGTAAAAAAATTAGATTTTCATTTCCGAACAAGGATATGCGTATGCAATAAGTATAATTATAATATACACACCCAGGAAAATAATGTGACAATGTCACAATGTATAAGATATGATAATTATTTCATAATAATTAATTAAGTGAGATATCATGTGCCGTAAAACTTCGAATAGATCCCGGGGGGATATACATGACACTTTCAACTTTGCACTGGGACAAGTATCTATAAGTCTATGAGGCGCTTATTCACGGTACCTACCTATAAATAATTTCGAAATCTTTTATTAAATATTTATTCTAGTCATAATATTATAATAAAAGTACTTTATTGATTGGCTTCATGTGACGCCATTTCATGAAACTTTATTAATATGTGCGTGCGGATTTAGTTTTAATCATACATAATATATCATGCATTGACAGTGTCAACCAAGTATTTAATTCGAGGTAGATACAAGACACATATGCCTAGGTAGGTACCTACATACATACACGTTTGCTTTGGCTTTGAATGTGCTAATCTTTGCCTGTCTTTTTCATGTCGTTTGGCACAAACTTGTTTTGCATGAATTGCTTCTGAGAAATAGTTGAAGTTGGATATAATTAAGATTGTCTCCAATCGTAAGTAAGTATTAATTACATCCAGCCAGACTTGCGAGACATAAAAGCTATAACTACATATAAGTACGAGATAAGCTAAAGACGAGTAATTTTTCTTTTAGTATTTTAGATGTACGGTCTCACGAAGTACCAATGCCTACCTATGGTCATAGAACTGAGTGTGCAATATTATAAAGAGTACCTATCTAATAATAATTTGAATTAATTTTAAATATATTTGTAGTTATAGTTTTAGATTTAATTCAATATTTCAGCGGATGAACCTAATTCAACATGACGGATTGAAGGCGAGTTCCAATTGAACTACTGCCTGACTTCCATATTAACTACTTAAAGTAACTTAATTATGAGAATCTAACTATTAAGATTATGAAACTCGTACTACAGTACTTAATTAGGCATGAGAATTGAATGGTTCGGCACATAAATTAGTTCACAAATACACAGGGTTTGCGGATTGGATTTACGGATATGAAAACGGGGGAGTTCCATGCGAACTACCACCCTGAATGAATAACATTACGGAATAAAACAGGAATTTATATTATTATGAATTTAAGTAAGTATATTCTCAGAGTTAGATATGTGAATCAAGAAGCACTGGCCAGTAAGAATCATAAACACATACACACCACCAAAGATATAAAAGTTTACGGATAAATTTTTATTGTAAGTTAAAATCGGAATATCGAAATGAAAAAAAAACTGAAATTCGAATTGAAAGGTTTCCCGGCTGCTTATGGCAACTGGGCAACAAATTAACTTACTTTTACTTGTGTTGCAAATATTGAATGCTTAAATTTATTGAAAACTGAAATGAAAAGGAAATTAAATTTTAGAAAAAGCTTTCCTCAGACAGAAGGTCTGGGACGAAAGATTGAAATTTACATAGAATTATTATTTGATTTTCTTATTATATTTTATGTTAACGTCCGAATTACATGTTTTTACACTTTGTGCTTACGGATGCCGTGAAGACGGTATGTACAGAAATCCAATGTTGAATCCGGTTCAGGAACGTACAGGTACAGTTATGGTTCACCTAATATTAAATAAACTGAAATGAAAATGATTTTGGAATGGAAAACTATCAGACTTATAATTTATATGTATATGGAAAAGAGAGGATTCGTGAAGCGAATCCCACTGCTAATTCTGAAACTAATTCGAGTCACGGGTGGAATTTGAAATTTATATTTTTCTACGGAGACTGGAGAATTTTGATGTGTAGTTGAACGAGGCGAATTGGTGACTCAGGATTTTAGCCCTTCTCGGCGTGCTTCTGCCTTGCTGGTCTTGGTTTTCCTGTTGGGACTTGTTGTAGGAGTCGTGCCGCGTCTTTCCGATGTGGCTTGGATTCCTTGCTGAGTTCCAATGTTGGTTCCTAGTCGCTATGCAGGAGATTGGATGAGTTCGTTTCTTCTTTTTTATCTAGTCTGTGTGTCTTCTTCTTTTGGCTAGAGATGGCTTTTGCTGTCATCCGACTGAGAGAAGAAGTTGGTGCTGGCTCAACGTGTCATTTTATTCCCGTTTCAGTAGGGTTCAAAATTTATTTTTTATAGGGTCAGTTACCCTTCAATGGTGCGACACCGGTTTGGACACCTTTGCTCCGACCACAATTAGGCCCCTTCCTTCTACATAAAAGCACTTAAATTTTTGCATTGACATTTTAGGACAACATTTAAATTATTCCTGTTAGAACGCTCCTATAGTTTCTTGATTAGCTAAAAAGTAGTGTATGATTGTAAAACAGTGGCTTTTAGGTGTGGGTCATATCATAGTAAATAATAGGCTTGTCTCCGTATTTAAAGGTGTTTAATTGTTTGTTGTGGTAGGTAACGTAATATATGAGCAACCCCTCTTCTTGCAAAGCTTATTGTGTAGACAGTTTAATATGAAACTAAAATGCGGTTCGCCTTTACTGCACAATTTGAATGCGGAGAGTAGATACTCGCTCACTACTCACTAATGTCCAACCTCCACTACTATGGTAGCTTAACTCTGGTTTACTGACGTACAGTATAAACGAATAGAATCCGTCTCCACTGAACCATTGTATACAGTTAACTCGACTGTAGTAAGTACACTTACTGCAGTAAAACTCTCGACTGGGAAAAATTTCCTAGTTAACCAGAGTAGCTACAGTAAACCATCATTCCAGCCACACCTACCCATTGAGTACAGTACGGTTTGGTCGTGTTTAGTACCAATCCTATCTCTTCAGCGGGGAAGTCAACATCATTGTCATCCTAAAAGATTTAGATTTAATTACTTTAAGAATATTAATTTAAAAGATTCTCTCAATCAATCAGTTTTAAGAGTGAAATAATTTTAATCATGGCTGAGCGAAGTCAACTTAATGTTGAATTAGACGACGAACTGTCATCACAGCTGGCCTTCACAGTTGATGAGACGAGATCAATGTTATTAATTTGGGCTTCAGCAGAAATTCAAGAAGATTTTAAGAACAGTAAACGACATACTAAAATTTGGGACAAAATTTCTTCGCAACTTCATGACATTGGAAAGTCTGATTCTGGACATTTCAAGTTCCCTAAAAGGTCAAATAAGCAGGTCAAAAGCAGATTTCAGAACCAAAAGAAGCTGTATACCAAAATCAAAAGCCGCATTAAATCAGGTAAATATGAAATTTATATTGCTCTTTGAAACTAAAAAGTTTTGACACGAAATGCAATAGATTCAAATTGGTTATATTATGATGATGTAATAGCCTAACTGTTTGCTTCGAAATTTAGTTCGATTCAATTTCAGTATCTCCATGATTTGTTTTTATGATTTACATGAACACTATTTTGTATTTTTACTTTTTTCTAGGAGCTAGTGCTGATATAGCACGAGAATTTCTTTACTTTAATGAGTATGACCGAGTCCTGGGGACTAAACCTTCGATCACGAGTACTTACGCAACCGATTCCATGTCTCCTGCTGAGCCAGGAAATGATGAAAATGAAAATGTCAATGAAAATGAAATTCTGAATTTAAACGATGATGATGATGAAGGTAATTAATGTTGTAACATATTTCATACTACTTTCAAAACTTATTTATTTATTTGTAATTAGGTTTCATTGCTTACATTGTTAATTATTATTTACACAGATACTATTTCCGTTTCCGTTTCCACTTCTGTCCGTCCACCGTCAAAGAAAAAAAAGGTTTCATCGGACGATTGGCAGGGAAAACTTGTGAATTTACAGTCTGATATGAAACGAATTGCATTCGTCACGTGCGGAAGGAGAGAAGAAGATGATCGACGCAATGACTAATTACTTTCTTTCTGGAGCAAAATACTACGAGTCAAAGTTGGCCAAAAATGACTAAATACAGATTACTAGTTAGTTTTGTCTTATTATTACATTAAATACTTAACTATGACGCAATTTCACTTTACATTATGATTCTCTTTTCGTAATTTATTTATTATATAATTTTGTTTTTCTACTACTTTAAATATTAAAGTTTGTTATAGGCACGTATTAACTCCTAATTAGATTAATAAATTAGAACATATAATTATGTATCAATCAATTATAACAATTTGCAATTCTTTCAAGTTCTTGGCAATCATTTCTCGTTTCATTTCAGCATATGTATGAATTGAATTATGAGAAGATGTCTCAGGCTGGGGGTAATGGTCATTAGGCATGCTTTCTTCGTCCTCCCACTCGTCTAGGTATTCGTGACTGCGAGATTCACAAAGATTGTGTAATACTACACAGGTATTCACAATTTTCACACAATTTTCTACGTTGTGATCAATTCTCGTTAGCAGAATCCTTCAACGACCTATACATGGTTATTTCCAAGTTTTAAAATACCTAAATAGAGACATATTAATTTAAGTTGTAAGTTTATTTACCTTTTAACCTTCCGAAGGCATTTTCAATTGTCATGCGAGCTCTGCTAAGCCTATAATTAAAATACTTTTGATAGGCAGGTGTATTACAATTATCAATGAAAGGTTTAAGTAGCCATGGCCGGAGAGGAAACGCAGCGTCTGAAATTAAATGATAATCTTGGTGGTTTTGTAAAATCTGTCCCTGTTCTAGTTTTTGATGCAACATCGTTCTTGAAAAAACCGTCGAATCTGCATTTCTCCCTGTCTGTCCGACGTTTGCCATTCTATATTCAGATTTGTATTAATTAAGTAAAGTGCAAAAATAAACTTAACATTTGGTTGTATTATAAGTCAGATCTCATTTTTTACTTATACTTACATGAACTTATATCGTGCGTCCGAAACTGCCATAAGATTGATAGAATGATACTTTTTGTAGTTATAATAATCAATTGGTTCATCTTTTGTGGATAAAATGGGAATGTGAGAACCATCCAGAGATCCTATGACCCCAGGAAATCCCCATTTATTTTCCAATTCGTTGGCAATTTTATCTAATTCTTCCTTTTCTGGAAATTTTACGTACTGAGGCATTAATATTTTGACAACAGCATCACAAAATTCTAATAATATTTTTCCAGCAGTACTGCGACCGATCCCGTATAAATCTCCTATTGTGTCGGCGTCACAATTTGATTTTAAAAAGTGCAAAGCGACGGCTATCCTTTTTTGAACTGTTATTGATTTACGAAGTTGAGTGTCATTTTTGCACAGACTGACTTTAAGTTCCTCGCATAGATAATTAAATGTTATTTTAGAAATTCGGTATTTTCGAACAAACTGCACGTCATCGTATGTACTCCAAATATCACTAAAATATGAATTTGACTTAGGATAAGACCAACACTTTCTTGCTACTTTTAATTTTTTTTCCTTGCTACCAGTAGTCAGTAGGGATACGTTTTCACAGCTTATTTCTTCGAATTCCCGTTTTCAAATTGTTTGAATGACAGACAGAGCCACGAGAACGTTATTAATAACGTCCATATTTGTAATTTAATTGTCTAATAATCTGTCACTCAAAACTATTAGGCTTTGGCTTTAAAACTTTCCACGCCAAGCTTGTGGCAAATAAAATTGAATGCTTCTAATGCACAACCATAAATGCATATTTAGTAATTAAATTATTAATAGCATGAGCAAAATTAGAATGAACGACACAAAAAGCAAATCGCTTACATTGAAATATTTTCATTCACTTCATATTCAAATCCACAAATATTTTCTTTAATGTAGTTATACTAATTCAATATTTTAATATACATGCCAAGATTACTACCCAGTGTTAGCATAAGACAGGTCAGGTACATTATGACAATCATAGTCATACTTAATTAGAAGTTTAGCTTCCCACAAACTGGAGATCGGCAACACTCGACTGAGCTTGCAATGTAATGCCATTGTTTTGTCTCCACTACCAGCGCTACTATTTACTATAGTACCGTGCTTTACTGAGGTTACAATACAAACACGTTACATCGTCTCCACTACCCTAGCAACCAAACAGTGCTGTAATGAAGATGATTGTCAAAAACTCGTGACTGTAGTTAGTTACCACAGTAAGGCTACCATAGTAGTGGAGGTTGGACATAAGTAGTCAGCAGTCAGATTAAGTTGGACGGTGGAGACTCTGACATCACTGACATCACTGACGTTAGACCTTGATTTTACTAGAAAAGTTAACAATTGTTAGCCTTAAGAAACACGCTTTTAGAGTTAACCAAAGTTAAATCTGAAAGCGAGTTTCTTAAGGCTAACAATGGTTAACTTTTCTAGTGAAATAAAGGTCTTACACTCTTAACTAAAGAGTGTAACGTCAGTGATTCAATTTCATTGCTTCGCAGAAACTGTAAAATTGAAGATTCTTCATTATCCAGCTTCAAGACGTGTTTTTTTATAATTAATTAGTTACTATCAATAGTGCCTTATCTGGTTCTGTTTATCACTACACACTACACTTTTAATTCTTATTACACAAAACAAATTTAATTTGGACTACGGTGGAGAACAAAAGGGGTTTCTTCGTTTATTAACAACAAACACACGCTACTTAAACGTTGTCAAGGCAAGGTAATACAATCAATTTTATGTTGCTCCTTTTAATAAGCACGGTTAAATAATGCATTTGGCTGTTACCAAATACCTTAGGTTAGTTGTGAATTTGTAATTTGTGACCACTGCCAACATTTGTCATTAAAATTACTTGGGGTCGGAGTGCATTATTTTAAATAAAAAACAAAGTGTAATGATTGTATATAGCAGCTTGAATTAGTGATGATACATTTTCTTTAGATGTCCTAAAACATATATAATTAATGATCATTATGAAAATAAAAAATATAAGTGATAATCAAAAACTATTTTAAATATTTTTGTGAAGGCTGAGGAATTCCTCCCTCAAAAACCAAATGGCAAATGGCGGAGGTGCATCAATTTGCTTGCCTCAACTACAATCCGGAGCAGCGATATAAAGACTGGGAACAGTGCTTTGAAGTTGAATTCAAGACAAATTTTAAGTCGCTTGTAAATCCTCAACGGGAACTGAATCAGACAGCATCCCAAGCAGCAGTCACAGGTATAACTACGAACGAATATCTTGCACATGTATACAGAATATTACATAGTAGTTTCTCATAATAGGTAGTTAACACACTTTTAAAATATTATTATACATCCGTGGTAGGAAGCAGTAGGTTATACCAAAAATGTATATTTTTAATTTTATTTATTAATCGTGTTATATTTATAAATAAGGTACCCACAATAAAATTTTGCTACGGATTAGGTGACTTTGATTACCAAATCAGGTGCAATTATGTTTCTTTAATTAAGTTTGATCGCGTAATTTATGTGATTTAATTTCATCCAAACTATGCTCAATGATAGTCATAAATTTTTAGAATCCCTAATTGCGATTTTACTATTGCACAATACCCAAACAAAGCCAAAACCTTGCAAAGTACCTACCTACGAAATGATTTAACCTCGTGTAGATATAAAAAGTTTGTATTTCTTTTCTTTTTGTATTTTCAGATGTAACACAAATAGAGCTGGCTAGTATTGGAACTAAAATACAAAACTGGAAAAAATTAATTATAATCCTGATAATACGCTCACAACTGATGTTTACAGCACTGTCAATGAAGCTATTGTTAAGCTCTGCATCCGATTAGATCGAACTTTAGACGTAAACGACTTATTAAAATACCGAGAAGAACGCAGGGGTTTACATAGTCGTATTATTAATCTTGAGAAGCAACTCACTGGTAAGATCCACGCGGAGATATTGTACACTGACCATCAATTTTTTTACAACTTATAAATACAAAAGCCTAATATTATATAATTAATCTGATGACTCGTTAACTAATTAACATGCTTTCTTTGTCTCTTTTTAAACCAACACTAACTATCAACGTTACTACCCGGAAGCTAACAAAAACTGATTTCGTTTCCGAAAAACCACTCAGAGCTACTAATAATAGAGACGCCATCCCTAAGTTCGACTGTTGTACCTTCCTCATCATCAAATGAGCTATTATAAGGTATTGAATGGTTTCATATAGCCAAACTAGAAGAATATAAATTACAGATGGAATGCTTCTTTAAAACAAAATTATATTTTTCGCCTAAAGATTTCGAAAATGAACACTTTCGATTACAAAATTTAATTTTCCCTACCCTCTTGAATCCAGATAGCAAAGTTAGTGGTTTTATAAGAGAAACTGAGCCAGAAAAAAATGAACTGTTTTCACGTTTTAAGCAGGACAATGCGGAAAACTGTAATCGTTGCAATTACCTTCAAAAAACTGGAGCGACACACTGTTTTACAAAATTTACTGAGATTCAAAACACACTTTTCTTAGACATGACTGCTCGACCGTTAGATTTTTTCTACCAGTATAGTAATCAGCGCTGCTTGAAATACTTTGAGCAATTCATATCAAAGTTACTAACTCAATGGAAGTCTTATATAAATGAATGGTATCGATTGGAAATTGACAAGTTTTTAGCTACTATTAACAACCTCACAAATATTATTAGACAGTATACGACTGAAATGAAAACATTCGTTGACGAAAACGTGTGCGTTGAGAATCAGCTATTCGAAAGAACCAATAATGAATATTTTGAAAGGGCAAAGGCTCAAATAGCTGACAAAATTAGGGAGTCTAACTCAACCGGGACGAAAAACTGCTTAAATTGGGAACGTCAAATGCACAAAACTATAGAAACAATCGGAGAGCTTTTTCGTAAGGACAATTTGACGGCATTCAAACAGGAAGATGATACTATTGCTAATGTCTGCAAAATTTCAGAGTCAAAGTCCCGGCTTACAAAGTTTGAAATACAGGAATTTTATGAGCGCTGTAAATCTGCTGTAGATTTAAGTTTTGCTAAAATTCCTTCGTTTACCTATTTCCATCTCTAGCAGATGGAACAAGGCAAACTTGGACAACATCTTGATAAATTTTTTAATATGAATAATCGCATCAACATACTCCAATCTTTTGAAAGGCCAAAAGTGAATTTTAATTCAGTGGATAATTTTGCACTCACAGCATCTGCCCCTAATAGGTCAATTTAAGTGCCACTATGTGCAGAACTTATGGCTGTCAACAATTTCGTTGAAACTACAGGTGCAACAATTAAAGCTGATACTAAGCCGCTTGATAGGGCTCCCACTTTAGCAAATGCAAAGGCGGGCATTACTTTAGAGACAATTTTGCAGTTACAGCACCTATCATTAATCCAGTGAGTACCGACCACGAAGCTATGAGTAGCTTTAATGACAGTACAGTTAGGGCAAATGTAGCTAATAAAAAGCCCTTACCCGGCTTAGGAATTTTTATTGGATCCGATAGAGTTTACGTAGGAATATACAAAAGTAAGAGTGAAACTCCAATTTACTTGGAATTCGCTCCTTTTATTGCTTTTGAAAATATTGAAATTCTATATTTTAAAGTAGCTGAAGCGTCATCACCGAATTTCAATATTTTTAAAATTTTAGAAGCTGCTCAAAAAGTGCCTCAGCCTCAGCCTGTTTTGATGTATACTCAACAGCGCAATTTGAGATCAGAGGAAATTGTAGGTTTATTTTTACATCAAATTGGATGATATTTGGTAAGAATAGCAAAGCAGGATTTAAAATCTTGTGTAGTTACTGTAAGTGCACTTTGAAGTACCAATTCTAAACAAATGCTAAAATATTCGCTGTTTCTAGCTAGCTTTGAGAGCAGCCAACTAATTCAGTCTACTACATCTATCAGGTTGTCATATTTACTTGAACCAGGTAGTCAAGTCAACGGTTATGCTGCTTTGATTCATCAACATTCCGGATGTTTTGACGTTGCAATTGCAGGTGTTTCAAGCACGGCTGTGACAATTCACCTAATATTTAAGAATGAGGGTTTAGAAGAAACAGCTCCAGGTTGGTATAAAAAGATTCAGGGCATGAAAAATTACTTTGCAAAAACTGAAGATCCTTTCACCAAGTTAGTTAATATTGTAAAAAGCATCCTTGATTCATTAGATTTACAAGAAGAATACCATAAGCATTTCATTCTCACAACAAGGCTAGACGTAACATCAAAACAGAAATCATTTTGAAAGACAGTTTTAAAGCATCCGAATTGACTGTCAACGGTCGCTGGCCGTTTCGAAAAAAGCACTCCTTGATCATTTAAATTAAGATTTTTCCTACATTTTTCTATTTTATCAAAACCCGAATCCAAAATGATAATTTATTTTGAAGCAAATAAAAACCTATGACTGAATATAAATATTTTGTATTAATTTAACCTAACTCCGACTCCATATTATTAGAATATTTTCTATTGATGTAATCTAAATCAAAATAATTTTTATTAATAGAATCGAAATTCGACGCTGAATATTAAAATTTTATATTAATAAAATCCAAATTAAAACTTGAATATATAACATTAAAATCAAAATTCGAACCTAAAATTTCATATAAAATTAGTATCGAAACCTTTACCTAAAATGTTTTAAATAATGAAATCGAAATCTGTACTTGGATTAAAATATTTTTATATATAGAGTAGAACCTTGTTATTATAACCACATCTCATGAGGAAGGGTCTATTACGGCCAGGGGCAGACTGGGATCTATTTGGGCCGCAGGATTAACCATTACCAGATAGGGCGTTCAGGGGGCCCACACTGAGACCAGGGGCCCAAAGCTCCCGTATACCTAATGTATAGGAAACAGGGGGCCCATGCGGAATTTCCGCAAATTTCTTATTACCAGTCCGCCCCTGATTACGGCCTTATAAAGAGGTGGCCTTGTAGCCTTTAGCGGACTGTGAGAGATGATTCATTGAGCCACTCATGAGATGAGATGGTTCAGTTTGAATCTGCCTCTGTTAAATTCAAGGATATCAGGATATAAGCTTTCTTACCGCTGTACTGATTGCGAGAGTATATTAAGCTGGACTACCCCAGTCATTGGAATTGGAATAACAATTTTTCCCCGTTGGGGAGGAAAAACGACAGAGTAGACCAAGTACCGACAGCTGTCTCACGGCCGCAGCACCTTGGATACGCTCCACCGCCGACCCCACTAGTGGCCGCTCATTTCAACAGAGAGACGGTGGTGATGCTTGTAGTAGTCAGTAGGAAGAAGAGCCTGTACCGTTCTTGGACTTATGTGAAATCACACAGAAAAGGGCAGATAGATACCTATCATTAGGCCATCTGCATCTCCGTCTTAGGCAGAAAACTACCACGGATATATGTAGACAGCACCCAAACTCCTCAAGCCCTCACAGCACCCCACTCAGCTCCCCACTGATCCACCAAGCCCGGTCACCCATCCAACTCTCCATTCAGAGTGCCACCAGCTCCCTGACCCAGTAGTAAGCCATGCCGTAGCTTGTCAGACCACTGAGCCGGGTTTAATTTTGAAAAATATATAATAATTTATGTCCTCTAAAACAAAAACCTAAAACGCATCATAAAGCTTCGTTGAGCTCCTCCGGAAGATATGTCAAACATTGATGTATTTTTGGAGCCCGAACAAATAAGAATTAGAAGCTGCTACTGCGGTGCATAAAAAATAAAACATATTTTATTTTCTTTATTTGATAACACGGAGAACGCTTAATTTTGCAGGGTTTGTTATAGAGACCGGGAAGTTCTTCGGAAGTTTACGGTAGGTCGTAACTTAAATCAATGGTTACTTTCAGTTGTTTTCTATTTTCCATTGATTTTAGCTAAAACGTTTATTTCGACAAGAAAAACGTTCCTATGTAGGTATATACCATGTATGTATTTTTACACTGCGTGCCTTTATAACAACCATTCAGTTTTGATTACCCTATTATAAAATTATGTGAGGAGTTAAGTCACTATAGCTAAATTTTTCGAAATTATTTAGGTACCTACCCAAATACAATAATTAATTATGTATTATCTGAATACAGTCGAGATAGCTGCGCAAGGGGTCCAAACAGTTTCATATCCATGCAACCAAATGGACACGGCGCGGCGGGGTTTGGACACCTTGCCCAGCTATCTCGACTTTGTATCCAGGCAATATGCATGAAAATTTTGTAATGTTTGCATTACATTACAACGAAATTATTCTTGATCTATTCGTTTTATCAATGGGATAAAACGATCAAGTCCCTTTTTGACGTGTAGGTTCAGAGCGAATGAGATGGGGATTATAATGCTCTTTACAAACGCCGAGACTGTATAAAAAACGTAGGTAAGGGAATATGTATATAGTTTTCTTTTCCTCCTTCTAAACAACTAATAGCTGCCATTTTAAACTACAATTATGCAAGTCCAAACAAGATTAAACTAAACATAGCATAGGGGTAAACAGATGTGACTTGTATGTATGTATAGGAAAAACCGTACTAGCAGAACCGTGATAAGTGATAATATAGTGATAGATTTACACAAGGTTAAATTATTTCGTTGTTAGGTACTCTGCAAGGTTTTGGCTTTGATTGGGTATTGTGCATTTCATTATTAAAATCGCAATTATGGATTCTGAAAATGTATAACTATTATTGAGCATAGTTTGGATGAAATTAAATCACATAAATTACACGATCAAACTTGATCAAAAAAACATAATTGCACCTAATTTGGGAATCAAAGTCACATAATCTGTTGCAAAAAATCACATAATTGTAGGTACCTTATTTATAAATATAACACGACCAATAAATAAAATTGAAAATATATATTTTTTGTATAACCTACTGCTTCCTACTGCCGGATGTACAAAAATATTTTGCAAGTGTGTTAACTACCTATCTTTTTTGAAAAAGTACGATTTAATATTCTGTATACATGTGTGAGATATTAGTTCGTAGTTATACCTGTCACTGCTGCTGGGGATGTTGTCTGATTCAGTTCCCGTTGAGGATTTTCAAGCGCCTCGAAATTTTTCTTGAATTCAACTTCAAAGCCCTCTTCCCAGTCTTTATATCGCTGCTCTGGATTGTACTTGAGGCAAGCGAATTGATGGACCTCCGCCATTCGGTTTCTGAGGAAGGAATTTCTAAAATTTCTCAGCCTTTACAAAAATTTTTAAAATAGTTTTTGATTATTAATTACCAATATATTTTACTTTATTAATTAATTATATGTGTCTTTAGACATCTGATAAAAATGCATAATCAAATCATTCGTTAATTCAAGCTGCGAACCGGTCACAACCAAATGAAATACACTATTATTTAACCGTGCTATATAAATAACAGTTTGAAAGGAGCAACGTGAAATAGATTGTATTACCTTGCATTGACTACATTTAAGTAACGTGTGTTTGTAGTAAATTAAAGGAATAATTTGAATTTTTTCCAAAAATCATATTGCAAAACTTGAAGTGCTTTTATGTAAGTAAGGTAAGGGTGCCTAATTGTAGCCGGTGCGGTGTCCTAATTGTGGCTACCGGCTGTATATCTGATACGATTGGATGATTAACAAGATTGCATTTTTGTTTGTGAATTCGGCTTTCCATCTACTAAACCTGCAACTTTGAGTTTTAAAAGATTTTAACTATTACGAAATTAATCCGCCGGCCATAATTAGGCACCCCAGGGGCGGATCCAGGATTGGGTCATAGGGGGGGGGCTAACAATGCTAAAAATGTTAAGCGGCCATCTTGGAAAATGGCCGCTCCTATCTCCACTATGTTAAAAAATCTCTTCATGGAGGGTGCTAAAGCACCATAGCCCCCCCCCCCTTGCATCCGCCCTTAAGGCACCTTCACCCTGTCTAAATAGCTGCTATTGTGTAATTCCAACAAGTAAGAATAGACATAACATTTTCTCACCCACCATATGGTAATATATGGGCGGCTCATACATGTAAATGCCTGAAGTAAAAGATAAAAGTGCATACAACCAACTACAACGACTTACTAACAAAACCAAACGTTTGAAATGAAATCCAATCCACGTCACATTCTCCACTCATAATAAACGATTTTGACTTTGAGACTTTGACAGTATTATTTGTAACTTCATTATTCGATTGTTTCAGCTAAAAGTTCCAGCCTGGCTTGGAATAAAATACGACTGCACAAAATCAACATCTAAAATACTAAAAGCAAAATTACTCGTCATCAGCTTATCTCGTACTTATATGTAAGTTATAGCTTTTATGTCTCGCAGGTCTGGCTGGATGTAATTAATACGTACTTAGGATTAGAGACAATCTTAAATATACCCAACTCCAACTATTTCTCAGAAGTAATTCATGCAAAACAAGTTTTTGCCAAACGACAAGAAAACGACAGGCAAAGATTAGCACATTCAAAGCCAAAGCTAACGTGTATGTATATAGGTACCTAGACATATGTGTCTTGTATCTACCACGAATTAAATACTTGGTTGACACTGTCAATGCATGATATATTATGTATAGTTGAAACTAAATCCGCACGCACATATTAATGAATTTTTATGAACTGGCGTCACACCAAGCCAATCAATAAAGTACTTTTATTATAATATTATAACTAGAATAAATATTTATTAAAAAATATCGAAATTATTTATAGATAGGTACAGTAAAGCGCCTCATAGATACTGTTGTTTCAGTGCAAAGTGTCAAGTATATCCCCCTGGGATATATTCAAAGTTTTGCGGCATATGATATCTCACTTATTTAATTATAATGAAATAATTATCATATCTTATCCACCTACATTGTAACATTATTTTCCTGGGTGCACATAATATATACTTATTGCATACGGATATCCACTTTGGAAATTAAAATCTAATTTTTTTACTTCAGAAATTTCCAGTGTCAGAGTTTCAGTTCTAACGTTTATTTGAAAGAGAAAAACGTTATATTTCATGTCTTAATAACTGTGACTTACGTCCTTATGGTTTTGACCTTTCACTCAATATACCAGCACAGTACCTACCTACCTTATTGTACCGTAAAGCTCCAAATAGATACCGGGTCTCCAATAGATCCCGGGCCTCTAATAGATCCCGGGTCCCAGACAAAGTTTAACATAGATCCCGGGTCTCTAATACATCCCGTGGGGGCCTCCAATAGATCCCGGGTCTCTATTAGATCCCGGGCCTCCAATAGATCCCGGGACTCTAATAGATCCCGGACCTCTAATAGATCCCGGGGGGTCTCTAATAGATCCCGGGGGCATCGTTAATAAATCATATGGGGTGGCCTCTAATAGAACCCGGGGTCTCTAATAGATCCCGGGGGTATTGTTAATAAATCATATGGGGTGGCCTCTATTAGAACCCGGGGTCTCTAATAGATCCCGGGGGTATCGTTAATAAATCATATGGGGTGGCCTTTAATAGATCCCAGCGTCTCTAATAGATCCCGGGGTCTCTAATAGATCCCGGGGTCTCTATTAGATCCCGGGCCTCTAATACATCCCGGGTCTTGGTCAAAGTTTAAAATAGATCCCGGGCCTCAAATAGATCCCGGCCTCTAATTGATCCCGGGTCCAGGGCAAAGTTTCACGTATATCCCCCCGGGATCTATTTGGAGCTTTATGGTAAGTACTGTGCTGCGACGCTGCGAGTTAGAGGCTGTATTCAGATGACTAATCGCACATTCTATTCTCAGAAAATAAGTATGTATGTGCATACGTTAGAGTTAGAGATGCAACATAACGACAAAATTTGTTTCTGATTCGTTTTATGTTTTACACTGTATACACACTGATGTGGGGAAATGCAAATAAACTATAGGCATCTGTATCACTTCTTATTAGACAAATATAGAAAAACCATCTCGAAGAAGGAGCGTGTTTAACTCCTCTTCATTTTCCCAAGTTAGTCAAGCCAGACGGACGGAGTCAAGTAGTCAAGTAGTCAAGTATCTCTTCTTAAATCGTGAATATATTTTCCTGCATTAGTTAAATAGCACAATAATATTATTATCAGTATTAGTGACATTTAATTCAACACAATAGAATACTTTTGCGCTACAGAAAGTTCAACTTGCCCCATTGAGAATAGCTGAAGCTGACCGGGTGTACTTACCAACTATTTAAAAGACTTAAGCAGGTAAGATTCATTCTTATATTGGCAATTATTATTTTTATCTACTATTATTAAACAGCGCAAAATTTAAAAATCGGCGGTATATTTTTGAATAATATATAATTAAATATAATAACATATACGTAGAAGTAGAAATGCATTCCTATTTATTTTTACTGACGGCAATTAAGCCAATTAATCTAATAAAACTTACGCCAGCCGCAATATAAACTGCTGCCGAAATAATCTGTAGTTTATTAAATGTGTGTAGGTAGGTCAGTAGAGTGCATGCATTATTATCATGTGCCTTAAAAGTTTGCCTTATTTGACCTGTAATATAAATATAATTATTTAGTGAGCAGACATAAATAGACTGATAAATCTTTTTAGCTGGAGTTTATTTAAGTACATAATATTATGTACATGATTACGTCCTTGTTTATTTTGAATGTGATAACCGAAAGATTAGACAAGGCCTTCAATTAGAAACGCTGCATCAGGACCTGAACGATTATTATATTTTAATATAAGTTCATTCACCATTTACCCCATGATTTAAATACATATTTTTTTATCTTCACAAAGGATGAATGCTATGTATAATCCAATAAAAAACCGAAACCTTTTTTATTACCACTGCCATTAACGGGGATAATAATTAATAATTACCCATTTTATTAAGTTGATCAGGAATTTATAATAACTTTATGTAGGTAAATATACACATATGTCTACATATGAAGAGTTTTTTTGCAAAACGAGATAAGTCTATTTTAAAAAAAATGATATTATTTGAATTATTTGTTCTATTCAACTGGATGCGTTACTGTATTGAATGATAAAGGTCAAAGTTCAACCAAAGTCTTTTTTTAGTAGTCTATAAATGTCGTGTTTTGGTTCTAAAAATTTGAAAAAATTTCAGAGTCAGTATACCCTGGTACCGTATACTGTGTCGTTTTTGGCAACTTTTTGTAATATAAGCAGTTGACGAATAAAGTATTATTATTATTATTATTATTATTATTATTATTATTAGATATTAGATTTATGAAACTAGTTGTAGTAATAAAGTTTTGCGTGGTACAGTACCTGCGGAAAAAAATTGAGTTCAGAAACCTAAATCTGTCACCATTTATTCAATATTGGTTGTTCCTGTAAAATTTGCTTGAATGGACTTATCCCGTTTTGCCAAAAAACTCTTCATATAGTGCCCAAGACTTTGTATTCTTACAATGTGCATTTTAACTTTCAATAGTGCGGATATGTGTACTATATTATGATTTTAATTGTACTTAATTTTTTCTAGTTAGGTTGAAGCATATCAGAGGACTCAGTCTCAAAATGTTCCATCAAGTTAATGCAACCCTTGGAGTCCTGATACTTGTTGGATGAATATCAAGAAAAATTTAAATGTAAGTTAACCTTCCACTTACAATAAGTCATACTTTTAAGCTTTGAATGGGGATTAATTTAAAAACGCTGAATTTATATTTATATATCAATTTTTTTTTTCAATTTGATTTCAGTGCATAATCTGAGCGACGCAAAGGTAGGGTTCTACATCAGGCAAGGCTCCATTGATGCGACTTTGCGGAGCGTCATAAAAAAGGAAGAGGATCGGTCAAGATTTGAAATGGCATTCAATAATCCACAATTTGCTGCTACAGCTACATTGTCTTCGGATGATATTTCTAAAGTTGGAGTCGGAGTCCCAGAAAAGGAGGTAAGAGTTTTATTTAACTAAAAACTGTTCTCTAGTATTTTAAATCCCCACATTTACCTTTTGTACACGCTTAGAAAAGATCTGGACAAGAATGTAGTTAGGCCGAAGCAACAGGTTAAGCTGTTAACTTTTACAGGTTTAGTAGTAAATTTTGAAATTTTCGAGGGTGGGGAAAACTGTTAACCATATGCAACACGACTGGTGTTGCAAAACCCAACACCAAACTTGTTAAATCAACACTAAACTTGTTGAAGCATTGATATCACTGTATATGTATGCTAAATTAGTAATCCATAGTTAATGTGGTGTGGCAGTCCAGTGGTTAAGGAGTTCGTATATCAAAGGGTGGGAGTTCGAATCCAGGGGTATGATACCAGTTTTTGGTGTTATTTTTTAATTAATAAAATCGCTCAACAAGATTAGTGTTGCGTGATCCAACACCGTTCTAGTATACTCAGTCTAACAGTTTTCACTGTAAATCACTAACCATAATCCTGTTGACCGTGGTTAACAGGATTCACTGTGGATGTCGGAGTAACAAGAAAGTAGTTAGAAATTAACAGTAAAGTAGTCAATTCACTCCTATTTTTCTAAGCGTGATAGTGAGCACGATGTTAAATAGCATATGTACTACTCAACAATGAATCGTCATAGGCTTACCTACGTGGAGTCTACCTGTCGGAGTAATAGCATAATCGGTTGAAAATTAACAGCTACGTGGTAAATTCACTAATCACTAAATAACTGAACACAGAGTGGGTTGTACTACCAGTAATGTTATGAAATTCGAATTTTTCGCCAAATATTAAATTATATAGTTCAACCACGCACTTTACGTTTACTCAGTGCAAATGTAATTATGATATCTATATCGATATACCATTCGCTCACCAATGATAAGTCTAATTTAATTACGGCCTAGTTGCATGTACATACGAGAGCGCACTTTAAAAAAAATTGTTTTTTTAAACTCCCTGTTAAAAAGTGTTGTAAGATATTATGATATGATAATTTTGACTAGCGGATGTTCTTTTTATTTTTCAAGAGGTTAATTTAAAATGAATTATGGTTCACTCGTTTTCGTTGCAATCGGTTCATGTAATTATGTGCCGTAATAATAATTATAGTATGATAAGCACTGGGATTGAAGAATAGAGAGAACTTTGAATTGTATTGGTTTATACGTTATAAGGTAATTAAGTTACTTCATAATATGTATAAGAGCCAATCGGGTCGGGAGTCTCGGGAATCAGGAGGTTATAATAACACCGTCGGGGGAGTTAGCCTTTTGTTTTTAATGGTTTTAACTGATCAGTTAACAAGAACCCTGATCCAGGCGTGGCAAGCTTAACCGGTACTAAACCACATGTTACAAATTGAATTCAGTTGTTACGAAGAGAAACAAGTGACAAATTACTAAAATTTATTGTTTAATTTTAGGAATTTAAAATCAACAAATTAAAAAGTAAATTTATGGTGTGTAGTGAATTTTAATGTAAAATCTGATGAATTGTAATGAAAAAGCATAGGGAAGGAGGAAATATCACTGAACAATAGACTGAACGACAGAAATTAATTGAGATCTCATTGATACTTGGAAAGTGGCAGACGTCATTGATTTTCCTCTGACCTGAGATTCTCATGATATTTTGAAAATACTGATGAAAAGTGAAAATTAGTGAATAAACAAAGAGATTATAATTATATGTAAATATTACGTCTGTGTAATATTTAAAAATTACTTCAGTGACGACAACTGTAATTTATCGTCGTTAACACCACAGATGACAGAACCACGCAAGTTTTTTAAAGAAAATTTTTGACCCTCAGGCAGGTCATCAGTCGCCAAGGCCAATGTAGCCATTTACCTCGCCCCACTTTTCCACAACATGTTTCGATTCATGTAGTCCGATTAAGTTTATATCCCGAAAGTAAACTTAGCCTAGAACGTATTGTAAAATTTTTATAACTAGGCAGATGGGCAAGGTGTCCAAAACATTTCATGTCCGAGCTATCAAGTACACGGGGCACGGAACGGACACGGATTGGACACCCTACCCATCTGCCTATTTATTAGAATTCGACAATACATTATGTATGTGACTAAAATTCAGATAATACCGACAAACAATCATATCAAAATCTAGTTTGTTTAACAGTTTAACTACTATATATGTACAGCGTGTGTAAGCAAGTCTTCGCCATGGGGGTTGGGATGAATTAAAGTGCATATAACTCATAAACGGTTCAGAGCAAATGATATGTAAATGTAAATAAATGTAAGTCATTTTATTAGTTATAAATTGCAATGCATGCAAAAGCTGTAGCTCAACTACATTTCGAGAAATTCAATCAAATGCAAAAATTTAATGAAAAAATGAGGGTAACAAGTCTGCGTGATTTTAAATTTTTTTTAAACTAAATCTATTTATTATCTGATGTGACCTCCCTTTGCTGTCAAAAACTCCTAATTTGTATTCGTAACAGAGTCGACTAGCTTTATGGTAAATTTAGGACTAATCTTCTCTCACTCCTTTTGTCGGACAGTGATCAATTTGGTTGGGCTTTTTTGCATAGGTTTAAGCCTAATTCCGGAGATTTTCATTCAAAATATCCATGTAAACTTCTTTAATCATGGTTGTGAGGATATATACTAACGTTCCGACTCCTTGAGCAGAAAAACAGCCCTATACCATTACGCTCCCTAAAAAACACAACGAGTAACATATATGATCAAATTCGGTTGAAGTAGAAAATTGGGGCCGCGAATACCGCACACTAACAAGGGAACATACCTTACTTGAAACTACAGAATGAAACGAAACTACCCGGAACGTATACTACCCATATGAGTGACCTCTGCTTGTATAGTCGTTCGACTGCAAAATCCGTTGTTCGGCCGCAATCGCGCGCGCAATTTCAAAAATATCGATTTTTTCGAATTTCACCGCGCTCTAGCTCCCACAGTTTTTGTACAATTTTCATAAAATTTGAAATACAACATCTTTGTATGATTATCTAAAAAGTAATTTCAGGATTTTTAAAAATTCGAAAATTTTAATTTTTTTGAAAAAAATAGTCAAAACTTTGGGCCTCAGAAATACCTATTTTTTAAAAATGTTCGAAAAAAATTAAAATTTTCGAATTTTCAAAAATCCTGAAATTACTTTTTAGATAATCATACAAAGATGTTGTATTTCAAATTTTATGAAAATTGTACAAAAACTGTGGGAGCTAGAGCGCGGTGAAATTCGAAAAAATCGATATTTTTGAAATTGCGCGCGCGCTTGCGGCCGAACAACGAATTTTGCAGTCGAACGACTATACAAGCAGAGGTCACTCATATGGGTAGTATACGTTCCGGGTAGTTTCGCTTCATTCTGTAGTTTCAAGTAAGGTATGTTCCCTTGTAAGTGGAATAATATTTTATTCGCTCAGGATGTCGTTTGCAATATTGAAGTCGTCATTTTCCAAATTCAGGGATGTATTTTTTTGATGACAATATATGATCTCAAAGTACTGATGACGAAATATTTTTGAAATATCTTTACAGGTTTCGCGCCAAAAACGTTTTGAATTTAAACGTTTAGCATTACGTAAACGAGAAAACGCCTCAACTTCAATTCAAAAGTAGGATGCCATTTTTCATCCGAATTTCTAAATTTTTTTTTGATACGTAGCTTAATTTCTGCGATGTACCAAACACTATCCAGAATTTTTTTACGTTGAAAAATGTCGAAAGTACAGATGTTTAAAAACTTTGGTTTTACAAAAGCATTACATATAATAGTAAAGAGGCATAACCCATTAAACACCGATGACAAGGCCTTGGTCTGGGACAAGTCATGCAAGAATGCCTGGCCAAGGCTCTTTTTTGGCCAAGGGGGCAAGCCATGGCCAAGGCAAAAATATATGGCAGGGGCCACGCTCGATTTTGGTTGGGCCCTGGCTTATGGTTTTGGCCTGGGTGAAACAAGGGCCAGGCTTTTTTCTCTGAGTTAGTACGTAGCGTTCCCAGGGCTAAGCCAGTCGTTCTTATTCCTTATTAATGCATAATTAATTTGGTCATACATAAATAATCTGATGCAAATAAAGAAAGCGAAACATCAATTCATCTCAATTTATGTTTTTTATTAGCCCTAATTATTGGTCATAATTTCACTGTTAAATAACCATGCTTATGCATGACCTATTTCATATTTTTGACGAAAAAATTTAGGTCAGCTGAAGCTGACAATAATACACATTTTTGATTTAACTTCTTAACATCAATGTAAACGGGGTTAGAATTTTGAAGTCTCGTTTCAAAAATACAAAGAATTGAACTAGTAATAAGATAATTTTTAACTGGCTTTAAATCAGTTACACTTAAACATTCTAAGACCTTGATTTCACTAGAAAAGTTAACAATTGTTAGACCTTGATTTCACTAGAAAAGTTAACCATTGTTAGCCTTAAGAAACTCGCTTTCAGATTTAACAATGGTTAACTCTGAAAGCGAGTTTCTTAAGGCTAACAATGGTTAACTTTTGTAGTGAAATCAAGGTCTTAGTCCTAAGGTTTTCGCTTTCAACTTTAACAATAGTTAAATCTAAAAGCGAGATTCTTATGGCAAACAATTGTTAACGTTTCTAGTGAAACCAAGGTCTCACGTTAAACTTTACTAGAAATAACTCGATCAAAACCTAAACTACAACTTACTTATTGCACTAAATAATTACTATCAGTAGTAACAGGCGAGTGAGATATGTGATGTGCTGTTGGTGGAAAAGCACAGACAGAATGAATTGCTATAATGATGTGCAGGGTGCAACTCACATCAATCGACCACACTGCACTTAAGACAAACCAAGACTGAACATGAATCCTGCACTAGGGAAAATAAAAATGCCACTCTGACTAACCAGATATGGGCCAGGCTCGGCTGTAGCAGTGCCTGTATTTGGTCAATTCGTTTGCGTCTGGCCCAAATTCGATTTACCATACCTAAGCCAGACCATTATGTTTTGACTAGTCCCAGGCCAGGGCCAAACGTTCAAAAAATGCTAGGTTTATTTTATGTACGGCAAAGGCTTGCCCAGGTGTTCTTTCCCCATACGATCTGATTCCCCCGACGTCCCCCACCAAATCCTGACTCGGGCCAAATCTCTGTGTTTGCTGGGAAAAAAGAAAAATCAAGTAACCAAAGTACATAAATGGAAATCATATGTAATATCTTACTTTACTAGTTAGTACACCATTGCAGTACAAAATTTATCCTTCTGATCTTTGATTTTCACCTCTGATTTATGGATACAACATTGATGCAGTAATCAATAATCCTTAAAAGCTTTTCGCCTGTTCCGTATTGATAATGGTTACAACAAATAATAACACTTTTTGACTTTAGATTGCGTAAAATTATATAAAATAGGTGGAAAACGAAACGATTTTACAGGTTAAGGTCTGCCTTTAGCCACTGCTGACACTGAACTGAAACCGTTTATACAATTTGGGAGCATGCATAAATTATACTTGTAAAATATGAAATTATTGGCAACTTCAACCCAAAAATTTAGAATTGTAACATAGAAGTTAAAAGAGAGACTGACCACTCCCATCTAACTGTTAATGTAATAAATGCACGTTTCTTTACCCACTATTTATTCGCTGGCTCGCTGTTTAGTGCTCGGAATATTTAGTTTAAGTGGCAACTCAAGATTTGAATGTTTTTGATTTTTACGCATGCTTTTAAATGTGTGCCGTGTACATTCTTCAACGTAAAAAAATTCTGGATAGTGTTTGGTAAATCGCAGAAATTAAGCTACGTATCAAAAAAAAATTTCGAAATTCAGATGAAAAATGGCATCCTACTTTTGAATTGAAGTTGAGGCGTTTTCTCGTTTACTTAATGCTAAACGTTTAAATTCAAAACGTTTTTGGCGCGAAACCTGTAAAGATATTTCAAAAATATTTCGTCAT
Organism: Dicyrtomina minuta; assembly: GCA_949802685.1. Lineage (NCBI taxonomy): Eukaryota > Metazoa > Arthropoda > Collembola > Symphypleona > Dicyrtomidae > Dicyrtomina > Dicyrtomina minuta. The sequence goes on along the minus strand of OX461808.1, from coordinate 170,579,443 downwards.
CAGTACTTTGAGATCATATATTGTCATAAAAAAAATACATCCCTGAATTTGGAAAATGTCGACTTTAATATTGCCAACGACATTCTGAGCGAATAAAATATTATTCCACTTGGTGTGTACCGGTCTTGAGGACCTCATCAATTGAGCAACGTTCTTTGGTCTGATGAATCCAAATTCTGCCGATTTGGTGTCAAAGGTGTTCAATGAGTGTGGGGAAGGCCTGGAAAATTTCTTAAAACTGGCAGAGTGACATCTACAGTCAAGCACGGAGAAGGTGTTTAACGCCCCTTTAAATGTCCTACTTTAACTGAATTTGATCATGTATGTTACTCGTTGTGTTTTTTAGGGAGCGTAATGGTATAGGGCTGTTTTTCTGCTCAAGGATTAAGAACAAGACTTGCTTACACACGCTGTATATGAGTATATAGGTACTATCGCCTGCGCTAGTTACAAAAAATTGGTAAATTTTGGTGACGCTCTTTGTGTGTGGCCCCTAGGGGTGACCAAAAATAAACTTTAAAAATAGGTTTAACTACTTTTGCGCAAAAATGCGCAACTTTTTTTTTCATAAAAATGTAGCTTTATGGTACTATTTTTCATAAAAATATCAGCTGTTAATTTTGATATACTTTTTAGTTATTTTCGTTTTAAGATTTTGCATTTAAACACGTGTCGATAGAATTTAGCTAGTCGATTTTCAGCCGCATGTGTTTAAATGCAAAATCTTAAAACGGGAATAACTAAAAAGTGTATAAAAATTAACAACTGATATTTTTATGAAAAATAGTACCATAAATTCGCTACATTTTTATAAAAAGAAAAGTTGCGCATTTTTGCGCTAAAGTAAGTAAATCAATTTTTAAAGTGTATTTTTGGTCACCTCCAGGGGCCGCAAAAAAAGAGCGTCACCAGAATTTACCAATTTTTTGAAACCACCCTCCCACCCTGTCACCATTTCACGCATTGCGTAAATGACAATCTTTGACAGGAGGTGTCATACATTTTTAAAGTGAACTACCCTAAACTTGGGTGACGCCACTTGTGTCCGACCCATTGCTAGTAAATTCCATATGTACATGATTTTGTCGGAACAACCGGGTAAATAATTTCTGGCGATTGGAAGGGGCGCTTGGGCCACTGTGCAGTAGACTGTAATAAAATATTAACATAGGGTTCGCTGGTGGTTGTATAATCAATAGTCAGTGCTTTTAACCAAGCGGCTTTATCCGGCTAAAACCGGCCCCCAAAATTCAACAGCTTTTAAAGGCTAAAATTGATTATAATTTTAAAATTTATGTAGGAAACGAAAAGAAGCCGAAATTACAAGTAAACAAGTACGGTAGATATGGTTAATTGAGACAGTGTGAGTAATTTTTATCGCTCAGTTCATAATTTCCTAACAGGAAAACAGTAGCCCTGATAATACACGTTGAAACTAGTTGAAGGGCTATGAAACAACTAATACTATTCTTCGATGCATGGAAATGGAATTCGTTTTGTGCCTGTGATAATTAGAGTTGCATGTTGTGAATCTCAAACTTCGAGAAAGTAGGAAAGGTGCAGTCCCATCAATTAATTTTTTCCACCCACAATATCCAAATTGCAGGTGGTGGGCTCCGCCCCCAATGGTTAGGCCAACCTTTTCCGACTTTCTTGAATTTTGATATTTACAATATGCTTTCTTTTTCCCTTTCCTGCTAAAAGCTGAGAGATACCCAATGCCCGCCTCTACCCTGGTTGAGACTATAAGCCATAGAAATCTAGAGAACACCCGCGATAGGCACTCAGCATTGTAATTAAACTCCCATGCGAGGACGTTTTTCCAGTTTGGCCTAATACATAGGAAAAATCTTTGCTTGCGCCGTCTATACGTGGGTGGAAGCAACAGCTCCTCAGCATTACATTTGACATAGCCTTTCAATACTAGTAGTCCCTTCATTGGCAATATGCTGTGTGTGTCCAGTATTGAAATAAAATAGCGGTGGCGCTGGGGGTTCCTTCCCACATACACAGTCAGCCTACCCATTACATTCAAACGGGGCAGATGGAGGTTGAAGTTTAATTAATTAATAAGGTCACTAATGGTTTAATTGAATGTCTCAAATGAGGTTTAACGGGTAAGCAGATATATTATTGTCTTCAATTTGGGATGTATTTCAATGTGATTACCAGCTCCTGGAGTCGGTGTGAAGACGAAACAGAAATTAAGATTTCTCATGCTTTGACCAAGCATCGAAAAAACTTGTTCTATGACTTTCTGCCAATGGATCAGCATATAGCTAATTCAAAGTAGTTGGCGGGACCTGTTGGTACTTTGGGCTCCACCGCTTCCCGCCAACTACATACTTTGAGTTGGCTATATGCTGATCCATTGACAGAAAGTCATAGAACAAGTTTTTTCGATGCTTGGTCAAAGCATGAGAAATCTTAATTTATGTTTCGTCTTCACACCGACTCCAGGAGCTCGTAATCATATTGAAATACATCCCAAATTGAAGACAAATATCTGCTTACCCGTTAAACCTCATTTGAGACATTCAATTAAACCATTAGTGACCTTATTAATTAATTAAACTTCAACCTCCATCTGCCCCGTTTGAATGTAATGGGTAGGCTGACTGTGTATGTGGGAAGGAACCCCCAGCGCCACCGCTATTTCATTTCAATACTGGACACACTTATGTGTACGGGAAACATAGGAAGCTACGTAACTATGTACTTAAATAGCTATGCATTTGAATAGGGACTGTGCACACCAGCGCCTCTTCAGCTGTAGGGCGGAACTTCTTGCAACAGCTCCTTCACAACATGCAAGTTGCACCCTCATTTAGATGGCGCAGTTCTCCGCTCGTAGGCACTTTTCTGAGCTTCGTAGGTGTTCTCTAGATTTCTATGTTCGTACAGCTTATAGCATATATATCGTTACTGAAGAAGCAAAGTTGCCGGTCTCCAATTCTCAATAATAGCAAAATTTCCGTTCTCCAATGCGCCCTGAAAGCAAAATTGCCGTTCTCCATTTATTAGTAGTTATGTATTAGTAACGTTCCTAATAAATGGAGAACGGCAACTTTGCTTTTAGCAGGCATTGGAGAACGGCAATTTTGCTGTTATTGAGAATTGGAGATCGGCAACTTTGCTTCTTTAGTAACGATATATAGCTTATAGCAACGTCTTATTGAAATCGGCCATTCAGCAATCAGCATGAAAAATATATGTTTCGCCATAAAAGCCATAATAAAAATTTTAACATAAAATTTTTTTGCACGCAAATGGTCATATCAATTGTTCCTAAATTTTGCACTGAACATCATCTATATTTTTTTATTTTTCACAAAAATTGTAAAGAATTTTGGTAAATTTTAAATATCAGTTCCTAACATACAATTTTGCCGGTATTCATTGAGATTTGCCCTATGTGTACCGTAGTTAAAGTAATCACACAAGAGTAGGGCGGTTCTAAATAGTAAAATCTTATTGATGGACCATTCCTGAATTAGTGTGATGATTTAGGAGTAGGCAGTACTCAATCGATGATAAATGTGATTAATTCATTACTAATCGTAAGATGAGAATAATTGTAAGTGTACAATCCGAAATGAAGCAAACGATATCAGATCATGTGCTACGTGGTAAGGTCATTCCAACGTATGTATATGTATATATCGGTGTAAATTGCGTTTTAACGCCAAAAACCAAAAACAAAGTTTTTGAAATTGGTCGAAATTAAAAAATTCAAAATTCAAATAGGAAATTACATAGTAATTTTACGCTGCCCAGAGGCTTGACGTTATTGTTAACGGAGGTACAGTTGGGTTTGTACTAGTCGTATTGAATCTACTGTGCTTCTAATTGATGTAAATAAAGGCGTTCTTAAATGTGTCTGAATTCATACCTATACTCTCAAGTTCACTTAAAAGGGATTCCGCGGGACCAAACAAATCTGTCCCTTATATCCGAATTCCCTTTTAACCATTTAAGGGATTTCTCTTGTAAGCGATTATTATGTTTAAGAAAAATCAGATTTTATTCTTCGTGAATGAGTAGGTTATTTACAATGTTGTTATTACTCTCTCACCTATAATTACCCGCCCCGTACTCCCTAGTAGAGGAGTCGATGTTATTTTCTGCATGTTGTGCTGCCTACAAATTCTTCGTTTTCATATTTTTACGTATTTGGTTTCAAATCGTATCTTATCCGATTTTTTCGATTTTTGTTTTTATTTCCATAACTCACATACAAAAACAATTGGAAAGCTATTGTATTAACACGTTACTGTGTCAAACACTTTACTAAGTTCATACGGAATTTCCGGACTGGCGTGCCCTAATTATAAGCTACTTAAAAGATAAACGTCAACATGATTAGGCTGTATACATATGCCTGAAAATTGGATTGGAGGTTCGAAAAATACTTTAAATATAAGTTAATTCAGTCGTGACTGATTACATATAATTATTCGGTAATGTTATCAACTGCTAGTTTAATTATTCATAACATACCTTAATAAATAACTATTGTCAAATTATCAATAAATTCGACGAAAATTATTTCCTAACACAATTGACGATTACCATCTTAACTTAAATATTTTACTTTTGCTAATATTACTTAATGTTGTCATTAGCAATTACCTTATTTGTTTTAATGAGAAGCTATTATAATTGTTTACTGTAATTTCAACGTACAATTTTCATATAAACTTAAACATATATTTTGAATAAACCAAGGGATAATTTCGCAGCTAAGCTCAGGATACTTAATTGGAAATTAATTTATTTGTTTTTGATCCATTTTGATATAATTATTAAAACAGTAATAACTTTGTTTATTGACAACGTCCTAGCCATAGGGCTTGCAAAATTGTTTCCATCAAAAGTATGGACATGACTAAGACTCTTAAAATTAAGACTAGGCTGGTCTTAAAATTTAAATATACTTGAAATCTAGAAAATAATAATATTTTTGAATGGTCGTGCGTCTTGAAAATTTAAGGCTCTTATATTAAAGACTGACCAAATCATATACGCAATTATTTTTTAGTACTGACGTGCGTAAAGGTGATCACCACCAAAAGGTGATCAGTGACCGCCGTTTAAACAGTGCGGCCTACAACATTATAAGTAACTAATACGAACCCTAGCAACGTGAGATTAGGTAGAAAGTGGGTAAAGGTGGCTAGATGAAACATATGTATATTGAAAACAAATCAATGTATCGATATTCGATTTTTATCATTCGATTTCGATTGTCGATTAGGCCATAGGCCTTATCACTTGTGTAAGTGTATAACGAAAACGAACGCTGTGCTCCTTGATCGGAATTCCGCTTAATTTAAAGAGCTGACTAGTTATCTGACGACAACATATCCAACGAAGAATTTGCCGACGATACTGGTCTTTTTGGGAACTCCCGAAACTCGGCTATTGAGCTCTACCAGCAATGCACTGAGGCCCTTTCAGGCATCGGCTTGTGTATGAACCCTTGCAAAAGATCGCTATTTGCGTAGTAAAAGGTGAACTATGCCAGGACCCTCTCCCAGTTAGTAACAACTCATACATTCCTTGTATAGGCTTGCAAGACACAATAAAGTACTTTGGAGTTACTTTTAGCGACAGCATCATTTTTGACGAACTCAAATGTATCAAATCTTTCAAGGACAAAATTAAACGCTTGACATCGTCACCAATGCTGAGACCGGACAAAAAATTAAAGGTTTTTAAAGACAACGTGTGGCCCACACTCGTGTACCCATTTCAAAGTGCGCCGCTGTCTAAACTAAACTATCTATCACCTTCCTTGAAACAATAGATAAAATAATAAGAAGCTGTGTCAAGGAATTCCTCAGCATCCCAACAAGTACCCCAACCAACATGCTATATTCTAGCCCTAAAGTAAAGGGTCTGGGGTTAATTCGCGCCAAATGGGAAGCCGGAATTCAAAATTTTAACTGTGTGGAAATCCTAGTAAACTCAAATCACCCACTCATCCACGATGTCAAGAATCTTGAGCTCGAAAAATCCATCTCCTTGGATTATCTCGACGTGCCGCAAGACTTGAGAGATGCCATAATAAATTCCAAAGGGAAAAAAAGCAAGGTAATCCGCGATCACTTGAGGAATCTTAAGTACGATTCTTGGTGTAAGCTCCCACAAAAAAGACAAGGTGTTATTCAATTCCAAGAGTGTCCATATGCTTATAAGGTCATACACTCAAAAAATGGACTTTCATCATCGGAATGGATCACTACGATCAAGATGGTCGGCAATGTTCTACCCATTGTTGTTGTATTGTATTTGAAGGAGATCCAGTAACATGAAGCTACTGGAATGCCGCTCAGGCCACTGATAGGCCCATTGCAGAACGATCCTTTTTTACTATTAACATGTCTTTATTTATGAAAGTTGCTATGTTTACTCGTTATAAAGTATGCGTGAGCAAGAACGAGAAACTTTCGCACTAAACTTTCAATTTAATCTCTAAGCGTATACCTATTAAGTGACTATGATTATGCCTATGAGTTGCCCAGAATTGACAATTAAATCAGACCATAGTACTGGTATTTATCAACGGCAGAAGTCGTTAGTGGAATGCAAATTCCCGAAATACCAGCACATAGTCTAACTTGCATGTAATTAAGCGAAGCTAATCGAAACTATTCACAAAAATACGAGAGATATTCTAGCGATTGCCGGTAGTGCTATTGGCTAGGGTCAACGTGCCCGAAAATACGTTGTGACAACTCCTAAATAGCTTCAGTAGAGCAGCAATGTGACAAGCACTGCCTCTCCACTGAAGCTACATATCTTCCAGCTTGTTAGTTCTGCGGTATGCAAAACAGCTTTGATATGTAGATATACGCTATCTCAAATATCGAAAGTTGTCCAAGGTGAAGATAGGAGAAAATCGACAACTAAATTCCGACACGCTAAACCCGCAACCACTAGGTGCTTCGTGAACAGAGGAATTCAAGCCAAAAAAATCCAAAATGGAAATAAAAGGCCTTCTGATAGTACTCAGGACAGAGAGAAGTACACGTCTACTCTCGTCAAGTTCAGAACGAAGAATGAGAGTAGTTCTACCCATCAACGCAATCCCTCGACCTGACCAGGGATCCCTTTACTGCCGTCACGGCTGTAAGGAGATTGAAACGATAGGCCATATCCTTGGTAAGTGTCCACGAGGGGAGCTGATTCGTAACAACAGACACCATACTGTCCGCCGCCTCATCGCAGAAGCCATGTCTAAAGTAGGATGGAAAACCCTCGAAGAAGTTGAATGCTCTGGGAACGGCTCGAGACGAGTAGACATAATTGCGTACAACCTAACATCAAAACAAGGAATAATCCTAGACCCAATAATTCGCATGGAACAGAACGACACAAACCAAGCCGAAGCTGTTAACCAAGAGAAAAAAGAAATCTACGACCCATGCATCCCCTATTTCAAACAAAAACTAGGGCTCGTCGACATCAATGTGATCGGCCTCTACATAGGGGCGCGCGGAACAATACCCAAATTCTTTCTGAACTTCTTAAAGACACATCGACTTCCTACAACACTACTCGAAGACATATAGTGGTGTCTGTCCTTAAGAAATCCGTACAAATCTGTGTTCACCACTTGTACTCCTACACAACCAACACCTAATTACAAAACTATCATACAAATTTAGTACTAAATAGAAAAATAATCATAATCTCTGTATTAAAAAATTTGCTACGTATACTGAGTCCGAAGGGCTACCCTCAGAGGAGGACAGTGTCAAGTTTATGCTAATAAAATTGTCTGTATATATATATAAAACTGGCAACTGGCTCAGCTGGCATAACTGGCTAACTGAAACTGATAAGTGTACGAAATAATTCAGTTTTCAATTTAAGTGTGTTGTACTTACATGTAAAACCTCAATTTCTTAACTCTAATTATTTATGATTGTCGAAATATTTCAAAGAATTTCAGCTGTCAGTTGTCGTTGTCAGTGTTAGTAATAAAAATCTAAATTTTATATCCAAATTTCCGAATATTTCGTTTAACAAATAGTGGTTTTATGTTTTTCTGGAATTCGAATTCAATATGATAATATAGAAAAAGTTTAAATTATCTAAATTGCTAGAAAATAAGAAGATAATTAGCACATAGCGAAACTAGTGAAGGCGACACATGCGAAATCAATTTGATTATTTGACTTCGGAATATTAGGTAATTTTGATTTTGATTACCAATTTCAGAAATTGACGTTAACGTTGGGGAGATTCAACCTAATCAGTAGGTGTTTTTGAAGTTAGATTAGTTCATTAAAGTGATTTAAATTTTTTAATTGTCATATTTGCCTTAGCTGGTGTTGAAACACTTGCGTAATGTTGAATGTAACATTATTACAACATGAATGTAATTCAATTTAACAGTGTAATACTTACAATTGCAACCATTTACAAAAACAACTATCAACTGTCGATAAACAATGTTTTTAAATTAATTATAGTAATTATTACTTTTGTGTAATTTGCTTAGTTCGACGATAACAAAATGAGCCTAGAGGAGGTGAATAAGATTAAAGTTAAAGATGTTTCCGGTTCGTCTTCAGCTATAGCGGAATCCACAATCTCTGAAGTTGCTGTTGATACATTTATCGATATTTTTATTGAAGACGTGAGTAATTTCATATTCTAGAATTGACAACAATAGTCCCTAATTTCAATATTAAGTGCAACATCAACCATAAAATCAAACTCTAATCGTCACGTTATTTAGCTAGTCACATATTGATTTTATTTAAATATTCAATAATAAAGTACCTCGATAATGAAATTTGTAATTTTTCATATATTGCGCAGATCCTTCTCGAAATATTTGACAACCTGGGAATTTTAACTGTAAATGATCTGCTCAATTTTCGCTTAGTAAACCGAAGCTGGAGGAATGCAGCCACGTCCGTTCTTCTTAAACGAAATGTGTGTGAAATAGCACTGGGCTTCTGTCGAGTGGAGCTACCATCACCGTCCTACAAATATTATAATGTTAAGCAACCTGGAATATTTATTTCGGATCTGTGTCAGCTGATTTCCAACTCTCCGAAATTTCCATCTACCAGCATTTGCTTCAATTATAATTGTGAGTTAGGTTCTGGAAATCTAGATCTGACATCTGATTTGAAGAAGGATGAAGATTTATTCCGCTTCTTTTCACTTTATGGAAAGAAAATGCGGAAACTTTCTTTTTGGAGTGGAATTTCGAAAAAAGCAGTTCAAAATCTGCTTTATGTCCACATGCCGCATTTGACATGCCTTGACCTGGGATATTTTCAGCAATTTTCAGTTGTAGATCAAGACCAAGAGGATCAAGACCAGAATCAAGGCCAGGAGGAAAGCTCAAAAATGCAAATTTGCCTCCCCCCTTCGCAGTCAACACTTGAATTAAAAGAGATTGTTGTGGGATGTTTATCGGACTTCCAAAACGATAAATTAAATTTTCTCAAAGAGCTCGACAAGGTTTCCCCAAACTTAACAAGTATTATACACACGCACGTGTCGTCACTTGGGCTTTTGCTGGAAATGGAAAAATCTCATGTTATTAAAGATTTACACTTTGATCCTACACCTGCTCAACTCTTAACATTTAAACAGCTTGCAGCCAAGTATATGACCGATGCAGCCGGAACAACTAAGGGTATCCATCCAAGTCTCAAAATAAGCAAATTCACTGTGGGTTTTACTCATTTAATAAAACACAGGTACAGTGTGGAATTTAGTGTTGAGTATGAAGCAGTGCTAAAAGTTCTCAATATAATTTTGAGTGCCAGCAAGAATTACCTGCAACATCTGGAATTCCAAATTAATGGATTGAATATTCCTATTAATATTTTCATCCCGCCGCTCCCTCATTTAGAATATCTTGGATTGTTGGATTCCCCGAGATCATTCACACCCCGATTTCACTTCCTAGGAGACGTAATTGGGGAGGCAATATTGGCTGGTGTGCTAACCGCAGACGAGTCCCCATATAATTTTAAAGCGCTAGCTCTGCGAAATCAACTGAATCAGAATAGGAATATTCCGGTGGGTTATTTTCCACGTCTTTGCAGAATTAATTTGCAAATTGAAGAAAGGAGATACGATTCGGATAAACTGATGGGGTTCTTTTCTGTAGATCAACTTGCGTCAACAATTCCTGGAGATATTTTGTTTACAGTGACTAGTTTGGTACTGCGAAGTAGCTATCATCCGCAGTATGAAGTAGTTAACATGTCAAAAATATTCCCGAATGTGTCACATTTTAGGTCGCTTTCTGATGGCTCACTATTATTTCAAAATTGTGTCTGGACCAAATTTCCAAAATTGGAGAGATTTGAAATTCTTGTACAAAACTATAGTTTAGACATGAAATTCATTGACAGTTTCTTTACAGGGATTCGTCCGGAAAACTGTGCAATACTTGAAAGTGATCATTCCGCTTCTTCTGGTTTAAAGACTTATCCTGCACATGTTTATGAACGTACTGTGCCATATATCGGGGACTGCAAAAGTAAATTCATTTTCTGCAAAAATTAATTCGCAAACAAAACAATTCTGTGCATTATAATTTAAGGTAGATAAGTCGAGCCCAATAGATATCATTCTTAATAAAATCCTCGTTTTATGGCACCATCAACAATAGAATAGATCACATGTTTCCTAATACTGATACATCATGTAAATAATCACGTATTAAAATTTTATTCCAGATTTAAAGGAAATCCAAATCAGGTTTTGTAAAAAATTGACCGCAAGGTTTGTCTCCAAAGTAACTGCTTCTTATGGTTTCAAGGACGTGATTCACCGGACAAAAATCATATTTTCTTTTGAGCAGGTTACGATGACTGCTGATGAAATTAAAGGTACCTTTTTTTGAGAGTAGAACTAAACGTTCAATTTTCATTATTTTTTTGTAATCTTTAAATATTTAAATTATTTTTAGAAACACATCGATATCTGGATCCTGTTGCTCCCTACGTTGAAGTTCGATTGCAGAAGAAGTAATTTTTAGTAGGTACCTACATATATGTACCCACTGTACTTTGTAAATTTGTGCACCAATAAAATAAAAACTAAACTGAAAAGTGATGTTAATCATCCAGGTGCAAGGAATTTACCGTTGGGTCGGTAAGGTTAAAGAAATGAAATGGAAAACTTTAAAAAAGAACCAAGCAATAAATTGCATGTACAACTACTAACCAAATAGCTATGTATACGCGATAGAGAATAGAGACACATAAGTGATGCTTCGGTTGAACTCACATTTTATGTTTATGATATATACAATATACATGAGGGTAAGAGGGGTAAGTGATAATGTTCGGTATTTAACTGAAGTTTTGGTTAGTTTCATTCTAGCCTTTAAAGTTTGTTCAACTTTACAAATTTTAAATTGAAATGCAATCATTAATTATTCATGTTTGATGTGTTTTTGATGTTAATAACAGTATAATAACAAAAAGTATTTTGCATCGATCAAGTTGTCAAATATGTGTAAGTTATGGCTAAAGAATTTAGTCCCAACTTTCCTCATTCATTACTTTCTATTTTTTTAACTCTATTCTTCGACCAGGCTCGGTCGCTTATCAATATTTTTATTATGTTAATTTCTGCATTCTTTAAATTTTTTGTCAGTTCATCCTTGAACTCATGTTAGCAGTTCTGTTACTTTAATTGTATAGAGTCCATGTGGACTAAAATTACTTGGTTATACCTACATATTTGTATTGCTATATATTTGCGGTCTAACCACGCTGACTTTACTTTTCGATGTAATCTGACCTACTCAGCCTAAAATCCTAGACTCTTACTACAACTCTGTTGCAGGTCAGACTTTCAAACTGATCTGCTTTACTTGTATCTTTTACCACGTCAATTGTAAGCCTTCATTTTTTATTGGTGAAAATAAATCATAATTATTATTGTGTAAAAGTGTTGGTTTTGGAATTGAGACAATTGAGTTCATTAGTGGAATTATTGTCATTTTTACAATTTGCTACGCTGCATGTAACAAGTAAATGAAACATTTTGCAGTTTTACAAAATATGTAAAAAGAAAATTTTGAAATTTCGAAAACATGCAAAATAAAAAGTTTTGTACATTTCAAACAAAAAAATGAAATTAAATATTTGCCACTTTTCCTAAAACATGTAAATCCAACATTTTGCAATTTTACGAATCAAGTAAAAATAACATTTTTTGCAATTTTCTCAAAAATGTAAATCCAACAATTTGGTTAACCAAAAACAAACATCAATAAAATTAAAACTGCAGTTTTTGTATGGTAACAAATTCCTGCTAAAAACCAATTTCTTTGTCCGGCCCTGCTAATACCAATAACATATATCGTATTTTGTGTAGGTAGTTGTATAATCAATTGCTTACAACATTTAGTATAAAGCAAGTCTATACACTTTAATGTGTTTATATGGTTACACTGACAATGAAAATAAAACACAATAATGCATTTCGTCTTAAAGCAGAAAATACGCTCGTATATATGGTACAAAGTCTTGGCCCAAGACCCTTGAGGATTGTCCACAAATGACTTTATATGTAGCGTCAATGGGTTTACTTGGCTACTAATATGAGACCCCATATCACCATATGATACCCAATTAAACTGATGATATAGGTTTCTGAAATGTGGATTCTTCAATGACATAATTTGTGAATGATCCTTTCTTAGAACGTAGAAAGGAAAAGTTATTATCGTCCAAGATTCCAGTTCCAGTTCCAGGTGTGAAGGTGAAAAAACAACAGCTTACAGCTGGCTGACGAGGAGTACTCACGTAAATGCGATACCTTTATCAGTCCTTCCTGGAATTTTGAAACTGCTATTGTTATGTAGAGAGTAGAGTACATGTACATTAGGTGCTGATAATTTATGTAGGTACACTAATAATACAGTTTTTCAGGATTTCAACTGCCATTCTCTGTAGAGAATAGATGCCTTCCTACCAACCCTACTTTACCTTTGGAAAATGTAAGCCTGTTTTATAAAAATATCGGAACTGAAAGTACAAGAATACTTGTAGTGTGTTCCAGTATTCATCAACCACACAGGAAACCACTGAATCACTTTCTTCCTGCCAATGTGGGGCAAGGGACACGTCACAAATTAAAGGTAAGTCTCTAATTTTGTTAGTCGATCGGTCTCGGTCTTCAAAACCTCCCTATTTACGGGAATGTGAAGAACATACGATGTATAAAATCGGGTCGGTCGGTCCTAAAGACTTTTTGTTAAGCAGACATAATATGTGGCTTATCCTTTATTTTTTTTCTTCAATAAGAACGAATGGCAAAAATATAATAGAATTAATTTTAAAACGCAGCTGCATATTTCCTATTTCTATTTTGTACATCTGCTCTGCTAAGACAAGAGTTCTACATGTACCTTCAGTACCTACCTAATAATCATGCAGTACACGGCTCCCTACGCGTCGCTTGTCTTTTATTACTAGTCAACTGGCTCTCTTTTGAGTTGGTCTGGGTATACAACAGGTAAGCTTACAATTTTAATTTTCAATTGGGGATTTTGATTTTAAAATATTACAGTTTTTGAACTCTATTAATTCCTAATCATTTGTGTACTAGTTAAACAGAAATATTCCAATCGTGTTCGAAATTTTGGCATTTTTTTCATTATTCTATTTTCGTGTATTTTGTATGCATGTCCGTCCGTACGTTAGTCATGTAATCTGCGTCTAAAATTTTTAAGTTGCGAGTTAATGAAAAATACTACACAATCACCTAATTTATTAAAAAAAATATTCAACCCAGAAAGAGCATATAAATTTATAAATTGTGTTTGGCGTATTTACTGTGCATATAGTTACAGCTCTGTGTATTTTGATTTAATTTATAAAATTCTAACATACCTAATTTTATTTTACAGAACTTAAACCTATGCGGCTGCTGGGCTGCTGCTGGACTACAAAGGATGTTTTAGCGTGACGAAGTAGCAGGCGATGATTGGTGCTATAGTTTTCAAAATTTAATTTGATCCTAACATACACATGGGTCAAATTGACTACTAATTACGTCTACTTTTTAATTGCAAGTATCCGTAGACGGCAGACGATAGTGTGACGGACCATTAGTGAGACTGTGTGATTGGATAGACCTAGTTAAGATGTAAGTTTTGTTTTAATTATTTTGTAGAAAATAAATTAGTTACTTCAAGCACCGACAACAATACCATCTTCCATAGTAAGTAACTAAGTATGTCGAATAATAGGATTGTAAAACACAAGAAAAAACGTCAGTTATTATTATGTATTTGTAAACGTTTTTTTTCTACTTAACAGTTACAGTGATTATACAGGCAATAAAAAGGTGGGTAGGAGTGGGAGAGATTACATCGCTGGTTCAGCTAGTGCCGTGTTATCTAAAATGACCTCCTATGATGAGAAGAATTTTAATAACTTTTAGGGTGTATTTTTAAAAAAAAACGTAAGTTAAATAACTGAGATTTTTTAATAAGCCATAGTCATAGTCATAAAATATATTGCATGTCTCATTCTGTTCAGGAATGCAACAGTAGCGTACGCGACAGCATATACTATATGAAGAACTGTTTAGCAAAACGGGATATGTGAATTTTTTTCTTGTTGTAATATGACGCAGTATTTAATAATTTTTTATCAATTTTTTAATAATTTTTTTTTAAATACACATTTGATCATATCCAAACAGAATCTTTTTTTATTTATCGTACAAAAGTGATGGGTACCGTTATTTAATGCCTTATAGAGTTGAGTTTTTCAATATCAAGTTATTTTTTTCATAAATAGTGTAATTAGTTTATGCACTATGCACTTAAACTGATTTAAACAGTTACCATTTTTATTAACATTTTATTGGTTGTTTTTTGGTATATTAAAATAAATATGAAGAGTGTTTTGGCAAAACGGGATAAGTCCATTTTTTTTCAAAATTGAAATTATTTGTGTTATTTGCTCTATTGAACCAGATGCGTTACTGTATTGAATTGTAAAGTTCAAAGTTTAACTAGAGCAATTTCAAAAAATAGCCTAAATTTTTGGCAAAAGGGGGATAAGTCTATTAAATTATTTTGGCAAATTTTCATAATTCCATCTAAAACATGTATGTATTTCTGATTTGATTGTGGTTTTTGAGTGTTTTTATAGTTTGCACAAGAAAATTTAGTGCTTGAATGTTTTTTATGCAAGAAAAAGTTAAAGTATTAAAAATATTTTGGTTTAAACAGATTTTCAAGGACTTTAGGATTATGATTACTGGACTAAAATCATATTTTATTTCAAAGACGGTTTTTTTACTAATAATAAAAATGTATAAATAAGGATACAATTGAATATATGTTAGTGTTTCGCTCGCTGATTTCAAAAAAATGTATTAACATATAAAATTTTATAAAATATTAATTTCAGAAACACAGGAAAATCAGGATAGTGTTGCTGCCAACGCCGAATTTGAGATGAAGTTACTAAATAACGATGCAATGTTCTTTTAGTGTCTAATGTTGTGTTTGGTTTGCAAGGAATCATGCGTAATACTGTGTTCTACAATTAATATGTTATTATTTTTTAAAGTAAAAGATATTCTTGGAATACGCTAATTTAGTTAGTAGCTGTATGCCCTTTAAAGTTAATAAGCCTAATTTTTTTTTATTTCTACTTAATCTCAAATTGAAGATAAAATGTACGCTTTTGGAGCAGGTTGGGTAACGTCATCAAGTTCAGCAACTAGTAAACAAACACTCACAAGGCAGGCACACCGTATGGTACACTCAGATTTTGAAACCACGTAATATAATCGATTCATCCTCCTTAGTAAGCTACAACTTTTATACAACTCGGTCGCATTTTGCGCTGTTCGCTCACAGTTGCCCGCTTAAATTTAAAAAATCGATATTTCGATTTTTTGCCACCCAGTAACTCCTATAATTTGTATCCGATATTCAAAGAATTTGAATTTTTGTGATCTCCAGAACATTATCTGAAAACCTATTGGGGGTTTTTTACAAATTTAAAACTTTTTTTTTCAAACATGCCAAAAAGTAACTATTTTTACAAGGCTCTTAGAAATAACTACTTGTTTAATGATAATAAACATGTCGGTATTTTTCAAAGCTTATAATTTAATTTTTAGATAATGTTGTGGAGATCACAAAAATTGTCATTTTCCAAAAATCTGATAAAATGTTAGGCGCTTTGGCGTGGCAAAAAATTTAAAAAAGTTTTTTTTAAGTTTAAAAATCGATATTTTTAAACTTTGGCGGGCAGCTGTGAGCAAAAGGCGCAAAATGCAACAAAGTTGCTATAGAGTTGTAGTACACTAACAATAAGATGGATGAATCGATTCCACTTACATGGTAACCTACCTTACTCGAAACTACAGATTTAGGTAAAATGTATCATAACATATTATAACGTGACTATAGTAACTACTGCTAGTATAGTCGTTCGGCTGCTAAATGGCTTATCTCTTTTTTATTTAAAAAATTTTTGAAATTTTCTTGAAATAAAAGTCAACAAAATTCAGTAGGAATAACAGTGGAAAATTTTAGGAAAGACATCCTATGTTAAAAATAAACATTAACGATAAATGTTTTAGCTGACGGCAGGAAAGTTCCAGGTCCTAAAATTTGAAAGCTTCTAAGAGATCATTTATGCACGACCCTATTCCATTTAAAGCTTTTGAGTATGTTTAGTTTCATAGAAATGTCGTAATTATTTGGAAACATAAGTTAAACATTGAATTTACTACAAGTTGTATTTTTTTCAAATTCGAGATCACTAAAGTACGAACAGACGGAATCCGTTGGATTCCGGACCTGTCTTGACTAAAACTTTCCGCTGTTATTCCTACTGAATTTTCATGAAGTTTCATTTAAAGAAAATTTAAAAAAATTAAATTCAAATAAAACAGAGATAAGCCATTTTGCAGCCGAGCGACTATACTTGCATCAGTTACTAGTCACAGTAGAAGATTTTATGATACATTTCACTTGAATCTGTAGTTTAAAGTAAGATAGGTTCCTAAAATACAGACGGCACTAATGTTCAATTTGCTTTGTAAATATCTTACTTTATGATAGTTATTTTACTACGTACGCTAGATATGTTGAAATAGGACTGGAATTTATTAATCCGAGTGGAACTGTACAAAATAAGTTTGGCATTTCGAATTTAACTTATTAAACCCAATTGTGGTCTGCTTGTTTCTAAAACTGATCGTGACAAAAGGGCCGTGATTCAAAGGAAACTTCAGAATCCTTATATTTAATTTAATTTCCAGCTGCTCGTCAGGGAAAAAGGAAAATTATTAATTTAAATAAACGTCAACGTATATCAAGGGTGGAAATTAAATAAAGATTGTAAAAAAAAACTCAGAACAAAAAAGCCAATTAGCTGTGGCGTTACATGTCTTGAGAATTTTCTTGAGTTTTATATAAACGCTTTTATGATCAATTATTAGTTGCTTTTAGTAATAATAACATAGAACATTGCTATACGGATGATCATTTAAGTTTTATACGTCAATTATAACTATTTGAGTGATCTAATAAGGTATAGAGACTTTTTAGATTTTTTAAAACTAAACACATTAACAAGATATAAAATATCCTGAGATTCCTGACTGGTAATTATAGTTTTGCCGAGTCTGTGTCGGGAAATGAAAAGTAGAGTCTACATATTTCATCACTTTGCACATTAAAAGCTAAACATTACTGCATACAGTATTTTGACAAAACTTGTGAAACAAAAGTAACGGTGTTAAAAGTTTCAGTTAGAGCAAGTATACAATAAAACTAAATGTGCGTCTAACCCTATAGTGCGGGCATTGGGCATATTGTGTGAATTTAATGGCACGATATCCTATAAATACACTAGTATTGACTGACAGCATTTGTTAGAATATCAGTAGTGGGTACTCGAATGTTGTAGTTGTTTTACTAAAAATAGTGTACTATGACTGTATTACCTAATATGTTAAATTATCGTAGGTGACACTTCAAGTATTAGGGCTTTAGTAGAAAGTTTTGTTGTTTCCTGATTTATTATAGCAGTAGAACAGGAAACTTATTTACTCTCGTAAATTTCTTTTTTTGAATGATGCACTGCTTTAAAACGTTATTTAACATGTTATTATTGTATATATATATATATATATATATATATATATATATATACATATTAACGTTTTGCATTAAGCGGTCTCGTTCCGCTAAAGCAAAATTTACACAAACAAAAAAAAAACGATGATTTTGGCGCTTGTATAATTATTACAACGCTTTGTTTTACGTTACACAAAGTTGTGTAGACATTTAAATAATCTACATTTTTTTAAAAAAACAACTTATCCTAAAAAACTTAAGCGAAAATGAAATTTAAGGGGATGTTACTTTAACCAGAATTTAGGAAATGTTTTTATTTCTTTAAATGCACACTTTCTGTTGGAATCTTCATGTTCATTTGGATAGAACAATTGGCATCAGACACAACGTATATTTTTTTTTAAATTTAAAATTGAATTTATTTAGAATTCTTTCTTGGTCTAGAAATTTATTGCGTAATCTCTTTATATTCCAAATGCTGTAAGTATCATTTTATAAATGATGTTAAGGGCAAGTATATATGCTAGATAAAGACAGTATAACATTATTGGTGTTTATGCCACTACACCTAAATACATTGGGAGGAACTATATTTTTATAAAAAAAGTATAATTTTTCAGTATTAAAATAGTTTAGTGATGCGTACGAAACCGTAAGTTGTTTATAAAAAACTTGTCTATTGTTTGTTAAGCATATAAATGAAAACAAAATAAACATTTAAAGAAAATTCTAATAGAAAGAAATTTTTTTTTTACTCTTTTTTGCCACAATTTCATACAATTTAGGACTTTAAATGTGTAAAATGCTTTTTTAAAGTTAAAAGTCTGTATTCGCATATTTAATATGGTAACCGTAACTGTGCTTTTTTAGGCCCACTAATTTTACATTACATTAATAATAATGCATGTTCCAGCTTAATTAGGTACATTTAATGATATGTAATAATTTATGTGTTTTGACATTTAAAGTGTTTCTTGCAAATTGTAGTGAATTTAACTACTTATTTTAAACTTTGATATAAATGTGCCTAAAAAAGAACAATGATAAATAAACGTAAATGTAAAACTGTACATCGATGCACTTGCTCGAGTCATGATGCTTTGAATTTATTTTTATGGTTATTGCATATGATTCTTTTCTTATTTACCAGTTTGTACAGCATCAACTGTACAACAGATAGCCTTCGTTGAAATTTGAAACTGCGGGTGGTGACAGTGCACATGGAACGTAGAGTAACTTTTATTTAATTGCATAAGTTTTAATTAAATAAAAGTCATATAGACGGTTAATACAAGCCAATAATGACCCTAGGCCTAAAGTAAATGCTGAGCTTCAGCGAACACTAGCTACAACAAAGGAGCGCGATATTTTTTATGTAACGCTAAACTATGATCTATAAAGTACTTATATGTAATTTCATATACTCCAGGATATAGTCAAAAATTAGTTTATTGCTAAAATTAAAATCACAACGGTGATCAGTAGCACATTTTTTACAACAAAAGTTAACTGACAGAAATTTAGTTACAATTTTTATTTTTGACCTTGGACCCAAAATAAGGCCAAAAATTAAATATTTGCCTAAACAAAGATCACTAACTGTTGATTAGTAACATATTGTACCTGGTACATATACAATTATTTCGTCTAGGTAAAACACGATTTCCATATTATTATGTATATGCATTTAAACAGCCTTTTAAGTGTCCACATGCGGACTGTGCGCAAACGATTGCAGAAATAGAGAACTGTATACCTTCTAATACAACGCGGGTCTCTAATACATCTTAGTGACAGAGAAAAAGATGAAGAACAAAATATTACATACAAAAATATATATTATAATGTTGTAAAATGTTTGTAGATGTATTTTGTATCAGCGAGAGGGACAGACAGACGTATTCGTCGAGGAAGTTGATGGTAGAATCGCCAAAGGCGAAATGGTAATAAAGCCGCAGACGGCTCGTCTAGGTATGCGCAGCGTACATACCTAGCCACGACCATGACCATGGTCATGATGGTTATTGGCGTTAGGAAAGTACGATGATAAAATAAGGCTGTACACTGTACAGAGATGCGAGCATGGAGATGCAAAAAGATATAGTTAGTTAAAGCATGGACTGGCGAATCTTCATATTCGACAGCCCATGAAAGCGAGTTCGGTCTGAGAGCTGCTCGAGTAAGCACTGAATCCAAAGACGTCTCCAGCTTGGAACCTACTGGAAGCTGCTGCTACTGCAGAAAATATAAGGAGCCACGAGGCCCAGAAAGTAAGGACCCAGAATTACCCCACGAGGGAATTCATAAAGTCGCTATTGCGAAGATAATTTAGGGATCCAGTGTTAAAGCTTGACCCGTAATCGGGCAAGAAAAGATTGTTGTGTTGTTTGCTCTAAATAGAGAAACCCGGCTATGAGCCAGATTGATTAAATTCCCTATTGGAAGTTCCCCGTCTGTCACTCTCGCTACTGCGAAATACAAGGTAAATTATAATACCCTAATGGGATTAATTGTTGATGCCCACGTGGCTTGAATTGTGAATGATATATTGGTTGCCCAAGAGGCTTGATTGTTGATCATTATTTGTTGCCCACGAGGCTTGATTATTGAAGTATTATTTGTTGCCCGAGTGGCTTATTATATTTTGGAAGTCTTATTATTTGTTGCCCGAGTGGCTTATTATATTCTGGAAGTCTTATTATTTGTTGCCCGAGTGGCTTTTGGTTTGAAAGTATATTAATTGAAAAGTTGCCTTTTTGCCCACGAGGTTTTTGGAACTTATATTTTGTTTGGCGTATTCGCCCGTAAAAGTATTCTTTATTTCGCCCACGAGGCCAGTTAAAAGTAAACTATATTTTGGCGTATTCGCCCAGTTAAAGTATTCTTTAAATTCAATAAATACAGGGCAAAGTCAAAGTCCCTTTATAACCGTATCATTTATATAATATATTTTGTGTGTTGTGATTGCATTCCCCTCGATGAGATTCATAAATGTGCATAATATAATAACTATAGAATAATTATACATAGTTCATATATTTATATTTAAGTATTAGTGGAACGCATAAGTAGATAGGTTTGGGAAGCATCTACCCTCCCCACCCATAAGTGCATAATAATCATTTAGCGAGTGCTCTATAATTTGTGTTGCATAATTCCTCCATTTACAGGTGCATATAATTTTATATCATCTCAGGCTTTGGTCTTGAGGTACGAAAGAACCCCCTCGTTCCGTACACTCAGCCTGTTCCCGAATCGGATTGCTAGGACCCGCAATAAAATCCCTTTCATTAGGTTAGTGGCTGCGGAAGGTCAATATATATATAGGTTGATAGAGACCCCGGGAGTTCTTGAAACGTTTCCGCAAATCCCGGGAGTTACAAGGGACCCGGGAGCTATTTGAATTTTACATAGTTTGTTATATATTGAAAAAAATACATTTAGTTACGTGAAATTTACAGAGCCAAAAGTATTAAACTATTTACGGGTATTTTTTGGTATTTTACCAAACTTGTGGTAGTCAGTATTTTTACTTAAAAATAGTTTAAATATTGGTTTATTTTTTTGTATATAATCCAAGCGCTATCCTTTTACCGTGATGCAAAACTGTACATTGAATTTTATGTGCTATAACTATTTGCAATTCCATCACAGTTTGTGACAATAAATATCGTCTGTATAGTACTAAAATAATCCATATCCATTTTTAGTTTTGAACAAAATTCACTTATATCTGCATTAAAAATTAAAATATCATGTTTATGAAAACATGCAAATACAAAATTTTGCTTTTTTTTAATAGAATATGTACAAGTAAATAGGTTATTTTGCACTCTTGAGAAACATGCAAATATGACATTTTACTCTTTTTTAAAAACCACATTAAATAGAATGTTTTGCACTTTTGAAAAACATGTAAAATGAATCTTTTGCACTTTCAAAAAACAAGTAACATGGATATTTTGCGCTTTCATAAAACACATAATTAGGACATTTTCAACTTTTCAAAAAGTATGTAAATAGGACGTATTACACTTTAACAAACCACTTAAATAGATAATTTTGACTTTTTCAAAATATTATTGTGTGTAGGATATTGTTACTATTTAAAGAGTTTGTATATAGAACAATCTGCTTATTTCAAAAACTTATCGTTAGTATTAGCATTGTGAGCATGTATCTCATTAATTGTATTTATTTCTGACATATTTCATCTTAATTCTAGCATAAATTGGAAATAATTCATTTTAGGGCTTCATATACGATATTGTGGAACAATACTATATGCTGAAAAATTCTTTTTATTCGGTTGAAATAAGTTGGATCGAATTTTTATTCAAAGTATTCTAATAAGTGCACACTACATACGTATAATATCTAGCTTCGCTAGTTTGATTCCAGTAAATTAAATATTCCATTAAAGTATTTATAAACTTTTTACTGTAGATTTTTTCCAAGATTTTTTAAATGAAATTTTACTCTATTAAATGGACAATGCAAAAAAGCAAATAGAACAATTTCTACGGTAGTTTCAGTTGGAAGGTTATGACGTTATGAGTTAAGTATTTTAGGGTCGCGCATAGTGTTAAAAACATTCAATCATTAAAGTTTTTGTCATACAACCTAAAAGCAAAAATATTACGCGATTATTTTGATTCAGCCATTTCTCATATTTCTCGTTTATATTTACGGTACCTAATTGCTTCGTCAAAACTTTAAAAACTTCATACTGTAGATAAGTAGAACAATTTTAAGTTACGAAGACGTTGCTAAAAATTTCAAATTCAAAATATCCCATTCTATTACATAAATTGGCATTTTTAAATAGGTTGTATTACATTTTTTCAAAGACTTCCTATAATAGTTAATTTGACTTTTATCCAAGACATTGTTTGATTCGCCAGGCAAAGTAATTGATTTTAGGCAGAAATTTGTTTCCAAGCAAAAATCAATATTTTGATTTCATTGTTTTGCTTTTGTTTCGTAAACAAACACATGTTTTTTGAAAAGTTTTAAACAACTCAATTTACCTGATTCTGAAAATTTCAAAATGTTTTATTTACATGTTTTAAAACAAGTGCTAAATTTTTTATTTTGCACGCTTTTGAAATGCGAGAAAAAATTTATTCGCATGTTTATGAAATGTGCAAAATAATTTATTTGCACGTTTCTGAAATGTACAAAATTATTTATTTGCTTTTTCTTAAAAGTGCAAAATGTTTTATTTTGCACGCTTTTGAAATGTGCAAAATAACTTATTTAAGGGTTTTTGAAATTTGCAAAATAATTTATTTGCACGTTTTTGAAATGTGCAAGATAATTTATTTTCACGGTTTTGAAAAGTGCAAATTATTCCATTCACATGTTTCTTAACATTTAGGCAGCCGGTGCTGCCTTTGCTGTCCCCATTATATGGCCCTCATTCTTTGTAGAGAGAAAGAATCTTTGTTTGCAAATTAATTTGTTTAATTATTTCAATTTAATTACCAAGCATTCATATTACATATCAATGTTTTATTCTTGGAACACGTATGTATCTTATTTTGTAAATGAACTCGTTCCTCCTTGTGCCATGAAATAATAGATCTGAAAATTGTACTAAAGAATCGCCCACAAATGACGGCATACAAAACTTACAATCTATTTTGAAGACTTTAAGATCCCATTGTCATCAGATTAACAATTGCATAAACAGTTATCTTTAACATATGTGACGTGTTGGCCACGTGGATCCATTACCTAAACTAATGACGTAATTTGTGAGCGAATCCTTTCTGACTTCCTGGTTTTCCTACAATGACGTTTTGTATGGAATGACCTACATATAGAATACTGAATAAGAAAACATTACAATATTGTATCTGAATCCTAATGCAGTTACAGCGTTTTAAATAAAACACTGAACAGCACAGAGTGTAGCATTTTTACTTTCAAATTGGAAGCAAAACTAACGAAGCATTAAAAAAGGTAACTATTTCCATAGGTTTTTTTCATAACTTAATCAAGTCGTGTACAGTACTGCCTAAATTTAAAAAATAATTTTAAAACTTTTACAAGGTATAATTAACTGATTATGCTGGATTGCATTTACAAAGTAATTTAAAACATTGAAAAATTTGCATTTACTATGTATACTGTAACAGTTTAATGATTTTAGCTCGTATTTTTATTTACAGGCAAAAACATGAAGATTTTTAGCTCAAGCGGATTTTTATCTTCCATAGCGCTCACTATACTCATGGTCATTATGTTTATGAGTACTGTGAGTGTGAGTGGTGAGAAAGCTCCTACGTGCAAGGGTAAGAAAGATTGCGGGAAAGGGGAAAATTGCTGCATGGGTCCAGGTGGAAAGGTTGGTGTGTGCAGAAATAGCATGGTCATGATGATATGCGAAGCGTTACCCTAGAAATTCTATTGTTAACGGAGCAAGTTTTGACATTGAAATGCACTGAGAAAATTACAATTACAATCATTGATAGCTCTAAAGCCAACTAATTACTGTGGGTCCACCCATCTAAAATTGTATAAAAATGAAAAAATCTACAAAATTAATTTTTTGGAATGTTCTTAATTTATTAAAAATTTCTGTATGAATTCAATGGTGTACCTGTGTGGATAATGCACAGATATTTGAGTATCTAAATAAATAAATTACTATCCTAACCAGCACATATAAGTCGTAAAAATACTACAAATTGCATGTTGCATACACAATTTTAATATCTTATAGCATATCATATGGTAAACTAATTCTTGACTCATCACATTATTGTGTGATCCAACTATAGGTTAAATATTCCATTAATCATAAATAATATTTAATACAAATAAATATCGATTTAACCGAAATTCATACAACCAGACTTAACGAGTCACTGTGCTGTGGGTTTGTGACGAAATCAAAAGCTACATCATTAGTTTGTGTCATTAATTTTGACCCTTCACCCATTATGGTCCTATCATCAACAGTCTTGTTTCGTAGGCCTCTACAGTAAAAAGTGGTCACTAAGGAGCACCGAAGGAGATTGGGTTTCAATTAACCGTTCAGTGACGTTTACCGTACAACACCGAGCCGTAAACGATTATCAGTTGCCAGGGATTGAAGACGGGTTAAGACTGGAGAGTTCGTTCCAGTACTTCCATTCTGCAGTCCTAACCGCTTAACCAAGCACGCCTTTGTAATAATAATTAATTAGCTCATACTGTCTGTAAAGAAACAAAATGATTAAATATCTAATTTAGGCTACAATCAAAATGATCTATGTCATCAACACACAAAATAAGAAACATTTGTTAAATGTTATTTAAGAGCTTTTAAAAAATATAGTGTTCTATTATCATGTATTTAACAATGTGAAATGTCCTACTTTTTAAATTTTAAGGCCCGTATTGAGGATGCTGACCTCTGTCGTATCTTCCGAGGTAGCATCCTTAATTTTGACGGAGGTAGAGGAGGAAGGCTTGCTATGGCGTCATCCATATATCTCGTATACAAAATAGGGGGAGGGGGGGTCCTGTTTCTTGATCACGTTTGTATACGATAAATCGGAGGGGGAGGGGAGGGTTTGACCCCTTGATCACGTATACACTATCAAATTGTGAACTAAACGTCAATTACAGTTTCAATTTCGCAAAACGTCTAAGAACTAAAAAAAAAATCTGTCATTTTATTCCTGTTTATACTTCGATTAGTGGATCCTACATAGGGTGAGATTGTATATTATTGCGTACAATGAGAAGACAAATTGACTACATATGTATTGAATATTTTTATTTACTAACATTATTTCTATATGAGCTATAAACGGTATTTCCTGTAACAGTGGTTGGACATGTAATAATGTACTGGTCTACACACTTTAAAAAATATAAGCAAATTAACTACATGGGAGTTAATTTGTAACTTATTTTTGTGTTACTCCAACATCGAGAGTAGACTGGCCTGCAGTAGTAGTTTGGCCAGTAATAGTAGACGGGCCCGTTGTATTAGACGGGTCTGGGATGTTGCAATTTAAATAGTAGTTTGCGCCAACGTTACACGAAATACGGTGCATAGTTTACCATTTTGAAATATGTACTTGACCGATTTCAACTTCATCGAGTGGTATATCATTTTTGAGCTCTTAAAAAAGTGAACCAAAACTGTCTGTTTTCACTTCTGACCCATACAAAACTTTTGAGAGGGAGTTTAAAACAAACAAAAATGTTTCAAAAACTATCCAGTGTGCAGCTTTGAACGTTTGAACACAAGCATAATTAATAATTCGATTCCACTAATCAATTCTGTTTGAATAGCGTTAAACATATAAATTTGAAGCGAGAAACCGGTATGAAGTAAAATTTTAAACTAGCGCGAAACTTAAATTAACCTTTTTCTTATTAGTAAGATATTACTAAATAACAATAATATAATAAATATTCATTAAGTCGATGTAACAGAAGTTCTTACAACCAGACTCAACGAGCCACTGTGGGTGAGGAAATAGGAGGCTACCGCGTTAGATCGTCTCGGTCTTTGTACCCTTTCACCTATCCCCGTCCCCTCCTCCACAGTAAAAAAATCCCATTCCCTAGGCCCTTACAGTGAGTAGTGGTCATTAAGGAGCATCGAAGGAGATTGGGTCTCAATCAACCATCCAGTGACGTTTACCGTACAACACAGAGCCAAAACCGAATAGCAGCGGCCGCGAATTAAAGCCAGGACTGAGGCTGTAAAGTTTGTTACAGTCTGCCGTCCTAGCTGCTCACCAAAGAACGTCTGCTTTTTCCTCTTTCTCAATAAAAACTAACTGATAAATCTAAATCAAGTTAAATTGCCTAAAATTGATTCAGCTTAACTGCTCGCGCTCAGCACTGCCTCCTACCACTGCTAAGGCCCGTGTTTTACGATTAGGGTTAAGTTGATCTAAAACTTACAAACAGTATAAACACAATTTTGTTTTGTTTTGTGGTCGGTTTGAAGGTTTTAAATATATGCTATATATTAACTATTATATTGAAGTTGGAAAAAGTTTAAAATATGGGCTTTAAAAGTTTGAATCTCAAAATGGAAATTTTAGAATTTAGGTTTTATGTACATATGAATACAAAAAGCACTAAAAAATAAATACTATGCTAGGTTTGTCAAACTAAATTTTTGCTAAGCTATTTCATGAAATGTAGTAATGTTGTTTTGAACATGAAATTGGATAAATAACAGTTATTTTAAAAATCAGTATTTTTAATAACAAATGTATACGTATATAGGGGGGGGGGGGGTTGTCGTCAATGATCACGATTGTATACTTAGAGGGAGGGAGGGTGTAAAAAATTCAAAAAAGTGTATACGAGATATATGCACGACGCCTATGGTCAACTTCCATTTTACCATCTGTCCCGATAAGTTTTTTCTCCTCCGCCCTGGACACAGGAATGACGCGCTCCTCTTTCCTAAAGGAGCTTAGGCTCAAATTATCCATATCTGAAACGGGATAGAAAGAAATGTGCAGTGAGTGAGTGAGTGCTTACCGCTATGTTGCCACAGTCAGTCGCTCTTACCAATACGAGTTTGCCCATCTCTGCCTGTTGTGGTTAACTAAGTCTATAACATGACGAAATAAACTCTGTAAACCACGTGACCGCGTAGAGGCATGACAAACCCAGCTCAACACAGCAAGTCCTTGTGTATATTGTCAAGCATGGGATGTACATATCCTCCACACTGTCCTAGGTAGAGAAATCTAAACTCAAAAATAAAAAAAAAATTGACTTTTGGATGACCAAAAAGTCGCCTAATTAAGAAAATTAGTTGAAATTTCCAACTTACCGACGTCCACAAGCTTGTTTTCCATCTTATAGGCCAGTTAAGAAAACTCCAACACCAATTTTTCCCACAAAAAAAAACAAAAAAACTCGGAAATTTCACGAGCGGAACGGAACAGAATGCAAGTCTAGTCAGATCGAGTAGAAGGCGCGAATGATTTAACCGTGTACCGATGACGTTGCTTGTGGACAATCCCTTACTGATTTTTTTAGAATGAGTTATTAAATGTAGTGACCTGCATGAATTACGAAATTATTAAACATTAAAATTTTATATCTGATATTGAATGCAGTCACATATTTTTGAAACAGGAAGCAGCACAGCGTGAAGCAAAATTTGTCTTTTTGAAACCTTATTATATCATCACAAAATCGAAAACCTTGTAAGTTTACCATTTCTGTAGGAATTTTGTAATAAATGAATTTACTAATATGTAGCAGTTTTTTATAATTTTATTTTGAATTTCTTTACAGGCACAAGAAATGAGGATTTTCAGCTCAAGCGGATCTTTTTCCCACACTACGCTCACTATATTTATTACCTACATTCTACATAATTTACCAGAATTTTGCAAATTTTGCAATACTGGACCAATTTCATCGTGCCATATATCGTTTGAAAGGTAATCACTAGTAGAATGCAAATAACATAATGCGCCTCTATTTCTACTAACAGTTTCCATGACATTGGCATTTTAATTTTACAATTTAACCTAAAACGTGCTGTATGGGCTACAAACCCAGAACAAAAAAAATAGTGTCTGCTTATTTTTAAAGAGCTTTTAAATGATATATCACTCGACAAAATCCATTAATTTTTTTTAATTTTTAATTATGTTTTTGCAAGCCATTTAAAAACTAATCCCTATCATGCGTGCACACTAAGTTATTGAGATTTGCCTAATTGTCACCGTTCGATTGGTATATCCTGTTTGAGTGAGTTTTCTGAGTTACCGGTCGAAATCTTCATTTAACACAATATTTAATGTTTTAGCGGGAAATTTAAAAATTGAAATTTTGAATTTTTGGTTGCATTACAGAAATTAATTATGAATAGGATAACCAACAACATATTGTGCGGCCTAATTGCTTCCTTTAATTGAAAACCTGTAAACAGGGGCGGACTGGGATTTAAAAACGGCCCTGGAAAATTTATATTAAGCGGCCCAAGATGGCGGCCAAGATGGCGGCAAAGATGGCGGACAAGATGGCCGCCAAAATGGCAGAGAAGTTTGCTGCAAATACGGTAATGTAGAGTGTGGCAAAGATAGCTGCCTACTGCCTAATTGGCGAAAGAAATGATGGCTAAGATGGCTGCCAAAGTGGCTGCTAAAAAGGCTGCCCAAAAATGCTGCTAGGGTCTCCGCTAAGATAGTTTGTAAATTAGTTGACAGTGGTAATTTAAATTTCAAACTAGGTATATTAAATTGTTGTTTAGTAGCTTCATTTGAATTTGGTCAGCTAAGTAACCGAAGCAGTTAAAATCGATCAAAAGCTGATGAAATCGGAAAAAATATTTATATTAGTTGCTGGCTTGCTGGTGTTAGATTTTAGTGAGTTTTACAAATCCAAGACGTTACTCTAGAGAAAAAGAAATTGTGCTACTGCCAGGATTCACTACCAATCAGTAGCATTAGGACATCAATGAGCACATTATTGCGAATTATGCGCGGTTTGAAAAAAAGATAAGCAATGTCTAGAGTCTAAAATACATTTAAACTGTAATATCATTGACCTTGCTAAACCAGTTTAATTTGAATATCAATGGTATTTGATATTTTGATTTTAAAATGGAAATATACATTTTTATTGTTAGGCCTCACGAACAAAAATGCATTACAAGCACTCTAGCTACTGGTATTGCAGCTATTCCTACATATCTATTTAATTTACCGGAATTTTAAAAATTTGGCAATACTAGACTAGTTTCATTGAGCCATATATCATCTGACAGGTAATCACTAGTAAAATGCAAATATCGAAACGAGGCTCGCGTTTTTAAAAAACGTTTCCAAAATAACGGTGTTTCAAATTTTAAATTTCCCCTAGAATGTGTTGTATAGGCCACAACTAAAAACAAAAAAAATGGTGTCTACCTATTCTGAAAGAGGTATTAAATGATATATCACTTGACAAAATTTATTAATTGTTTTTTCCAACAGTTTTTTTTAACTATTTAAAAACTAAAAACGATCGGGCTTGGAACACCAAGTTATTTAGATTCGCCTATTGGTTACCTCTCTAATGATATATCATTTTAGTGTAATAAATTTCATTGAGTTACCGGTCAAAATCTTAATTTAACACAATATTTAATGTTTTAGCGGGAAATTCAAAAATTTGAATTTTTACTTTTTAGTTGTATTGAATACATTGATTATAAACAGGATAGATACGATAACCAAAAACACATTTTGCAGGTTAATTGCTTCCCTTAATTTAAAGCCTGTAAATTAAAACTGCAATTTAGCGGTAATTTCAAAATGCATAATTTTGCTGTTAAGGCTGCACGCTGCAGGAGCCCTTGTTTTTTGACATCACATAGTTCAGAGGAAAACAAATTCAGAATAATTATTAAACATAATAAAAAAAGAAGAGAGAGTGCTACATTTGCTTCATATTTTATGGTATTTTGTGGCATCTTAAACTTTTGCGTGTGCTGCAAATAGTATTTTTGGAAATCCTTTTTTGATGTAATTATCATAGAAAGAATATATGTCTTTTTAGAACCTAGACCTAAAGAAATTCTACAGACATCCTTGTACTATCCATCGGACCGATATATATATCTTTTAAGAAGCTACGAATATTTTAAAGGTCCCATTTTTACAACCTGTTGTTTTCTGTAAAGTTGTCCTTTTAGATCACCAAAGTATTTGGCGTGTAAAGTTATTTGTTTCATTTAAATTATTGTCTATGATTTTTGGCAGTAACTACATAAAATAGGTATGTTCTTTTATGAGTCCAAGATATTGTAATGATGTCCTCTTATCTTATAGAAATCTTCAAAATGTCCTCGTAGAACAGAAACACTGATGTACATGTACGCATGCACCTACTATCAAGGCAGGTCTTAAGACAATTGGCGCCTCAGGCGAACAACCGCATGGCGCTCTAGTCAAGCTAAAAAATGGCACAAAGCGCGTTTGCAACCGGAAAAATGGAAATCGCAGAATAGGTATTTTTTCAGGGCCTGACCTACGGTTAAATAAGGCCACGAAATTGTTGCACAGCAGGTTAGCATAGAAACAGAGGCTTCATCTTGTTCTAATACCATACACAATGACATCAAAAACGTTTCCTTGACAAGCAAAAGAATATTCCAAACATGTTTTACATAAACAAGGACAACAAACGTTACCTTGGCATATACTAGAACATCACAAAAGTTTCTTCGGCATACACAAAAACCCCACAAACGTTTCCTTTGCATTCGCAAGGACATCCCAAAAGTTTCCTTGCCAAACAAAGGACACTATAAACTTTTTCTTGGCAAACATTAAAATACCACAAACCTCTCCTTGGCATTTACAAGGACATCACTGAAGGTTCCATAGCAAACACAAGAACACTACATACAAGCCATTCGTTGGAAAGCCCAAGGATATTAAAAACTTTTTTCTCAATAACCAAGGACAACAGATTTTTTCTTGGCATAATTATACATGGACATCACAAAAGTTTCTTCGGAAAACACAAAAAGATCACACAAGTTTCTTCGGAAAACACAAAAACATCACAAAAGTTTCTTCGGAAAACACAAGGACATCACAAACTTTTTCTTGGCAAACACAAGGATACCACAAACCTCTCGTTTCTCCTTGGCAATCATAAGGACATTACTTAAGGTTCCTTAGCAAACACAAGAACACTAAAAAACTTTCCTTGGCAAGCACAAGAATATAACAAACATTTTTTTGCATAACCAAGGACAACAAATTTTTCCTTGGCATATACAAGGACATCACAAACGTTTTCTTGGAGAACACAAGGGCTCTACAAACTTTTTCTTGGCAAACACAAGGATACCACAAACCTCTCCTTGGCATTCGCAAGGACATCACTTAAGGTTCTTGAGCAAACACAAGAACACTACAAACCTTTCCTTGGCAAGCACAAGGATATTACAAACATTTTTTTGCATAACCAAGGACAACAAATTTTTCCTTGGCATATACAAGGACATCACAAACGTTTTCTTGGAGAACACAAGGGCTCTACAAACTTTTTCTTGGCAAACACAAGGATACCACAAACCTCTCCTTGGCATTCGCAAGGACATCACTTAAGGTTCTTTAGCAAACACAAGAACACTACAAACCTTTCCTTGGCAAGCACAAGGATATTACAAAATTTTTTTTGCATAACCAAGGACAACAAATTTCTCCTTGGCATATACAAGGACATGACACAAGTTTTCTAGGAAAACACAGGGACATCACAAACGTTTCTTTGGCGCACACAAGGACTCCACAAACAGTTCATTGGCAAACACAAGAACAAACGTTTCGTTGGGATACACAAGGACACCACAAACCTTTTCTTGGCATTCACAAGGACATCATAAACGTTTTCATGGCATACTTAAGGGCATCCCTAACGTTGCCTTGGTGTACACAAGGACTTTACATGCGTTATATTAGCACATATAACGAAATCAAAAACGTTTTTCGGCATAGACAAGAACATCGTTAACAATTTGTAGTCATATACAAAAATATTAAAATCGTAGCTTAGTATATTCTGTTATATTATATTCTGTGCTATTACTTTATTTATTTATTGTATTGACTTTATTGTGTAAATAAAATAGTGTCCGTTGGTTAAGAGCAGTACATTTGTATTGATGAACTTGACACTTGAATAAAGATCACTCAATCTCAAACTTAAACTCACATGGCAGCTTAAATATGACAATCTGTACTGATCTGTAATACTATTACGATGACAATAACTCGATAAGCCATGACAACATAACACTATGGGGTGTATAGGCAATCATGTTTTTGTTTAACAAATAGTCCCATACAATTTTTCGGAGTCACGTTAAGCTTCTTACATGTTTCAATAAATAAGCGCGATTATGTACGGTTATTTACTCTATTTTGTTCAATTTGTATTTTAATTTAATTTTTTAATACATAGCCAATTGAATAATTCTAAATTTTCCGAAATCCAAAACAACCATTATTTACAAAAATCAGAATTTTCAACATTCAAGCACTAGCAAAGTGTAAATTTTAGTATGCTTAAAATAAACTGCGCTATTATTCTTATACGCAAACAACGGTCAGTTTTATCAAAATCTTTCGCGTGGGGAATTTTAAGATACTGTATTTTAAAAACAAATGATTTTTTCCTAGATCGTAGCCAAGCTCTTACAATTCTTTAAATCATTTAAAGTGTTGTGATCTCACTAAAAATTTCTAAAAGATAATTTTCAGATTTTAAAAATTCAAAAAATGTTGTTTATTTATAATTTGTTTTAAATTCCTAGTTAATTAAATTCAAAAACATATTTTATTTATTTAAATACAATTTGTTTTGATTTTTCAGAAACCTTAAACCACTCTTTAGAAATTATTCTCGAGGTCACAAAACTTTAAATGTTTTGAAAATTGTACAGGAATTTTAGGTGCTAAAGCGCAGCACAGATTTAAGAAAAACTAAGAAAATCAATTTTTTAAAGAATGTAGTTTTAAAAAAATTCCGTGCGTGACAGATTTTGAAAAGATGGACATTTGTTAGTTTACAGGGGTGAAAGCCCAGTTAATTGCAAGCACACTTAAATTCACATTATGCTATTATAGTAGTTACTTTTGGTTAATTTGAAGCCGTTTTCCCGCCGTTTCGGCGCCGCACGGCGGGTTTCGCGCCAAAAAAACCGCACAGAAAATAGCCGAAAAAACCGCACGGCGGGTTGGGAATTTCTCGCCGAAAAAACCGCACGGCGGGTTATCGATTTATTGATTTTATTGATTTTATTGATTTTATTGATTTTATTGATTTTTCGCGAATTTAACCCGCTAACCTAACCTCACCCACTAACCTAACCTATGTGTAGTGGATATATAGTGGTGAGGATATATGGCGGGGAGTGCTGCTAATCTAACCCGCTAACCTAACCTAAACCTAATGTTAGGTTGACTTGTTGGATATATGGTGAGTAGCGTTGGCGGGTTTCTTGCGTTGTTGCAAAATTTCCGGGCAGGTTGCGAACTTGGCGGGTTGCGAATTTTGGCGACTAGCGAATTTGGCGGATTCCGCACAGGCTGTTGCTATTTCCCGTCAATCAATATCCCGCCAATCAATTATCCCACTACAGGCTGTCGTTTATCCCGCCAATTAATATCCCGCCACTGCAGGTTATTGATTTTTATCCTGCCAATCAATATCCCGCCACTGCAGACTGTCGTGTATCCCGCCTATGTTCTCGCCGCGTAATTGATTATCCCACCGTTGGCGGCTTCTTCCCGACAATCAATACTGTGTCCACTCCACGTTATTGATTATCCCACCGTTGGCGGCTTCTTCCCGACAATCAATACTGTGTCCTGGCTGCGTTATTGATTATCCCGACTTCTTCACATCCTGGTCTGTGGGAAGCATGGCGTGGGTCCAATGCTGTGGCATGGAAGCGTCACTGCCTTCGACTCGCCATGATGTCCTGCAACCGTTCCGTGGGTTCTCTGCTGTGTCCTTGGGTTGTCACTGCCCTTGGGTCGTCACCGCCCTTGGCTCGCTATGATGTCCTGCAACGTTTTGATGTCCTGGAAGCTATCATGATGCCCTTGGCCTGGCATGATGTCCTGGACTCGATACACTGTCCGTCATTATGCCCTATGTCGGTCATTGTGGGCTATGTCCGCCATTTTGCCCTATGCTTCCTCTCTACACCATTGGTCCTTGCTCTCGATGCCTGCCATTAGCCTTGCCTAAGAGAAAGCCTGCTGCTGCTTAGGGAAAGGGGGAGGGGAGTTGGGGTTGCTCGCTCTCGGGGAAGCCCGCTGCCTTGAGTCCTCCACTGCTCTGGAGCCCGCCACTGCCCTGGACCCGGCGTTGCTATGTGGGTCTGCCACTGGGTAGGGCTCTACCGCTGGTGACTGTATATTATGTATGGGATCGTGCACAAGCTATGTCGCATCAAAAAGTATTGGCTTGTGGACATTTAAAGGTTCGAGAGCGGACGTAAAAGTAACAGCTTAAGTTTGTGAAGCTTCTCGCATGATACAGAAGTATAGGCTTGGGGACATTTAAAGGCTCTGTATGGGAATCCATTTGTCTTTTGAATTGTATGCTTTTTATATGTGAGCAATGCATGAAATTTTTTCGTGAGCAAAACCCATCAACACATGTTTACAAATGCCAATTGTTTTTTTTATTACTGTTTTTTAAAAATTGTTCTACAAGTTTTTGAAATTTTGTTTACAAGTTTTTAAAATTTTTTTAATTCTTATTTTCTAAAATGTTTACAAATTATTTTTTTTTACTATTTTGTTTCTAAACTTAACATTTTTAAAATCTTTACAGACTAAATAATTTTTTTTTTACTATTTTGTTTTTAAACTTAACATTTTTAAAATCTTTACAGACTAAATAATTTTTTTTTTATAAATGTTTACAAATTTTATTTACAAACTAAATTGATTTTTAAATTATGTGTGAATTATTTTTACACTAACTTATTTCTCAAAGTTAATTTTTTTTTAAAATTACATTACATATATTTTGTGCTTCACCATACATAACTTAACTTTATATATATATATTATTTGTAGACGTAACGTACGTAACGTAATTATTTTTACATACATGTTACTATGTCCTATATTCATCTTGTTTGTATTTGCAAATATATTTTTGTACAATTTCTAAAATTTTATAGGTTCGCCAAAACATACAATGTCCGCACATTTTTATTCTCGGCTCGTACTTGTACATGAAAATTCTTTCACCGTACAGGGTTATTTTCCGAATATAGTCTAAACTAGGGTTTTCAGTCCAGGCTTTGACATTGCTTGGGTTGTTTTCACACACAAAGCATCCGTGGTTTTGCACTTGTCTTGTTACTTTACACCAGTTCTCAATATTTGTAAACTTCTTTAATTGAATCCATACATCGTATGGTGTATTTAAGCTGTAAGCAATTCTTAATTCTTTCAGCTTTACTTGTTCTTCACAATCTATACAGTACCGTTTGTTGTTATACATTACGGTATGTAAACTTGTCGGTTTAAAGTTTAACCAGCAAAACCGACACGACTCACACATCAAACTTTGTAGAGTATTCATTTTGTTTTCAACATAGATACCATCTGTTTTATTGCCATTGACAACTGCAATGCTATATATTCATCTTTTTTGTTTTCGCAAATGTATTTTTGTACAACTTCAATGTCTGTCACAATCATGCAGTATTCACAGAATTTGATTTTAGGCATGTACTTGTATACGTATACTGTTTCTCCGTATAGCGAAACCATGCGAATATATTTTGAATAAGGATCTTTTGTAGTGCCTTTTTTACAAGGGTTTTTCTTGCATACAAAACAATCGATGTTTGACAAACTTCTTGTTACTTCACACCAATTTTTAATGTTTTCGAATCTACGAAAGTCAATCCATTTATCGTATGGTGTATTCAAATATTTTGTAACTCTTTCGTCTTTCTCTTTTTCGCAAGTTTTACATCTTGCACAGTACTGTTTGTTGTTATACTCGACGGTTTGCAAACTTGTCATACAGTTTCTGCTTTGCAAATGTGACGGTATATAGTTCAACCAGCAGAACTAGCACGTCTCGCACAACAAACTCTGCCGTGTATTTATATTGTTTTTAACATGAATTACACTTGTTCCATAGACAATTGCATTGCTTTATATTCGTCTTCTTTGTACTTGCAAATATATTCGTGAGCGTTCTTTAAAACTTTTGCAGAGCTTCGGCACAACATACAATAACCGCATACTTTAATTTCCGGCATGTACTTGTATATGAACACAATCTCGCCATACAGAGACACGCCGTGAACAAATTCTGCATCCGAGCCTTCTGTAGATGATGGTTTATCATACGGATCGTATTCGCACACAAAACAATCTGTTTTCTCGAAACGTCTGGTTACTTCACACCAATTGTTAATATTGTCAAACTTATCAAAGTCAATCCATTCGTCATACGGTGTATTTAGACATTCAGCCACTTTTTCATCTTTTTTCTTTTCTTGCACTTTGCATTGCGCACAGTATTGTTTGTTGTTATACTCCACTGTTTGCAAACTTGTCGGCATATAGTTCAACCAGCAAAACTGGCACGCCTCACACAACAAACTTTGCCGTGTATTCATATTGTTTTCAACACGAATTACACTTGTTCCATTGACAATTGCATTGCTTTATATTCGTCTTCTTTGTAGTTGCGAATATATTCTTGAACATTCTCCAAAACTCTCGAGCTTCGCCAAAACATACAAAAGTTACACACTTTAATTTTCGGCATGTACTTGTATATGTATACAGTTTCCCCATACAGAGATACGCTATGAATATATTCTACATCAGGCTCTCCTGTGGATGATACGATATCATGAGGATCGTATTCACACACAAAACAATCAGTTTTGTCCAAACTTCTAGTTACTTCACACCAATTGTCAACAGAATCGAACTTCTCAAAGTCAATCCATTCATCGTACGGTGTATTTAGACATTCAGCCACTTTTTCATCTTTTTTCTTCTCTTGCACTTCACATCGCGTACAGTATTGTTCGTTTTTATACTCAATTAATTGCAAACTTGACGTCATATAGTTTATGCTTTGCAAATTTGACGGCATATAGTTTAACCAGCAGAACTGGCATGCGTCACACCACAAACTTTCCAGAGTTATTGTATTCATGTTTTTTGCACAAGTTAAAATTTGCAATCTTGGGTTAAGAACAACACAAGGTTTTCAATTTCATCGTAGTTCAATTCAATTTGCGGACCCAACCATCCTCCGTATTTCACAGACATTTGTTCTGAAACCGGGCAGTGGAAAACAAGCTTTAAATACTTTCCGTCGTTGAAGTATGTGAGATTGAGGTTTTCAATGTTATCCTCTGGCGTTTGAATGTAAACGTTGTGATCATGGACACCTCGAATGAACTTCAGTAACAACTTGCCGGTGACAAGTGAGAATTCAACTGTTGTGGATTCAGTTTCGTTTCGCAATCGACCAACGTAAATGTAGTTGCACTGTTTATAATTGTTCCATGTTTTTCATGCCAAAAGTCGATCACTAATCTAAAATTAAAAACATTATTATAGAATATTGATTATTGATTATTAGGGATGAAAATTGAGCTTGATTTCTGAGCTCAAAACAAAATTTAAGCTCGAAAAAAAGTAAGCCAAATGTATAGCTTATTTCAACTCAAAAAGTGAGCGCTCTTTTTGCGCTCATTTAAACTCAAAAAAAATGAACGCAATTTTTGTAGTTGAAAAACATGAGCGCTATTTTTTCGCTCAATTGAGCAAAAAATAAAAACTTACAATTTTCGAATTTGGGTTTTTGAAAAAATCCACTTTGTTCGTTTTTTCAATTATTGGTTTATCCCAATTTTTACACAATATAGGATCGTAAGATTCAAGGTGTTCCATCGTGGATGTTTACTGTCCGACTGTTAAATCGTGACTGACGACAATCACAAAATTGTAGTATTATATTAACGGACAGAGTCTGTAATTCCGAGAATTTCAGCAGGGTACTCTGGAAATAAATTAACGCAGTATGTTCTGTTTTCAGTATGTGATGCTTTTTCAATTTTATTATAAATTCGACAAACTTGAGGGAAACTGAGATCCCATTTTTCCCATTTATTTTCCCATTTCACGCGTGGTTTGACTGTAGGTTGTTCTAAAATGCCGGTCTTTATAACAGCTATCTGTCCGTAAATATAAATAGTAAAATCAACAGTGTACAATCCGTCCGCCATAGCTCAGCCTTGAACAGCGACTGAATGTATAAATACAGGAAACAGTTAGTTTTACTTTCATTTCACTTAAAATGGCTGACCAAAGTGTACGTCGATTCTATCTAAATCACAAATTAGCCGGAAGTTTTTCTGGTTTGAACGGATTTTTGGCAAACAGAAAAAAGTGGACTGATAAAAAACTAGTGTAAAAAGAACTTTCAAAGCTGATTGCTTACTCTTTGCATAAAGATATACGACGCAAATTTCCTAGAAGGAAAGTGTTTTTTAATTTTATTAATCAAAACTATGCGTCAGATCTCAAAGACATTAGCAACATTGCAGAATGGAACAATTGCAATTACTTTGTACTTATTGTTATTGATTCGTTCAGCAAAAAAGCATTTGTACGTATGCTGAAAGATAAATCATCAAGTTCAATGATTCGTGCGTTCAAATCTATATTTCAAGAAGCTGGAACCACGCCAATGACGTTGTTTACAGATATGGGAAAAGAATATAGAAATAAAAATTTTAGACAGTTCTTAAAAGAAAATAGAATTGTAAATTACCATATCTACTCGTATATTAAAAGTACATTTAGCGAAAGGTTTATTCGTACTCTTTTTACAAAACTCAAATGCTACATGACAGAAAGGAATACATTAAAAATTGACGACAAAATTCAAGACTTTGTTAAGGCTTACAACAATAGTTTTCATAGAACAATCCAGACCACACCTAATAAAGTGACACAAAAGAACGAGTTTGAGATATGGCATGGGATATTTAAAAATTCGCTGCAAAACCAGACAGCAAAGCCAGCAAAGTTTGCTATTGGGGATCAAGTTAGAATTTCAAGAGCCAAGATGTTGTTCGAAAAAGGTACATTTTTGTATATAGCTTATAAATATGTATTATAATAAAGTATTATTATTATACTAGTATAACTTACATTACTTAAAAAAACGTTAAAATAACGAATTATTTCTAGGATCCGCGGAAAATTGGAGCAGGGAAATTTTTGTTATAGCAGCTGTACAAAAAACTAATCCTATAACATACTTGTTAAAAGATCTAAATAATGAAGGTAGGTGTTTGTTAGATGAAAAAAACCGGGTCAATAAAAAATAAGCGCTCTTTTTGCGCTCATTTTACCTCAAAAAAGTGAGCGCTCTTTTTGCGCTCATTTTACCTCAAAAAAGTGAGCGCTCTTTTTGCGCTCATTTGCGCTCATTTTACCTCAAAAAAGTGAGCGCTCTTTTTGCGCTCATTTGCGCTCATTTTATTTCAAAAAAGTGAGCGCTCATTTGCGCTCATTTTACCTCAAACAAGTGAGCGCTCTTTTTGCGCTCATTTTACCTCAAAAAAGTGAGCGCTCTTTTTGCGCTCATTTTACCTCAAAAAAGTGAGCGCTCTTTTTGCGCTCATTTTACCTCAAAAAAGTGAGCGCTCTTTTTGCGCTCATTTCACCTCAAAAAAATGAGCGCTCTTTTTGCGCTCATTTTAAAAATAATCGCAAATTTTTTTTATAAAAAAGTAAAATTTCACAGCAAAAAATGAGCTAAATTTTTTGAGTTGAAAATCAGCGTAAATTATTTCTTGTTTAAAAAAAAAATCTTTGTCTATTTTATTTCAGATATAACAGGAGGGTTTTACGAGCAAGAACTTAATTTAGTTTAAAATGTTTTCACGCTCTGTCATTGAAAACGTTGCTTCTCCGAGCATATGCTGTACGCTCTCGAGTTACAGCAACAATTCACCGTCAAATACAGCTACTAATTTTATTGCAGAACTGCCTAATGAGTTGAAATTACCTCAAAATTTGTATCAAGTAGGTCTAGTTAGCTTAAAATACACACCAGCAAAACCAAAACGCATCGCACGCAGCATTGAAACCTCGCCATTGGTTCCAAATTTAAAACTTCCAAAGGTTTTAGCAGGAAAAATCAAGAAATCTACCAACGATCTGTTCACGTTTCTCTCTGATATTCGTCGAGCGTTAAAAGAGCAAGAAATTCCATTCTCGTTTTCATTTTTTCCTGTTACACCGCCAGATACTGTGTTTATTAGTGCAGTAAACGAGGGACCAGCAAAAGGACAATTCGTGATTATACCAAATGAATTGGCTATTGTATTCGGATTTAATAGAAATCAATTTCCATATGGAAACATCCCAGCTTTGAGTATTATTTCCATGGATGCATTTAAAAACGTTCCATTGAATACTGAATTTGATATAAGAATGGAAACGTTCACAGATTATCAAAATTTGGTAACCATTCGTCAGCCGTTTCAAAGCGTTGTTCCCTTTACACGACAAAATAGTCAAGAGAATGAAGATCCAAAAAAGTTTTTTGAACGATTAAATACAGAAATGAAGAAATATTTTAAAAAGTTTGAAATAACTATAGATCCAGACGATGGCAAAGCTGTTTTTGAATTTGAGGATTTTGCTAATTCGAAAAGCTTCAGTGTGCTGCCTGTAAAAATACTTAAATGCTTAGGATTTTTAGATGAAAAATTCAAGATTGGGCTTTATGTATCAAGTGTTAACTTTGATATGGAATAGTACAATGAAATTAAAGATGAAGAAACGTTAGACTTTCGATTTTCAATTGATCATGTATACTATGCACCAATAAAAGAACCCACCTCGCTAGCGGTGGATGATGTGTTGGAAGAAATAAACCAAAGTATAGAAACACGCATATTCAATGACATGGAAATCAACTTTGTTATACAAAATGGCGACATTTATGTAGAAAATTTAGATGAAAAAGTATCTGTGCAACTGCCTCCTGCAGTTAATCAACTCTTAAGTATTCCAAAAAACCAAGTGTTTGTTCGCGATACAAGAGTGAAAGTTGGTTTAGATATTCAAGAGGAAGAAAAAGAAAAAGAAATTGAAAAAGAAGAAATTGGCGAAGATGATGATAAAATAACTGCAACTGCAAAACAAATTGTAGTTTTGAGTGATATTGTACAGAACCAGTACTATAATCATCACGTTTTACCAATTTTGCAAGATTCTGATTTGAGTCATGAGGATATAAACGAAACGATTGTCTACTTCAACCCAGTCATATTTTTGCCTTTGAGCCGTGCGGACATACGTCAGATT
Organism: Dicyrtomina minuta; assembly: GCA_949802685.1. NCBI lineage: Eukaryota > Metazoa > Arthropoda > Collembola > Symphypleona > Dicyrtomidae > Dicyrtomina > Dicyrtomina minuta. Next base: position 170,537,452 of record OX461808.1, on the reverse strand, counting down.
CATGTGCAACTAGTTGACGAATTCGCAAGACAACTTGATTTTGGAAACGACAGTGAAACGAGTTTGAAATTGCACTTTAAACCGAGATATTAGTCACGATGAGGCAAGTCAATTGTGACGACGAAAAATGCGTTTTGCAAGATCCGTCGTATATTCAAACTGGAAATGGAGGAATTGCTGGTAGTATCTATACTGGCAGCTCTGGTGTTGCACCTGAAGAATCTTCATACTTGGTTCCAATGACATTTTTCAAAAAGAAACATGAAACAACTAGAAAAGTTAAACGAGTAAGGAAGAAGCATATTTAACGAGGAGGCGGGAAAAAGAAGAAGAAAAGTGTTAAGAAACCCAAGAGGTTACAAGCAGGAAGAGGATGAAAACCTAAGAAATCGCTGTTTTACACAAGAAAGAACACTGCAAAAAAACAAAAGTGTCATCGTCGAAACAAAAAATAGTATAAATAATGCTTTTTTCTAGCCAAACTGCTCATTTGAATACCAACCTTCAAGGTGAACACATCTCTCATCATGGATATTAACAACATTTTTGACGAATAACCAACCGTTTACGAAACATCTAAAAAGTCACTGAGTTCAGAGTTAAATTTAGTAGAGTTACCGCCTACTAATATAAGTGAACTTACAACTACAGACTATATCCAATGCTACTCCTTACTAAGTACTAAGGATAGCCACAACCCACTTGAGTTCAGATGGGTATACGATGGGTACGGTTCGCTGCAAGATTCAATGCTAGGCTTAGACGCGAGAATTGTCAAGCAGGATGGTAAAGCATGCGAAGCAACCGACATCGTGGCTCCAACCAACTTGTTTTTCCATGCGTTGTTTTCAAATCTACAATTGTATTTGAACGGACAGCTAGTACTGGATACATCTAATTTTTATCCATGGTCAGCCTACTTGCAAAGAGCTTTGGGATCAAGTCAGCTTGAAAAAAATGGATACTTGAAAGATGAAATGTGGTATCCAAATACTACGCCTAATACGTATGCAGTCACTGACGCTGGATTTAATGCAAGATATGAATTGACGAAAAACCCGAAACAGTTCTATTTACTTGGATCACTGCTTGGAAATTTTTTCAACCAGAACAGATATAATCCAAGTGGGACAGAATGTAGGATTGTCCTGGAACGAAGCGATCCATACTTGTATTTGGATTGTGCAAAAAACAATAAAAATTGGTTTTTCTGGTTGCCCGTATAAAGCAGAAATTACAGACGCTGTTTTTTATGCTGCAAAGAAGACAGTTTCGCAAGATGTTGTGAATTTACATCGACAACAGCTATTAAACAATAAAACATTTAAATACGTAACAAATGAAGTCCAAATGAAAGCCATTCCAGTACCAAAAGGATTGTCATCGGTAACTTCTGACGGAATTGTTATTGGAAAAATACCAAAACTAATGGTATTCTGTATGCTGGATTCTGAAGCTTTTAATGGAAATATGACAAAATCAGCATTTAATTTTGAAAATTTCAATATAAGTGAACTAAATGTCACTTAGAATGGAAAAAATGAGGAAAATCGAGTAATTCCATACAGTTTTAAAGGCGATGACGCGACAGATGGTGACAACTTTTTAGTTGCTCTAAGAACGTTGCGGAAGACAGTCGCATTTGAAACTTTGGGAAATGGAATCTCGAGAGATAATTATCTCAAAGGTAAAGTATAAAAACACAATATTGACTTAGCATAGCTAACACAGCAGCAGTCTAGCATAGCTAGCATAGCCGTAAACTACATAATTTGCGTTTTTGTATTTTACAGGTAATGTATTTACTGCTGTTGAACTTTTACCAAACATTGGAAACGCTCTGTCTGTAAACCGAAAAGGCCAAGTGAAAATTGGATTGAAATTCAAGAAACTATTGGATAAAGCCATAACCGTACTCGTCTATTGCTTGTACCAAGGAGTATTTGAACTGGATAGAAACAAACAAATACATTTCGAGCATTGAAAATATGAACACAAGTTCTATTCGAAAAGCACTTCGTAGACTACTATTAGATTTAAATATAGATATACCTTTATATATTGTAGCAGCTGATACTTTGTTAGAAGAAGTAAAATTCGATACTTATCCTATAGCTATAGTGCAAAATGTAGATAGTATTAATAATAACGGATCCCATTGGGTGGCATGGTTCATTAAATCCTAACGTGAATGTGAATTCTTTGATAGCTTCGGCAAATTTGTAAATAGTTATAATATAGAAAAACTAAATATTTGTATAACTAATGTAAACTGTAGGCAGCTCCAAAGCGATTATTCGTACGTTTGTGGGCAATATTGTATATACTATTTGTACGCTAGAATTATAGGTATATCTTATAGAAATATATTAGACTCTTTACTACTTTTTGTAATGTTAATGATAAGAAAGTTGAACGTTTTGTAAATTTAATTCCAAATTTTAATCCGTATGTTATTTACAACAGACAAGAAAAATGTCTTGTTAATTCATGTTATTGTAATTGTTTTAAATAATTCCGGATAATGACATTGTTAACTTAGACAAATTGATAAATATTAATTTATACGAAACAAATGTTAATTTAACTAATCAGAAAAAATTGTAATCCAAAAATGTTAGTTTAAATAATCACTCAAAAAATTTGTAATAAATTAATTTTGTTTTTATAATTTTAAATCAGTCGTTGTTGACACTTTATTCGGCATGGACGTCATAAATTTTGAGTTGCTGCATCCTTTTACAATGTCTGTCATAGGATGCACCGGGTCTGGAAAGACAATCATGGTTAAAGAGTTAATTAGACGCAGACATGAAATCATATCTAAACAATAAGACAAAGTTGTGTACGTGTACTGCGATTTTCAACCTATTTTTTACCAGATGCAAGCAGAAAATGATAATAATATATTCACTAATAACATTCAAGACATTGAAGAATTGGCTACAGATTCAACGTTAGTTATAGTTGATGACCAGATGGATTTACTTACGAAAGGGGACAGCTTGGAACTCATAACTAGATTTTTTGTAAAGCATGCGCATCACCGAGGAGTTTCCATTGTACTTATTTTACAAAATGCATTTAAAAAACAGTTGCGAGAAGTCAATATTAATTCCCAGTACTTAATTATGTTGAATCAACCACGTGACCGAAGTACAATTAAAAGATTAGCGTCTCAAATATGTCCAAATAATATAAAATTTCTACAAGATGCGTATATAAAAGCAGTTAAATTGCGTAAGTTTGGTCATTTGATGATGGACTTGCATCCAAGAAGCACGAACGTAAAATACTGGTGTCGTTCACATGTATTCCCAGACAAAAATTGTGAAGCCTACTCATCAGCATGATAACTAGGCTAGAGACAGAATGCGAGTTTTTATACAAGCTAACTTTATGCAAAAATTCGAAAATTGTTATTAAAAGTGCAAGTGAAAATCAGCTATTGGCTATAGCAGAGTGTTTAAAAAATTATCCAATTTTTTGTACAACTGAATGTTATAAAATCAATAACATTTTAGACAAATTAAATTCCAAAAACTTGAAAAACGTTTTACTGAGGAATTCAAAGCTTATTAAAAAAATTATCTGCATCATATTTTGTAAAATTATAGCTTGTGAAATATTTTTACAATGGCGAGAGTAATGAAATGTATCGATCCTGACCTTTATAATAAATTAATGCGCATATACCTAGAACCGTGGGATATTAATAAACCAGAAACTGATGATTTTGTGGAAACAATCGATAATGAAATTCTAAAATCGCTAGTGCAAAATTTGGATTTAAATGAATTATCCGATTTAAAAGAAGGGTCCCAGCCAGCATCTGATTTAATAGAAGTTTCCCACCCACTATCTCCTGAAAAAGAAGTTTCCCAGCCAGCATCTGATTTAATAGAAGTGTCCCACCCAGCATCTGATTTAATAGTAGTGACCAAGCCACCATCTGTTCAAAAACAATTGATCCATTTACCGACTACTAAAAAAGAATTGCCTGATTATTGGTTTTGTATTGACAAATTGCCAATAAAAAAAAACGATCAAAAAAATAGCCAGTTGCGTGAGTGACGTCAAACAGTTAACATGTATTTTAAAACTCTGTGCGTAACCATTATGTGCATGTCATGTGCATATAGCAATAAAATAGGGGAGTTGGACCATACACAGTTGAGCGAAAAATTAGAGCTCATTCGATCGAACTTGATGAAGGAGGGGGAGCAGCTAGATAGTCAACACCTGTCCCATTCGCTCGCCGAGTCAGTTCAGTTTCTGCTGTGGACCCTGCTGAAGCAGAGCAAAATTGATCCCGGCGAAAAGCCTGAAATCGCTCAAGATATTGGACTGTTGTATTTATCGATTGGATTGCTGTTGGTTCTGTGTATTTTGAAACTCTATAAATTTTTAAAAAGACTGTACAGTGAGTGGCAAAAACCTATATTGGAGTAATGGAGGAAACATTTACATTTCCACGCGCTGTGAAAACCCAGCCACGAGAGAAGGATCCTAAATATGTCGTAAGTTCTTTTTTTACTAAATAATTTTCTCAAATTATGTGTTTTTTCTTAAATTCTTAAGACAACTGTCTTACAATTCAATCATTTTTTCTTAAAAAAATTCTTAAAAATGAGCCAAATTTTTTTAAAAAATGAGCTAAATTGTTTTTAAAAAAAGCAAAATTTAAAAAAACAACAGTAAAATTTTGAAAAAATCACTTTAAACAAAGCTAAATTTCATAAAAATAGAGTAGAATTTTGAAAAATATGAGCAAAATTTAAAAAAAACAGTCAAATTTTGAAAAAATAGGTCAAAATTTTAAAAATAGGCTAAATGTTTGAAAAATAGGTCTAAATTTTAAAAAATAAGCTAAATGTTTAAAAAATGAGTCAAAATTTTAAAAATAAGCTAAATGTTTAAAAAAAGCTCACATTTTTCAAAAATGAGTCAAAATGCGTTAATTAAAAAATAAGCGCTCTTTTTGCGCTCATTTGAACTCAAAAAAAGTGAGCGTTATTTCTGCGCTCATTTGAACTCAAAAAAAGTGAGCGTTATTTCTGCGCTCATTTGAACTCAAAAAAAAGTGAGCGTTATTTCTGCGCTCATTTGAACTCAAAAAAAGTGAGCGTTATTTCTGCGTTTATTTGAACTCAAAAAAAGTGAGCGTTATTTCTGCGCTCATTTGAACTCAAAAAAAGTGAGCGTTATTTCTGCGTTCATTTGAACTCAAAAAAAAGTGAGCGTTATTTCTGCGTTCATTTGAACTCAAAAAAAGTGAGCGTTATTTCTGCGCTCATTTGAACTCAAAAAAAGTGAGCGTTATTTCTGCGCTCATTTGAATTTAAAAAAAGTGAGCGTTCTTTTTGCGCTCATTTGAACTTAAAAAAAAATGATCTAATTTTTTACTGAATATTGATTGTTTTGTTTGCAGCTACTTAATTGTCCTATGGCTGGATGTTCTTACGATACTCGTAAATGGTATCCTTACTACCATCACGTTGAGCGCTTGCATTACTGCGAAGACTGTGAAATGTATACTCCATGCAAATCTGCGCATGCATGTACTCGTATTGGGCAGAGAGGAGGCCACTTGGACGCCAGACATGAAATTGACTTGTCGTTTTTCAAAGAAACTTCAAGGTCAAATCTTGGCGCAGTCAAAGAGTATTTATATGAACCAACAGACGAAATTACTAGCATTGAAGATATATTTGAATTTGTAAAGAATCCAACTGAAAAACTTTTAACTGAAAACTTGGTTGTGTACAAAGCCATGAGTGTCATTATTGGAATTGATGTGTTAATGGAAAAGGATATTCAAGACGCTGATCATACGTTTACACATGAAGAAACTATATTCTTCGATTCCAGACCATTTGATCTTCATGATTCAAACGGAATAGATTCTGTTTTGCTTGAAGCTGCTGACGAAAATATTGAAAAAAAGAATAATTTCACTGAACGTGGAAGTGGTTGGAGAATTATTAAAATTGTATCATTTCAAATCAGAATGGGTGAGCTGTCACTACTTAAGAACTCAAAAATACGCGGACATCTTAAGATGCCATTTAAGAAATATGGAATTGTAAATATTAACAACAAAGACGGAAAATGCTTCCATTACTGTATAGCTGCAGGCGTGCACATGGAAGATGAAGTCAATTTACGAGAATGCTTTTCAAAAAAGCAAGCTTAGCTTGGTGAAATCAAGAAACCATCCAAAGGGATTGAGCTTTTTAGCGTTGCATTATGGAAAAAATATCTTTGCAACTTTGACTTTTCAATGATAAGTGATGCTGGTGTTAATGTGCATACAGACATCCCATTATTTGAAGAGAAAAATGATATAAGTGTAAATGTTTTTACACATGAAGGAAAAAATATAGTTCTCAACTATAAAAGTGTACATAAATCTACAAAAGTTATAAATCTGTTCCTCATTCATGAAAACGATGAACAAGGAAAACGTTGTCATTTTGTTTTGATAAAAGACTTGGATCGATTTCTTGGACATATTAAACCTGGTCATATGTACTTTTGTCAAGAGTGTTTTCGTTTTAAAAAAACTCAAGAACAGTTATTAAAACATACGTGCACGGAAGTGAAAGAACAAATATACGATTTTCCCGATAAACGATTCAGAATTAAATTCAAAAATGAACATATGACATTACCAGTGCCCTACATATTATTCTACGACTGGGAGACGTTTGCTAAGGCATTGGGAAATCGCAAAAAGGCAACAACAATGGTTACCGAATTTAAACGAGCGAGTTATGCGATTGTTATTGTGAAAACGACAACATCTCAGATGAAAATTGTTCATGCAAATTATTACAATGGCGAAAATCCAGTCAAGCATTTTTACAAGTCTGTTTTCTATTGGGCTGACAAACTTGTGAGTAAAATTCGAAATACTAATAATTTCAACAAACCAGATGCTGAAACATTGCGAATACATAAAGCAGCGACACATTGTGAACTTTGTCATCGGAAATTCACTGCTGAAAAGAAAAAGAAAAAACGAAGCTACGCAGAAGCGTTTGATGAAGATTCAATTGACAAATATATTGAAGAACTTGGAGATGAAATTGGCGGATTTGCTGGAGCAGTTGATGCAGTAAATGGCAAAGCAAAGCAGTCTGTAATTAAAACTTATCATCATAACTATACAGAAGGTACATACATTGCTGCTCTGTGTCAGTCATGCAACCTCAAGATAAAATACAAACATGAACTTGTATGTGTTTGTCATAACTCAACCGGTTTCGATCTGCATCTGCTTGTAAATGCATTGGAACAAGAAATGTTTGATGCTGAGGATGTGCACGTTATTGCAAAATCATCAGAGAAATTTGTGCAAATGACAATTGCGCATAAAAATAAAGTTTTGCCAGCACTTAATAAGAACATGGGAAGTGAAAATACAGAGACAATAGAAGAAAATGATCGCAGAGTGAAAATAAGATTTATTGACAGCTGTCAATTTGTAAAAGACAGTTTGGCCAACTTGGCTGACGTTATTGCAAAAGAAAAATGTGAAAGTTTGACATTTATTGATCAGTGTTTCCCGGAAATGGTTCCAGCCGGAGTTCCCAATACAAAAGAAAATATTGAACTGCTGTTTGCGAAAATTCCGTTCCCGTACAGTTATCTTACTTCTCCTACTGTATTTCAAGATGGACATCCCATACCAGAACGTTAATGGTTCAATAATGATTTGACGGGAAAAGAAATAACAGACTCAGAATGGGAACTTGTGAACAAAATAATTACAAAGTTCAATATAAAAGACTTTAACCAGTATTGCAAACTCTACAATTTACTGGACAGTGTACTGTTGGCTGCAGTGTGGGAAAATTTTAGACGCATTGGGATAAAAAACACTGGACTTGATCCTACGTACGTGTGCACTACCAGCGGATATGCTTGGCAAAGTTTTTTGAAGACAAATGGTGTTGAAATTGATGTTATACAGGACTATGAAATGTATAAAATGGTTAAAAAGGGGATCCGAGGTGGGATTTGCTATGCCTCGCAGAAAATTGTAGTGGCCAATACAGAACGCGATGCGGAACACTACACCCCTAACCAAGAACGCCAGCATCTTCTGTATGTTGACAAGAACGGTATGTATGCTGAAGCTCTATGCAAAACGTTCCCGCTTGGAAATTTTAAATGGGAAACTGTGGATACATTAAACAGTATTGACTGGATAAATCGGAACTTTAAAGCTGGAAGCAAAGGGTATATCTTAATAGTGGATTTAGAATATTCAATTGATGTTCAAGAAAGAACCAAGGAAATCCCATTGTGTCCTGAAAAACTTAAAATTCAATTAAATGAGCTGTCAGAACGTCAAAAAGAACATGTGTCAAAACTTAGACAGTTGGGAAAATCGTTTTTGACTCAAGAAAAACTCATGCTCACATGCTATGACAAAATGCATTATGTAGTGAACCATGCGTCTCTGCAATATTATTTGAAAATGGGAATGAAACTTGTAAAAATTCATCGAGGATTTTCATTCTCACATCAAGCTTATATTAAAGACTATATAACAACAAACGTTGAAAGAAGAAGAAATGCAAAATCGAAATCAGATAAAGATTTCTTAAATCTGATGAACAATGCGATTTATGGAAAATTTTTACAGTCAAACGAAAACCTTATCACTGTGAAATTTTGTTCGTCTCGCGTGAGTGTGGTGAAAACAATAGCTGATGAAAGATGCACAGGTTTCAAAAGTTTGTCAGACAATATAACTCAAGTTGTACTTAAACCTCAAGAAGTTATATTGGACAAGCCTATCCAAGGAGGTTTTAATTGCTTGGAGCATTCCAAAGTGGCTTTTTACTCTGGATTTTACCAAGAGTTCCAGCCGGTGTTCAAAAAAAGGATCCATTACCAGTACTCTGACACCGACAGCCATATTTTCCAGGCAAGCATTGTTTTATGTTTAAAAATAGAATTTTAAACAAAAAAATAAAATAGAAACATTTCCATTTATATCAGAATTTTTTAAAAAAATCAATAATTTATTTTATAGATTTTGGATCCTAATAATATATACTTTGAAGACCTATACAAATGCAAAAGCTTTGTGGACTATTCTAAATTACCATTAGGACATGCATTGTTGGCAACGTATCCTAATTTGGTTAATCATAATGCTGGGGTTGGCGGGAAGTGGAAGATTAAGGATATGGATATTTGGAAAGTGGCAGCTTCCAGAGCCAAGGAATATGCCATAAGATCATTTGGCGGGCATGACGAATTAAAATGCAAAGGAATTCCAAGCAATAGTTTAAAATCATGTACATTTGAAACCTACGAAACAGCAATAAATGAGCAAAAAATTAAACGATTGCCTGTTAATTTAATTAGATCGATTGATCATAAATTATATCTGATGAATGTAGACAAAATTGCATTCCATGGATTAGATGTAAACAGATATTATCCAGATAACAATAATTTAAACTTTAGTTTACCATATGGATTTCACACACTTTGCGAATAATTTGTTTAAAAAAAATTGTTAAAAACATTTACTCGAAAAATAAAATAAGTTTGTAAAACATAAATACTTTATAAAAAAAAACAATTAGTTTGTAAATAAAATTTGTAAACATTTATAAAAAAAAATTATTTAGTTAGTAAAGATTTAAAAAAACTTGATAGTAAAAAAAATAATTTGTAAAAAAATAATTTGTAAACATTTTAGAAAATAAAAAAAATAATTTTAAAAACTTGTAAACAAAATTTAAAAAACTTGTAAACAAAATTTTAAAAACTGTAATAAAAAAACAATTGGCATTTGTAAATGATTGTTGTTGCATTTATTTTAAAAACTTTTCATTGCTCACAAAAAATTTCATATATAAAGCATACAAAAGACAGATAGTTCCCTATACAGAGCCTTTAAATTTCCCCAAGCCTATACTTCTGTATCATGCGAGAAGCTTCACAAACTTAAGCTGTTACTTTTACTTCCGCTCTCGAACCTTTAAATGTCCACAAGCCAATACTTTTTGATGCGACATAGCTTGTGCACGATCCCATACATAATTTTCAGTCACCAGCGGTAGAGCCCTACCCAGTGGCAGACCCACAGAGCAACGCCGGGTCCAGGGCAGTGGCGGGCTCCAGAGCAGTGGAGGACTCAAGGCAGGCTTCCCCGAGAGCGAGCAACCCCAACCCACCTCCCCCTTTCCCTAAGCAGCAGCAGGCTTTCTCTTAGGCAAGGCTAATGGCAGGCATCGAGAGCAAGGACCAATGGTGTAGAGAGGAAGCATAGGGCAAAATGGCGGACATAGCCCACAATGACCGACATAGGGCATAATGACGGACAGTGTATCGAGTCCAGGACATCATGCCAGGCCAAAGGCATCATGATAGCTTCCAGGACATCAAAACGTTGCAGGACATCATGGCGAGCCAAGGGCGGTGACGACCTAAGGGCACAACCCAAGGACACAGCAGAGAACCCACGGAACGGTTGCAGGACATCATGGCGAGTCAAGGGCAGTGACGCTTCCATGCCACAGCATTGGACCCACGCCATGCTTCCCACAGACCAGGATGTGAAGAAGTCGGGATAATCAATAACGCAGCCAGGACACAGTATTGATTGTCGGGAAGAAGCCGCCAACGGTGGGATAATCAATAACGTGGAGTGGACACAGTATTGATTGTCGGGAAGAAGCCGCCAACGGTGGGATAATCAATAACGCGGCGAGAACATAGGCGGGATACACGACAGTCTGCAGTGGCGGGATATTGATTGGCAGGATAAAAATCAATAACCTGCAGTGGCGGGATATTAATTGGCGGGATAAACGACAGCCTGTAGTGGGATAATTGATTGGCGGGATATTGATTGACGGGAAATAGCAACAGCCTGTGCGGAATCCGCCAAATTCGCTAGTCGCCAAAATTCGCAACCCGCCAAGTTCGCAACCCGCCCGGAAATTTTGCAACAACGCAAGAAACCCGCCAACGCTACTCACCATATATCCAACAAGTCAACCTAACATTAGGTTTAGGTTAGGTTAGCGGGTTAGATTAGCAGCACTCCCCGCCATATATCCTCACCACTATATATCCACTATACATAGGTTAGGTTAGTGGGTGAGGTTAGGTTAGCGGGTTAAATTCGCAATAAAATCAATAAAATCAATAAAATCAATAAATCGATAACCCGCCGTGCGGTTTTTCCGGCGAGAAATTCGCAACCCGCCGTGCGGTTTTTTCGGCTATTTTCTGTGCGGTTTTTCCGGCGAGAAACCCGCCGTGCGGCGCCGAAACGGCGGGAAAACCCGGTCAAATTAACCAAAACATACTACTTATTATGTTAAAAACCCACTGCTTTAACATTGTTATATGAATGTGTTTCCTTTTAAGTTATGTCAAATATTCGAACGTAAATATTTTTGGCGCGCAAACAGTGTGTTCGATTGTTCCAAAAATTTTCACGGCAGCTCATCTTTGCATTATTTCTTGCCGAAAAACGTTTAAGGAAAGGAATTTTAGTACACTTTCAGTATTTGTTTGAACGTACCCCACTGTCGTAATTCATTGCAATATCCCTTAAATATCGTCAGTGAACAACCAAAACGACTTATATTTATTTTCCACTGAAAGCAAAATGACTCAAATCTCTTTATTTCTTCGCAAAAGGCTAAGCCAAAGCAAATACAAAATGCACTAGGTGCAAGTTTGGACACGAATTTTTGCATGAATTTAAACGCGTAGGAATAAATATATTTGGGTCATTTTTTTTGAAACGTATTTGATAAGCCTCCATTTAGGCCGGTCTAATCTGGGCTGGTTCAATTTAGTATGGGCCGGTCCAGTCTAGGCTGGTTTAATTTAGTACGGGCCGGTCTATTCTGGGCTTATTTAATCTAGTATGGGCCGGTCTAATGTAAGCTGGTTCAATTTAGTAAGGGCCGGTCCAGTTCCAGTTTGGGCTGGAGCAAAAGGGTATGGGCCGGTCTGGGCTGTTCTGGCCCGGCCGCGGCCGGGGTAATGATTATCTTAGGGAGACCACATTATGACGTACCTTATTGAGTTTTTACCTTAAACATGGCGCATCCCATCTTGACTATTAGTCTTGATAATATTCTTTAACATAATATTGATGTTGGAGATCTAACGGGTTTACTACCTACTATTTCTTTACTTTAGGGTAGATATAATCATTTAGTTAGGAATATTTTAACTCGAGCAAGCGGCCCATCGAAGCCGCGGCCCTTCTGGGATTTTCCAGATTTCCAGACCAGCCAGTCCGCCACTGCCTGTAAATTGAAACTAAAATTTGGTGGCAAATTCAAAATGCCTAATTTTACTGTTAAGTAGGTAGGTTAGACGCAAGGTGAGGAATTTATATAGTATGAGTAAAAGAGTAGAAACTCACCAAATTTTGTAGTTAACTTTAGAATGCTTCGTATTTTGAATAAATATTTTTGTGCAACGTTTCAATCGACTTGATCTTCTTCAGGCACTCGTAGAGTAAAATGTCAGCGTGTAAAAATTCGCGCTGTAAGTAGAACCGTATCACAGTAAGTGAGTAGGAAGGAAAGGATTGTTATAGGTTGTTGGGTTAGAATGGTCGTGGCGACTCTAACCCAACAACCTATAACAACCCTTTCCTACTCACTCACATACTGTGATACGGTTCTACTTCCAGCGCCAATTTTTACACGCTGACATTTTATTCTACGAGTGCCTGAAGAAGATCAAGTCGATCGAAACGTTGCACAAAAATATTTATTCAAAATATGAAGTATTCTAAAGTTAACTACAAAATTTGGTGAGTTCCTACTCTTTTACTCATACTAATTTTACTGTTAAGGCTGCCATAAAACAACATTGTTTTTTTATTATGTTTATGAGTACTACTTTGAGTGTGAGTGCTGCTACGTGCAATGCCAAGAAAGATTGCCCGAAAGGCGAAAATTGCTGCCTTGATATGGATGGAGTGGCTGGTGAGTGCAGAAGTGAGTGGATCAGGATGGAGTGCGAAGAGTTACCCTGAACTCTATACTTTAAACGTAGCTAATTTTTAAAAACGAAAAATTAAAATTTTGAAAAAACATTTAATTGATTAAAATTGGGTGTATCTAAAAACGAAGACAAAATTTTGAAATTAATTATTTTTGAAGATATTTGTAATATCAATAAAAATTCATTTCTAAATTCAATTATGTACATGTATAGATCTGATGCAGTATGATTTTATTATTAAATAAATATGTTACTATTTTGAACAGCATAACAGTAGTAAAAATACTACTTGCATATGTTTCATACACACATACATTTTCTTGCATATGATTTACACAGAAATTAGGAAAATGAAAAATTATAAATCTAATGGTAGCCATAATGCACTAACTATTTTTCACGTCGCGTCGTCCTATACTTACATTTTAAATCGTACAAGTGATTAAGGAACAGAAGTATGTATGTACATACACCCATACACGCTTAAGGATATCGTCTGTGAAGAACCAAAATGATCCATATCCAATTTAAGCTAGAATCAAAATGAGCTATATGTCACAAAAACAAAATAGGAAACATGCGTAAAATGTTAATTGAGAGTTTTTGTAAAGTGTTAAATTTTCCATTTACATGTTTTTGAAACGTACAAAGTATTTTATTTACAGGTTTTAAACGAGTGCAAAATGTTTTATTCACATGTTTTTGAAACGTACAAAATAGTTTATTCACATGTTTTGCGGAAAAGTGTAAAAAGTTCTACTTACATGTTTTTAAAAGTTCAAAATATTCAATTTCAAAGCTTTCAAGATATTGTGTTTCAATATTTGTGTAGATAGTGGTCATTGTTTTTATCTACAAATGGGTATATATGGGTCGTTTTGGTTCTTCACAGACGATATATGCATCTTTATCATTAGTTTAGTTAAAGTCTTGTGGGTCTCGTGTATCTTTAACATGGATATTTCATGCGTGTTTAACATTTTTTTAAAAGCTTCTAAATAAACAAATTTGCACTGGACGGTTTAAAGACATTCCTAATATTTTAAAATTGAAAATATTTCATTTAATTGAATCAGTATATAATAATAATAATATAATTTATTCATTCAGTCGATTTGGCGTAAGCCCATACAACATTGAGTTTTTACAGAATAGAGAATTTACAGATTGATCAAAAATTGATCAACAATCTTTGGTAATTAATAATAAATTGTCGGTAAAATGTTTCTTGCGTGTGTCTTGTTTGGTTAATCTATGGTGAGAAAAGTGTTAAAAGCTGCGTTTCAAAAAATAATCACGTCATTATAGTGTAGACTAGTATTGAGTTTACATTGCATGTGTTTCATTTCTATAAATACATAGTAAGTAATAAATAAATATAGTAATAGAATAAATTTGGTATATTTGCTTAGTGTAAATCTTTGAAGTAAGATATTCTATAGTGGGTTATGTGATATTGTAAGTGGTTTAGACGCGAGAAAGGAGAAGAGTAGTTATATTTTTTCAGTACAGCTGAGATAAAAATTTCAGATTCTTAGGGCCTCGTCCCAGAAGTTATAGAGTTGTCCAAATCCTTCTGCTTCGGGGTAGCAGCTAAAGATTATTCTTGTGATGTCTTCCCTCGTTGGTTTGCTGGTGACTAGCTTCTTAGAAATTTTTTCCGAGGGGGTTTGTAGTGAGGGCAGTCAAGCATGATATAAAAGAGGTCTTCTACTTTTTTTCCACATATATAACAATTCGTTTGATCTGTGTTCTTCCATAGCTTGTTTATGCCGTTAAGGTTAGTTGCTTTTTTCCTTAGTACAATTCTAGGAAATCCAGTTCTCAGACTAAGTATAAACTTCGTTATGTTCTATATTATGTTCATCTTAAAGTATTCCGATTTGAGCGCATGGGTTTTAATAATGCTGTAAACGACTATAAATTACAAGTCTCGCTACAGACGATAAATTGTTGCAATAAATATTACTACGTAGCGTAGTAATATTTAAATAAATATAAATACTAGCGATTTATTCAACATTTCACTTTTCATCATATTTTCAGTAATTTTCACGATATCAGGAGAATCTCAGGTCAGAGGAAAAGCAATGACGTCTGTCACTTTCCAAGCCTCAAGCAGATCTATCAATATTTTCTGTCGTTCAGTCAATCGTTCATTGCTATTTCCTCCTTCCGTATGATTTATCATTACAGTTTATCAGATTTTACTTAAATTTTATCACTCATCAAAAATTAAATCAATAATTTGTTGATTTTTAATTATTAAAATTAAACAATAAATCTTGAATAATTATTCACTCGTTTCTCTTGTAAAATTTTTCCCCCCATGAAGAAAATAATTATTTTCCTTATCATTTTGAGTAACAAAACAGTAATCTTCAAAGTTAGAGGCCTTGCGTCAGCCAGCATCAGCAAGTTGATACAGCCAAGTCCAGTTCTTCCTGGATCATGTGTTCCTCGGTACATCCAGAAAATTAATTGTTTTGCTCCATGTTGTCTACTCATAGCAGTAGTAATAAGCATCACCTTGATCCAATCGGGATAAGTAACGTCCAGAAGTCGTATTGGCAGAATGTTGACACTCATGTCAAACAGCTTACGTTTTTCCCCACTGTCAGAATGAACTTTGTCCTTGACCTGTTCTTGATAATGTGCAGCTACTACTTTCGTATGAGTTTCACCATTTTCATTACTATTAATCGTGACATAGTTAGATGCATTGTTCAGCTCAGGTGCACAGCAGTTGTCATCAAGTATCGGATCTGAACTTAAACTTGATACTCTATTGAAATAAAATCTGGATTTAGACTGAAGTTGAATTTCAAAACAGCTGTGTTCTGATTTCTGTTTAGCCCATTTAAGCTCATGAATTGTCTCAGTATTTTGACTTGACTCAGTCTTGACATTTGATTTTACTTCTAAAAATTCAGATAGCATCAGTTTTCCCCCACCGTCAGGAAAAATACTTGAAAGATTCGGTAGTAGGAATGCAGCACTATCTTATCTTCCCCCACCGTCAGAAACAACAACTGATACATCATGTCCTTCTATCGGCCCAGGTGTGTGATGTAGATGTAGGGCTGCGCTGGAACGCGCGCGCTCCGCCGGCACACAAGCAGGTGATTTTGGCTGTGGCACAAAGCCCCAAGTATAAATTGCACCCTCATGGTGTACTGAAGACGCATCCACAGATCCAGAAACAAAACGAACAGAAGCGCTACGGCGACTTCTTTCCAATCTGTCCATAGCACGACGGCGCTGGCCTTCATATCGTTGGACCTCAAGCTCCCGTAAGCGCGCGAAGTGAGCTTCTTCAAGGCGTGAAAGTTCCGCTTCTAACTCACGCTCCCATTCAATCTTTTGACCATGATTCATTTTTTGCATATTCTGCATCTCAGTAGATTTAGTGTGTGAGGATGAAATATACTGACCACAAGTAAGAGTCTGCGCAACAGTGGATTTATCCCCCAAAACCTTGTTTGTATCCTTCCCCAAAGCATCATCGGGCCTTGGAAACCCCAAACAACTGGATGGATGCCCGATGTTAAACCTCATGCTCTGCCTTCGGCCAGTAAAATTTTCAGCATCCATTTTCACCAATTTGCAACAGTCAATTAGTAAAATTTTGATCCAAGCAGAGGATCCAGGCACAGCCCCAGGCAGTGCTTTGCTTGATTTATTCAAATCAGGACGGGACCCCAGTTTTCAGGATCCCGGTTGAGCCCCCAAATGTAAACGACTGTAAATTACAAGTGTCGCTACAGACGATAAATTGTTGCAATAAATATTACCACGTAGCGTAGTAATATTTAAATATATATAAATACTAGCGATTTATTCAACAAATGCTATAGGAAGTCATTGTACCGCAGCTCTGCATTCGAAAGACTAATTGAATCAGTATATTATTTCTACAATCCAATTAATTTTTTTTTCAAGATTTTTAATACCACTTAATTTGCCTTATCAGCCAATAGGAAATATTGTTTTGAATTTTTAAACCATCCATGTTTGCAAATTATTTGGTTGTATTTTAATAAACAAGAGTTGTTGTTCGAAATCATTGTAATTCATTCTAGGGAAAATCAAATGATTTGTTGTGTTGTTAAAATAGTTCTCGCTTATACTATATGTTTTAAAACATTATTAAAAACTGTACTGTGAGATCGTCCACAAATAATGGCATCAAAAAATTGCGATTCATTTTGAGGACTCTAGACTCTTTGATCCTCTTGTCATCAGATTAACTACTGCGTAAGTAGCAATCTTTAGCATTTGACGTGGTGGCCTGTGGATCCAATAATCCTTATTCCTACTAATGACGTAATTTGTGAACGATTCCTTTCCGATTTCCTGAATGTCTTACAATGGGCATTTGTATGAAGTGACATACATATGAAATACTGATTAGGTTGCGTTTCGTCGGTATGCGTTTCGTCGGGTTGTAATTTTGACCTAAGATATTCGTCGGGTATGCGTTTCGTAGGGTAGGTTTTTTGAAATATGTGGCGTTTCGTCGGGTAGATTGTTTTGGCACCGACACCTACAGTCGCAGCCCCGCCAATTTCGTCGCCAATTTTTTCCGATCTGGAATTACCGGCACCCTCTGTGACATCGCGAAAACGAAAAAAACGCTCGGCTCAACTTTAAATGTTGTGTTGAACTACATCAAACCACAACAACACTCCTCAAATGAGAACAAGATCTAGATGAAACGGGTGGTGAGTGCAGGAATGATTGGATCAGAATGGTGTGCGAAGAATTACGCTGAATTCTATATGCTTTTAACGAAGCTAATTTTTAAAAGCAACAAAAATTATTTTTGCATATTGCATACACACATATGACATATTTAAGGAAAAATGCATTTTTTGCGTTTTTTGAGAACTTGGGAAAAGCAGATTTTGCAATTTTTAAAAATATTAAAAAATATATTCTTTTTGTTTATATATTTTGAAATACATTATTTTGAATTTTTAAAAAATACGTAAATAAGCACACAATTTTGCGGTTTTCAGAAAACAAGTTAATAAAACAATTTAATGATTTATGTTTTATGTTTTATGATTTGCGCATGTAAGTAAATTCTATGTGCACATGTATGTGTGGATGATGCACTATAATACTTGAGTATTTAATTGGATAAATTTCTATTATAAGGAGAACCTAATATACGTAGTAATAGTAATACTTTTGCATCTAGCATAAACAAATTCAATATTTTATTGCATAATAATTATATTTGATATACTGACTCTTTACTGTTGTTAGCTGACTCTGCTGTGGGGATGTCAAACTGTCAAAGTAAGAGCATACTCGGTTAAAAATTAATAGCTACGTGGTAATTTTTATTTTTCTACGCTTGCGTATGACTGGATCTTTGGCTTATTAGTTCTTGCATCAATATTGTATTATGTGTTTAATAATCTTGTCGAAATACTCTATTGGATTTGCAATTTAATTTGTTTATTCTAATTTACAAACATTTGTTTTGTATTATCAATTATTCGTTCTTGTTCTTGGAATTATTTAATTACTTACCGGTCGTTCACAAATTACGTCATCAAAACATTACTATTTTTAGGACTCTATAATATCCCCCTCTTGTCACCAAATGTATTACCATAGCGTAAAAAACTGTCTATAAAATGAGATGTAATCGTTGTGGCAAAGTAGAAGTAGATTTATTAACCCTACCGTTGACGTCGTTTGTGAACGAACCCTTACTGATTTTACCGCAATAATTTTCTTGTATGTAGTGACCTACATAGAATACTACACAAGTAAACAGTAAACATTGAAATATTAAATCTAATACTTACAATCAGTGCAGTTAAAGATTTTTGAAAAAGCAAACAGCAAAGAGTTTATCAAAATTTACTAATTTACCTTATCAAAACTAAATAATATCATTTTTTTAAAAATCAAAACGTTTGTAAGTCAACTATTTTCATAGAATTTTTTCAAAATATTTACATTTACAACATGCCAAAAGCTTCCTGATTTTATTTTGTATTTTTATTTGCAGGCAAAAAAAATATGAAGGTTTTTAGCTCAAACGGATTTTTATCCTCTATTGTGCTCACTATACTGATGGTGATTATGCTTATGAGTACTATGAGTGTGAGTGGAGCGGAGGATGGAACTTGTCAAGCTAAGAAAGATTGCAAGAAAAACCAAAATTGCTGCCTTGATCCAGGTTCAAATGTTGGTGTGTGCAGGAGTGAGTTTGTCATGATGGTGTGCAACAAGTTACCTTGAACTCTACTTTTAACGGAGGAGCTAATTTTTGAGAAACAAATTATAATCATTGAAAATCTTAACGATAATTACTGTATCAGTATATCTAAAATTGGAACAAAAACTTTTAAAATAATTTTTGAAATATTGTAAATTTGATTAAAATAAAAAACAAATTAGTTAAAAAAAACAAAAGGTGAATTTTTACTTTCATTTGTCAGTCAGAAGATTTTATTGCAATTTCAACACTTTTAATAATTAATTTAAGAATTTTGGACACTTAAAGGGCGCAATAAATTTTCATGTCAGATTTAAGCTATACAAGATTTAGTTACTGGCTGATTTCAATATTGTAGTAATTAATTCAACACCCCGAATATCCAAAATTTTCGCGGCTGCATGGTAATCGGCAGTATGGGGGGGGCGAATGGGCAGTGAATTAACGCGTAGCTTATCGGCAGTACAGTGTTTGCGGCAATGGGCAGTGGAAATTAAATGTACACAATAGGCAGTATGAATTTTGAAATTTAACTTTTATTGTGACTAAATATTTTGGTAATACTTAGGTGTCATATTAAATGAAAAGTAATGAATTAAGACGAAAAAAAATCGAATGTAATGAAGCAAGATAAAAGAAAATAAAAAATACTATTGTCGAATAAGTGGTTGGCGACTCGCATTTGTAGGTCTTCCGCTTTTCCTTCGTTGTAAATCAATCCTCGCGACTTTCGCTGCCAACGAAAATTCAATTAGGTTCTTCTTAGCTGCTAGACCATAAATGTGTTTGCAAACATATTTCTTTAAAAATGACGGGCATGAGCATGTAGATTTCTTCCAATCAGAGTAGTCAAAGTGTACGATGTAGGCCGCAAAGTACTGAGTTTCAAAACTGGAAAACGATTTGTACTTACGTTGCATCTGCTTTATAATGGATTTGCTAATCCTACCTCCAGTTGAAGGTTGCACGTACGATATTTGTATGTTGTTTTCTACAGGGAGGTCCACGATAGTGGGTTGTATCTGCTGCCACTGGTATGCTGATTTTTGAATTGCGAGTAAGTAAGTCTGAGACCCCCATTGAACAAACGAAACTTCGTTAACATATCCAGGAGTCCGCTCATGAGAATATTTATACGCCTTATGAGAATATACCTACGTTAAAGGTAAACGCTCATTACCAAAAATGAAGGCAATGAATATTTTACATGTAACCTATACTATTGGTTGATGTAACGTATGTACATACCTGAATTAAATTACTGGCACAGCTTCTTTTTTATTGGGACGACGCACAGTTCAAGTGATTCCATAGATCGTAGCATTCTATTTGGTCTTGTTCGTCCTTGCTGTGCTAGATGCTTAGCAGCTTCTTTCTGGGAATGTGTCAGCCCTGACTTGGTTTTCAACGGTAAATTACTATGATTCATGTCTTCTAGCTCAAAATAAGATGTGCTTCCTTTTCCTTGGGTATACACTAGCTGAACTTTTGCCTGACAACTCTTTCCATGAACAAAACAATAGTAAACTGAAGTAGTCACCGATAAATCCCCGAAAGTTGAAGTGTTAGAATATCTCCTCTTCCACTTATCTGCAATACTTTTCTGAGCTTCATTTATTGATTCGTAAGATTTGACAAGCTTCCAAGTATTAACTGTCCTGAACCTAGACGACGCCTGTGAAGACATGTTGTTCTGACAGAATATAGAAACGGACTGAGCAAAAGCTTAACTAAAAAGCCATACATCTATTACGTAAACTCATTCAAATTCACATTTGTTTAGTTGTGATGCATTAGTTATGCAAAACGTATGACAAGGAACGAGAATTTTCAATACTGCCAATAACCGCAAAATAAAGAGTAATTTTGTTAGTTTTTTCACAATATTCGACTATACTGCCAATACGCTTACGCATAATTAACTGCCGGGTTACTGCCGTTAACCTTTTTGGGACTGCCCATTACCTTTATGCCAATTTTCGCAGGAATTTTGTAAGTCAGCACATTTAACTTTAGGAATCCGAATACGCCTCTTTTTGTTCAGTTTGTCACTGCGTTTCGCTTTAAAGTCACAGTGGGAGTCTTTGCAGGGCGGCAGCTGCAAATAGAGCAAGCAAATGGCTTTTCACCGGTGTGTGTGCGGATATGGTTGATTAGTTGTGTACTCTGAATACTTGAAAAACTGCACAGGTTGCATTTGAATGGTTTTTCCCCAGTTAGAGACTTTATGTGAATTTGTAAGTTTCCATTGCGTTTCGCAGTATAATTGCAGAATTCACACTTGAATGGTCTCTTGTCTAAATGGACAGCCCCATGCACTTTTAAATGGCTGAAGGGGAATCGGCAGTGAAGGGGGGGGGGAGAATAGGCAGTTATTTATGTCGAATAAAATCGGCAGTCTTGGTTTTGAAGCAATTGGCAGTGTGCTAGAAAGGTATAGAATAGGCAGTTTCTTTTTGATTTTGCTGAAATTTTTTTTAATACAAAAATGACAATTTAGAGCCCAGTTAAGTAGTAAGTGGTAGCCTAATATGTGTTACATAAAAACTGAACTAAACGAAAATCAAAATTAATACAATCAAGTCAAGTCAAATACGGCGAAATTATTAAAATTAAAATAAAGTAAATTGAATGTTATTGTCGAATAAGTGGTTGACGACTGGCTTTTGTAGGTCTTCCTTTCTTTATTCGTTCAGTGTTGATTGGCTCAACCATTGCGGCCAGCAGGAATTCTGTCAATTTGCGTTTCACAGCGAGTCCAAAGATGTGTTTGCTTGTTGATGATGCCCTTGGTTGAAGGTTGAACGTATAATTAAGACTTCTATGTTGTCTTCTAAAGAATGATTTATGATAGCCGGTGGCAACTTAAGCAACTTAAGCTGATGAAAACAGTAGAACACTGACGTAGTCATCTTTAAATCTCCGATTGTTGACGCATTGGAAAATTTTTTTTTTTTGCAATTATCGCCAATACTTTTCTGAGCTTTTTTTAATGATTCAAAAGACCTAACAAACTTCCATTTGTTAGCACTTGTTTTAAAAATGTTCTGTGTCCCACTACTCGAAGCTTGAGATGCCATGTTGCTTTGACAGAACAAGAAATTGAACTGAGAAAAAACATGTTCTAACACCATGAAAACTTACATGTATTGATATTTATGTAAAACTAATGCATAACTTATGCAAACCTAGTGATAGAAAAAATAAAGTATCATAACTGCCAATAGACTCAAAAAAATTGTAATTTTTATAAATGTAAATCAGATATTTGCCTACACTGCCGATTCGCTTAATTTCCTAAATAACTGCCCGTCACTGCCGTAAACCTTTTAAAAACTGCCGATCCCCTTTCTGCCCTTTTAAATTGTAAGCCAAGAGAAAATAGGAACTGCAGATTTGACACTGAAAATGTGTTTTTGGTTTTTCTTTGACTTGGTCTGAGTTGCAAAATTCTGTGTGTGGAATTAAATTCGTTTTTTCAGAAACAGCGGCTCTGTACATATGACAGACATGTTACGTTTCTTACTGGTTTTGCTGTGCTTCTTCATTATGCAAATTTTGAGGTCAGCTTTGTCACTACCGGAGGAAAACTGGGTTTGCAATTTATTAATCTTGGTTTATTTACGACTCCTTAGATGCGTCTTTAAATATTTTTGCAGAAACTTTTATTTATAACTGGCAGATGCTGCAATCTGCATTACGCAGTATGCAGAAGAAGTGTAACACACGGAGACTTCTAAGTATGATGTGAATCAGTGTTGGAAATATTTTACAAAATAAATACCCCCACTAAATCCTTATATTTATCGAGTGTCTGCACTTTCTATATTTTCACGCTATAAAACATGGAGCTGTACCAATATGCATACCGTCACTATCGTATCTCAACCAGATGCGCATTCTTAAATTGCATTCCCCACATTCCGAACTTAAACGAATCGACTTACTAATAAATAGGCCATACCGCATACCGTATACCTGCATTCCAAAAATCTCACGAGCAAAACTCGCCAAACCATTAGCAAGATTATCATGAGATATTTTTTTTCAAAAAGAGCTTCCAAAAAACTAAGAATGGCTTAACCACGTAGTACGCGTAATGAGTTTTGGTCGATAAAATATTTTTTTTAAAAACCAAAAAAGGCCTCAGAATGGTTTTGTAATATTATTTGTTAATTGTTAAAAAAACATCTTTTTTGACACTTTTTTTAAAAATTGCGTATTAGAAATTATTTAAAAATATTTTAAATTCAGAAACGATTAAAATTTAAAATTTTGAAATTTGTTATTTTTTTTTTAAATTAGGTAGGCATATTTGTTTAGTCAACACTCTAATACAAAAGTTTCAAAAAATGTGTTTAAGATATTATTTGAAAAAATAAAAATAGGATTCAACAACCATTTTAAGGCCTTTTTTGATTTAAAAAAATTATTTCATCGACCGAAACTCATTACGCGCACAGCGTTATTGAGCCATTCTAAGTTTTTGGACGATCTTTTCAACAAGAATATCTCATGAAAAATTTTCCTTATGGTTCGGCGAGTTTTGCTCGTCATTTGATGCTCAACATATCCTATTTTAATACCTAATAGTTATTACTATTTTAATCTAAATTACATACATGAATTTACAAAAAGTTGTATGTCCGTAATTAAATAAATTCAATTGTGTTTGGTACACAATTGTATATCGTCAGTGAAGAATGAAGTTTGACCATCTCCCTTTGAGGCTAAAATGAATTATGACCATCTCCATTTTTCATTAAAAACGGCTGATGAGATATGTTAATGATTATTTAATGCTTTAGTAATTCAAAACTAAGTACATTAGGGGTCATCCATAAATGACGTCATCAAAATATTCCCATTTTAAGTCCCTGTGACCCTACTGTCATCAGATTAAGATTACCCGTTAGGTAAATTGGAACCTTTAGTATGCAATACCATCAATATCCAAGTAGGCTGCTTGACCATACATAGGACGTCATTTATGTGTGACCCCATAAATTGTTTAAAGTTGTAATAGTGGTTGATTTGCGTTGTCCTATGCATTAGGTGGGGGTGGTATGTTACTCACTGTGTTGTACTCATGACGTACACTTAGGGGCCGTCCACAAAAGACGTTATAAAAATTCCATTTCCAGAACATTTTGCGCATTTGATAAACATGTAAATAGAACATTTTGCACTTTCAAAAAACATGTAAGTAGAACATTTTACACTTTTGAGAAAAATGTAGATAGAACATTTTGCACTTTCAAAAAACATGTAAATAGAACATTTTGCCCTTTTGAGAAACATGTAAATAGAACATTTTGCCCTTTTGAGAAAAATTTAGATAGAACATTTTGCCCTTTTGAGAAACATGTAGATAGGACATTTTGCAGTTTTTGGAAATGGAATTTTTATGACGTCTTTTGTGGACGACCCCTAAGTGTACGTCATGAGTACAATACAGAAAGTCCAGGAACATACCACCCCCACCCCCCTCCCTAATGCATAGAAAAACGCGGAAGCGACCTCGACAGTAGCTACCAATTCAATGGACTTGCGATAGAATGATTTCAAGTTGTGCACTGGACTTACGACAGATTGAATCTTCACCGACGATATGGACTTAAAATGGGGTTATTTTGATGACGTCATTTATGGATGACCCCTAATGTACTTAGTTTCGAATTACTAAACCCTTAACTAATCATTACCATAACTCATTAGCCGTATTTCATGAAAAATAGAGATGGTCAAAACCGTTTTTAAATCAGAATGGAGATGGTCATAATTAATTTTAGCTCCAAATGGAGATGGTCAAACTTCATTTTTCACTGACGATATGTAATTACTACATTTAAATTGTAGATGTTGTATGAATAAAACCTCTGGTGTAATTTATTCATGGATTTTGACAAGGGTTTTACTTTTAGGTGGCGCCTATAACTTTAGGTTTACACAGGCAGCTGACTATCGCTATACGACTGAAGAGAACCAGTCCGATGAAATTAAAAATTCAAGAGCTGACAAGTGAAAGACAGAACATTCCTTCGAACGGAATAGAAAAGACTAAAATGTAACATTTTTAATTCCTGACTGTATTTTTAACGATACAAAAAATCTAACCTGACTTCACAGCTTCAAATAGTAGTTTGCGTTCATGTTTTGATTTATTAATTTTATACACATTAGTAAGCTTGGCGCCAATATTTAATTCCTTTTAGAAACTTGTATTTGAAAGTAGGGCAAGCCCCTTGACCTTTACAAACGACACCATTTCCAAATGAAGGCTAAGCTTGTCCAGTTACAATGTCAAAAAAATGTTTTTCTTAGTTACCAAATTTGCAATTTGTTCTGTTTACTTGTTTTTCGAAATTGCGAAATATCCTTCTTATATTTGCAAAATATTCTAAATTATTGTTTTAGAAAATTATAATCTAATTTACATGTTTTTCACTGTGCACAAGTTTTTAACACTTAACAAGCACGATTGTTGTACTGCGTAATTTATACACGTACCCTTAGGAATTTTTGAGTAACAATAGCAGTATGCACTACCTATGCCATCGCCATTTGACGCTTCAGATTTAATTCATAAATGTACGCCCTTATTTGGGCATACATACAAAATAATTTCCTGAGCAGAAGTTCATTTCTAACAGTTTTCAATATTGCCGTGTAGGAACTTTGCCTTTTACAGCAGCACATACTATTAAAGTAGAAAAGTTACGATTGCATGTTGCATAATCAATCACACATAAACTGTAATTTCATATGATATATGTACATAGAAATTATGAAAATGACAAACTAACTAGAAATTTAAGGGCGGCCATATTTCACTTTATTTCCGACTTTTTCTATACTTGAGTTTTAATCAACATTCAGATATAATAAAGGTTGAAATTGATATAATAAAGGCATCAAAATGCATATCGTCTGTTAAGAACCAAAATGACCCATATCCAATTTATGTAAGCTACAAAATCAAAATGAGCTGTGTCATAAAAACAAAATCAGAAACATGCGTAAATTATAGTAATTGGGAGTTTTTGAAAAGTGTAACATTTTCTACTTACATGTTTTGGAAAAGTGCAAAATGTTCTAATTACCTGTTTTTGAAAAGAGTAAAATGTTCTATTAACATGTTTTTTTGAAAGTGCAAAATATTATATTTAAAAGCTTTCAAGATATAATTATTGTATTATTTTTGTAAATAGTGGATATTGTTTTTAGCTACAAATGAATAAGGATCATTTTGTTTCTTTACAAATGGTACGCATATTATTATCATTAGTTTAATTGAATTCCCATAAGGCTCCTGGGTATTTATCAAACAAATTTATTACATTTAAAAAATTTTTTTTTATAAGCTTGTAAATAGACGGTTTTGACTTGAGGGGTTATAAACACATTACTTGTATTATTAAATTCAAAATATCCTATTTGATTGAATTGGTATCTCTTCAATTCAATTTATTTCTTTCCCAAAACTTCCAATAACATTTAATTCCCCTTGGCAGCCAAGCCACATTATTGTATTGAACTTTTATTTTCAAATCATCCTTGTTTTCAAATTAATTTATTGTATGTATTTTAATAAACAAGAATTGCTGTTCAATATCATTCCTATTATTTATTCTAGGAAAATTGAATGATTTAATTATTGTGTTATTGAAATCGTTCTCCATTATACTCTAATTATGTTATAAACGATTATTAAAATTGTACCAAAGGATCGTCCACAAATGACGGCATCGAAATATTACGATCCATTCTAAGGACTCTTTGTTGATCCCATTGTAATATCAGACTACACATTTTGTACAACTTTATCTTTTACGAGGGGCTTGCTGGCCACTTGGATCAAATAATTCTACTAATGACGTAATTTGTGAAAGATTCCTTTTCGATTTTTTGATTTTCTTACAAAAAGTTTTTGTATCAAGTGACATACATATATGAAATAATGAATTAAAAAGACACATTTAAATATTGTATCTGCTGTGCAGTACAGTCACAGCTTCTTATAACAGCAAACAGCACAGAGTGTAGCACTTGCAGTTTAAAAACAACATCGTTGCAGGAATAACAAACTATTACCAGTACAGTAAGTTAACCGTTTCTATAGGATTTTTATCATAAATTGAGCAAGTGTTGCAGTTTACTGGCTAAATTTTAAAAATTCAGTTCTCAACTTTTACAAGGTTTGACTAACCATTATTATAATAATTATGCTGTACTTCAGCCATATAGTTCATACCAATATTGTAATATCGTCTGTGAAGAACTAAAATGACCCATATCCATTTTTACCTAAAAACAATATCAAGTAATTATCTACAAAAATATTCAATCATATGTCTTGCAAACATTTAAAAACAACATTTTGCACTTTTTAAATTGGTAAATACAACATGTAAAACTTTTCAAAAACATGTAAATGTAATATTTCGTACTTTTTAAAAATGTCGAGATAGAACATTTTACACTTTTCAAAAATATCTAAACAGAACATTTTGCACTTTTCAAAAATATGGAGATAAAACATTTTACACTTTCAAAAATATGTAAACAGAACATTTTACACTTTTCAAAAATATCTAAACAGAACATTTTACACTTTTCAAAAATATCTAAACAGAACATTTTACACTTTCAAAAATATCTAAACAGAACATTTTGCACTTTTCAAAAATATCTAAACAGAACATTTTGCACTTTTCAAAAATATCTAAACAGAACATTTTACACTTTCAAAAATATCTAAACAGAACATTTTACACTTTCAAAAATATCTAAACAGAACATTTTGAACTTTTCAAAAATATGGTGATAAAACATTTTAAACTTTCAAAAATATGTAAACAGAACATTTTACAATTTTCAAAAATATAGAAATACAACATTTTGCGATTTTCAAAAGAATTGGAATTAGAACATTTTGCACTTTTAAATAATATGCAAGTACCACATTTTGCACCTTTTCAAAAACATTGAATTAAAAAGTTTTACACCTTATACTTTTAAAAAACATGTAAGTAGGACATTTTACGCTTCTAAAAAACTTCTCATTAACATTTTACCCCTGTTTCTCAGGTTGTTTTAATGACATAGCTCATTTTGATTCTAGCCTGAATTGAATATCGGGTCATTTTGGCTTTTCACAGACGATACATTTGTTTAATACTATAACAGTTTGATGATTTTATCTTTTATTTACTTATACAGAAATCATGAAGGTTTTCAGCTCAAGCGGATTTTTATCCTCCATCACGCTCACTATAGTCCTGGTCATTATGTTTGTGAGCACTAGGAGTGTGAGTGGCGGTTCGGAGACTGTGTGCTTCCATAAAATTAACGATTGCAAAAAGGACGAAGCATGCTGCCCTGTTCCCACAGGTGGAGGTTTGTGCATGACGAAAGCTGCATGTCGTAAGTTCCATGACGTTTGAGATGACAATGTTAACAGAGCAAATTTTCAAAAGCAATTCACAATTTATAATCATTATTGAGAACATTAAAATAAAATAATACTTACAATCGGAATCAAATCTTACAAATTTATTTTTTAAATACTAAAAACTTGATTAAAATTTAAAACATTTTTTATTAAAAAACAGTGTCTAAATTTCTACTTACACGTAAAGCGAAAAATTTCATCAAATAGGTAATAATCAAATTATCAATAATTTACTCATCTGATAATGTTGGAAACTAATGGCGCAGTAAATAATCATGCTTGATTCACGGATTACATTACAATATTTTTTCTTATAAAATTTAACAGGCAAATTAAAAATAAACACGTGGTCCCCCACCCCCTATTGTCGGTTTTTCGTGAATAACCTTTGACCTCGATACATGCGACGTGCTTCAAAAATGGTTAGTGGTGCGTTCGCTTACTGCCATAGTTTATCTAATGCACATACTTTTAAGTTCAAAATCAGCACCCATCATGTCTTTATCTTTCCTTGTTAGATAACTCGGTCAGTTGTAAGGTTGGAAGACATTACCTTTCTTTTTTAATAAATACAAAACATCCCATTTGATTGAATTGGAATTTCTAAAACATAAATAAGGTTTTGCAAAAACTTCTTTTCGTAGTTAATTTGGCTTAGCCGAAGATGTTGTTGTTTTCAGTTTGTTTACAACTCTGGGGCCAATTAATTTGTTTATATTAACTAACAAACATTGATATCACATATCGTGTGTGAAGAACCAAAATGACCTATATCTAATTTTAGCCAGAATCAAAATGAGCTATGTCATTACAAAAATGAGAAACATGCGTAGATGTTAATTAAGAGCTTTTGAAAACTCTAAAATGTTCTATTCACCTGTTTTTGAAAAGCGTAAAATGTTGTATTTAAATGTTTTTGAAAAGCGTAAATTGTTCTATTTACATGTCTTTGAAAAGCGTAAAATGTTTTATTCACTTGTTTTTAAAAAGCGTAAAATGTTCTATTTACATGTTTTTGAAAAGTGCAAAATTTTCTATTTACTTGGTTTTTGAAAAATGCACAAGGTTCTATATACATATGCTTTCTTGAACATGTTATTTTAATTTCGTCTGTAGATAGTGCATTTGTTTTTGTAAATCAAAATGGATATGGGTTTTTCAGTTCTTTACAGACAATATCAATGTTTTAATCAGTAACGATATTTATATATTTAATAATTGTTTATTGTTAATTTAATATTTATAAATTGTTCTTGCTTGTGCTAAGTGCGCTATGGCGCTATATGATATACAAGATTTGGACATTTTACTGAAGGATCGTTCAAAAATGACGTTATCAAAAAAACACTATTTTTAGGGTTCTTTTCGTCTATCTGTCGTTAGCCTAACCACTGCTCCCATGGCTATTTTTGCCATAGATGTTATTATACAAATAGTGGCGATGTAGTTTCATCAACTCAACCAATGACATTGTTTGTAACCAATCCCTTTCTGATTTTCCTACAATGAGTTTTCGTAAGCAGGACCCTAGAATACTAAATAATTATACATTTAAGTTTTGTATTTGATCCTTACACTCACTGCAGCCACATAGCTTCTTAAAACAGTACAAAGCATAGCGTGAAGCAAAATTTTTCTTTTCAAAATTTTGTAGAATCACTATACTACAAGAAGCAAAAATCTCGTAAATTAACCATTTATGTAAATTATCTTTCTTTGCAAACAAATTTGTTTATTTCAATTAACAAGCATTGATATAATACATACCATTGTTCAATCTATAAAAATGTATGTATCTAATTTTGTTATTAAAGTCGTTGCCGCTTGTGCCATTATATATTTTAAAAGATTTGAAAATTGAGCTTAGGGATCGTCTGCAAATGACGCCATTAGAAAATTACGATCCATCTTGAGGACACTATATGACCCCTCATGTCATCAGATTAAATATTGCGTAAATACATAACTTGCTATCTTTAACATAATATGTCATCGGTGTCCACGTAGTGGATCCATTTTCCTCAACTGATGAAGTCATTTGTGAAGGACCCCTTTCTGATTTCCTGATTTTCCTATGTACAATGAGTTTTTGTATGGCGCGACCTACATAATAGAATATTGAATAGGAAAATATTGAGATATTGTATCTTTATCTCAATGTATAAGGCACAGCTTCTTCAAACAGCAAATATCACAGAGTGTAGCAGTTGTATTTTCGAAATAATAATTAATTATCGTTGGTAAAATAGCAAAGCATTCAAAAAAAGGTAATTATTTCTATAGGATTTCTTTAAAAAATTAAGCATGTGTTACAGTACAGCGTTTTAAAAAATTTTTTTCAAACTTTTAGAAGGTTTACCTGAGCAAGTTGCATACTAATAGTGTAGTTTAAAGTTTAAAACATTATTGTAATATTTTAATTTAATATTACAATTTTTTCTATTGTAATTATTTATTTACAGGCAAAAAAATGAAGGTTTTCAGCTCAAGCGGAATTTTATCCTCACTCGCGCTCACTATACTCATACTCATTATGTTTATGAGCACTGTGAGTGTGAGTGGAGGGCCTGCTCCTGCTACGTGCAAAGCTAAGAAAGATTGCGGGAAAGGCCTAAATTGTTGCCAACTCGATGGTCCAAAGGCTGTATGCCGAAGTGAGATGGTCATGATGGTGTGCGAAGAGTTACCCTGAACTCTGATTTTAACTGAATTACTTTTCAAAAGCAATAAACAAATTCAAATCGTTGATATAGGTTTAGAAACAATTATTCATTTTTAATTTTTTTAAAAACGGTGGGCAAATTTATGCAAAATTTAATTTTAAAAATATTTTTTTAATCATTTAAAATTCTTGTGTAAATTCTATTGTGTACATAAATGAGTCAATGATGCACTACATGTAATATTTGAGTATTAAATTGAATAAATTATTATTTTAGGCAGCACATTAATATACGTAGTAAAAAAACATTATTATTGCACCTTGCATACACAAATTTGATATTTCATTCCATATACATACATATTTATATACTAATTCTTCACCGTTATTACACCAGAACTATGTGCTGCTAACAGGGCCGGACGAAGGAATTGCAATTTTAAAGACATAGCAATTTGCTTCCATACATAAATCAACATTTTGATTTTATTGATAGTTATCTTTCTTAAAGCAAATTGTTGTATTTACATGTTTTTAGAATAATGCAAAATACTCTTTTTATTAGATTAAAAAAAAGTGCTCAATGTTCTATTTACATGTTTTAAGAAAAGTGGAATGTTTTATTTCCATGTTTTTGAAATGTACAAAATTTTTTGTTTTGCATGTTTTTGAAATATTCAATAAAATTCATTTTGCAAGTTTTTGAAAAGGCGAAACTTTCTTTTTACATATTTTTGAAAACTGCAAAATGTTCCATTTACATGTTTTTTAAAAAATTCAGGCTGCGTGGGCTACCTGCGCTGGTTACCTTATCCAGCCCTGGATGCAAGAATTTCAGAGTAACAGCATACTCGGTTAAAAATTAATAGCTACGTGATAAATTGATTTGTATTTCATGTTCAATATGTATAGGTAAGTAGGTTATGAGGCAAAACTCAATTCACTGAATACGAAATAATAATATTTGCATTTTAATTTTTGAATTCTAATTAACAGACCTTTGTAATTTAATTATAATGATTGCTTCGTTCTTTGAATTATTTATTTATTTTATTTTTTCTAATTCAATTTATTCTTGCTTATGTCATGATCAATCGATTTCAACTTTTGACTTACGGGTCGTTCACAAATAACGTCATCAAAACGTCAACATTTTTAGGACTAGTATTATATATCACGCTCATTCTGTCATCAGCCTGGCCTAATAACTATTGCGTAACAAACACTAGCTTTAACATAAGATGTAATTATGGTGGCCAAGTAGATCCATTAATCCTACTGTCGACGTCGACGTCGTCTGTGAACGATTCCCTACTGATTATACTGCAATGCTTTCTTGTATGCTCTTACCTACATACGATACTATTAACAATCTGAAACTCGGTGTCAGTGCAGTTACAGCTTTTTGCAATATCACAGAGTATAGCAAAATTCATCTTTTCAAAGCTAATTAATATCATTCTAAAAAAAATCAAAACGCTTGTAAGTTAACTATTTTTACAGATTTGATTTTTTCGTTTGAGCCTTGCAGTCTATAACACTGTTGAAATACTTACATTTACTGCACATATTATGTACCATCAGCTTTCGGATTTAATTTTGTATTTTTATTGGCAGGCAAAAAAAAATATGAAGGCTTTCAGCATCAGCCCAAACGGATTTATATCCTCACTCGCGCTCACTATACTGATGGTCATTATGCTAATGAGTACTATAAGTGTGAGTGTAGGGGAAGATGGGACTTGCACGGCTAAGAAAGATTGCAAGAAAAGTCAAAATTGCTGCCTTGATCCAGGTTCAAATGTTGGTGTGTGCAGGAGTGAGTTTGTCATGATGGTTTGTAACAAGTTACCCTGAACTCAAACTTAAACAAAGCAAGTTAAGAATAGTCCATAAATGATGTCAGTCCTTTTTTGACCCACCCTGTTTTTTTGAATATTCTTTTCAACTTTGTACGTATAGGTGTAGATGATACACTAATATTTTAGTAGTTAATAAATTACATTAGTAATTTTTAGCAACACACTATAGACGTAGTAAAAATATTACTATTACTGCATGATACATACCTACTTAATATTTTATTGCATAAAAAATACACAGAAATTATGAATATAAAATATTAATGAGTATACGTCACATGCGTGGGATTCAAGTATCAACAATTAAGGAATAGTATAAATAATATATAAATATTGTGATTATATAAATATATATGGCCACTACCAACTTTTCCCAATCAATTATTTATATATTTAAAACAAAAACTATAATTATGTGCCATACTCCGCGCAACAAGTCATTTTCGAACAAACGTATGCAGGTACATATATGCTAAAGGATACATGCATCATTAGTTCAATTAAGGCCTCATTAGGGCTCAGGGTCTGTAGTCTTAAGCATAATACATTTTTGACGCTTTTCAACAACCTTGTAAATAGACAATAATGTACTTTTAAAAAACATAAAAATAAAGCTTTTTTTAATTTTTTAAAACATGTAGGTACATAGATTAGTTTCAATTTCAAAACAAATTACACCAATTTTGGATTCTTAAGAAACTTTATAAAACAATTCACCGCTTTCTAAATACATATATACTTAAATAGATTAATTTTAAATTTTCCGTAAAACCTGTGTGAATAAAAGATTTTGCACTTTCTATAAATTCCTGAGATTTACCTTTTACGCATTACTCATTATGACTCTAAAAAAAGATATTATCCGCGACCGGGCGGGCCGCGTTTTCGCGATATTCAGCAAGGTACTAAAATATTTTTATATGACATCAAGCAACAATGCCTGTTATAACCATAAGTACGATGTAAATAAAAGAGCTGTATCCGCAGTTTTAGAAATTATGTTTTGAATTTAAAAATAAACAGTGTGTGAATTTACACTTGGTCAGATGATTTTATTGTAATGTCAAAATGTTAAACAAATAATTTAGGAATGTTGCACACTTATAGGTCGAATGAAGCTTTCATGTTAGATCCAAGCAATACTACAAGATTTAGTTACAGTCTGGTTTCATTAAATTATTGTTGTAATTTACATAATACACCGCGGATATTCCAAATTTTCACAGCAGTTTTTGTAAGTCGGTTTCTTGCTTTACTAAGCAACGATGAGGACGCTCCTTGCAACTCCTTTAATGGTAATTTTTATCGCATTTGTTGACCCACTCATGGTGACAGTACTGACATTAATGCGGTTTTATTTGCAGTCCATCTGGGCGATTTTCACACACTCTTTCATGTTTTCATTTTGATAAACGGCGGGAATATTTTTTTTTACAAAACTGGCAGATGTACGGCTTCAGAATAGGACAATTAGAAGGACGCTCCTTGCAACAGTTTTCGTGATCATTTTTATCTGATTTGTGTGTACATCTGTAGTTACAGTATTGACACGAATGTAGTTTTATTTGAAGTCCACCCGGGCGCTTTTTACACACCTTCTCGTGGACTACTTTCCAGCTTTTATGTTGAAATTTAAATGCGCAGAATTCACACGCATTTAATTTGATAATTAATTCAGTCAGCCGCATTTCGCACACTTTCTCATGGGCTGTCTTAATAATATTGTGAGCGCATGTAAATGTACAGAATTGGCATTTTAATAACTTGACAATTTGACCGTCTGGTCGCTGGGTACAACTCTGTTCGTGAAACTTTTTGTTTGTCATGGTCGAGAATCCGTATTTGCAGTATTGGCAGCTGTAATTAGGTGGCGGTGGTTGAAGTTGAGCTTCACACGGTCGCAATTTACAATATTTTGCATAATTAATTTTTCTGTAGTTTCTAGCAAACGTTCGTGGGCAGAAATCGCAATTAAACGGTTTCTCTTTTGTATGCGTCCGGATGTGTACTTCAAATTTTGACTGAGTGTAGGAAAGTATTGGACAAACTGGACATTTAACTTTAGGTATGCGAATACGCCTCCTTTTGTTCAGTTTGTCACTGCGTTTCGCTTTAAAGTCACAGTGGGGGTCTTTGCAGGGCGGCTTTTTACCAATGTGAGTGCGCATATGAACTGTGATGGCACTTCTATAAGGCGTTGCATAGCTGCAAATGGAGCAAGCAAATGGCTTTTCACCGGTGTGTGTTCGGATATGGTTGATTAGTTGTGTACTTTGAATACTTGAGAAATTGCACAGGTTGCATTTGAATGGTTTCTCTCCAGTGTGTGTATTAATGTGAACTTGGAGGTTTCCATTTCTTTTCGCAGTATAACTGCAGAATTCACACTTGAATGGTCTTTTGTCTGAATGGATAACCTCATGCACTTTTAAATTGTGTGCGGAGGGAAAATAGGAACTACAGATTTGACACTGGAAATTTGTTTTTGTCCTTTGTTTGACTTCTCCTGAGTTCCAAAATTCCATGTGTGCAATTACATTCGTTTTCTCAGGAACCAGCTTTGTATCTGTACATATAACAGACGAGTTACATTTCTTACTGATTTTGTTGTGCTTCTTCATTGTGCGAGTTTTGAGGTCATGTTTGCCACTACTAGAGAAAAACGGGGTACAAGGGTACAATTTTTAACGTAGGAACAATCAACGGAACTAAATGTGACGATTTCAGTTTAATGTGATGAGTGAATTTTTTTGCAGAAACTTTTATTTATAAGTGGCAGATGCTACAATCTGCATTACGCAGTATGCAGAAGAAGTATAACAAACGGAAACTTCCAAGTATGACTTAAATCAGTGTTGGAAATATTCTACAAAATGAATACTCACTAAATTCGTATGTTAATCGTGCCTGCACTTTCTCTATTTTCACGCTAAAAAAAACATGTAACTATTAATTACTATAATTACTATATGCATACTGTCAACATCGCATCTCAACCAGATGCGCATTCTTAAATTGAATTCCCCACATTCCGAACCTAAACGAATCGACTTACAAATAATAAGCCATACCGCATATCTGCATTCCACAAACTAACGAGCAAAACTCGCCAAACCATTAACGAGATTTTTTATAAGACATTTTTTTCAAAAAGAGCTTCCAAAGAACTAATAACGGCTTAACCACGTGGTGCGCGTAATGAGTTTGGGTCGATAAAATATTTTTTCACAAAATCATAAAAGGCCTCTGTATGGTTTTTTAATACTATTTTTTAATTGTTTGAAAAACATCTAATTGTTAGACACATTTTTTGAAAATTGTGTATGAGAAACCATTTAAAAATATTCTAAATTCAAACCCGATTTAATTTTATCAATTTTGAAATTTTGTTATTTTTTTTAAATTGTGTAGACTCCTTTGTTTAGTCAACAAACACGCTAATACAATATTTTCAAAAAATGTGCTTAAGATATTTTTTTTTAAAAAATTAAAAAAATAGGATTCAAAAACCATTTTGAGGCCTTTTTTGATTTTCTAAAAAAAAATTTTACTGGCCGAAACTCATTACGCGCACCACGTTGTTGAGCTATTCTTAGGTTATTGGACGCTCTTTTTGACAAGAATATCTCATGACAAATTTTGCTTATGCTTTGGCGAGTTTTGCTCGTCTGTTTATGCCCAACATATATTTTAATGGTTAATACTATTTTAATTTAAATTACATACATGAATTTACAAAAAGTTGTATCACTGTATAAAATAAATTCAAAAATTCGTTTGGTACGCAAATGTAATTATGTATATATT
Source organism: Dicyrtomina minuta (assembly GCA_949802685.1). Taxonomy (NCBI): domain Eukaryota; kingdom Metazoa; phylum Arthropoda; class Collembola; order Symphypleona; family Dicyrtomidae; genus Dicyrtomina; species Dicyrtomina minuta. The sequence goes on along the minus strand of OX461808.1, from coordinate 170,500,415 downwards.
ATTATGTACTACATGTAGATATCGTATGATTAAAACCCCTGCTGTAATTTACCCATGGATTTTGATGGGGTTTTAGGTGGCGCCTATAACTTTAACTTTAGCTTTACTTAGGCAGATGACTATCACTGTACGACTGAAGAGAACTAGTCTGATAAAGTTTAATCTAATTTACATGTTTTTTAATGTGCACAATGCGGTTTTATACTTGCTTTTAGTTCAGGATTATGAAATTTTTATTTTTTTAGGTACCAAAAATAAGCATGCAAGATTTTTTGATATTGACAGACGCGATATTTAAAAAAACTAAAAAACGAACGCTTAACATTCAGTCACATTGAATTGGCTGAGTAAACTCTATTCATTATTGAATATGTGATTAAATTAATTACGTTAAGCGTGAGAAATCAGTAGAAAAACATGGAAAATATTTTCACACATCATTAAATGGAATCAAAACAACATTGACATCGTAGATGAGGAAACGTTTAATAACAAGGAACAAGTTCAAATCCAGAGATTCCCACGAACAGAATAATTACTACTTACCGTAAATATTAAAATAATGTGCAGGTCAGGTCTGTCATATAGCACGCAGCAGTACTCAAGTCTGAGTCGTCTCTGTTTGAATATACGTTTAGTCAACACGCTATTAGGTACACGAAATTTCATTTTGAAAAAAAAATATTTTCTCAAAACTGAAATGCAAGTATGTAAGTGTTATGTGATTTTAAAAAATTGTCTTAATGATGTATATTTAAGTAGGTGTGACTGCGTCGCATCATTTGATTTACTGCATAACAGTTTTTTGACACGCAGCAAAAAAAAAATTTAAATGGACGGTGGTGCATTAAAGATTTTTTTGGGGTTAATTTTACTACGTATACCCTATAAATATTTCAGTGCGAAACTCCAAATTATTGTCAGTGACACCTAAGCACTCAATCAAGCAACATATTATAGGGCTACATATTTCTACGGATATTGTATTAACTGCAGAAGGAAATTTTAAAAACTAATTTATTTATTTTCTCTAAAACCATTGTTTTTTGGAGAAGTATAAAAAGTCGTTTAAAAAATGGGACGTCAAAATAAGACTAACATTCCATTTGGTATCAAGTACAAAACTAAGCCTTTTTTGCTACTAGCAGCAATTACTTCCCTTATCTCTTTTACTCAAAAATCTGTAGCCGCACAAAAAAGCCACATTCTTAAGACGAACGCGGTCGCACACAGAGATGCAACTGCATCTCTTTTAATTGCTTCCGCAGAAGGCATTACGCAACTTTCCCTGGAAGGACGCAACGTAGGTCAAACACATAAACCAGAAATTTACTTGTTACAAAATTTTATAAAATAATCCTATATTTAAATTGCCTTTTTTTCTCAGACGACTCACCAACTACAAAGTGGCTCGAACATCGGGAGCATCGACTACGATTTCAAAACCAAAACACTGTTCTGGTTTAGTGAGCCAGACAAAATAGTGTACTCGGGGCCAATGAACCGGCAAAATGTCAAGTCAGTTGTGACTGACGCTTCAAATTCGATTATTCGCGGACTTAGCTACGACTGGATTACTGATAAAATGTACTGGACAGATATTTACAAGGAAGAAATTGGCGTCTTTAGTAAAAATGGGAAGTTGAAAAAAGTTCTTTTCGACAGAGTTGATGCTCCAGCCTCCATCGTTGTAAATCCACTGAACGGGTAAACAATTAAAAAATTAATATTTTAACTCAAATTAGAGCTATTTGACTATTTTACCCCACCGGGTCAGTTATACTAATAGGGGTCATCCATAAATGATGTCACTGGGGAAAGAAGGGTGAGTCCAGCCAGGTATTATTGCAATTCCATTTTAAAGATTAAGCAATGTGTTGGACAATGCCATAATGGGTGGGTGAGCTCTAAATTAGAGATAGTTTGGATGACATCATTTATGGACTACCCCTTGAATAGCTTATGAAAAACTCTATAATAGGCTGTAATGAAATATAGGTGGATATACTGGGCAGACATCCATAAAAGTCGTATTGAAAGAGCGGCAATGGACGGTTCAAAAAGGGAAGCTATTCTCACCACAGATATTACATCACCATTCGGATTAACAATTGACTTTGACGGGAATCGAATTTACTGGACACAAAATGAACCCAGCTCCATTTCCTTGTCCAACTTTGATGGATCAGACCGAAACCTAATTTTGTCAGCAAATGAACAAGGATTTCTAGACCCTTGGTTTACATCAATTACAACGTTTGAGGACTCTATCTACTGGATTGAATCTAGAAGTAACACAATTTACCAAGCAAATAAAAGGGATGGCGGGAACATTGTTGCAATTTATAAATCTGTGAGTTTTATTTTTAAACTGTTTAGTTCCTTAAGTTTATGTCTTTTTTCATCAAATTTTTACAAATTACTTGAGGTTGGTGATTTTTTTCTGCTAGGAATCTAAATTATTTGATGTCAAAATTTACGATGCGTCACGACAGCCACGTGGTGCAAATGTCTGTACAAGACGGAATAAAAAATGTTCACACTTTTGCTTTCTGGTACCGGCAGCCACCAGTTATGATCCCGTCTCGACGTCCTGTAGTTGCCCAGATGAACTTAATCTGTCTGTTGACGGAAGAACCTGCATCTAAAAATGAACTTAAAAATACAATAATACTAACAAATTGTATTAAATACAAAATATACCGCATTTGAATAAATTGTCATTCATAAAATTTAATTCTATATTTCAATTAAACCTCGATACTTTTAATTAATGAGACCTACATACTCATGACCAGGAGATAAAGTTTTTGTTTTTAAAATGCGAATAATATTTACAAACTGATTTGTTTGTTTTCATTCATACACATTTAGTTTACCCCAGGGCTTCATTCTCATTCTAAGAATTCCTAATTTACTTAATTGGTTGTTATTCAATTCATTCTGACACTGAATAAATACCAGAGATGCTTGTTTTTACATCTGTCATCTTATAACACAGTCACATCTTCCTATCTTAAAGCAGCCATTTCAGCTCAGCCCGTACCAAACTGTTTCTTTCTTCGTGACATTCTACAATTAATTAGAAATAAAAAATTTGTAAGTTAACTATAGTAGCTTTAGGTTAAAGCTCACGTCAGCTCATGCACTTATTTTAAATCGATGTATATATTTATTGTCATTTAGTATTATTATTTACCTCCTAATTTAATCCTGTATCTGTTTATTCACAGGCAAAACATGAAGGTTTTCAGCTCGAACGGATTTTTATCCTACTTTCCACTCACAATTGTAATCGGAACGGTTGTCATCATTTTTTGCATTGGTACTCTGCCAGGTGTAGGTGGGACTGCAGGTGCTAGTTGCAAGGCTAAGAAAGAATGTATGGGAGTGTTAAATGAAAAGTGTTGCGCACGTTCTCCAGGTACGAAGGAAGGTGTTTGCTTGAACGCTATGCTCCCAGTTGTGTGCTATCCTTTACCTTGAACTCAAATTTAATGTATGAGAAAATATCAGAAACAGATCGATATAATTTATTTCCAAAATGTTTAAAATACAATAAAAGTTCCTGCAAAAATTTAGTTTTGAACATGTTACTATAATCTTTGCACACTTTAATAATTAAACTACTATTTATTGCAGCTTATACAGGGCCAGAGCCAGACGAAAGAGTTGCTTCTAGGCAGCAATTTGTTTCCATACAATCACCACCATTTTTGATTTTATTAAGGCTTTCTTTAGTGAAGCAACATGTTGTATTTGCATGTTTTAAAAAAGTGCAAAATGTTGAATTTACATGTTTATTGAAAGTTGTTGAATGTTTTGTTTGCATGTTTTAAAAATTGCCAAAAATTGTATTGGCATGTTTTAAAAATGTACTTACACACAATACTGTTTGCATATTTTTCAAAAGTGCAAAATGTTCTATTTACATGTTTTTTCAAAAGTGTTAAATGTTTTATTTCCTTGTTTTTAAAATGTACAAACCCCTTTATTTTAACATGTTTTTGAAAATTCAAAATATTCTATTTACATATTTCTGAAAACTGCAAAATGTTTTATTTACATATTTTTTGCAAATTTAATCAGCGGGGGCTGCCTGCGTTATCTGGCCCCGAGCGTTTACCTGTTGCATGGATCCTGCCTACTATTGCATACACGACTACTATTACACGAGATACAGTGCTTACAAAAATGTCAATACATATTGACATGAATGATTCCTTGAAGTTGACAGTGGACCGGCTAAATTTGTTCCGCTCTACGAATTCTGAAACCAACTCAATCCCTTACAAAAATTGCCTTGCATAATCTAATAGAATCTTACAATTGTAACAAAACAGCCGAATCCTGAGTAGTATACCTAACACTAAGCTAATAATTATGACGCGGTGTGTGTGTAGTAATTCAGCCACAAAAACAATTGCAGAGATTACTACACAAATCCAAAATACAAAAAAAATCATAACGATGTCAGAATTATCAAAAGACAATCGTGATGGTTTCTTTTCATCTCCTTTAATTACTTCAGAAGCATCTTCATTACTTGATGCATCTCCAAATTTGATATTGTCCCATTTCTGCCAAAACCAATAAATCCCTGAAGTCAACAGGCTTCCCATACGATTCGGAACCCATCTATGATATTTGTGGAGACCACCAGGAAAGGCATAGTACCTATAGGGTGACTCAGAAAATTATCCTTGGTTTTTAAGTTGTGGGCAAACTGTAAACTTGAGTTATTTCTTATTAGTTTTTAAAAAATTTTCCAGTAGAATGGAAATTCATCTTTTCGAAATACAAGTGCAACCTTTGAAGAATGTTGAAAGTAATTATTATTCTTGACCAAATTCTCCAACTCTGTAACGCAAATGTAACGTGTGTGATGTAAAATGTTATTTTTCCTTTGATTATCTTCCAACTCACTCTTGCTACTCTGTGTTATCCCATTTCTGTAGTCGCTAAAAAATTTACATGGTGAGTCAAAATAGTCGCACATAGTACTCATCTTAACAACAAGTGAATTTTGACGGGTTTCAAAACTTTCATAGTTACTTTTGTTTAGTAGACTACTTACTGCTTTACTGCATCCTTTTGATCTTAGAAACGGAACAAGTGTGAAATTGTGGCGGAGCTCAGCAAAACAGTTAATTGTTGTTATGCTACATTCTATTTGTAATTTTTCATGCTTATTAAATCGGCTTATGGTGTATATTGGAGTTGTGGGTTCAATAACAATATTGGAAAAGTAACACATAGAAATAGCCCCACTCGTGTCCATTGCATGACTATACGTAATTTGTACTGTCATTGGGTATCCTAAAATGGTAGGATTACTGGCAGTGTACACTTCTGCATGAACGATTTCATAAAATAATTCTTGGTTCTGAGCAAAACCTAGACAGCGCTCGTTAGTTATCGACATGTACCACTGAGGGAATATTTTAAGAGTTTTTGTTAAAAAGCCTAAAGCGTCATGTGTTAGTTGGGACTGATTATCGTCAAAAACGTCAAAATCCAAAAATTGAGATTCAATATTAGCATGAGCTGCTCCTAATGCACAGTCCTTTGTTACAACAATGACAGCGTAACATCTAATGTTTCGAATTTTAAAATTACCTGAACTATTTTGAGCTACGCGAACATTTTGTGGGCCGGCTAGTAAAGTACTGAAGTTTCCTATTAGGGCAGTGGGAATGCTTAGCTCGTTGTAATTAGCAACGTGGCCAAATGTGACTAACTGAATGTAGCAGTTGCGTATGTTAGCACTTTCAACTATTTCTCCCAATTTTAAAAATGTGTTAGGATTCTTAAGAAACAAAAGAGTTCTATTTAAACACACGCATTGCGGAACTATTGCCAAGATAATAATTTTTAAAATCATTTTTTTCAATTGAAAATATTAGAGACTGGAGACGGAGGTAGTCAAGGAATTGCACTACAGCTATTATATAAACAATGTAAAGACTTAGAGCAACTATATGCCTTTAACCTGTGCTCTCTGATTTTTTGTCTGGGTTGTATTATTAACGTCACATCTAGCTCGCAACTAAACAATACAATCCTGGATTTAGATTTTAGCTCAGCCCTTTTTAATAACCCGTAAGAAAATACTTAAAATTTAATTTCCTTATTTTCTTACTTCCTATGTAGGCGCTGTTGTTTGTGCATTAAATTTTCTAATATTGAAATACACATAACTAGACGTTTTGCTGCACATACATAATATCGATATAAACGTCACATCTAGCCAGCAAAGCAACACTCAAATCCAGGATGTAAGTTTTAGAACAACCCACTTTGATTTCTTGTAAGGAAATAAAATCAAGTTTCCTGATTCTGTAACCTTCTAATTTTTGTTTAAGTACTGAGTGTGTTTTCCTATATTTTATTTGCCATTATTTTAATGCTTTTTACGACTGGTAATTTTGCTTCCTATACTTTAATAAATTTCCAGGTGCCGAACTATAGAATCAAAAAGTAAACTGTATGTAAGCCCTTTAAATACATATTCTTTTTTGTATTCTTTACCTCATTAAATATGTTACGCAACGCTAAGGTTCATATTCCACCTAAATTACTGGTCTGGTTTGAAATCAACATAAAAAGGTTTATTTAAAAACTGTTTGATCTAAATTTTAATTCTGACTTTCTAAGGACTATTTATAACTCCCTTCCAGCTCCAGCCCAGTAATTGCAGTGTTGTCACAACTGGTTTTCCACTTTTTTTCAATGTTATGTACTCGTATCTCGTAATAAATATACAAACCGAATAGAAGCACAATATTCAGGGAAGTTTTTGTTATATAGCCACGTTCTGATAAATCTTGGTAATTATAGCTAGTTAAAAACATCCGGCGTTTGATTTTTACCCCGTAAGCCCGAAGTAGATGCTGAACTTGCTGAACAGTGATTAGGCTCAATCATTGTAAGTCAATGCTGTTGTGGTAACGTGAACACAAAAACACCGCATTTAGCGCCACAAGGTGGGCTAGGTACGAGATTTGCAGACATAAGAGAGGTACGAAGGGTAAACATACAATTAGGCTTGATAATAACAGTGCAGGTACGAGTTAGCCTCGTAATAGTTTAGGTGAAACGAAAGGAAAGGGTACGAGTTTCCTTGGACCTCAGAATGAACGAATAGTGGGATAACTGGAGTGCATTTTGCGCGGTGCTTTAGCAGCTGCCCGCCAAAGTTCACAAAAACCGAATTTTTCAAACTTTGCCATGCTGTAGCTTCTACAGTTTTTGTCTGATTTCAATGAAACTTGCAGTTTTGTGATGTTCAGACTGTTATCTAAAAAGAAAATTCTAGAAATTTTGAAATTCGAATTTTTTTTATTTTTTCAAAAAATTAATAAAATGTCATACTTTTCAGACCCATTTTTTAATTAAGTTTTTTTGACCTTTATTGACCTAAATAAAGTTCATTTAATATAGGAAGGTACTAGCAGTACTGTACTAGTACTAACTGTTTAACTTATGAAGGTACTACTTTAGCACACCTGTACATTTAAAATGACTTAAGATTAGTAGAGAACCATGCCAGTTATATTTATTAAATTTTGCCTTATATCGAAAAAACAGCATTAGGTTCTACAACAAATGTGTTCCACCAACTGAACTGAACGATCAAAAGGATTTGTTACAAATGACGCTGTTTTATAAAAATTGCCTGACTTTGTTTACTAACACTTTACAACTATACCAAAAAAGCCGAATACATTGCCAAAATCCTATGAGTAATTTAAAAAATATGACGCGGTGATTGTGTAGTATTTCAGCTAAAAAAACTATTGCACAGATTACCACACCAATTCCAAGTACCAAAAAAATCATAACGATGTCTGAATTACCAAACGACAATCGTGTTGGTTTCTTTTTATCTCCCTTTAATACTTCGAAAGCATCTTCATTGCTTGAAGCATCTGTAAATCTGATGTTAAACCATTTCTGCCAAAACGAATAAATCCCAGAAGCTAATAAGCTTTTCATTCGATTTGGAACCCATCTATGATATTTGTGAAGACCACCAGGGAAGGCGTAGTATGTGGGATAACTTAGAAAATTAGACTTAGTTTTTAAATTGTGTGCAAACTGTAGGCTCTGGTCCTTTCTCATCAGTTTTTGAAATACTTTCCAGAAGAATGGAAATTCATCTTCTTGAAATATAAATGCAATCTCATGATTTGTGAACATTCCCCACGATGTTTTATTTTGTCCAATGTTATGTTGTGTTACAAACTTGTACGATAGACTTGGTTCAAGTGGAAAGAGCAGTACGGGTTTAAAATATCTCTTTCTGTAGAATGCGTAACTAATAAAGTTTTCAATATTAAGTGTGCTCAAGTGTTTAACCTTTTTGAGTGCTGCTTGTGAATTAGCTACGTCTGTCAATAAATTGTTTTGATTTGATAATAAAAACTGATATGTTGATGTTGCCAGGCCAGCGGGGTACGTTCTGTGAGAAGGTGACTCTTTGTTTTTCAATCTGTGTAGATCTGCCAAATGATTTATTTTATTAAAGTTTGACATATACCACACAAATGATTTACCGTCTTGAATATTTGACTTGTAGGCTTTAATTCCAACAGCAAAGCAGTTAACAGTGGATATTGAACATTGTACTTGAAATTTTGGAGGCTGTTTTGCTATGACGTTTGAGTATACTAGAGTTGAAGGCTCGATAACTATATCGGTCAGGTAGTAACTAGAAACAACGCCAGTAATAGGGTCCACCTGTTGACTATACGTTATTTGCAAGGACATTGGGTATCCTAAGAGGCTAGGGTTCCGGCCAGTGTACAATGCTGACTGAAGTGTTTCATAAAAATATTCGCCTTGGCCAGATGTAAGGCAGTGCTCCCCTGTTACTGCGGTGTATCACTAAGGAAATATCTTGTAAGTTTTTGTTAAATATTCAAACGCGTCTTGCTCTAGTGGCCAAGTGTTGTCCAAAATGTCAAAATCAAAATATCGGGATTCAATGATGTCAGCTCCTAATGCACAGTCATGTGTGACAACAATGACAGAGTAACATCCGATGTTTCTATTTTTAAGAATTATTGGCCTATGTTGATCTACGTGAATTTTCTTTGGGCCAAGTAATAAATTACTGAAATTTGTAACTAGGGCAGGGATACTGAGCTCTTGATAATTACTAACGTGGCCAAATGTGACTAATTGAATAAAACAGTTGCGCACGTAGTCGCTTTCTACAATTTGGCGCATGTCTAAAAATATATAAGGATATTTTTAAATTAAATGCGCTCGATTTGAACAAACGCACTGCTGAACTATTGCTAAACAAATTAATAATAAAATCATATTTTTAATAGAAATACAATAATAAAGTCTAGAGTGACTGAACGAACTGCGTTATGGTTAGTTAAAGTGATAGAATGTGACAACAATTCCGACTTTTATCATAGTAGTATTTACTACTATTTACTGTATATTTCGGCTGTAATTTCGTTTCAGTAGCCTTGTTTACGTGAAATCTAGCTCACAACTGAAAGATAAAATTCTAGATTTGTGTTGTTTTGGCATAACTTATTTTCATAACTTGTAAGAAAACGAACTTTAATTTTCTTTTTTTTTAAACTTCCTTATTTTAAGCTCTTCCTGTACTTGAGTACCCTAGAGGCATTTTCTTTGTGCATTTTATTTGTCAAGTTTTCAATGATCATTACTGAAAATTTTGCTGCACAATATGTGTAAATCGATTTTCAGGTAACGAATTATAAATGAGGTGTTGAGTTTCTGTGAGCGCTGAGAGGATGTGCTCACTGGTCTCCCTTTTTTGGGAAATATCTGACATATTGCTAAGAACGAAATTTGTTAACGCATGGTCAAGCCGTACGCTTCTGTTCCTGAAAAGTGTCAGATCCAACCGTTTCCGGATCTGGTCGATGAATATTATATGATGATTGAAGGGTTCTTTTTAGAATGCTTTGATGCTTTATTAACTGATAATTGCAATTTAGGCTTAAATTCGAATACTTCTAAATTATTGCCAACTTGGCTAAGCTTTCATACTACGTGCACGTTTTGTTTGATGCTATAGTGTGGGGAAAAAACTGCTAAATATTTAATAAACTATTAGGCAATTTTTAAGCATTAATTTTTAATTGTTACTGTTTTCAGAAATTAAATTCAAATGAACTATGTCTTTGTTATTTAAAAAAATTAAGATTTTTAATTAATCATTTATTTAGCTGAGCAATAAAATTCTAGGCAATATTTTAAAACAAGAATGGTATTCTCCCCCGCTTCGGAGAGCGGGTGGGAGGCCATCCCTGAGTTCACCTTTCCTCCTCAGTCAGCACGTGGGTATTTTTCTCCCCGTTTATTGATGAATTGATGATTTCCTATTTTTACACCCATATTTTTATTTTTAATTATAAATTAGTTAATTAGATAATGTCAGATGGTAGATATAGTTTATTTGAGGGGGTGTGCACCACTCTGGAGTAGGCCGGAGACCTATAAAGGAGGGAGAAGCTCAGCTGCTGCAGACTGCCAAGTATCTCTAATATGGCTACAATGGTAAGTTAGGTTTTGAGTTTTATTCTAGTTTTAATTCAAATTATTTATTTTATTTATCTTTATTTTATTTCTACCAATGAGGATGGTTGGGAAGAGCAGCTTGACGGTGGACAAGTCTGCTAGCGGGAGACATGGTCCATGGTCATGGCCAACCGCCAAGATCGTAGAGAAAGGTGAACTTGTAAACTTGATCAGAGTTCCGGGATCGCTTTTCTTGCTCTCCCTTCAATTTTACCTTACTTTTTATAATTTTTATGTTATTTTATGGACGGGGCAAGGTCCCTATGCTTACGTGCGAATAAAAATGACATTAGAATCCGAAGATGTAGCAGTTTACGTGGAAGACGTGCCTGAGTCTTCTGAATTATTAGGTAAACCTATCTATTTGTTATAAAAAATAACTAAAGTTTTAATGTATGTTTAAACAATGTAATATTATTTTCTAAGGTGCTACAAGCTCGCTTGGAAGCTTAGGACCTCTAAATAACGTGGACACTTTAATGATCAATCAATTTGACGGAGAGGCTCCTTGTCCAGGTAATTCTCCAAATGAAGTTAGAATGTTACGGCAAATGTTTTATTAGCAATTCAAGACACACATAATAATAGTTGAGTCTAATGCCACATAAATACTGCCACGCAGTTGTTTTCCATCAGCTTGATGGGAGTTTAATATTTTGGCGTAATAATAGAGCGTTGTCATTACCCACTCCTGTAAAATAGGTTGGGAAGTAGAAACACAAGTGAAGTACAATGTTCTTAACAGTCAGGGTCAGCAGCTGTTTTATGCAGGCGAGTTCTCAGATCGCAACGCAAGATATCAGTACGCGAATTAAAGGCCCTACACCGCCTACTTGTTTGACCGAGATGGGCAGATGGTGGTATTCATGAAGCGCAGCTCCACTCTTTGGTTAGCCTGCTGCGGCGCACAAATTCCCGGCAACGTATGTTTTTTTTTGTGCTTGAATTTTATTCTAATGAATAATTATATTATTATCAGTTATCACTTTCACTTGTAATACTATATTTTATCTTCTATTATGAAAAGACGGTTTAAGTTACATCCAGTACTGGAGAAGTGTACGGGACCGTGACTTAAAAAATTAGCTGCTGTAAACCTTCCTATGCCATTTCAAACGAAAGAGGGAAGGAAATAATTTTCATAAAAGGGCCCACGTGCTCCTGTTGCGTTGGGCCATATAAGTGCGATGATAAAATTTTCAAGTTTTTTCTCACTCTTGGGACAAGGTTTGATGAGATTATGGGGCCTGGTCTTAGTCAAGGTCAAGGTCAAGGTCAATATCAGGATACGTCATTAGCAATTGGCAGAATGTTTAAAGCCAGACCACCTGAGAGTGAGGCTGCTCGGATGCGTCAATCCGGGAAAGGAAACTTTGAGATTAAATTGGATCCAAATTTAGACCCAAAAATAAAAGCAATTCTTATTGGAGCTTCATTTGCGATTGTTAGTTTTGCCTTATATGTATCTTCCAAACAGAATATCGTCAGTGAAGAACCAAAATGAGCCATATCTAAATTAAACCAGGATCAAATCGTGCTATATTAATTAGGAGTTTTTGAAAAGTTTAAACTGTTCTATTTTCATGTTTTTGAGAAGTGTAAAATGTTGAATTTGCATGTTTTTGAAATGTGTAGAATGTTCTATTTACATATTTTTAAAAAGTGTAAAATGTTCTATTTTCATGTTTTTGAAAAGTGTAAAATGTTCAATTTGCATGTTTTTAAGACATAATTATTTCAATATTTTTGCAGATAGTAGATATTGTTTATAGCTACAAATGGATATGGGTCATTTTTGTTCTTCCCAGACGATATGTTTTATCCAATACTAATAATGAAACCCTTACAGAATATAATGACCACATAGCATTAATTGCATTCGCCAAGCTTAATTTGCTTTTGAATCTTTACTACAATCCAAATAATTGACCTGCATTAAATAACCGGGGGCGAGTTGGGCCTGAAAAATGCCTGAATTTGAAAATTTCCATTTATTTGTGTGTAATTTCTTTTTTTGGAATATTTTGACAGGACATGACGTTCTACCAAGGAATCCAAGATTGTACTGTACCATCCCTGTTCAGTTGGATTTGCTATATGTATATTTTTGTGTCTCTGTGATATTGATTGCTGTAGAATCATTTTGTACTGACTATTTTAGTAAAATGTAACAAGTAATTTTAATCTAACAAAAAATGAAACTTTTTTTAGTCGTACTCTTTTCTGGCTTATCTACTTAGACTCTACTGTTCAAAATTGAAGCAGGAGTAAGATGCTTTCAAATAGCAATAAAATAAAATTCTGTATTAATTATCTTATGTCTAATAAAACGTGAATTATGAAACAACTCGCCGTTCAAATGAGTACTATTATCATATTACTCTTTAAAACTTTAAATGCGTGTTTACAAGTTCAGGCTGCTATGTATCAGTATACGGACGATATTTCTAATGTTGCGAATTAAAATAAAATTGCTGCGCAACAGATTAAATATACTGGTATTTACAGTTCAAACAATGGATGTACTTTCTGCTTAGATCTTTGAAATGCATTGGCGCTGACCATTTTATAACTTACATAGTTATAAAAAACAAAAAAGTAACTTTATTCGAAAATTGATTCATAAAAATATCTTTAAATATGTACATACATTAGGAATAAGCTTATTCCATTTAAAAAAATAATCTAAAGTACTAATTACACAATAATATTTTCGTAAATACCATCTTTAGGCGGGCCACAGGCTAGACATTCCCGCCGCAAGCATCTGGCCCAGTGTATTATTAATAATTTGCTTGGATGAGTACAATGAGTAGCAGTGCACTGTGGCCCCAGCGGACTGAACGCCGCTACAAATTATTTGACTAGTTTTCTCAAGCCAAATCATGTACATAAGGAAAATACTCTCATGGGGTCAAAATAAATGTCGTCATCGAAGTTAAGGGTGGGTCACTTTAGAAAATGATAACACCCCATGTTAATGAAAGTCATTAACGCAATGCATTAGAACTTTATAACGTGGGTGGGTATGCCCTAGAATTTAGTAAATTCTGGTGACGTTATTTGTGTGTGGCCCCTGGGAGTGATCCTAAATAAACTTTAAAATTAAGTTTAACTGCTTTCGCGCAAAAATGCGCAAATTTTTTTTTCACGAAACTGTAGCTAATTTTTTGTATTATTTTTCATAAAAATATCAGGTATCAATGTTTTAACTAATGTAAGTTATATAAGCTTAAAGAATTTGCATTTAAACACGTGTGGCTGAAAATTAAAACCTAACTTCTGTGTGACATGTGTTTAAACGCAAATTCTTTAAACTTATATAACTTACATTAGTTAAAACATTGATACCTGATATTTTTATGAAAAATAATACAAAAAATTAGCTACAGTTTCGTGAAAAAAAAATTTGCGCATTTTTGCGCGAAAGCAGTTAAACTTAATTTTAAAGTTTATTTAGGATCACTCCCAGGGGCCACACACAAATAACGTCACCAGAATTTACTAAATTCTAGGGCATACCCACCCACGTTATAAAGTTCTAATGCATTGCGTTAATGACTTTCATTAACATGGGGTGTTATCATTTTCTAAAGTGACCCCACCCCTTAACTTCGATGACGACATTTATTTCGACCCATGAGAGTATTTTCCTTATGTACATGATTTGGCTTGAGAAAACTAGTCAAATAATTTGTAGCGGCGTTCAGTCCGCTGGGGGCCACAGTGGAGTGTGTGAAGGCACATTGCTTTTCGGCTTTAAAAGTGCTCAAATGTGTACTAAAAAATTTAACATCTGTTAGCGTTAAGGCTCTCATTTTCAACTTCAACAGTAGTAAAATCTCAAAGCGAGATGCTTAAGGCTAACACTAGTTAGCTTTTCTATTGAAATCAACGTCTTACTGACTTTAGGTTAAATTTTAACCGAAATAAAGTTTAGAGTATGCTCGTTTACT